>CM065590.1:198437620-199037620 GCA_033119425.1 Bufotes viridis | reverse complement strand
ATGGGACGATCTGACAATTTGTAATTCTAAAAATTTGGGGGAATAAATGGGTCTTACTAACTAACTAACTAACTAACTAACTAACAGTGATTGACAATTCCCAGGGAGTTGTTTCCTTGCTAGAGGCATCTAACGGGGCTCCTTCTGGAGGTGCAGTGTTGAAGGTCAACTGACCGAGGCTCCTTGCATACTGATTAACAAGAACTTCTAAGGTTAACTGGTGCTCAAGTGGGGCCTGCACCATAAATATAAAAACAAAATAACATTATATAAGTAACTGGCTAATTAGCACAAAATTATGTCAACTAGGAGCATAAATGGGTGGGTTGCCCGCAACCATTGGAAGCTACTTCTCTTCCTTGTCGTCTGAGACCAGACACGGGGTGGTGGTGGCACAGGAGGTTCAATCTCCCAGTCCGTCAGTGCATGTGCAGGAAGTCCCAGTGTCTCGCAGAAGGAGTGTAAATCTGAGAAGGAACGGAGGGTTGCTGTTTTTCCTTGCTGGCGTGCCGACAAAGCAAATGGGAATCCCCAGCAGTATGGTATTTGACGGCAGCAATGTGAGGAGAGGCTGTAGGTGTCTCCTATTTGCAGGATAATCCAAGAGAGGTCTGGGAAGAGCTGCATGGGGACCCCATTAAACTTAAAGTTGCATAGAGTTCGTGCCTTCGCCATAATAGTCTCTTTGAGAGTGTAGTCTGGGATGAGAGGAGGCGCCCTTTGGTTTAAGTGCCCTATGGCCCTGTCCAGTTTGATCTTGTGCGAGGGTTGCTCTCCTAAGATGATATTAAATATAGCCTCCAAGGTGACAAATAAATCTTCGTCGCCAGTTGCCTCTGGGAGACCCCGGACTCTAATATTATTCCAGTGGCCCCTATTGTCCAGATCTTCCAAAGTGCTCACCCATTTCATTAAGAGCCGCTGTTTGAGATGTTACAGACTCGTAAAGGGCAGATATGTACTTTCTGGTGTCGTCATGCGGATTTTCCAATGAGTCCACTCGATCGACAATATGCTTTATATCAGTGTGAACTGCAGCAATCTTTGCCCTGCATGCTCCCTTAACTTCAGATATAAGCATCTGAAAGTCCTCCTTTGTAGGAAATTGGCTGAGGTGATTTGCCCAGGGTTGTGGGGGCTCAGTAGCAGCATGAGGAGATAGAGCAGCCAGTGGAGGAGGGCTTGGAGAGTTGGCCCAGGCATCTGTGGGGGATGAGGAGCTGCTGCATATGTTAGCCTGGGCAGATGGGGTGCCCTCAGGGGGGGGGGCAGACCAGGCGTCCCCAGTGAAGACCATGGATGGACTTTGTGAGGGGGATAGGAAAGCTGTGTTTTGCAGGGTGAGAGATGGTACAGTACCTGCATACTCATATCCCTGTGGAGCGCAGTCCTCTATGGCTGCCATATTAACCCCTGCTCTCCTGGATGCGGCGTGCAAAAAGTCCCATGCTGTAGGGGAGAGCTCCTGTCCAGTCCTCGGGGGAGGGGGGGGGGGGCGATTCCCCAGATGGTGGAACCACCACAGTGGTGGTAAGTGGCACGTCCCTCTGCTCCTTAGAATCTTCCTGCGCCGTCCGGGGAGCCCACGTCCAACATTCCTAAAGTGTCCTGGGTGGTGAAGGGGATCAGGGGAAGGGTGAGGATCTTCGAGCACCTGTTTTTTTCCCTATCAGGTTGAAAACGAGCGTGTCGCTGTCCAGAATGCAGCAGTGCAGGCAAAAGCTGAGCACTCACGCAGCCATTTTAGTCGGCATCCGGACACGCTCCCCTGGCAGCAATATTCCACCTTAACCTCTTAGGGACACATGACGTACCGATACATCATGATGCCCTGGTACTTAAGGACACATGAAATCATTCAGCAGGCACTCTGTGATAATGCCGAGGGCGGTCCTGTGCAAGGGGGCGGGGGGCCGGCGGTGCTGGGGCAGTGTGGGCGGGCGCGCAATCCCCGCCCGTCCCCCTCTAATTTTCCGGATGGCTGAGCGGATAGCAGAGTGTCAGCACATTGCTGACACTCTGCTTGAAACGACACAGATCTCAGCCGTTTAACCCCTTCCATGCCGCAGTCTGTAGGGACCACTGTATGGAAGGGGTTATCAAGGAGGGAGCTCCCTCCCTCTCCCATCGGGTGCTGCTATGGCTTTTCAGCCCCCGATTCTTGACTGGATCACAGAGGGAGGGGGCCCCCCTCCCTCCCCATCACCCGCTGCTCTGTTGTGGCAGCTGGTGATGGTTACCATGGCAACCAGACGCCTTCACAGGCGTCCTGCTTGCCATGGTAATAGTAAGTCTGATCAGACTTCTGCTAAAGGCAAAAGTCTGATCAGACTGCGTAAACTGAAAATACAGTACAGTACACTATATAATGTACTGTATTGTATTGTACAGACATCAGACCCACTGGATCCTAAAGAACCAAGTGGGTCTGTGTAAAAAAAAAATGTAAAAAAAAGTGAAAAAAAAGTAAAAATAAAAAAACACATTTATCACTGAATAAAAATGTAAAAAATAAAATACACTACACATTTTTGATATCACCGCGTCCGTAATGACCTGATCTATGAAAGGGTCATGTTACTTTCCCCGTACAGTGAACGCTATAAAAAAAAATTAAAATAAAAACTATGATGAAATTGAAATTTTGCCCACCTTACTTCCCAAAAAAGGTAATAAAAGTGATCAAAAAAGTCGTATGTATGCCAAAATGGTACAAATCAAATCGGCACCTCATCCCGAAAAAAGATTAGCCCCTACATGAGACAATCGCCCAAAAAGTAAAAAAATATGGCTCTCAGACTATGGCGACAGTAAAACATATCCTGCCCCCCCTCCTGCTGCTATTGTGTTAAAGCAAAATACATTTAAAAATGTATGCATATTAGGTATTGCCGTGTTCATAAAAACCTTCTCTATAAAAATATCACATGATCTAACCCCTCAGGTAAATAACGTAAAAAAATAAAAATAAAAACAGTGAAAAAAAAACATTTTTGTCACCCAAAAAGTTATATGCACCACAAAATAGTGTCAATCAAACCATCATCTCATCCCGCAAAAAATTAGCCCCTACATAGGACAATTGCCCAAAAAAAAAAATAAATATGGCTCTCAGACTGTGGAAACATTAAAACATGATTTTGTTTGCTTCAAAAATGATATTATTGTGTAAAACTTTAATAAATAAAAAAAAGTATACATATTAGGTATCGCCGCATCCGTAAAAACCTGCTCTATAATAATAACACACCCCTCAGGGGAACACAGCAAAAAAAAATATATAGCTACAGTGTCAAAAGCCATTTTTTTCACCTTACATCACAAAAAGTGTAATAGCAAGTGACCAAAATATCATATGCACCCCAAGAAAGTGCCAATCAAACCAATATCTCATCCCGCAAAAAATGAGCCCCTACATAAGACTGTCGCCCAAAAAAAATAAATGATAAATATGGCTTTCAGAATGTGGAGACACTAAAAAATATTTTTTTTCAAAAATGCTTTATTATGTAAAACTGAAACAAAAATTCCCAAAAAGTAGTAATGGTATTTGGTATTTTCACATCCGTAACAACCTGCTCTATAGAAATAGCACACAATCTAACCGGTCAGATCAACGATGTTAATAACAAAAAATAAAAACTGTCCCAAAACAGCAATTTTTTTGCAAATTTTCCATTTTAGGCCCCTTTCACACGGGCGAGTTTTCCGCGCGGGTGCAATGCGTGAGGAGGACGCATTGCACCCGCACTGAATCAGGACCCATTCATTTCTATGGGGCTGTGCACATGAGCAGTGATTTTCACGCATCACTTCTGTGTTGCGTGAAAATCGCAGCATGCTCTATATTGTGCGTTTTTCACGCAACGCAGGCCCCATAGAAGTGAATGGGGCTGCGGGAAAATCGCAAGCATCCGCAAGCAAGTGCGGATGCGTTGCGATTTTCCCGCATGGTTGCTTAGCAACAGGACCCGATCTCTATTATTTTCCCTTATAACATGGTTATAAGGGAAATAATAGCATTCTTAATAAAGAATGCATTGTTAAATGAAGAGGAAGGGGTTAAAAATAATAAAGTTAACTTACCTTAGCCACTTGATCGCGTAGTCGCGATCTCTCCTCTCTTTCCTGCATCTTCTAAGATCTACAGGACCTGTGATGACGTCACATCACATGGTCCAATCACATGGTCCATCACCATGGTAAGATGGACCATGTGATTGGACCATGTGATGTGACGTCATCACAGGTCCGTAGATCTTAGAAGATGCAGAAAGAGAGGAGAGATCGCGACTACGCGATCAAGTGGCTAAGGTAAGTTAACTTTTATTATTTTTAACCCCTTCCTCTTCATTTAACAATGCATTCTTTATTAAGAATGCTATTATTTCCCCTTATAACCATGTTATAAGTGAAAATAATAAATTCTCCAGAAGACCCGAAACCGGACTACAGTGATGAAGTCCGGCTTCGGGTCTGGGTACCAAACAGACCCGAAGCGGTCTGCACCCGCGCGGGAAAAACGCGCATATTCCCGCAACGCACGCGCCTCTTATCCGGGCGTCAAACATGACGCCCGTGTGAAAGAGGCCTTAATCTGTAGTTTGCAGAAACACCCCATATGTGGTCGTAAACTGCTGTATGGCCAAACGGCAAGGCATAGAAGGAATGGAACGCCCTATGGTTTTTGGAAAGCAGATTTTGCTGGACTGTTTTTGTGACACCATGTCCCATTTGAAGCCCCCCTGATGCACCCCTAAAGTAGAAACTCCAAAAAAGTGACTCCATCTAAGAAACTACACCCCTTAAGGTATTTAAAATTGATTTTACAAACTTTGTTAACCCTTTAGGTATTCCACAAGAGCTATTGGCAAATGGAGATGAAATTTCAGAATTTTTCTTTTTTGTTACCTTGCCTCGAAATAAGCGTATTATAGAGCAACCAAAAATCATATTTACCCTAAAATAGTACCAACAAAACTGCCACCTTATCCCATAGTTTCCAAAAAGGGGTCACTTTTTTGGAGTTTCTACTGTAGGGGTGCATCTGGGGGGTCAAAAAAAAAGGCCATCAAAATCTGCCTTCCAGAAACTATATGGCGTTCCTTTCCTTCTGCGCCCTGCTGTTTGGTCATACAGCAGTTTACGACCACATATGGGTTGTTTCTATAAACTTCAGAATCAGGGCAATAAATATTGAGTTTTGTTTGGCTGTTAACCCTCGCTTTGTTACTGGAAAAAATGGATTAAAATGCCCAAAAATATAAATTCTGAAATTTAATTTCCATTTGCCAATAACTCTTGTGGAACACCTAAAGGGTTAACAAAGTTTGTAAAATCAGTTTTGAATACCTTGAGGGGTGTACTTTCTTAGATGGGGGTCACTACTCTAGGGGTGCATTGGGGGGCTTCAAATGGGACATGGTGTAAATAAACCAGTCCAGCAAAATCTGCCTTCCAAAAACCACATGGCTCTCCTTTCCTTCTGCACCCTGCCGTGTGCCCATATATGGGGTGTAGTTTCTAGAATGGGCTCATTTTTGAGTGGTTTCTATTATGTAAGCCTCACAAAGTGACTTCAGACCTGAACTGGTCCTTAAAAAGTGGGTTTTTGAAAATTTCTGAAAAATTTCAAGATTTGCTTCTAAACTTCTAAGCCTTGTAACGTCCCCAAAAAATAAAATGGCTTTCCCAAAATGATCCAAACATTAAGGGGAATGTAAAGTAATAACGATTTTTGGAGGTATTACTATGTATTATAGAAGCAGAGAAATTGATACTTGTAAATTTGCTAATTTTTCCAAATTTTTGGTAAATTTGGTATTTTTTTTACTCCATTTTACCAGTGTCATGAAGTACAATATGTGATGAAAAAACTCTCTCAGAATGTCCTGTATAAGTAAAAGCGTTTTAAAGTTATTCACACTTAAAGTGACACTGGTCAGATTTGCAAAAAATACCCTAGTCTTTAAGGTGAAAATGAGCCCGGTCCTTAAGGGGTTAAAAGCCATTATATTTTGTGTCCACTTAAAATCTAAATTTTAGCAGTAGGTTTTAGTGAGGTTAGAAATGTATTTTTGACAAACTGAAAAAAGGTGTTCTCCTGGAATGATTTATAATGGTCACCAGCAGCCTGTTCTAGAATGTGAGCATGACTGGTTGTCTCCACTTGTAGAGCTGCCTAGAGAGGTGAGGGGGTGAAGCCTCACTACACACTACACTGCTCTACAATCCTGCCGATGATACGCCATCATGGCTGAGAAGCCTGACAGGAAAAGTAACCAATATGTAGTATATGCAAGAGCCCATGTGTAGTGTGTAGTGGGGCCCCACCCCCTAGGCAGCTTTGCAGACATATTGCTAGTGGCCATTGTAAATCATTCTCGGTGAACTCCTTTAATGTTGCAAATCCACTGGGGCTGCATTTACTGCGGCTATCCCTGGGCAGGCAGTGCGCCATGTGTCTTTACCACAAGCAAAACGGGAAGGGTGGAGTTGGGTAAATTGTAGTATATAGTACAGGTGGCTTACAGACTGCTTACGGCCCTAAAAATATTATATTATTGGTGTTAGTCTGGGAAGAATCATCCCCAATGGAGTTATAACACTGAAGGCATGTACAGCGTATCTCAAAACTGGTACTAAGGATAAGTAGAGTAGTTGGCCATGGCAACCAGTCAGGTCATTGGTTTTCCAAAAGACTTATGAGAGGTGAAATCTGATTGCCATGGTCAACTACCCTAATTTTCATACAACTCTCCTAATATTTATAAATATCTTCTATATTAGTAAGGCCCCGTGATACATTGTCTCAAGCAAAACCTCTTACAGGCTGGTTGTGTGCACCTGTATTAATAGCTGAAATTTATGTAAGAAGAGGTAAGTAGCATATCACTGACACTGTTGCAGTCTTGGCAAATGTGCACATGGAAACAATGTGCCAGTAGCATAAATGTATTCACTTTGACCAAATACCACCATTTATCAAAACTGCCTTATTCTAAAGTGAATAGCCTAATATTGTACCCTGTGGCAAATCTGCTTCAATTTCAGTTTCTGTTGGTTACGTCCTGTAGTGGAGTCTTGTAATACAGGATGTACAAGCTTACAGCACATCTTTTCCTTCCCTTCAATAACTACTCCTCTCTGTGTAGTGTCAGGTACATGTCATTTGTGGATGGATGGATAGTCAGACAATAGACAAGTTGTATCTGTTATAATAAGTCCAGTTACCAGAGCATTTTGAATATGTTGAGGTAGAGATTAAACTGGTTAGTGTCACATGTCCTGCTGATGTCAGGACACATCTCACTGTCCTAAGGCATGTTGGGACAGCAGTCACATGACAAACCAGGAAGTAGCAATCAACAACTGTAGGTAGGGACTGACAGGGACAGTGAGCCCTAAGGCTAGAATCCAGCCCGCTTTCCCTAGCTACTTGCAGTACAAGCCCTAAATAGCTAGACCACAACTGGTCGAAAGTCCCTACACTATTTAAGCGCAGAGACAGACAAAGAACAAAATACACACAAACACAATACCAGAGTCATACGTAAATGGGTCAGAACCAGACAAACTATGCAGTATCAAATTAAAGACAAAGACTGGTCAGAAGACAAGCCGAGATCAGAACCAGATGGACAATGCAGTACCAAACGAAAGACAGAGAGTGGTCAGAAGACAAGCCAGAGTCAGAGGAACAAGAAATCCAATAAACACAGGAACAAGGAACTAGGAACACAGCTAGTGAGTCAGAGACTCACACTGGTGTATGGCTAGGGAGGGGTTTAGATACAGCACCAAGTCCATGTGTCAGAACCTAGTAGGTCCATGACTTGGCGCTCCTTTAGTCAGAAAGACTAGCACACAGTAATAGAGTAGCTGAGCAATCAGCCCCCTGCTAATCTCCCCCAGCACACGCCCACTGCAAGGAGATACAGAGCATTGCATCCTGTTAGGGCTGTCGCATCACCAGTCTGGGGGCACACATGAACTAGCGGCAGGACGGATCCGACAGGCTGTTCACCCGCCGGAACAGCCTGACGGAATCTCCTGCTGCTAGTGTGAAACTTGCCTAACCTCTTCCCGATGCAACCATTTTGTGTTGTTTTGCATGTTCATATTTTACTCCCTGCCTTCCAAAAGCCATAACTTTTTTATTTTTGCATTCACATAGCTGTATTAGAGTTTGTTTTTTGCAGGACAAGTTTTACTTTCTAATGGCCCCAATTATGTATGATGTATTGGGAAGCTGGAAAACATATGAATGGGGTGGAATTGGAAAAAACTCAACTGAGTGACTGTTCTATGCATTTCATTTTTAAGGCATTTACTGTACAGTAAAAATGATAGGGTACCTTTTTATGTGGGTAAGTATGATTACAGCCATAGACAAACTTGGAAAGACTATGGCACTCAGGTGAAGAAATATATTTAAAAACAAAGTTTCATTGTCCATTCAAGTCCATTAAAAGTCTAAGTCGAAAAGACTAGATCCATTTAAAAAACATGACAAAGTGCCCAGATAAAAAATGCTGAAGTGTTTTGATCCTATCTGTAGTGGCTCTTAGTGGTAGCATGTCTCATAAGGCCTCATGCACACAAACTTATTTTCTTTCCGTGTCCGTTCCGGTTTTTTTGCGGACCATATGCGAAACTATTTCAATGAGTCCCCAAAAAAACGGAAGGCATTCCATTTCCGTATGTCCGTTTTTCCATTCCGCAAAAAAATAGAGCATGTCCTATTTTTTTCTAGTTTGCAGACAAGCATAGGCATTATTACAATGGATACGCAAAAATAAGGGATCCGCAAAAAAATGGATGCCATACGGATCATCGTCCGTTTTTTTTGCGGATCCGCAATTTTCGGACCGCAAAACACATGCGGTCGTGTGCATGAGGCCTTACTAAGAGAGAATCCATTAAATGCACTCCATTCCTGTCCCACGTGTTCGGAAGGGGTGGATCTATGTATTAACCTCTGATATACCAGCCAGTTTAATATAAATAACAAATCATATTTATAATTTATCATGTTAATCCATTTGGATACCTGCTGTTGAGGGTCAATATCCAATAAGCCTCCATATGTATGATTATGCTTTCCCAGTCACCACCCCGTGGGGGTCTATGTACTTTTTGAAAGATCATGAGTGACTCTGAATGCATATGTGGTGCCTTGATGTGTGTAAACAAAGGAGGTAATTTATGAAAAAATATACGCCACTTTTTGGTGTATTTAACCCCTTAAGGACTCAGCCTTATTTCACCTTAAGGACTCGGCCATTATTTGCAAATCTGACCAGTGTCATTTTATGTGACCCCATTTTAGAAACTACGGGATAGGGTGGCAGTTTTGTTGGTACTATTTTAGGGTACTGTACATATGATTTTTGGTTGCTCTATATTACACTTTTTGTGAGGCAAGGTAACAAGAAATAGTTGTTTTGGCACCGTTTTTTATTTTTTGTTATTTACAACATTCATCTGACAGGTTAGATCATGTGGTATTTTTATAGCACGCAACACTGGCCCCATAGAAGTGAATGGGGCTGCATGAAAATCGCATCGCATCCGCAAGCAACTGCGGATGAGATGCGTTTTTCACGGATGATTGCTAAGAGATGTTGTTTGTAAACATTCGGTTTTCTATCACGCACGTGCAAAACGCATTAAATAGCATTGCGCCCGCGCTATAAAAACTGAACAACTGAACACGATCGCAAACAAAACTGAATGGACTTGCTTGCGAAATCGCGCAGTTTTCACTGAACGCATCCGCAACACATAGACCTAATCGGCTCACACTCCTCTGCAGGGGGCCTAATATGTATCAGCGACTGAGAACTCGCAATATTTCAGCAGATTGAAATACTGTTTTCTGGGGGGAAAAATTCTGAAAAAAGTTATTTATTTAAATCTCTCTTCTTTTTATATATTGGAGTCATGTAGGCAGTGCCACATAGTGACTGACAGCTAATTCACTGACATGACTAAACATACAGGGAAGGCCGTCAGTCACTGATATGACCGCCCACATGACAATTATTTATAAAAAAAAACAGAGGTTTAAATGTATAAATTATAAGTATTGCAGAATATTTTTCCACAAAACTATATTTCAATCTGCAGAGCGTCTCCTGCTCTATAACATGCTGCAGATTGCACTGAATTTCGTGCTGACCAGCTTCCTTTAAAATAAGCACAAGGGGGAAAAAACATAGCAACTTGAGAAAAATCCCTGACAAGAAAGGAATGTACGTAAAAGCAGATATGACATAGTAGAACAATAGTGTTCCCAACCCAACATGGATTTGATGGAGAAAAGTTGAGTAGATAACAAGAGAAACATAACAACTAGTGTTTAGCGAATCGAAGTGGAATTCGATCCGTATTTCAGGAAAATTTTAATTCGCTAAGAATACGAATTTACTCACCTCATCCATTTGATTGCCGAGAGGCCATTGCAGCCATCTTGATTGAAGAAAACACGCAGTGATGTAATCAGTAATGACATCACCGCACCCGACCAGCGTGATGAGGTGGTAACATCATCAGATCATCGTGCAAGATTTGGCGCATTTTCTCCACGAGCAAATGGATGATATAAAAGGCCTCAATGTGACTCTCAGATGCCGCGATCAGTGTTGAACGTGGCATCTTAGAGGTTCAATGATGGGGGGTGGCAAGATCGCCATTCCCTGTCATTGCGCCCACTACGTACACAGTGGAATGCAATTTGTAACGAAGTACTTTGTAACGAATCCAAATTTATTGTCGAAATTCGGCAAAGCAACCAAATCAAATTTTTTAACACTTCACTCATCACTAATAAGAACACTGATAAAGTTTCTTTGATGTTCCACATTGATCTAATGTGGTTAATTTGTATTTACATCTTTTAGGTATAAGGTTTCCTTTCCATGGATTCCGGTCTATGATGGTACAGCCCATTATTTTTTTTGTACTTGAAGTTCTTGTTTTTTTCAATGTGTTCTTGTAATTTTTGCGCAGCTTCTGTCTCCTTCCAGAGGAGCAGCCTGGTATAGTTGTCAAACCCTCTTTGGATGTTGCCATTGCAGTTACATTTTTACAAGGCATTTCACAAGACTTTTACCCCCCATACATCATGGTTAGGTTATTATCTCTTAATGTCAAGGGTCTTAATTCTAACTTAACAGAAACTATTAGATCCTGGTTTAGCAGGAGAGGTGACTACGTGTATTAAAAACTGATTCCCTATTGGCAAGAAACCCCCTTATGTACCTACAATCGTCTAATAATTATGATAATTCTGAAGCATATACTATATTTCAGTCATTAAAACTGGTGGAGCACACTGTCAAAAAAGATTAAAACTTGGGGGCCAACCCTACTCTAGTGTATGTCTTCAGCGTTAGATAACTGGTAAGTTTCACTTGCTGATTTGGATAGCTAACAGGCATGTGACAGCAGTGTGTACTGCATGAGTGAGCAGCATTTGTGATATAACAAGTGAGACTGGTGAAGCTAACCAGTTACCTCACACTGATAATTATTATAATAAAGACATACACTTGATCAAGGTTTGGGGTCATTTATTACTGTTTTTACGCCACTATTTGGTGTATTTTTGTGGCAGATTTTGTCCCAAAAGGGTTTTGTGGCAAAATCTGCGACTTTTCCCCACTCACGCCCCTTTTCCGAGTTGAGAGACAAAGAGGGTGTGGCGTGGGTGGGGAAGAGAACAGGTCTGTCAGCCCATCTCATTCATTATTTTCCACGTTTATGGTGTGGAAAATGGTCTTAAACTACACCAGCAAGGGAGCTGGGGTAGTTTAAACCATATTGCACAGCCGGCAGCAGCAAGCACCAAAACTTTGGCGCATCCGCTGCCAATGCAGGGGGATTAAAACCGGCATCTAAATCGCCGGTCTTAATAAATGACCCCTTATATTTTAAAATTATTGTAATTATTAGATGGTTGTAAGTAAATAAGGGGGTTTCTTGTCCATAGGCAAACAGTATTTAATTCAAACATCAAACACTATCTTGTCCTTCAACAACTTTGTAGACTTGAAGTTGATGAAACCTTCATCCAGGAGACTTATTCTGAACCTTCTGGTCCTTTTGCTAAACGCTGGTGTTTAGTGCACCAACCAAAATGGCGGAACTTGCTCTCCTCAGTGCTATGTCACTTTATAATCCTGCAGGGCTCAATCCAGGGACTTCCAGTAGTTCTTTACATTTATTTAACATTTATACTCAAAATACCCAGCAGATTTCTTAAGTCTGTCCTACTGAGGCTGTCCTCCGACTGATACTTGGCAGCAATTTCAACATGTATTTGTCTGACCATAAGGACTTACAATCCGTTGCATTCTCTTCCATCCCCCAGGGTGTTTTATGTCTCTTGGCTGCGCTTTGCTGCCTGATCACCAATTTATGATGAATCGATTATCCCACTGCCTGAGCATATTCTGTTTTAACCCACCAAGTATTCCTATTCTCTGATAGATTATTACTTCAGAAACATTCCTGCTCTCAGAGCCTTGTAGGAAGCAGATATTAAGCCCAACCCCGGTCTGATCACACCCTAGTTTTGGTTTCCGTAAAGCTTGACAACCCACTCTGCTAACAAGTCAGTTCTTGCAGGATGAACTCCCCGATGCAATTTTATGGAAGGATCACAAAGCAGTGTTTAGAGGCAATTGCATCTCAATTGCTTCTTGCTGTAAAAAAAATCCTTCTAGAAAGCCTCCTATGAATGCGACTGGACACTGGAATAACAGAGTTTTTATGAGTTTGGAAATAACCCTCATTCCTTATTAGAGCATCAGCTCTGTGATAGGGCAGCCTCCTCTACTTCTTATAATATTAAAGTTGCCTCTGGAGTTATCCATTATGGCCCAACTAAAGTGGCTCAAAAATTTCTTTCCTCTCTTCCACCTACCATACCTTCTGATTCCCTCACTAGAAATTGATGCACCAATACTTACCTTTCCTCATTTTCTGTTCCTCACCTTTAAGGTAGATTTAGACAAGCAGATTCACAGCAGATTGACCTCCACAGTATGAGGGCGAGCGATTGCTATTGCGATCACTAGTCCTCATATAGCTGCATTGTTTTTAGGCAGCAGATCGCTATTTAGACAGCACGATCTGCTGCTCATAAGCGATCATATAGGTGTCGACGTGAACCACGGTTTCACCCGTTCACCCTTTAGATGGGCAGATTGTCAGGAACGAGCGCTTACAGGAATGTTTGTTTCCGATATTCTGCCCAATTATCTGGCCTTCTAAATCCACCTTTTGAAAGCCATCTCTTAGTTAAGATATCTCAATGGATGAGCTGGGTGAGATCATTAAAGATCTTTTAGGGGGTAAATCGCTGGGGACTTATGATCTGACTTGCCTCTACTATAAAATGTATGGAGATGTTCTTGCTCCTCAAATGCTTCATCTTTTCAATTCATTTCTTTAGAGTTCGACTATATCTTCCATGATGGTAATGTCACATATTATTATTATCCTCAACTTGGGAAGGAACCCCCTAGAGTGGTTTAACTACTACCCCATTGCCCTGCTAAATGCAGATTTGAAGATCTTCACTAGGTGCTTAGCTTAGTATCTTAACGGTGGTAAAAACAAATAATGTAACCTATAGATGCTTGTAGTATGTCAAACATACAAATATGAATATAAACACAAAATGCCACATAATATGTCAAGGTAATAAATAAATAAGCAACAAAATAAATATGGAGTATGAAAAATTAAAAAATTATATCATGAAAAAATAATAATAATAAGATGTGCATGTTACATGGTTTTATATATGTAAAGATATCTAAAAAATCACGATATAGTGCATGGTAGATAAATAAATAGTGTAACACAATTTATGAATATATAGAGCAATTGATCCAAAGATAAGTGACATAACTGGTTATGATCATAATATACATAACATAAGAAGTCATATCGAAATAATTAATTGTGAAAAATATGAACGGCAGAATAGTCATAAATGGTTTAACCCCTTAACGCAAAACACTGTGCATGTTTGGCGGGGGAAACTGTGCCAGAACGCATTCCGCCGTACATGCACGGCGTTCATGTAAATGCTCCCTGACCGAGATTGCGCGCCTGAAGCGCAATTTACCCCACTATGTCGGGGACCAAACAACTCCCCCTTGACAGCCAGGGACCAATCAATGTCTTTTCTCTGCCGGTGATGTGGCTGTTGTGGAAAAAGCAGAACGTCCACTAGGTGTCAGTCATTCTCTGCCTGCGATGTGGCTGTTATGGAAAAAGCAGAACGGCCACTAGGTGTCAGTCTTTCTCTGCCGGTGATGTGGCTGATGTGGGATATGCAGAGCGTCCACTAGGTGTCAGAATTTCCCTGTCTGTGGCATGGCTGCTGTAGAAGCGGACGAGCCTCCAGGTGTCGGTATTCCCCCGGTCGTCGGGTTTTCTTCAGTGAGGGAGTCTGTGGATGATCGCCAATAAAAGAAGGAGAGACATGCCTGAAACCAGGAATCTGTGTACCGGATCAGGTAAGGAGCGGGGGAGTGTTGTTTCTTCCCCTGCGGTCTGGTTTTCCATATGTCACTTTCTGCCACTGGGGTCCTTTGGAGGGCAGCGGCGGGGGCACGCCCTGGTCTGCGGGCAGCCATGACGGCAAGTCCAGGGGGGGAATGAATAGTAGGTCCCACGCGGCTTTAAGATCTTGCGGGGTCCTGATTGTGACCTGTCGGCCGTTCTTGGTAATGGCAAGGCCGAAAGGGAAGAGCCACCTGAAGGGTGTGGATGAGGCTCTCAGGGCCTCTAGTAGCGGATTCAACAAGCGCCGCTTGGCCAGAGTGGTAGGGGCCAGGTCCTGGAACAGTTGGATGGCGGCGCCCTCATACTTTAGGGAATCAGCTTCCCTGTTCTTCCTCAGGATCTCAGCCGTATCCAGGTAGCTGAGGAGCCCGCATATTACATCTCGCGGGGGTCTGTGGGCTTGGGCCTGGTGCGCAGGGCTATGTGGATTCTCTCCACCACCACCTGCGCTGCTCTTTCCGGGCCTAAAAGGGAGGAGAACAGTTCCCGTGCCATGTTGGGGAGCGCCTCCACTGCCACTGACTCGGGTAGGCCTCGGATTCTAACATTTTTCCAGCGTCTCCGGTTTTCCTGATCCTCTATTCGTATGAGCGCCTCATTCAAGAGGTCTCTGTGTGCGGTGAGGCTTCCGCTGGATTGTTCTTGAAATCTTATAACGTCTTCTTGCGCATTTTCCAGCGCCATTACTCTGTGGCCCATGCTCCGAAGGTCTTCCTTGATGTCGGATAGATCCTTTTTTAAAGGTGTCAGGGCTATGTCCAGGATTTCTCTGAACACTGATGAGGAGATGGTAGGGTCAATGTGTCTAGATTCGGAGAGGTCCGACCAGCTACATGCATCCGATAAGTCTCCTGTGTCTGAATTAGGAGCCTGGCTCTCCACCATTTTCAGCTTAGCTGAAGCAGCAGGTCTCGGGTTCCTTTTTAGGAATTTCTCCATTTCTGGCTGCTTGGTGCGGCTTTGGGAGAGACCCAGGGTGTCTTTGGTCTTCTCTTTGCCAGCTTTCCCCATGCTGGTGCAGTTAGGAAGAAATTAGGAGGGTTAGTTGCCGATGAATTGGAGGAGCTCAGACAAACGCGGCCATTCAGCAGCTCAGTCAAGCTCCGCCCCCCCAATCAATGTCTTTTCCTTCCTGCGAGCAATCGTGCGCGTGTACGCATGCGCACACACACATCTCCTCGTCTTGTGGCATCCAGCTCTCACTGAAATGAGAGGATCGCAGATGAGAAATAGCTTTCTGTACATAATTCATTGTGATTGGTCCGTTCCTGACAGAACCCTATATCTCATGTGCGATCCTCTCATTTCGGTGACAGAAGAGATCGGAGCCAGAGATTGAAACAGTGAAACAGACCTGTGAAGAAAAACACAAAACGCACTCCTAAAAGTGCCCTTCATTTGTCCCCTGTGCCCCTCATCACCCCTCATTTGTCCCCTGTACCTGTCACTGTGTTCTGTCTGCCAATAGTGACAGTACATCAGCACACACAATTCCCTGTCATCCATACTGTCAGTAACCAGTCAAAGCTTTTTGTCAATTCATTAGGGTTGTTAGGGACTTAGTTAGGGAGTTATCAGGGTTAGAGCTCTAGTTTTAGGGTAAGTTAGACTACCGTTTCTTGTAGAAAAATAATTAAAAATTTTTTTAAAATATTGGGGACGTCAGTACTTGTCTCTGAATATAAATACTCTGTTTTAACCACCTCAGCCCCCCTGGCTTAAACACCCTTAATGACTAGGCCACTTTTTACAATTCTGCACTACACTACTTTCACCGTTTATTGCTCCGTCATACAACTTACCACCCAAATGAATTTTACCTCCTTTTCTTCTCACTAATAGAGCTTTCATTTCGTGGTATTTCATTGTTGCTGACATTCTTACTTTTTTTGATATTAATCAAAAATGACCGAAATTTTTGCAAAAAAATAAAAAAAATTCAAAAATCTACATTTCTATATAAATTTTTCTCTACATTTATTGTTCTACATGTAAAAAAATCCATTAAGTGTATATTTATTGGTTTGGGTAAAAGTTATATCGTTTACAAACTATGGTGGAAAAAAGTGAATTTCTGCATTTTGAAGCAGCTCTGACTTTCTGAGCACCTGTCACGTTTCTTGAGGTGCTAGAATGCCAGGATAGTATAAATACCCCCCAAATGACACCATTTTAGAAAGAAGACACCCACACATTTCATTTTTTTTCACAAGTTAGCGGAATATGACACTTTCTGAGGAAAAAAATAATAATAAAGTTTCCATTTCTTCTAACTTCTGGGAAAAAAAAAAAAATCTCCCACGGACTCACTATGCCCCTCAGTGAATACCTTGGGGTGTCTACTTTCCGAAAAGGGGTCATTTGTGGGGTGTTTACTGTTCTGACATTTTGGGCGGGGCTAAATTGCAAGCAACCCTGTAAAACCTATAGGTACTCGTTGGACTTTACGCCCCTTTACGCACCTAGGCTGCAAAAAAGTGGCACACATGTGGTATCGCCGTACTCAGAAGAAGTAGGGCAATGTGTTTTGGGGTGTATTTTTACATATACCCATGCTGGGTGAGAGAAATATCTCTGTAAATTGTCAACTTTGTATAAAAGAAATAAAAAAGTTGTCATTTGCAGAGATATTTCTCTCACCCAGCATGGGTATATGTAAAAATACACCCCAAAACACATTTCCCTACTTCTCCTGAGTACAGCGATACCACATGTGTGACACTTTTTTGCAGCCTGTGTGCGCAAAGGGGCCCAAATTCCAATGAGTACCTTTAGGATTTCACAGGGCATTTTTACGCATTTGGATTCCAGACTTCTTCTCACGCATTAGGGGCCCCTAAAATGCAAGGGCAGTATAAATACCCCACAAGTGACCCCATTTTAGAAAGAAGACACCCCAAGGTATTCCGTGAGGGGTATGGTGAGTTTATGAAAATTTTATTTTTTGTCACAAGTTAGTGGAATATGAGACTTTGTAAGAAAAAAAAAAAATGCCAATTTCCGCTAACTTGTGCCAAAAAGAAAATCTTCTATGAACTCACCATGCCCCTCATGGAATACTTTGGGGTGTCTTCTTTCCAAAATGGGGTCACTTGTGGGGTATTTATACTGCCCTGGCATTTTAGGGGTCTCTAAAGCGTGAGAAGAAGTCTGAAATCCAAATCTGTAAAAATGCCCTCATTGGAATTTGGGCACCTTTGCGCACCCAGGCTGCAAAAAAGTGTCACATATGTGGTATTGCCGTACTCAGGAGAAGTAGGGAAATGTGTTTTGGGGTGTCTTTATTAGTTCACATTAAAAATCTGTCGTAATTTATTTATGGAATTTTACCCACAATTTAAAATTAACAGTCGATGTCAGAAGCGGATCAGAAAGGGTATTGCCTCAGGTAGTGTTTATCCTGAAGTATTTTCCTTAATTGCAGGGCATTCACGAAATCCTTGATGGATGCCTCTATTTTCAAACATATATCATATTGTCTGATGTAGGGTATCATTTTTTGCGGGATGAGATGGCGGATTGATTGGCACTATTTTTGGGTGCATATAATCGCTTGCTATTACAGTTTTTAAGATGTCAGGTGACAAAAATGTTTTTTTTTTTACATTGTTTTTATTTTTTATTTTTTATTTTTTTACGGTATTTACCTGAGGGGTTAGATCATGTGATATTATTATAGAGCAGATTCTTACGGACGCGGCGATACATAATATGTATACTTTTTTTAAATTTATTTTACTTTTACACTATGACAGCATTTTAGAAAAAAAATAGTCTGAGCCATATTTTTTTATTTTTTTGGTCGATTGTCCTATGTAGGGGCTCATTTTTTGAGAGATGAGATGGCGGTTTGATTGCTACTATTTTGAGAGGCATACGCCTTTTTGATCACTTTTTATTACACTTTTTGTGATGTAAGGTGACAAAAAATGACTTATTGTACACCATTTTTTTATTTATTTTTTTACGGTATTTGCGTGAGGGGTTAGGTCATGTGATATTTTTATAGAGCAGGTTTCACAGATAAGCAATTCTATTACCCTGGGTTCAGACCTGAGCGTTCTAAAAACGCGCGTTTTTGCAAATAGGAAATGCGCGTTCGTACGCGCGTTCTTGTGATTGACACCACAGTAGTCAATCACAAAACGCGCGACAAACGCCCCAAAAAGTACTTGTTTATGCGTCGGGCGTTTTACAGCGCGTTCAAACACGCTGTAAAACGCTCAAGTGAGAACCAGGGCCATAGGAAAGCATTGGTTTTCATGTGTTGAGCGTTTTACAGCGCGTTTGAACGCGCTGTAAAACGCTCAGGTGTGAACTTAGGGTTAGGCTATGATTCTCAAATTGTTATGAATAACTAGTGTCATTTAACTGTTATTGCAGTTTTCACCCTGTTTTATAGATAAGTAATTCCATTAGGCCTTGATTCTCAAATTGGAGACGCCGCCATGAGACTGATGAGGGTGACAAAAGTGAGTAGCAGACAGTGGTGGGACAGTAGTGCATGATGATGTAACCGATTGCAAGTGGGAGCCGGGTGAAGAGGAAGCTTCATCATCATCATCATCATCAGTGAGGGTGGCAGCTTGTGTGTGAGACAGTGGCAGGGAGCCAGCGTGCGGCTGAGCCAGCAGGATGCAAGTGAGGGCGTGAGCCAGCAGGGTGGCAGTAGTCTGAGAACTGGAGCCAAACGTGCCTGGGGTAGACAGTCTGCTACTCAAAAGCCTACCTGTCCAGAAACAACTAGCACACTTAGTGGTGGGGGGAAAATGCCATACTCACCGGTGTGGGAATTTTTCATCAAGTCGCCAGAGGATGTCAGCATGGCCGTATGTAGGATCTGTAGGCAGAGGGTGAAGCAGGGCCAGGGTGCCAATGTTGGCACCACGGTCCTGCATCAACACATGGAGCATCATCATAAAGTGGCCTTGGCCTGGGAAAACCATAGCGCTAATGTAGTAGTACAGCTGCATCTACCAGTGGTGTGCAACCCTTCTTCAGCAGTCAACACTCCACCACCTCGGCAGAAGAGAGCTGTATTTCCTTCCCATAGTCTACGCATTTCACCAGCAATTGATCACGAAGGTGATTGCAAAAAGACAACAGGATGCGTGCACTCATCCAACGGCGCAGAAGCTGAACGTGCTCCTGGTCAAGTTGCTGGTACTACAGTCCCTACCTTTCCCTACCTTTCCATGTGGTTGACTCTGCCCATTTCAAAGAACTGATGGCTTCTGCCAAGCCAAGGTGGAGAGTCCCAGGCCATCATTACTGTGCCAGCACATGTATGTTGAGCAGAAGGTGGGCCAGTCCTTGAGCCTGTCGGTGTCTTGTACAGTTCACAGCAGCGACAACGTATGGAGCTGTAACTATGGTCAAGGACTGTCGAAAGATTTATAAAGCAAAAAGGGCTTTATATAAAAAGAAAGGATCAATGAAAAAATATCAAAAGTTATTGATCCTGCTGAGGAGAGGTGGACATAATAACACCTCCGAGCTCATTTATCGAGAACCTTAATAATTGTGCAATTAGTAAAGAACAAGGCACAATTGTCTATGCAAAAATGTATGTGAATTTATTATACAAAAATGCTGAATACAAATCAATAATATTGCAAAAGATAGACAATGAAATGTAATACCAATATGTGCCAATATGGTGCTGACACACCACAAAAAACACCAACACTCTCGAATAATCAAAATCAACGTGGGAAATAAAATTTTACTTCTGATCAATAATGAATATCACCAATTAATGCAATAATATGCAATAATCCAAATGAAAGAAAATGAGAGGTATCAAACCTTTCTCTGTCACCTCTGAACAATTTTGGGTATATGGTAGTATGATATAACTTATAAATTCTTCTAACTTGGTATGGCTATGGAATATTAAATTCCAGTCAGAGATTCTTTCTCTGATAGCAATATCATATGTGTCATTTAGTGATGTGCACTTTCACTAAACAATAATAATATTGCTGTGGCCACTTTACATTACGTATCCACACAAAATAGGGATCTAAACTATATACCAAGTGGAATAATTTATAAATACTACACAAACAAAAGTATATACATTACCAAGGGTCAAATGATGAGCAGAGCCTTCAAGGGACAATCAGCTCTCAAGAGGTTGCCAGAAATCCAGGATAAAAGCTAAAGCTTTGTTTCTCCTGGCCACGTGTCTGTTGAGTCTTTTGTTCTTAGTAGTTTTTTTCTTTTGATGGGGCCTCCTGCCTACCATCTGCATGGGTAATTATTCCCAACCTTATCAAAAGAATACACCCTCCTTGATAACAGTCTTCCAATCATATCGGAGGGTGTGTACTTATAGTAATAACCTATGAGGTCATATATTGACTACTTACGGCTAGGTGGCACTATTGCACAAGCTATTAGCACCATCCTATAAAGAGTTAATTTGTATAAGTCTGACATTATTTAGTGTTATATACATTTGACCTCTTTAACTTAAATCAGAGAGGAGAGATAGATTCTGACATCTGAACCAGTTTAAATCTAGATTTCCCGAAGCTAGTATGACAGTTTTGAGGTCATAAATCTACTATGTAGATAACAAAAGTATGGGTTTTTGGGTTTCATAGCTGCTCATCTGTGAGAATAACATGGCCTCCCTAAATGAGATCTCAGTAATACCGTTTGGCTATATCCTAGGAATATACATATCCTAGTGAAACATACACGAGATATTATATGCATCAATGCCTTGTTATAATATGTGGCAATATAAAACAATATATGTGCAACTTATTGATTAGCTAATGCTAAAAAACTAAATAAGATCCATTATATGAATGAACAGAAATTATACTTCTGCCTTATTAATGGACATAGAAAAAAAAATAGAATAACATATACCAGATGTGTTTCAAGGAAAAACTCTCGGTCAAACACTAATGAGTGGTGACCTTTCTATAAATTAACTTTGACTTCCATAAAACATACAAAATGGAGAATATGGAGCATGACTCTTAAAGGCAATGAATGTCAAGAATAAGCAGACATCAATTTATACTTATGAAAAGGCACAACAGTACAATATATGTCCTTAACGGCCCACTGGGTAAATGTGGTTCCTACTCAGGCACACCAGCACCTTGGCCAGGTGATTGCAATGCCACCTCCACTTTGTAATCATGGGATTTCTGCACCAATATCCTCCTCTGCCTCCTCATCCTCCACCTTGTCCTCAGCCTCCACTGTAGGCACAGTTCAGAGTGGTCCTCCATCATATCACCTATGCACAGCACGGCGGTGTGGCGCTAGTTTGCACTGGGCCAGCCTGAGAGAACAGAGTCACACCAGGGAGAAACTGCTCCGCGTCATCAACCAAGAAATCGATTGCTGGCTGTCTCCTTGCCAACTGAAGATCGGAACCATGGTCAAGGAGAGCTGATCCATGCGCCCTGCATGGCGCATGTCTTTAATCTGGTTGTAACCCAGTAGTTCCTAAAGTCTTCCAGCCAACTGCAAGACGTCTTACCGTCTTAAGAAACTATGCATGCACTTCAGTCACTCTTACCATGCAAAACACGCCCTTCTTGAGCTGCAAAGACAAAATAGTGTTTCCCAACATCGCCTCATATGCAAAATTTCCACACGTTCGAACTCCACAACGAACTATATTGACAGAGGAAGGCCGTGAATGATTTCTTGAACATGCAGAAGGACAGGGGTAATCCCCTGTGTAACTTCAACGTTAGCCAGTGGCAGCTCATGAGTGACACCTGCCGTTTGCTGTGGAAACGTTCAAGGGATATGAATATAGATATAATATACTGTATATATGTGTGTGTATATAAATATATATATGTAGAAAAGCACGGCAGCACTCCAACGTAGCAAATCAAACAGTGATTTATTCAACCAAGTGTCAGCAACGTTTCAACTGCTTATTGCAGTCTTTTTCAAGCCATACAAACATGTGCAATCGTGCAATATATATAGGTGTATTCAATAACATCAATATTGATTCAATTAGTACAATAATAATTATAAAAGTCTAAAAATCATTCAAAAACATAATTTTTGGTATGGTTTTATCGCATAGACGCATTTCTCATGAGACTTGGCATCCCTGTGTGGAATCGAAGTCACGCGCATGTACACTTGCACAGTATGTACGCCGCTGGGGTCCTGTCGTCCATTCCAATATGTGATAATGTTTTTTGATTTTTAATTATGCACATTATGTTTACCTGAATTCAGGGGCGTAGCTAAAGGCTCATGGGCCCTGGTGCAAGAGTTCAGCTTGGGCCCCCCTTCCCTCAGTGCTTTGTGTGTCTTCTTATGCGGCACAAGGGTCTTTGGGCCTCCTCAGGCTCCTGGGCCCGGTAGCGACTGCTACCTTTGCACCCCCTATAGCTACGCCCCTGCCTGAATTATTGTTCAATAAATTATTGGTTTTCAAGGTTTTTTAGGATTCTATATGAATTATGCACTTTTATTATAATAGCTTAAAGGGGTTGTCCGGGATTGGGGACCTTTGTCTAATAGTAGTGTACTGACACACACATTATTAACATACAGGTCCTACCTTTTAAACATATTTGTGAAGCCCCATTGTCTTCAGTGACGTACGGGGTCCTTTGCAGAGGAGAAAAGCCTCCTCTTCCGCTGCTCAGGGAGCCCAGTGACGTCACTGGCAGCCTAGATAATTATGCAGAGAGGTTGGAAACTTAGCGGCCGAGATCGCGATAAGCCCCGCCTGTCTGTGTTAAGCCCCACCTCTCCAGTCCGGTGACGTCACCGGGCATGGAACTTCAGAATGAATGGAGGCAGATCACTATGCTCGTTAGCATAGAAAACTCCTCCCATGTAAAAGACTTGCTAATGGGGCAGAAGGCTGGATAAAGCAGGCATTACTTTGACCACATCACGTTTCACAGGATTAGGGAGAATTCACACGACCGTGGTGTGTTTTGTGGTCCACAAATTGCGTATCCGCATTTTGTGGACCGCACATGGCCGGTGCTATATAGAGAATGCTTATTCTTGTCCGTGGTTGCGGACAAGAATAGGACATGCTCTATATTTTGTGCGGGGCCGCGGAACAACGGATGCGGACAGCACACAGTATGCTGACCACATCTTTGACAGCCCCATTGAAATGAATGGGTCCGCATCCGTTCCGCAAAATTGCGGAATGGACGTGGAACAGACGCGGAATAAAAATACGTTTATGTCAATGCTCTCCAAGGCCTCATGCATACAACCGTGTGTGTTTTGCGGATCCGCAAAACACGGATGGCATCCGTGTGCGTTCCGCAATTTGTGAACAGGAGGCTTATTATAGAGATGCCTATACTTGTCCGCAAAAAGGACAAGAATAGGACATTCTCTATTTTTTTGCGAGGCCATGGAACGGAGCAACGGATGCGGACAGCACACGGAGTCCTGTCCGCATCTTTGCGGCCCCATTGAGTTGAATGGGTACGCACCCGAGCCGCAAAATATGCGTCTCAGACGCGGACCAAAACAACGGCGTTGGTGCGGATCCGTCTGGTATTTGCACAGATGGATCCGCAACTATAATGCAAACGTTTGTATCCGTTCAGAACGCATCTGTTTGCATTAGCTTTTAAAAAAAATGTCAAAATCAAAACAGATCCGTTTTGACTTACACTGAAGTCAATGGGGGATGAATCTGTTTTCAAATGCACCATATTGGTGTCCGCCTCCAGAACGGAATGTGGGCAGAACGGATGCATTCTGAGCGGATCCTTATCCATTCAGAATGCGTTGGGGCAAAACTGATCTGTTTTGGACCGTTTGTGAGAGCGCGTGTGAGAGGTACATGTGGAAGCGTGCCCCTGTAGTGTGATGCTGTCAGGTATATTTATGGATACATGTGGGAGTGTGGCCCTTACAGTGTGATGCTTTTAGGTATGTTTATGGATACATGTAGGAGCGTGCCCTTATAGTGTGATGCTGTCCCGTATGTTTATGGATACATGTGGGAGCGTGCCCCTATAGTGTGATGCTGTCCCGTATGTTTATGGATACATGTGGGAGCGTGCCCCTATAGTGTGATGCTGTCAGCTATGTTTATGATACATGTGGGAGTGTGGCCCTTACAGTGTGATGCTTTCAGGTATGTTTATGGATACATGTGGGAGCGTGCCCCTATAGTGTGATGCTGTCCCATATGTTTATGGATATATGTGGGAGCGTGCCCCTATAGTGTGATGCTGTCCAGTATGTTTAGGGGCATGTTCCCACATGTATCCATATAGTGTGATGCTGTCCCGTATGTTTATGGATATATGTGGGAGTATGTCCCCTATAGTGTGATGCTGTCCCATATGTTTATGGATACATGTGGGAGTGTGCCCTATAGTGTGATGCTGTCCTGTATTTTTATGGATACATGTGGGAGCGTGCCCCTATAGTGTGATGCTGTCCCGTATGTTTATGGATATATGTGAGAAAGTGCCCTTATAGTGTGACGAGGTCCCGTATGTTTATGGATATATGTGGGAGCGTGCCCGTATAGTGTGATGCTGTCCCGTATGTTTATGGATACATGTGGGAGCGTGCCCCTATAGTGTGATGCTGTCCCGTATGTTTATGGATACATGTGGGAGCGTGCCCCTATAGTGTGATGCTGTCCCGTATATTTATGGATATATCTGGGAGCGTGCCCGTATAGTGTGAGGCTGTCCCATATGTTTATGGATACATGTGGGAGCGTGCCCCTATAGTGTGATGCTGTCCCATATGTTTATGGATACATGTGGGAGCGTGCCCCTATAGTGTGATGCTGTCCCGTATGTTTACGGATATATGTGGGAGAATGCCCCTATAGTGTGATGCTGTTCCGTATGTTTATGGTTATATATGGGAGCGTGCCCCTATAGTGTGATGCTGTCAGGTTTGTTAGACTTTTATGTTAGTTCACTGTCTGCATCCATTGCCTCTGGGCTCTACAAACATTGAGCACATGACATTGGCCAGAGACAGAGCTAGAAGGAGTTTATGGGGGAGGAAAATGAGGCAGGAGGATGCATATGTATGAGGGGGGCGGATCAATGGAGGAGTGGATGATGTAAACAATATGTTGGGGACTGTAGGAGCCATGCTCCAGTGTGAAAGCTACCTAAAACCATCTTGGGAACATAGACTTGGCTACTAAAGGTGAGTAAGATGTTTTTTAAAAAATAAGTTTGATCCCGGACAACCCCTTCAATACTTTATTGTTGAATCATGTCACTTATCTTCACATCACATGAATCATGTTTGTATTTTTTATATGTTTTTGAATGATTTTTATACTTTTAATCACCACACAATTAGGTCAATTAGAATGAGCTTAGAATCTCCCTATGTGGAATACTCAAATACCGTATTTTTCGCCTTATAAGACGCACCGGTCCATAAGACGCACCTAGGTTTTTGGCGAGGAAAATAAGAAAAAAAATATTTTTTACCAAAAGGTGTGCTTTTGGTGGGTTTTGAACGAATGCTGGTCTGTACATGACACTATTATGGTGGATCTATATATGACGCACTGTTATGGGGGATCTTTGGATGACACTGTTATGGGGGATCTGTGGATGGCACTGTTATGGGGGGGATCTGTGGATGGCACTGTTATGGGGGGGAGCTGTGGATGAGACTGTTATGGGGGATCTGTGGATGGCACTGTTATGGGGGAGCTGTGGATGGCACTGTTATGGGGGGGATTTGTGGATGGCACTGTTATGGGGGGGATCTGTGGATGAGACTGTTATGGGGGGGAGCTGTGGATGGCACTGTTATGGGGGAGCTGTGGATGGCACTGTTATGGGGGGAGCTGTGGATGGCACTGTTATGGGGGGAGCTGTGGATGGCATTGTTATGGGGGGGATATGTGGATAGCATTGATATGGGGAGGGGGATCTGTGGATGGCACTGTTATGGGGGGGGGGGGTCTGTGGATGACACTGCTATAATATGTGTCATCCACAGATCCCCCGTATAACAATGTCCCCTAATACACTGGGTCCTGCTGGTATGCATAGTATTTCTAAACAGCAATGCTTAAGTTCTTAATAGGTTTAACTAAAGCTGCGATCTCTCATTTATTATAACTTACAAGAAATCCTCCGTAGCAGGCAGTGCGGCTGGCTGGGTTACGTCACTCACTGACGTTGCATGCCGGCTCCGCCCACTTTATGAATGAAGCAGCCGGAGCAGGCGTGCAACGCCAGTGAGTGACGTAACCCAGCCAGCCGCACTGCCTGCTATGGAGGATTTCTTGTAAGTTATAATAAATGAGAGATTGCAGCTTTAGTTAAACCTATTAAGAACTTAAGCATTGCTGTTTAGAAATACTATGCAGAGCAGCAGGGCCCAGTGTAAGTACAGTGACTGCACTGGGCCCGCCGTAAGTTGCCGGCCTCCAGCCCCTCCTCCTTCCCCGCTCATACATCGCAGCCTGCGATGCTGGAACACCGCAGGCTACGATGTAAATTGTCAGCATTCGCCCCATAAGACGCAGGGGCATTTTTCCCCCACTTTTGGGGGGGGGGGGAAGTGCGTCTTATGGGGCGAAAAATACGGTATATAACTTTCTCATCCAAAAAAGAGCATCTACAACCACAATATAATCAATACAAATCTTTATTATCAAAAAAAAATTTTTTGACAAACAATCAAAAAAACTCTAAAATTGCAATATATTTTGGGGGAATGGCAAAAGAACAGAAAGGGAATAATCCAAGCAGGGTAGAAAGACAGGCTCTGGAGGATTTAAAAAAGTTGAAGGGAGTTGTAATAAAGCAAGCTGATAAATATAGTCATCTGGCCCACCGACATGTATGAAAAGCAGGTATTTAAACTGCTTAAAGATAAAGATTGCTACAGATGCCTTCCGAATAACCCACTTCTTTTCTTTCAAAGGGATTTGTGTGCAATTTTGGAACAAGCGATGGAAGCCAACATTATAACAAAACAGTTAATGGAGATACTGCAAGTGACACATCCAAAAATACCGACCTTCTATATCCTTCCTAAGGTCCATAAAAATCGGGAGGACCCGCCAGGAAGACCGATAGTGGCATGTAATGGCGGTCTAAATGAGAATGTATGTAAATATGTGGACTCCCATCTCCAAGTGCTGGTAATGAATTTACCTTCCTATGTACAGGATACCACTGCGGTCCTCAATAGATTAGAAAACATACAAATTGAGGATAATGTGCTACTGGTGACCGCGGATGTGGAGTCTTTATATACCAGCATCAAACACCAAGATGGATTAAGAGCAGTGTTGGATCTATTGAGAGGTAACAATCAAGAACAAGGCACTAATGAATTTGTACTTAATCTATTGGAATACATTTTATATCATAATTTCTTTGTTTTCAAGGACCGCTATTACCTGCAAACTCAGGGCGTGACGATGGGGGCGACTTGTGCCCCGTCGTACGCCAATATCTTTCTTGGAGTTTGGGAGAGGAGTCTGTTTTATGATGGAGAAGTGGAGGGCATTGAAAAGGTGCACGAGTGGATGCGTTTCATTGATGATATCCTGTTTATATGGGAAGGAACACTGGATGAATTGAAAAGTTTCATGAAAACATTCAATAATAACTCTTTAAATATCAAACTCACATATCAGGCCTCTAGAGAGGTGGATTTTTTGGATTTGAGGATTAAAGCTGGAGAGGGTGGAAAATTGGAAACAAATATCTACCGAAAGAAAACGGCAGTAAATGCATTATTGAATGCTAAATCAGCGCACCCGAAATCCACCATCAATGGGATACCAACAGGCCAATTCTTGAGATTAAAGAGAATTTGCTCAGATGAGGCCCAATTCCAGGAACAGTCCAAGGAACTGATGGTAAGACTCCAAGAAAGAGGTTATAGCAAAAGACAAATTAAAAAAGGAATGAACATTGCGAAATATAAAAAGAGAGAACACCTATTGCGCCCTAACATAACAAAGAAAAACAGGACAACAATCCAGGAGACCAGATTAATTACTAACTATAACAAACAATGGAATGGACTTTATTCCATTTTAAACAAACATTGGAAGGTGTTACAAACTGACAATAAGCTAAGAAATTGTATTACGGAAAAACCTCTGCTAACAGCGAGAAGATCGACAAACCTAAAAGATATGTTGGTTCATAGCCATTATATAGCAGAATCGGATGTAAAGGAAAGGAGAGGTAAAATTGTTTCATTTCCGTGTGGAGCTTGTAAAGCGTGTCGAAATATGGAGAGAAGTAATACCTTCGCAAATGTGGGAAATGGCAGAACTTATGAGATCCGAAAATACAAGAGAATACAAGAGAATTGAAAAAATGAATTCGGGAACACGTAAGGGATATAGAAAAGGCGGAAAAAGAAGAAGATCTAAGCAAATTAAAAACCATCCCAAAACACTTTAAACTCTTCCATCGATGTAACCCAGAGCAATTGAGATTCAAGGGCATTGACATGATTTAGGCCCTATTCACACATCCGCAATGTAGTCCGCATGTATTCCGCAATTTTGCGGAATACATGCGGACCCATTGACTGTGAATGGGGCCGGGAAAGATGCGGAGAGCACACACTGTGCTCTCCGCATCCGATTTTGCGGAGCGCGCCGCCGATTTTCCGGTCCGCGGCTCCGCAAAAAAATTAGAGCATGTCCTATTCTTGTCCGCAATTGCGGACAAGAAGAGGCATTTTCTATGGAGTTCGGGCAATGTGCGGTCCGCAAAAATGCGGAATGCACTTTGGGGTTTGTCCGTGTTTTGCGGATCCGCGGCTCCGTGGATCCGCAAAACACTTGCGGATGTGTGAATAAGGCCTAATCCTGGAATCAGAGGCGGAGACAGAGGTAAGAGTTTAGCACAATTGGAAAGTAGATGGATATTCCGGTTGGGCTCAATGACCCCACATGGACTCAATGAAAATTTAGGGTTCAGTTCATTCTTATAATGTACAGTGGTATTTTTAGGGGTTAGGGTTAGTTTATACATTATGTGTATTGATGCAAGTATTTTATTATATTTTAGATAAGATTCATTCAGAGATGAACCGGTGGAGGAGACTATATGATAGAGAGAGACAAAGAAAGAAATGAATAGAAAGAAAGTAAGTGAATAACAAAGAAGAATAACAAAGAGGAAATTAAAAGGACTTTTGACTAATCATCTGATTGAATGCGGCTGATGGTTACCTATTTATGACTATAAAAACAGTCTGAATTTATATTATATATTTTGTATATTTATATTTTCATAGGTTTTTATATTTTTCATAATCTGTAATATCACTTTATAACTAATCACATTTGAGAGATATAACACAATAAGGTTATTATGATTATTATTACATTCTATTTTAAATGGTTTGTTTTTTATACACAATGAATTAGGTATGGTAATTGATTTTCTATTTATAGCGGATCAATTGTATTGTAAAAAAATTTTGTTTGATATATACACTATAATAATAGGTATGGGTATTATGAATATTTAAATAGTAACTTTTGTTGTGGATACATATTGTATCATGTGCACTTGAGCACCTTATTCATCCTATAATTAGATGTAAAGGATGGATTTTTAGTTGTTAATAAAATAAGCACTTGCACTTTGAATAATATAAAATGATTAATTCAGACAATCATGTAGGATAATGGATACCATATTAGTCCTCCTATTTTAATTTAATGTATATTAGAGCCATGAAATAAACTTTAGTTTCCTCCTTCGATAATGTTCTCTCCCAATAGTCATAATAGATTCACTTGTAAAGAGCAGAGTCGAGTGCGCATGGCAGCCGCACGGCATGTCTGCTTCCCTTGATCTCCAACTAGGTCCACGCATAGGAGGATTCCCCCGAGTCCATTTGGTTGTACGCGGGTCTGCCCTCTCTTTAGCGTCGGCCTCGGGGTGAGGGCGGAAGCAGTGATCACATGACCGGAGCGACGGGTCATGCGCCGCAATTGACTCTGATGACGCTGTAGACCACATGACCTGTCACATGTCTCCAAATATATTGTAATTTTAGAGTTTTTTTGATTGTTTGTCAAAAATTGTTTTTGATAATAAAGATTTGTATTGATTATATTGTGGTTGTAGATGCTCTTTTTTTGCTGAGAAATTTTTTATACTTTTGTAATTATTATTGTACTAATTGAATCAATATTAACATAATTAAATACACCTATATATATTGCACGATTGCACATGTTTGTATGGCTTGAAAAAGACTGCAATAAGCAGTTGAAACGTTGCTGACACTGGGTTGAATAAATCACTGTTTGATATGCAACGTTGGAGTGCTGCCGTGCTTTTCTACATACAGTATATCGAGTTCGAACTTGGTTGCTGGTCACCGCCGGATTTGCACCCGTTTTATACAGTGTGCTGAACGCACATCGCCGATGTCCGTGTTTTGCGGATCCACAAAACACACACGGACGTGTGAATGGACCCTTACTATGCCTTGCTCTCGTTGTGTAGTGCAATAATTGTGCACTGTATACATCTGGCCATCTATTGCTGATTTCTACCTATATAAACCCTTCAAGTCATGCACATTGTGGTCTAAGCAATATGATTTAATCTGTTCCCTGGTTTTGCTATGGCAATTTTTTTACATGGACCATTTACATGTTTGTTCTCAGATCAACTTCTTGTTTGTATTCTTATGCTACCATCTGATGCCACTATTTCACTACTAGAGCCCTAGCTAGGTGTTTTAGTCTTCAAATGGAGGTGTGGGTTCAAACTAGTGTCAGAATACCATTGGCCCATAATTCAGCAAATTCTGTACATCATGTCATATATCACACTGCCTTTGATCATTTTGGACATAATAACAGAGCACTTTTTCTTTGCATGTATGTGGGCTGTTTTGCAACCAAAGGAATGCGCAAAGCCTGAAAGCAAATGCATTCTCTAATCCATTATGAGAGAGTATTTGGGTTTAACAAGACACAGAACAGCTCTCATTCTGAGAAATGTCACAAAGTCAGCAAAATGTTTTGCTCTGTAACTGGAGGCTACATGTTTCTATTAGCAGTATTGTACAATTACCTCTGACTATAAGGCCCCTTTCACACGGGCGAGTTTTCCACGCGGGTACAATGCGTGATGTGAGCGCATTGCACCCGCACTGAATCCGGACCCATTCATTTCTATGCACATGAGCGGTGCACATATGCTATGCACATGAGCGGTGATTTTCACGCATTACTTCTGCGTTGCGTAAAAATCGCAGCATGTTTTATATTCTGCGTTTTTCACGCAACGCAGGCCCCATAGAAGTGAAATAAACTCACCTTATCCACTTGATCACGTAGTTGCCGATCTCTTCTCTCTTCTTCAAGCATTAGCTGCCGGCTAAAGGACCTGTGGTGACGTCACATCACATGGTCCAATCACATGGTCCATCACCATGGTGATGGACCATGTGACTGCACCATGTGATGAATGCAGTGACGTCACCACAGGTCCTTTAGCCGGCAGCTAATGCTTGAAGAAGAGAGAAGAGATCGGCAACTACGCAATCAAGTGGATAAGGTGAGTTTATTTTTTTATTTTTAACCCTTTAATGTACATTTTACTAAGCATTCTGTAGTGAGAATGCTATTATTTTCCCTTATAACCATGTTATAAGGGAAAAAAATAAAGATCGGGTCCCCATTCCGATCGTCTCTTAGCAACCTTGCGGGAAAATAATAGCAAAATTACAGAAAGTATCACAACAGCTGCTGCTGGTGTAGTTAGATCACAATGGATCATTTAGACAGGGACAAAATTGTACAGCGCAGCAGTGTAAACTTGTTTAAGGGTGACCATACAGGTAGTGGTTTGTGCCATCTGGCCGGGAACTGCATGACAAAAACCTGCAAACTGTTTAGCCAAATTGTGGTTTTTGGCCACACAAAAAATACATGTGAAGTCCATCAAACCAGTGGTATGTGTATTGTAAGGGTATTTTTAAGTACTGATTGGTTCTGTTTACTACTCTGTATAATAGTTTACAAGTTTTCCTTGTAATGCAGTGGATTAGAGATAGTACCCATCCCTCATTGTGCTGATAAGAACAAATTCCTGAGTGATCTCAGAGACATGCGTGATGCATACTGGAGGGGGGGGCTGATAAGAATAAATGTGGTCTGCACTAACAATTAATTGGGATTCGACCAGGCCCTTTATCCTTGGTAGGATGTAAGTATTGATTTGCCTCATCTTTTGTACACCCTTGGGTGTTGGTCATGTGTTATAACTTGGTAGACAGCCATGGGTTATAGCATGGCCAACCGGATCTCTACCCCACATTTAGGCTAGTGATGATTAGTTACTTTTTATTATTCTGTATGTGATTTGTTTGTGTTATCATATATTTAATCACTTAGTAAATTTATTCATTCACTAAGCTTTCTCAAATCTTTTGAATTCACTTTACATTACAGTATGAAACTGGATACATTGCTGGTGTCATGATGCCATACTATCAAGCAGTAATCATTATTCCTGCTGTACCAAATGGTTTTTTCTACATATAGATTGCCCATGTTATACAAATATTTTCTTCCCAAAATGACAGATATAAATTGGCCAGAGACAGGGAGAATCTTGCTCCCATCGGGCAGTCCTGTATCTGTTAATAAAAATCTGAATTTGAAGGAAGAATAATGTGAAAACAAAAATTACTGCATATTCCAAGGTGGTAAAATAAAGCTGCAATTGAACCAGAGTGGAGAACTGATGTACTGTATAAAGTGCTAGCACATTGCAATTAAGCCTGTGCTTTTTCCTAAATTGCAGAGTGGTCATAACCATGGAAATGAGCATTGTATAATGTGATGGAAAAATGAATCCAGCCAGCAAAGGAGGCACTATGGACAATAACAATACATTAGTAAGTGGCTGGTGTTAACTTTATCTACATGATAAATGCCATTTGCTGAAGAGAGACAACCCCTTTAATGCTGAATGCCATATAAAGGTGTCCAGAATCTTTAATACTTCCTTGATGTCCTTTATGAACCCCAGAGTACGGATTGTAGTAATTTGTCCAACCAGGGGCAGATCTCTTATTTTTGTGTGATTTAGGTAACTCATGTAAAATTGGGTAATAGGAAATCAATTTGGCCTGTTTTTGTTTTAAAATTTCCAATGTAACGCCTTGTTTAAGGCCGCATGCACACGAACGTTGGGCTTAACGGTCCATATTTTCGAATCTGTTGTTCCGTTTTTTGTTTCCGTATATACGCAAAAACATGTCCGTATTGTTTCTGTATGTCATGCGTTTTTTGCGGATTATAAACAGAAACGGAAGCAGGAACTAGTCAGAACTTTGGACTCTTCCCCTTTTTCACACCCCCTAAATAACTTGGTCATGTGATTGTCCAGACTCCATTTTATACAGCTTTTTGCAGCATTGAGAGCTTTGTTAGAAGTAGGTGTTTTGCTGGCATTGGTTTCTGACTTTGGCTATCTGTTGTATCATGGCTGACGACCTTGAGGAAGAGTTTCTCCTGTGCTGGTTATTTTCTCGGCACGATGTACAGTAGTCAACTATGCTGACCAACGAACTGAGGAGGAGAAGGCAGTGGGTTCACCCAGTTGTCTCTCAGAGGAGCAGGAAGGGCCACTTCCACACACTGTACACGGATTTGCGACAGCATCCTGAGAAATTTCATGGGATTTGTCGTATGTCTGTGAGCAGTTTTGAAATTTTGTTAGCGTCTCTGTGACTTGGCCTCAACTACCAGGAGACAAATATGAGGTGCTGCATTTCTCCAGAGGAACGGCTTATCGTTACGCTGAGGTATGTATATTTATTGCAATGGTTCTTTAAATAACGTGTTTACATTATTTGGGATATTAAGTGTGTTAGACTCGCTTTGTTATGTGTAAATGTCTGGGATCATTAATTGAACTATTGTAAAGTAGAACTGGCTTAGTTTCCCGTAGCAAACAATCATATAAAACCTTTCAGTTTGGACAGCTCCTTTAGAAAAATAAATCTGATTCTTTGCTATGGGCAACTAAGCCAGTTTTACTTTACACCAGTATGATTAGTGACCTCAGTAGTGTCTGGTAAATATGTTGACCTAATTTTTTTTTTTACAGGTTTCTGGCGACTGGGAATTCATTTGCATCTCTGCATTGAGTTTTTGCTGGGAGTCTCAACTATTTCTCGGATTGTTCGTCAAACATGTGAAGTGATTTGGCAGCGACTCCGGGAAGCGGTGATGCCCGAGCCCAAGGCAGAGGATTGGATCAGAATCTCTGAGGGCTTTCATCTTGATGCGCAGTTTCCAAACTCCGAAACGAAACTCCAGCTCATCGATGCAAAAGTGGAACATTTATTAGTGCAATAAAACAGTTTATCAAACAGGACAAAGTTACATTGTTACGCGTTTCAGACCTCTAGTATATTCGGGTCCTTCATCATGACCACATGGAAACTGTTTTATTGCACTAATAAAAGTTCCACTTTTGCATCGATGAGCTGGAGTTTCATTTTGGATGTTGAAAGCACTTTAATCTGGAGATTGCTGTCTGTGCTCAAGGCAAGTGGAGGGCGGGGGAGAGCTGCCGACTCTCACAAAGTTTTTGTATTGCAGTTCCCAAACTGCATTGGGGCACTGGATTGCAAACACATTCATGTTAAGAAGCTGCTTCACTCAGGGTCCCGGTACTACAATTATAAGCAATACTTTTCCATTGTGCTGTTGGCTTTAGCTGACACTACATATAAGTTTATCTTTGTGGATATCGGGGCCTATGGGAGCAATGCAGATGCGAGCATTTTCAGTTCTTCTAGATTGTGTGACAGACTTCAAGCCAACCAACTAGCCCTCCTAGAGCCCAGAAGGCTGCCAGGTTCTGCGGATCCCCCGACTCCATTTGTAATAGTGACTGATGAAGGTTTTGCTTTGGCCCCACATGTCATGCGACCCTTCCTGAGATGTAATCTGGATGACAGGCGACGTATATTTAACTATCGGCTGACAAGAGCCCGTCGGTATGTTGAATGTGCGTTTAGAATACCTACCTATAAGTGCAGAGTATTCCTGTCATCCTTACAGATGACACTGGACAATGCCAACCTGGTTATTAAAGCATGTGTGATCCTGCACAACTTTGTCAGGATTCATAATGCTTCCATAGATGCTGGTTTAGAGGAGTCTGGTACCTATCCCTCATCCACAGGATTGGACCTGACTCGTCATGGACGGCCTGGATCCAGGGCCGGTGCAAGGATTTTTGCCGCCCTAGGCAAAAGAAAAGTTTGCCGCCCCCCCCCCCCCTCATGTGACATCACAATGCCCCACCCATATAATATGCCATAATAACTAACGCGAGTGTATAGGGATAGCAGTGTGTGTGCAGTGGATGCAGTGTGTGTGCAGTGGATGCATGGTGTGTGCAGTGGATGCAGTGTGTGTGCAGTCGATGCAGTGTATGTGTGTGTGGAGTGTATAGGGAGACCAGTGTGTAGGTGATGCAGTGTGGGTGTGTGCAAGGGATAGAAAGAAGTTCCGTGTTTGTGTATAAGGTTTGTGTTGTGTGTTTCTGAATGTGTGTACAGAGTGCGTTCTGTGAATCTGTGTTTGCATGTGTAAGGCTCTATTCATACATCCAAAATTCTGTTCCGCATTTTGCGGAACGGAATTGCGGACCAATTTATTTCTATCCACACTCCCGGGTCCACACTACCATCCCGCAAAAAAATAGAACATGTCCTATTCTTGTCTGCAATTGCGGACAAGAAAAGGCATTTTCTATGCGAGTGCCGGCAATGTGCGGTCCGCAAAATGCGGAACGCACATTGCCGGTGTCCGTGTTTTATGGATCCGCAAAACACACTTGGATGTGTGAATGGAGCCTAAGAGATGCATTGTGTTTCAGTGTGTGTAAGGGATGCAGTGTGTGTGTGTGATGGATGTCAAACTCCCCCCCAGTCACTCTCTTTCTTACCCCCTCCCTTGTGTCACTCTTTTCCCCTTCTTGTCACTCTCATTACCCCATCATTACTCTTATTCCCCTAGTCACTCTATTTCTTGCCCCTTGTGTCACTCTGTTCCCTCCTGTCAGTCCCTCTGGTGTGGTGTGGTGTGGCCGCCCCTTCTTGTCACTCTCAACCCCCTCCCCTCTTGTGTCACTCTGTCCCTCCTGTCAGTACCTGTGGAGTAGGGCGCAGGATTAAGGCAGGCAGTGTGAGAACTTCCTGGTGTCAGTCCATGTGGAGTAGCGTGGCTGAGCTCTGTCCGGTTCAGCGGTACAGGAGCTTTTGTTCCTTGTACCCGGCCGGACTGAGAGGAAGTGCACACTAAGTGAGCACTTCCTGTCAGTCCGGACAGGTACAGGAAACAAAAGCTCCTGTACCCGCGGACTGTACAGAGCTACGTTACTCCACAGGGACTGAGTCTGACACTAGGGAAGCGCTCACACTATCTGCCTTAATACTGCGCCCGGGCGGTGCGCGTCAGCCCGGGCGGGAGCCGGCGCCCCCAGCAAGAGTGCGCTCTACGCGGTGGCGTACTCTGCTTATGGGTGGCGCCGGCCCTGCCTGGATCTGCAGGACTTGCATTTCGAGACCTCTATGCCAATTACTTTACCAGCCCTGAGGGTGCATCAACGTGGCACATGGACGTAGTTCTCGGCAGACAATGATGTGATCTAGACTCTGGCCATTTTAGTATGTTGTTATTTTGGAGTCAGTTTTTTTTTTAAATGAATGTAGATAGTGTAGGGACTCACATGACGTGGGTTTGCAGGCTGGGGTGTATTGTAGTCAAAACTCTTAGACCAAATGTTCCCAATATTTTTTGTACAATGAGTATGTTACCAGCCAAAGTGTCTAATTTTTTGACTACATAAACCTTCTAACACCTCTTTCACCGTAAATTGGATATTTCTTTTGGATTTTTAGTTCTTAAATGTTTATATGTGTGTCATGGAAAATGTTTTTTTTAATTTTCCCATTATCTGCCCTTGTCTTCTCTTTGACTGGATGAGACGTAAAGACGGTGTAGAAGTTTCCTGGTTTGGATGTTCACATAATGATAAAGATGTCAACTATCTATTTATGTTTGAAGACTGATTTTGCACTACATACAATCCATTTTGTCCAATAGTGTTTTAATAAAATATCACTATGTGTTTTCATTTACACATGTTAGCATTGTCTATTCAAATAAAATACCACGTCATATCAAGATGTTGACATTATGTAAGAAAGAGGTCCACACAATATTGGATTTTAGAATGTATATTTACTAAAAATAAAACATCTTTTTAGCTTAACATCCAGGCATGACAAAATTTCAAAATAAATAAGTAAAATATCAAAAAGCTCACAGGTGAATGGTCCAGGCGCTTGGCCTGGATGAACACCCACCAGGTGGATGGTACTGTGGGGGGATTGAGCTTTGTCCTGGGTATTTTGGGCGCCAAGCCGATTGCCTGTCCTGTGAATATGAGCTTGGGAGGGTCTGAGTTGGGGTCGTACTGCATCCCGCTAGAGGCTCTAAAGACCTTGCATAAACACGATGCTTAATGCCATACACTGGTCAATCAAACAGTCCTAAACGGCACTCCTGTGTCCCAAATGCAGTTTCAGCAGTGCCCAGCCAAGCCAAACAGATTGATAAATAGTTGCATCCAAATAGAAAAAAGTGAAATAGAGGCGGCACTCACCACTGCTGTGTAGTCAAATTTATTTCTTGCTGTGCTCAGGACATAAAAGAAAGGCGGGGGGGCAGACGCCTTCAACATGCGGCACGCCAAATAGCGACAGCCGTTTCGCACGATCCCGTGCTTCTACCGGCTACCACCTTGACACTCAAACTTCACGCCAGCTCATAAAGCCTCGTCAGACTGCATCACCTAGCAACATGTGACGCTAGTTTGCTACAAGAGCATGCGCAATATGAATGTCGAGGGAAGCAAAGTTGCCAATAGGTTTTTTATTGGAGAGCCAAGAGCCACCAACCTTGATCTCTTTAAAACGGCTACTAACCAATTTATCTTTGATGGTATGTGTTCTTTTAAAGGTGATCAAGAGTCTTTTTTCCACAATGGACACTAGTCCAGACGTCTTTAATAAGTCCCAATTGTTAACGATGATACGTTTAATGCATTAAGAAAGAGGACTTAAAAGCAAAAACAAATCTTTCTTCTTCATCACCCCTCGACCCACTCCTTTTTTCTCCATAAAGAAGGTCGTTCCGCTCGCAGGACCTAGCCCTAGAACAAGCCTTAGTGACCACCTTTGAAAAAGTCTAAATTTTAACTCTTTTGCCTGTTTTTTATAGCCAATATTTGTGTTATTAATGCATCTCAGGCATATAAATTGGCCATAAGGGATTGCTTCTTTCACGCTATGTGGATGGAAACTCCCATGGTGTAGAAGGGACTTGGACGCAGTGGGCTTACGGAAAGTTTCAGTAATGATGCCACCCTCAACAACAGAGTCATGCACATCCATTATTTTGTAAAGCTGAGGTAGGATCACTGGTGAGCTTCTCATATACTGAGGCATCGGACAATTGTCTCATGGCCTCCATCTGATAATACTCAGTGGTCATAATGACCATATTGCTCCGCCGGCTTCACAATGACATCAGTACGATTTTGTAACCAGTGCTGCAAACTCTTCAGTGCTAATATTGTACGGAGCCTTAGGATACACAAGGGCCCTCGTATCACATAATATTCTTTTATAAAAGATGTCAATGCTCCTGCCGGCGGGCATGGGAGGGCAATAGGTCGATTTTATGCCCCCAATGAATCTATCATGGCTAACCTCAACATCCTCTACATCCTCCACTCCAGTCAAAAGCCCCAGACACATACGTTCATTCTCATAAAATTTTCCTTTTTCAAAAAACCCAAGGTGGTCGAGAGACACCAGTATTTCACCCTGTCTAATGGTTGGTGGTCTAGATGGAACATCATGGAAGGCCTTGTGTGTAGATACAATTTGCGGATAGCTTTGTAAAGATCAATCTCAAAGGTTGCTCAATCGAACTGTTCTACGAGACTGTATCCCAGTCCTCTATTGAGGACTGAGATACAGGCTGGCGACAGCTCGATATCAGTAAGGTTAATGACTAAGTTAGAAACGTGTTCAGAGGCAATTAATGTCTCCATGAGACTTGTTTGTGGCTCCGGGTTGACCTTCTGACCCTGCCGTTTCCTCCGTCTCCCACCTCGTCTGGTCCTGGACTTAAAGGGACTTTATGCAGATTCTGTTCACTGGTTGCATTTGGATCACCCGAAATGCTGGAGTCTGAGTCCGTGGTCCAGAAATCAGACTTGTTCCTACGTAGCGGGCATCTCCTTCGTGCTCTTCTTCTATTCCAGTCAAATACTCGGCCAGTCTCATAGTCGCATTTATCATGCAAGAACTTATCTTTTTTCCGTTCTTTTATTTCCGTTTGGGATAATACCAATTTTTTATTTAGTCTTGTTTCAAATGACTGGAACTGTCTTTCTGTTAACCGGGTACGTTAGGCCTCTTTAGCTTTTAGCAAATCATCATTACCAATCGCATATTCCTGCTCATTCCTTCGCAGTACCAATTGGAGAATTTGCAAAGAGAACCCCATGTGCAGTTCTTTCCATTCTTTACTAAATACCGGGTCATCTTCATACTGTGCCAATTTTTTAAAAATCCGTAAACGGCGTGGGACTCTGCCACTGTCTTTGTATGATTTCAGGGAATTAATGGTCCAAAGCAATCAAACCTCTTTATCTGCCAATTGAGAGATTTTTATCTCTAGTGTTCTTGTGCTTATTGAGTGCAAAGTGTCTTTCGAGTTGCACTCAATAAAAAAGGCGTCCGCCCCTTCTCTGCCCGTATTCAAACAGGGTGTCGTATCTTCGGAAATCTTCGGTACTAGCTAGTAACCGATACAAGTGTGCAACAGCCCCAAAAGTATCAATCAGTCTGAACTGGGGTCCATTGTGGAAAAAAGACCCTTAATCACCTTTAAAAGAAAACATACCATCAAAGATAAATTGGTTAGTAGAAGTTTTAAAGAGATCAAGGTTGGTGGCTCTTCAATAGAAAACCAATTAGCAACTTTGCTTGCAGAAACTGCTCCTTCTGCCTTTATAATTGTCGCAAGAGAATGTTTACCCTATGTGGGGTCCACCATAAGGTCACGCAATTTATTACTTGTAGAACACAATACGTGGTGAATATTGTGTTCTGCATATGTGGCGTATTCTACATAGGGAAAACTATAAGACCACTCTTCGAGAGATTCAGGGAGCATGTAAGTTCTGTAAGGTCTGGAAAAGGTTGCCCCAGGCTCATCAAGCACGTGCGGAATAATCACGGCGGTAATGCGAGATGTCTTAGTTTTGCAGGTATTGAAAGTATTCCCCCCTTTCTCAAGGAGGCGATAGACACCGCTTCCTCTTACAAAACGAAGCCCACTGCATTATCCGCACGGATGCGATGGGACTCCTAGGGCTCAACGAGCGCAATGATTTAAGTTCATTTATTTAATGTAATTGAATTGGGTTTTTTTTATGTCGCTTGTAGATTCTATGTCTTGTTGTTTCTCTTTATCTTTTTCTATTTGTAGAGTTGTTTGGATGGTATATTGTCCTAATTTTGTGTGTTCAATGTGAATTGGCAGATACGCCAGCTTCCCTCGACATTCATACTGCGCATGCTCTTGTAGCCAACTAGCGTCCCATGTTGCTAGGTGACGCAGTCTGACGAGGCTTTATGAGCTGGCGCGAAGTTTGAGTGTCAAGATGGTAGCTGGAAGAAGCACAGGATCGTGCGAAACGGCTGTCGCTATTTGACGTGCCGCATGTTGAAGGCGTCCGCCCCCCGCCTTTTTTGTATGTCCTGAGCACAGCAAGAAATAAATTTGAATACACAGCAGTGGCGAGTGCCGCCTCTATTTCCCTTTTTTCTATTTGCAAGATATCATTACTTATTAACAAACCCAGGAAGAATATACTTACGGCCTTAAATCCAATATGGGGCGCAGAAACTGCAGCTGCCGAGTGTACATATAGGGCTTTTTTTAAGCCAGTCATCTCCACTATGTCCCTTGGCCACTACTAACTCCCGCCGATATTGGTCACGGCAGGATTGCCATTGTGTCTTGACTTTTTGAACTGTTAGCACACAACATAAAAAAATAAAAATAAATTAAAAGTAATGTACATCTTTTAAAAAAAAGTCTATTAGTTGATATAATCAAAGCCAAGTATGACACAGTAGTTGTTACCAACTCATACATTACTGGGGGCTGACCTTCATTAACTTTTGAAGAATGTACATGTGATTTTATATATCTAAGCATAATATTATATGACTGGCGAAATAACATATATGCTTTAAAATTGCTCAAAAATGTGAAAAGTGTTAAAGACACAACATAGACTTCATACAAATGATGCATTTTTAAGAGTTAACTGTCAAAACAAGTACTGAGGAGGAGGTACATCTTTGCAATTAATTTAAATCCTCCTGGGTTTCCCCCTTCATAGTTTTGACGCAAAACACGGACTACCCCTGCTTCCCGTATAGCTACGCGGCTGCCTAAAATATGGACACAAATAAATTCTCATAAACCAAAACTTCAGCATGGGTGATCTTACCTAGGTCACGGCGCTATTTGGAATTGCCCTTCTCCCATTGGGTTGGCAGCACGTGTCGAGCAACCTCCTACCATGCATGCTCCTTGGCTACCCGATCATGGTAGCCCTCACTGCGGGTGTCCCAGATTTGGTGTCTTTCTTGTATCAGAGAAATTAGGCTCTCCACTTCCAAGCTCTGGTCAACAGCTAATCTAGGCCTGAGTGCCTTTCCTGCACATGTGCTCAGCCAATATTTGTAAACACTAAACACATGGCAAAAGTAGGCTGGGCATATAATGTAGAACAGATGGTTTCACATAAACGGATGACATACGGATGCATTCTGTATGCATTCTGTTTTTTTGAGGAACCATTGACTTTAATAAAGCCACGGAACGTGATTTGCAGACAATAATAGGACAGGTTCTATTTTTATGCTGAAGGGAAATGCGGACATACGGACACGGAATGCACACAGAAGCATTTCCGTTTTTTTTGCAGACACACAGAAATTAATGGTTCCGTATACGTTCCGCAAAAAAAAAACCGAACGGACACAGAAAGAAAATACGTTTGTGTGCATAAGCCCTAAATTCTTTTTTACCATGTTTGCGGAATCATAAAACAATTTTATATACTTTGCATTGTCCTGTGACATACAGTTGGTCTCATGTTAGTACAACCCCCCACCCCCTTGTCTGAGGCTTGTATACTATAATAGACTGTATTATAATTTTTCAAAGACAATTTTTTTTGTTTGGTAAGATTCGATGTATGTTGATTGGTATGGTTGTGTAGTAACTTCAGAACTCGCTCCACAATCTGTTGGAGGTTATCAATGTTTGACCACTTGGATTTTATCTAGTAGAAGTCTGGATAAGGTTGAGTACACATCAGTTTTCAGCGTTCTGCTCCATTGTAAACAAAAGTCGTGCATGGTGGACATTTGTCTATGCTTCAAAAATCTTCCTCCGAGCAGAAAACAAATGGACCCCATTATAGTCTATGGGGCCTGTGGGCTCAGTTCGGCTTAGTTATGGGGCACATCCGTCCTTTCCGTCGGTGAGCCTCCCTAGCTTCACCCGCGATGCTAGGGAGGCTCATCCCCGTCCCTGTCTGCCATAGGCTGCTCCACCCCGACACCGGATGTTTTTATCTGTGTACAATGAGAAGCAGCAGCGGTGCGGGGACCAGGAGCGGCGCAGGGAGCAAGTATATTACCTGTGAGGGGCACGGCACATGGGCAGGCTGTTGGAGACATTGGATAACCCCTTAGTAGGGTGGCACTGAAAAAAAGATGCAATTCCCTCATTGTTATATGGGTGTGGTATTTACAGCGTGGTAAAAATGACATGTTACCTTTAGGGTACATTCACATGACCGTATAAAGGGGTCCACATCTGTTCCACAATTTTATGGAATGGGTGCGGACACATTCATTTCAATAGGGCCGCAAAAGATGCAGACAGCCCACCGTGTGCTGTTCGCATCTGTAGTTTCTTTCCACGGGCCCACAAAAATATAGAGCATGTACTATTCTTGTTCGCAATCGTGGACAAGAAAAGGCAATTTCTATATATAACGCTGGCATTTTCTATATAGCAGTGGCGTAGTGTAATTACAAGAACTCGTAACTACTTGTAATTACACTGTACTTCCGATGATTGTAGGTCATCAATATTAAAGCCCTGCACAACTCACTCCTTTAAAAGACGAAGAGACTAAAAAACTGGAATTTGGTCATTTTAATTTTTTTCTGTTGGATACCGTTGAGCGAATTGAAGCTGACGAAGTGGAATTCGATCCGAATTTCAGGAAAAATTAAATTGGTTACGAAGCCGAATTTCCTCACACTTCGTGGTAACAAATCTGATTTTTTCTAAAATGGCTGCTGCACATAGCCAGCCCCTGTGATGTCACAGCCCTATAAAAAGTCTCCTCCTGTCCGGTCTCCGCCATTTTCCAGTGAACTTAGTGCAGGGAGAGATGTTACAGGCACTAGGGACAGTGATTAGAAAAGATTGCAGATTGCAGCACAACGGTTAGATGGCAGTGCAGCAGTTAATCATTTTCTACGCCTGTTTCAGGTGCATAAAATGGTCTAAATTTGCTTGGAAGTTGTCTTACATTTAGAACTGGCACTGGATGCGCTGAAGTAATGGAGAGGCCTGCGCCTCTTCATAACTTCGCCAGATCCACTGCCAGCTATGGGTCTTTATTAAGACCGGCATCTAAAACACTGGTCTTAATAAATGTGCCCCTTTATTTACAAAATATTACTATTGAGCAATTCTGGGACAGCTTAGAGATAGTGTAGGGATATAATAGGGAGGCATTATCCACAATATAGGGGAATGATCAGGGGTCAATTAAACAGTGTAAAGCCTGGGTAATAGGAGCTATTCTATTACATCTCGCTACACTAATTGGGGTTAAAAACCGTTCTAATACTACTGATTTTAGGTTGTTCGCATTCTTTTATACATAAGTAATTCCATTAATCCTTGATTTTGTTATTGTGGTGAAACTGTGGCCTGAAACTACAGATTTTAGGGTGTTCACGTTCTTTTATACATAAGTAAATCCGTTAATCATTGATTATGTAATTGGGGTAAAATTGCGGCTTGATACTACAGATTTTAGGGTGTTCACGTTCTTTTATACATAAGTAAATCCGTTAATCATTGATTATGTAATTGGGGTAAAATTGCGGCTTGATACTACAGATTTTAGGGTGTTAATGTTCTTTTATACATACAGTAAATAAATCCGTTAAGCTTTGATTGTGTAATTGGGGTGAAATTGCGGCCTGATACTACAAATTTCGGGGTGTTCTCATTCTTTTATACATAATTCAATCCGTTAATCCTTAGTTGCCTAATTGGGGTGAAATTGAAGTCTGATACTACAAATTTCGGGGTGTTCACGTTCATTTATACCTACAGTAACTACATCCATTCATTCCTTGATTCTGTGGTGAAATTGCGGCCTGATACTACAGATTTTAGGGCATTCACATTCTTTTATACATAATTCAATACGTTAATCCTTGATTCTGTAACTGAGGTGAAATTGTGGCCTGATACTACAAATTTTGGGTTGTTAGCGTTCTTTTATACCTAAGTAAATCCATTCATCCTTGATACTGGGGTGAAATTGTGGCCTGATACTACAGATTTTGACAGGACTACTCTGTTGACTCCTCATGTGGTTGCACACTCACCACTCTGTGACTGAGCCACTATGTTGACTTCTCATGCAGTTGCCACCCTCCCCACTCTGTGACGGGGCCACTAGTGTCCCTGTCTGGTCTTGTTGACATCACCATTTATTTTACCCTTTTTCTGATCTGTCAGAAGGATGGAAAAATGAATAACACAACGGATCCTGTCTTTGGAGCAACCGTAAGGCCTCTATCACATGGTTCCTATTTTGCATAAGGATATGCTCATGTTTTGGAAGCCAAAATCAGGAGTTGGTGCAAAACACAGAAGACATGCAAATATTCCAATCACGTGTCATATCTGTTTTGGATCCACTCCTGGTTTTTTTTTGGCCTTAGCCATACTTATCAATTACTGACCAAATGCTGACCATGTAAAGGCGGATGCCCAAAAGACAGGATCCGTTTTTTTGGGGGTTGTTCTAGTGACAGATCATATTAAGATGAGAAAAATAAACAGTGACATCAACACAAACTTACTGCTGACACCCTGTCCACTCTGTCATGGGACCACTACTTGTATCTTCCGGTAATAGAAGTAAATCAGCAGCACTCACCATCAGTTGCAAATTCTCCTTTATTGATGTGGCAAGGGGGGATCAGCATGTAATAGAACAGGTTCTGTAGAAATCTATGTGGAATCAGCTGACGGTGTAAAAGGGGTGCACTCTTTCACTCTATAGTACAATCTTGGGCCACTGCACGGTTTTTTATACCTCACACTAATATTGACCTGTAAGGTTGAGTTCACATGAGTTATTTGGTCAGTTTTGGCCCTGCCTATCATACTGACGAACAGTAATTGTTTCACTACCACAGCAGACTAGCTATGCATGTTTCTGTTTGCATGAGTGTTGTACACCGATATACAGGCTCTCTGCAGCCCTGAAATAGCTGATTTTTAATGCGCTTCATCACATATTAATTCAAATCAAATCAAATTTATGGGGAAATTCTGCAAAGCGTCCGAATCAAATTTTTGAAAACTTCGCTCATCTGTAGTCATGGAGGTCCCCATAAATGATAAATACTATTTCAATAGTTCTGACATTTTCAGATGAGGTGATACCAACTACAGTATGCTTTTTGTTTATTTTTATATGTAAGATGGGGTGATTTTAAGTTATTTTTTTATATATTTTTAAATAAGTTGTTTTTCTATCTACTTCAACTTGTGATTGTTAGATTATAGATAAAAATATATATTTATTAATGATCTTGTAGCAGGCTTGCACAGTAAATTAACAATTTTTGCAGATGACACTAAACTGTAAAGTATTTAACACGAAAGAGGACAGTATACTGCTACAGATGGATCTGCATAGATTGGAGGCTTGGGCAAAGAAGTGACAGATGAGGTTTAACAGAGACACATGTAAGGTTATGCACATGGGAAGGAATAATGCAAGTCAGGGCAGTTCACATCAGCATTAGTAATTCCGTTATACTCTTCCGTTATAACAGGGTTATAACGGAATATAACGGTATTTTAGGACGGAATGCAAAACTGAACCCTTTAGGAGGCATTATGTTTTGATCCGTCCTAATACATGTCCATGGGCCCAAATAACGGTTCTGTTTTTTTCCGTTATGTTTGACAGGAGTTTGAGTTGAGTTGTTCACGTTCCTTTTGTTCTCCGTTTGGTCCAGACCATCATGCACAGACATCTTTGGGCAGGGGTTTACTATCCCCTCTGTTATAAAAGAAGACACCAGTATTGATCAATGTCACACTGTAAATGGGGCCTGTTACAGATTTGCACCAGGTAGCCTCCATCACACGGTCTGATATGGGTGTGGCTTGCAGTCTTGCTTTATTCACATTGCATTAGTTGTCCTGCTATGCGGTTGTGTGGAAGCTTGGCTGTGAGCAGTATTCCATCACCTTCAGACCGTGTTCACACCATAGTTAGCGTAGTGGTAGGACCCCATGCCATGCTGAGTGACCGTGACGTGGTGCATGAGGGGCTCCGATGTGTTCCTCAAAGGAATATATTGGCAAACAGTCTCAGCTTTTAATATCTGCTTGTTTGACTAGCTAGTATAGTCAGTGGCATATCCGTTTGGTGCAATTTTTTTCTGTGATTTTTATATTTATATATTTCATCCGCACAATGCTCTGTTTTGTGTAGGATGCCTTTGTGGTGCATGTGGTCCGCGCCAGCATCCTCCATTGTACGCAATTTTTGCTGGGGATGGCCGTGTGCTGCGGTCCACATGCAGTGGGACTGCTCCCCCAATGAGAAACACGCTACAGTGTTTGGGGTCTGAGCAGTTCCCCGTCATGCAACTTACCACCCAAAGGAATTTTACCTCCTTTTCTTCTCACTAATAGAGCTTTCATTTGGTGGTATTTCATTGTTGCTGACCTTTTTACTTTTTTTGCTATTAATCAAAAATGACCGAAATTTTTGCAAAAAAATGACATTTTTCACTTTCTGTTGCAATTTTTTTTTTTAAAACTACATTTCTATATAAATTTTTCGCAAAATTTATTGTTCTACATGTCTTTGATAAAAAAAAATCCAATAAGTGTATATTTATTGGTTTGGGTAAAAGTTATAGCGTTTACAAACTATGATGCAAAAAAGTGAATTTCGGCATTTTGAAGCAGCTCTGACTTTCTGAGCACCTATCATGTTTCTTCAGGTGCGAGAATGTCAGGATAGTATAAATACCCCCCAAATCACACCATTTTAGAAAGACGACACCCCAAAGTATTCGCGGAGGGGCATGGTGAGTTCATGTATCATTTCATTTTTTTTCACAAGTTAGCGGAAAATGACACTTTCTGAGGAAAAAAAATAATAATAAAGTTTCCATTTCTGTTAACTTCTGGCAAAAAAATAAATAAATCTCCCACGGACTCACTATGCCCCTCAGTGAATACCTTGGGGTGTCTACTTTCCGAAATAGGGTCATTTGTGGGGTGTGTTTACTGTTCTAGCATTTTGGGCGGCTGCAAAAAGGTGTCACTCATGTGGTATCGCCGTACTCAGGAGAAGTAGGGCAATGTGTTTTGGGGTGTGTTTTTACATATACCCATGTTGGATGAGAGAAATATCTCTGTAAACTGACAACTTTGTATAAAAATTTTTTTTAAAAAGTTGACATTTACAGAGATATTTCTCACACCCCGCAGGGGTATATGTAAAAATACACCCCAAAACACATTGCCCTACTTCTCCTGAGTACGGCGATACCACACGTGTGACACTTTTTTGCAGCCAAGATGCGCAAATTCCCATGAATACCTTTAGGATTTCACAGGGCATTTTTAAGCATTTGGATTCTCACGCTTTAGGACCCCTAAAATGCCAGGGCAGTATAAATACCCCACATGTGACCCTATTTTGGAAAGAAGACACACCAAGGTACTCCGTGAGGGGCATGGCGAGTTCACAGAAAAAAAATTTTTTGGCACAAGTTAGCGGAATTTGATATATTTTTTATTTTTTTTGCAAAGTCTCATATTCCACTAACTTGTGACAAAAAATAAAATTTTACATGAACTCACCATACCCCTAACGGAATACCTTGGGGTGCCTTCTTTCTAAAATGGGGTCACATGTGGGGTTTTTGTACTGCCCTGGCATTTGAGGGTCTCCGCAATCATTACACGTATGGCCAGCATTAGGAGTTTCTGCTATTCTCCTTATATTGAGCATACGGGTAATGGAATTTTTTTTTTCCGTTCAGCCTCTGGGCTGAAAAAAGAAAAAAAAGAAACGGCACAGATTTTTTCATTCGCATCGATCATCGTGGATGAAAACATCTCTGCCAAAATCAGCGACTGCGGTGCGGTGGGCTGGGCGCTAACTACCTAACATGTAGCTAACTAACTGGCGGTGATAAGGGACCCTTATGCCCCATTCACACGTCCGAAATTCTGTTTGCGGAATGGAATTGCGGACCCATTCATTTCTATGGGGACAGACTTTGTCCCGCTCGGATCCAGAATTGTGGATCCGCACTTACGGGTCTGCACTTCCGTTCCGCAAAAATATAGAACATGTCCTATTCTTGTCCGCAATTGCGGACAAGAAAAGGCATTTTCTATATAGTTCTGGCAATGTGCGGATCTGCAAAATGCAGAAAGCACATTGCCGGTGTCCGTGTTTTGCGGATCCGCGGATCCGTAAAACACATATGGACATGTGAATGGAGCCTTACAGGGGGGTGATCAGTGACAAAGGGGGGGTTTCAGGGAGTCTATATGGGGTGATCAGGGGTTAACAAGGGGTTAATAAGTGACAAGGGGGGGTGGGTGTAGTGTGGTGCTTGGTGCTACTTTACATAGCTATCTGGTCCTCTGGTGGTCGATCCCAGCAAATGGGACCACCAGAGGACCAGGTAGCAGGTATATCAGACGCTGTTAATGAAACAGCGTCTGATATACTGGTTTGATGCGATTTAATTCGCATCTACAGCCTGCCAGCGATTGATCATCGCTGGCAGGCTGTAGTATCACTGCCGAGCTCTGCACTGCTGTGAACGCGCGCGCGTTCACAGCAAATCTCGCCTCTCGCGAGATGACGCACGGATGCGTCCAGGAGGAACAAACCTGCCGCCGCCTGGACGCATCCGTGCATTCGGCGGTCGGGAGGCGGTTAAAGTTGCCATCTTTCTCAACAAAAAATACTGGCCAAGTTTACACAAGTTAAAAATGTTGACGTGGCCTAACATGGGTGTTATTTGATCATATTTTATGTTTTGCTCCCATTTTTTAAATAAAGTAAAACTTTTCACTGTTGGGGATACCCTGTGCCTTTAAGTTTTAGTTAGCTTCTATTTCTGAAATGTTTCTGCCAGGATTCAAACTTACAACCATCTACATTAAAGACAAGAGCTATAGAGCTCAGCTGCAAATATATTATGGCTAAAAACCTCAGTAGTAGTTTCCCATGTATTTTCTATTCATATATATCATTTTATATTTGTTTTTAGCAATTGCATATTTTTTTGTAATTCCAAAGTTATTTTGTGCCACACATTTTAATATGAATAACTAATATATGAGATACGCCCTGATGTCCGAGTCTTTAATCCCTTAAGGACTCAGCCCTATTTCACCTTAAGGACTCTTTTAGATGTTTTTACTTATGCAGGCCATTCTGAGATTGTTTTTTCGTCACATATTATACTTAATGACAGTGGTAAAATGGAGTCGAAAAATGTCATTTTTATTTATAAAAAAATACCAAATTTACCCAAAATTTGGAAAAATTTGCAATTTTCCAAGTTTCAATTTCTCTACTTCTATAATACATAGTAATACCGCCAAAAAAAGTTATTGATTTACATTCCCCGTATGTCTACTTCATGTATCGATCATTTTGGGAATGCATTTCATTTTTTGGGGACGTTACAAGGCTTAGAAGTTTAGAAGCAAATCTTGGAAATTTTCAAAAAAACATTTTTTTTGGTACCAGTTCAGGTTTGAAGTCACTTTGTGAGGCTTTAAAAATGGAAACCACCCAAACATGACCTCATTTTAGAAACTACACCCTTCAAGGTATTCAAAACTGATCTTACAAGCTATGTTAACCATTTAGGTGCTCCACATGAGTTATTGGCAAATGGAGATGAAGTTTCAGAAATTCATTTTTTTTGCCAAATTTTCCATTTTAAACCATTTTTTTCCACTAACAAAGCAAGGGTTAACAGCCAAACAAGACTATCTTTATTGCCCTGACTCTGCCATTTACAGACACACCCCATATGTGGTTGTACACTACTGTGCGGCCACACGGCGGGGCGTAGATGGAAAGTAGCGCCATGTGGTTTTTGGAAGGCTGATTTTTATGGACCGATTTATTTACACCGTGTCCTGTTTCAGGCCCCCCTGGAGTAGAAACTTCCTAAAAGTGACCCCATTTTGGAAACTACAGGATAAGGTGGCGGTTTTGTTGGGACTATTTTTAGGGTACATATGATTTTTGGTTGCTCTATATTACATTTTTGTGAGGTAAGGTTACGAAAAATTGAAATTCTGAAATTTCATCTCCATTTGCCATTAATTGTTGAGGAACACCTAAAGGGTTAATAAAGTTTGTAAAATCAGTTTTGAATACCTTGAGGGGTGTAGTTTCTTAGATGGGGTCACTTTTAGGGAGTTTCTACTCTAGGGGTGCATCAGCGGGGCTTCAAAAGGGACATGGTGTCAATAAAAAAGGCCATCAAAATCAGCCTTCCAGAAACCAGGTCGGTCCTTTCCTTTTGCGCCCTGCCTTTTAATGATACAGCCGTTTACGACCACAAATGTGGCGTTTCTGTAAACTGCAGTATCAGCGTAATAAATATTAAGTTCTGTTTGGCTGTTAACCCTTGCTTTTTTACCGGTAAAGACGGATTGAAATGGAAAAGTGCCAAAAATGACTGTTTTGGCACTGTTTTTAATATTTCTTTTGGACCGTGTTAATCTGGGGGGTTAGGTCATGGGGATTTTTTATAGAGATTATTACGGACGCGGCGATACATAATAAGTCGACTTTTTTACAATTATTTAGGTTTTAGACTAAGAGTCATTTTTTTTAAAGCGTTTTAGCCAATTGTATTAAGTAGGGGCTAATTTTTTGCCGGATGAGGGGACGGCTTTAATGTCACTCTTTTGGGGGGCATGTGACTTTTTGATCGCTTGCTATTACTCGTTTTATTATGTAAGGTGACCCCAAAAAATTTTTTTGCACTTTTATTTTTTTTGTGTTAATCTAAGGGGTTAGGTCATGGGGTATTTTTATACGGCAGATTATTACGGACGCGGCGATACATAATTTGTCTACTTTTTTTAAATTTTTTTTGTTTAACATTATTTTATCCTATTTGAAACAAACTAAAAAAAAAATTAACTATCTACACAGTCTAACAGTCATTTTTTTACCCGATTGTCTTCAGTAGGGGCTCATTTTTTGCGGGATGAGGGGACATTTTTAATGGCACTATTTTGGGGGCATGTGACTTTTTGATCGCTTGCTATTATGCATTTTATTATGTAAAGTGCATTTACTATGCATCTTTTTTTTTTCGCCGTGTTAATCTAAGGGTTAGGTCATGGGGTATTTTTATAGGACAGATTATTACGGACGCGGCGATACAGAATTTGTCTACTTTAATTTTTTTTTTTTATTATTTTAGATTTATAAACTATCATTTTTGCAAAAAAAGTTTTGGGTGTCTCAAGTCTGAGAACCATAGCTTTTATCCAATTGTCAGTGGCTACATGGAAAAGGGGATAATAAATTTATTACTCTATGGAAGTTTGGTACTCCCTGAAGCAACCAATAACGCAGGGGCCCGGATGATCGGGGCACGTGTCACACTGAGTGGTGGTGTCCTTTCGTATCCCCCTCCTGTAACACACTCTGCATCTTTTTTGGGTTCGTCCCTTCTTTCCAGTATGGGGGACCACACCTGGAAAGTGTTGGCCAGGGATAATCCGGGCGCCTCCAGTTCCTGAGCCCCTTAGTGACCGCCATAAAAATAAATATTAGCGATCACTAACAGGTTAATGGGGCTGTCCAGTTTCAAGACATCTATGACCTAATTCTTAAGAAAGAACATTAATATCAGGTTGTTGGGAATTTGACCACCAACATTCCCACCAATCAGTTGTTTGTAGAGTCGCAGCGTTCGTACTATGTACCTGCATGCAGTCTAAAATGTAGCGGCGGTGCAGTGTAATTACACCTTCCTCTTCTATTCAAGTGATTGGGACGAATAGTTGTAATTGCACTGTACCTCCACTGCAATGTAGATGATGTGCAGTTAAATAATGAAGAAGCAGTGCTCCAATAAGCACCGCAATCCTTCAAACAGCTGATTTCCAGAGGTACTGGGAGTCAGACCCCCACCGATCTGATACTGATGACCTATTTCTGGGGAAACTGGACAACCCTTATAATATTGATGGCTGATCCTTAGGATATCTGATTGGCAGTGGTCCGACACCCCACCAATCTGCTGTTTCAGAGTAGCTCAGACGTTGGAATTACAGAGCTCTGTCTATTGTGCAGTGAAAAGAGCTGCTAACTGCAGAACTGGTCCCATCAATGGTGGCAGCACTGTAGTTTTACCTCTGTCCACTACACAATGGACTGAGCTGTGTAGCTTCAGCCCTAGAGGCACTGCAGAACAGCTGATTAGGGGAGGTTTGCGGTGTCAGACCTTGCAGATCAAATATCGGTGGCCTATCCTGAGGATAGGCCATCAATATTAAAATCCCCAAAAACCCTTTTAAAGGTAGTCTATGAGCAGTTTTGACTGTGTTACACTGCTAACAGGACTAGGTAGGTGCTGGGGAAAGCAGTACAAACATACTTTTTGTTGAGCTTTTATTATCAGGAGTAGTATGAATATTAACCCCTTAAGGACACAGCCATATTTCACCTTAAGGCTGGGTTCACACGGGCGTCATGTCCAGGTTGACGCCCGGATAAGAGGCGGGTGCGTTGCGGGAAAATACCCGATTTTTCCACGCGTGTGCAAACTGTTGTAATGCGTTTTGCACGCACGTGCAAAATTAAATTCGGCATGTTTGGTACCCATACCCGAACTTCCATCACTGAAGTCCGGTTTTGGGTTGAGTATTCTGTATATTTTATTATTTTCCCTTATAACATGGTTAAAAAAATAAACTCACCTTACCCACTTGATCGCGTAGTTGCGATCTCTTCTCTCTTCTTCAAGCATTAGCTGCCAGCTAAAGGACCTGTGGTAAAGTCACTGCGCTCATCACATGGTCCAATCACATGGTCCATCACCATGGTGATGGACCATGTATAAGGGAAAAGAATAAAGATCGGGTCCTGTCTCTTAGCAACCTTGCGGGAAAATCGCACTGCATCCGCACTTGATTGCGGATTCTTGCAATTTTCACGCAGCCCCATTCACTTCTATGTGGCCTGCGTTGCGCGAAAAACGCAGAATATATAACATGCTGCGATTTTCACGCAACGCAGAAGTGATGCGTGAAAATCAACGCTCATGTGCATAGCCCCATAGAAATGAATGGGTCAGAAATCAGTGCGGGTGCAATGCGTTCACCTCACATTGCCCCCGCACGGAAAACTCGCCTGTGTGAATGCAGCCTTAGGACCAGGCCATTTTTTGCAAATCTGACCAGTGTCACTTTATGTGGTGATAACTTTTAAACGCTTTTACTTATCCAGGCCATTCTGAGATTGTTTTTTCGTCACATATTGTACTTCATGACACTGGTAAAATGAAGTAAAAAAATTATTTTATTCATTAGAAAAATTTACCAAAAATGTAGAAAAATTTGCAATTTTCCAAGTTTTAATTTCTCTATTTCTATAATACATAGTAATACCGCCAAAAAAGTTATTAATTTGCATTCCCCATATGTTTACTTCAATGGAATGCCATTTCATTTTTTGGGGATGTTACAAAGCTTAGAAGTTTACAAGCAAATCTTGAACATTTTCAGAAATTTTCAAAAATCCACTTTTTAGGGACCAGTTCAGGTTTGAAGTCACTTTGTGTGGCTTACATAATATAAACCACCCAAAAATGACCCCATTCTAGAAACTACACCCCTCAAGGTATTCAAAACTAATTTTAAAAACGTCATTAACCCTTTAGGTGTTTCACAAGAGTTAATGGCAAATGGGGCTAAAATGTAAGAATTTAGATTTTTTCGCAAATTTTTAATTTGAATAAATTTTTCCCAGTATCTAAGCAAGGATTAACAGCCAAGTAAAACCCATTTTTTATAGCCCTGATTCTTTACTTTGCAGAAACACCCCATATGTGGTCGTAAACTACTCTATGGCCACGCGGCAGGGCGGAGAGGGACAGTAGCGCTGTGTGGTTTTTGGAAGGCAGATTTTGCTGGACTGGTTTATCTACACCATGTCCCATTTGAAGCCCCCCTGATGCCACCCCGGAGTAGAAACTCCCTAAAAGTGACCCCATTTTGGAAACTAAACCCCTCAAGGTATTCAAAACTGATTTTACAAATGTCATTAACCCTTTAGGTGTTTCACAAGAATTAATAAGCAAATGGGGCTAAAATTTCAGAATTTAGATTTTTTCGCAAATTTTCAATTTTAATCAATTTTTTCCAGTATCTAAGCAAGGGTTAACAGCCAAATAAAACCCAATTTATATAGCCCTGATTCTGTAGTTTGCAGAAACACCCCAAATGTGGTCGTAAACTACTCTATGGCCACGCAGCAGGGCGGAGAAGGAAAGGAGTACAGTGTGGTTTTTGGAAGGCAGATTTTGCTGGACTGGTTTATCTACACCATGTCCCATTTGAAGCCCCCCCCCCTCCACCCCGAGTAGAAACTCCCTAAAAGTGACCCCATTTTGGAAACTATGGGATAGGGAGGCTGTTTTGCTAAGACTATTTTTAGGTACATATGATTTTTGGTTGTTCTATATTACATTCTTGTGACGCAAGCTTACCAAAAATAGAAATTCTTAAACTTACTCTCCATTTGCCATAAACTCTTGAGGAACACCTAAAGGGTTAACAAAGTTTGTAAAATAAGTTTTGAATACCTTGAGGGGTGTAGTTTATTAGATGGGGTCACTTTTATGGAGTTTCTACTCTAGGGGTGCATCAGGGGTTCTTCAAATGGGACATGGTGTCAAAAAAAGGCCATCAAAATCTGCCTTCCAGGAACCATATGGCGTTCCTTTCATTCTGCGCCCTGCCGTGTGCCCGTACAGCAGTTTACCACCACATATGGGGTGTTTCTGTAAACTTCAGAATCAGGGCTATAAATTGGGAGTTTTATTTGGCTGTTAACCCTTGCTTTGTTACTGGAAAAATGGATTAAAATTGAAAATTTGCCAAAAACTGATTGTTTTGGCACCGTTTTTATTAAAAAAAATTTACCATGTTAATCTAAGGGGTTAGGTCATGGGGTATTTTTATAGGGCAGATTATTACGGACGCCACGTTACATAATTTGTCTACTTTTAAAAAAATTTTTTTGGTTTAACACTATATTTTGAAACAAACTAAAACAATTTAACTATCTACACAGTCTAACAATCAGTTTTTTTTAAGTTTTTACCGGATTGTCTTCGGTTGGGGCTCATTTTTTTGCGGGATGAGAGGACGGTTTTATTGGCATTATTTTGGGGGGCATGTGACTTTTTGATAGCTTGCTATTACGCATTTTATTATGTAAAGTGACAAAAAAATTCCTTTTTTTGCACTTTTTTTTTTACCCTGTTAATCTAAGGGGTTAGGTCATGGGGTATTTTTATAGGGCAGATTATTACGAATGCGACGATACCAAATTTGTCTACTTTTTTATATATATATATTTTTTTTTTTATTTTTTTTTGGTGTCTCAAGAACCATAGTTTGTATCCGATTGTCAGTGGCTACATGGAAAAGGGGATAATAAATTTAGTAATCCATGAAAGTGTGGTACTCCCTGAAGCAACCAATAACGCAGAGACCCGGATGATTAGGGCACGTGTCACACTGAGTGGTGGTGTCCTTCCGTATCCCCCTCCTGTGACACACTCTGCATTTTTTTGGGGTTCGTCCCTTCTTTCCAGTATGGGGGACCACACCTGGAAAGTGTTGGCCAGGGACGATCCCGGCGCCTCCAGTTCCCGAGGTACTTCAGCCTGCTCTTTCCCAGTCAGAAAAGATCAGGTCCTTGAGGACTGCCTCATAGAACTGAAGGAATTTCCCTGTGTTGCCAGTGCTCCGGAACAGTACAAAAGAGTTGTACATGGCAACCTGAACCAAGTAGATCACAACTTTTTTGTACCGTGTCCAGGTTTTACGCATGGCATTTTATGGCTTGAGGACTTGATCAGAGAGATCAACTCCTCCCATATACCGATTGTAGTCGACGATACCATCGGGCTTGAGGACTGTTGCTGTGGTACCTCGCACAGGAACAGGGGAGATGCCGTTACCGTGAATTGTGGTCAGTACAAGGACATCCCTCTTGTCCTTATATCTGACCAGCAACAGGTTTTCACTGGTAAGGGCACGGGTCTCACCCCTGGGGATAGGTACCTGGAGGGGGTAGGTAGGGAGGCCGCGCTGATTTTGCCGCACGGTCCCACAAGCGGACGTGGATCTGGCGGCGAGGGACTGAGACAAGGGAATGCTAGTATAAAAGCTATCCACGTACAGGTGGTAACCCTTATCTAGCAGTGCGTGCATAAGGTCCCACACGAGTTTCCCGCTAACACCCAGAGTGGGGGGACATTCTGGGGGTTCAATACGGGAATCTCGTCCCTTGTATACACGAAACTTGTAAGTGTACCCTGAGGTACTCTCACAAAGTTTATGCAGCTTAACGCCATACCTTGCCCGCTTTGAAGGAACATCTGGTGGAAAATGAGTCTCCCCTTGAAAGCAATGAGAGACTCATCAACCGCGACCTCCCTTCCAGGTACATAGGCCTCCACAAATGTGGCCCCAAAGTGATCGATGATCGTTCTGATTTTGTACAGGCGGTCATAGGCAGGGTCACCTTGGGGAGGACATGCTACATTATCTGCATAATGCAGGCATTTCCGGATGGCCTCAAACTGGGAACGTGTCATGGCCATACTGTAACGTGGGGTCTGGTAGAGGACGTCCCCACTCCAGTACGGCCTGGCACTGGGTTTCTTGACTAGGCCCATATGCAGCACGAGGCCCCAAAACGTGCTAATCTCGGCTGCACTGACCGGCGTCCAGCCACTGGACCTAGCCAAAAAAGAGCCCGGGTGTTAAGCAACGAACTGTTAGGCGTACAGATGGTCACTGAAAAAAAGACTTAAATAGCCAAATTCAGTGAAGCCCTCTGTGGGAATCTGGATTCCTGGTTCACCAACATAATCAGGAATCGCGGGCTGAAAATTCTCAGCTCACTGGTTGGGGGCTCAGGTAAACTTATTTGGTGGGCCAGAAAACTAGTATGAGCCCCAGAGCTGATCGTACTAGGGTGGGCCACAGGGTCTCTAGCATGGCGGTCCCCTTGCTCCGCCTGGCGGCGTCTCCGCTGCCTTGGGGGTTCATCATCGCTAGATGATGAGGAGGAAGCGGATGACAAAAGGAACGTGGGGTCATCTTCGTCCTCACTGGGGCTCTCAGACTCGGAGGCAAGCTGGGCATATGCCTCCTCGGCCGAGAACGTTCGGCGGGCCATAGGGGAGTGTGTGTGTGCACGTGTAAACCTTTATTCAGTGTGCGTGTGTGTGGGGGCATGGATGTTCCCGACTTTTCCCTAAAGCCAACGGGGGAATGTAAAAGGGTTAAAAAAAAATTACAACTCGCTGATCAGCCATCCGGCGCTTATCAGCGATGGGGTGGGCGCTAACAGTGGCCAGATGCTAAAGAGTGCCGGCCACTGTCAGCGGACACAAAAAAAAAAACGCTTGCGCCCTAAAAAAGGTGGAGGGGTGGTGGGGGGTACAAGGGGCAAGCTGCAGCACCCCTGGGGGCGTCTAGGCTCACACAGTTGTGCTGTGGACCCCAGACACCCTAAGGCCCCTTTCACACGGGCGTGATTTCCGCGTGGGTGCAATGCGTGAGGTGAACGCATTGCACCCGCACTAAATCCTGACCCATTCATTTCTATGGGGCTGTGTACATGAGTGGTGATTTTCCCTCATCACTTTTGCGTTGCGTGAAAATCGCAGCATGTTCTATATTCTGCATTTTTCGCGCCACGCAGGCCCCATATAGGTAAATGGAGCTGCGGAAAAATCGCAAGAATCCGCAAGCAAGATGCTGGGGGGGGGGGGGGTTGAAGGACCTTCAGTGACGTCACTGGGTCACATGGTCCAATCAACTGCTTCCATGATGGAAGCAGGTGATTGGACACCAGGGACCCAAATAACCCGGAAACGCAGAAAACCGCAGGTCTGAATTGACCTGCGGTTTTCTGCGATCGCCGATACAGGGGGATTACAGGACCCCCCTAGTCATTGGGACAGAGTGCCTGCCGAATGATTTTGGCAGGCACTCTCTTCTGATCACCCCCCGCTGCACGGCAGTGATTGGAAGTAGTCAGGACGTACCGGTACGTCCTGTCCCCTTAAGTACCAGGACACCAGGGCGTATCGGTACGTCCTGTGTCCTTTAAGAGGTTGAAGAGGTTGTCCGGTCCCAAAATCAAAAAATATTTTTATGTGCTCCTAACACCTCTGCATATACAGTATGCCCCTCACTACCTGTTTTTCATGTATCAGAGTATGGCTACTTTGACACCAGTGTTTTTGCTGGATCCATCATGGACCAGCAAAAACACCTCCGTCATGATAACATAACCATCTTAATTTGTTATGAACGGATCCGGTTATATTATCTTTAACATAGCAATGATGGATCTGTCTCTAAAAACATTGTAAGTCAATGGGGGACGTCTCCATCTCCATTGCCTTACATTGTGAGTCATGACGGATCCGTCCCAGAATGCACTCAAAAACACTGCTTGCTGTGCTTTTGTGTGCGTCATGGGATCGCAATAAAACGGAACCGAATGCATACTGGTGAACTCTGTTCCCCATTCAGTTCACTTCTTTTCCCATTGACAATGAATGGGGACAAAACTGAAGCATTTTCCTCCGCTATGGAGACTCTATGACGGATCTCAATAGAGGAAAGGGATAACGCTGTGGTGAAAGTAACCTATCTTGACAGGTCTGTTTACATTCAGTGCTTTACTACCTAGCTTTATTTCTAAACAAGCCTGGCTGCTCTGCAGAGTGATGAGTCACAGGCTGGACCCGCCCCCACACTCTTCAGTCTGCAGTAAACACACCTACTACACCTGCTGAGGCCATGTTGCTACACCCATACACGAATCCTGCTAGTTTCTTGTTTGTCTCTTGCTGCAGCACATCACTAACAGTCCACAGGCTCTTCTGCATGAGTGAAATAAACAGCTTAAATAAGGAAGCATATCAAATTCCTTTAAGCAGAGTACTATTGTAGTCAGATAGCCAAAAGATAACAAATTCCTAAATAATACAATTATTCATATAACATTTTTAGTCTTATATGTGATGTTGTCTTGTTCTTTATGGGACTACGGTATAGCGACCTTTTTGTTGGTGCTAGGAGCCTGCTTTACATGACCAAAAAAATATTGTATACTGTATGTTAAGTGTAGAAGAAGAAAAGTAATCTGACAGATGAGGATACAGATGAAATAAACAAAAGGATAACTGTTCTGTCGTCATACACGTTCACAGTGTGCAGTCTGACATTCAGCATAAACTATTCCTGTCTTCCAAATAAGACGACTGTTTTCTGTAGTCTAACTTGTTTATTGTGAAAAGGTTTGTCAATGGCTACACCCAATATAAAGGACAGAAGGAGGTGCTCAGCCGTGTAGTTTCACCCAAAAGACCAGAAGGAAAAAATATAAGTGTATATAGGGCGGCACACTCCTCAAGAGGGGACACAGAAAAGATATAAACTTATTTATTGTTCTGTTAAAAGTATGCAATTCAAATAAAATACAAGACCAATACCTAAATAAATTAAAATCAACCACGATAGTATAGTGTCTAGTAGAAAAATTGCATAGGATCCAATATGGATATTCACAATTAGTAATCCACTAGTTCTGAATTATCTAAAAGACAAAATTATACACTGTGAAATCCAAGATGGATAATAAAACTGCAGCAATGCTAGATAATGAATATTTGCGCTGAGTCCGAGTGGAATTATTAGCACGTACAATGTACATAGGACAAGATTTTTGAAACTGCAGTGTTCTTAATTGATAATCTCACTGTGGCAGTGTATTATCAATATTAGTGTCCCCTGTGTACAAAGTGGCAATGAATGCCACCTTCGGCGTACTAGTTGTTAGTACACAATGTTACATTGATTTGTCCCCTATCTGCAAGATACCAATATTTGAGGGATATGTAGCAATAAGTAGCAATGTCGTCTTGGGCGCTGGCTTAAACGTGACACAGTATTTGTATTCTTATGTTGTGCAGTCACAATATTATGTCCATTTGGCCGTGTCCCATAGACCAGTAAAAACTATGAGTATATCAGGTGCAAATCTCCGGTCTGATCATTGGCACGTTCTGTGTTAATATAGTGCCTTAACGCATTGGAATAGTCCGGTTAATATAGACTTTCTGCCCCTTACCTTCCTTCTTCTGTAGTACCTTGAATCTCTGCTATACCTCCGGTTTCACCCGCGGCGTCCCGCGTGGTGTTCGGGTCTGTAGCGCGGCATCCCACGTGACCCAGGGAGGAAGCAGTCGGGGCTGTCAGTGTCTTTGCACCAGCGCGGTTCTGGGTCCTAGTGCTAGGCAATGATGCGCTCTGTGTCCTGGCACTTGATGTTTTTCTCCTGCTGTACAGTTATCTTCAAGTGTAACTGTGCTTCTCCAAACTTATGGATCCCTCTACAGTTGAGCCCAAACGCGTTTCGGGGGTAACCCCTTCCTCAGTGGTCATCTGTAGTGGGTTTGCTTAGGACCTTATATAGGTCCATAATCAATGTTGTAATAAAAGTCTGGACTGGATCAATTGCGGTATAGTGTCAGTCAGCCACAACATAATATAGATCGCTATAAACATTAATGTACAGTATATAGATACAAAAATGATACTATGTGTTATCAATATAGCCATAGTATTTGCATAAATTTTTTTTGCATATAATTTTAATAAAAAAAAAAAACTCGGACTCAGCGCAAATATTCATTATCTAGCATTGCTGCAGTTTTATTATCCATCTTGGATTTCACAGTGTATAATTTTGTCTTTTAGATAATTCAGAACTAGTGGATTACTAACTGTGAATATCCATATTGGATCCTATGCAATTTTTCTACTAGACACTATACTATCATGGTTGATTTTAATTTATTTAGGTATTGGTCTTGTATTTTATTTGAATTGCATACTTTTAACAGAACAATAAATAAGTTTATATCTTTTCTGTGTCCCCTCTTGAGGAGTGTGCCGTCCTATATACACTTATAACTTGTTTATTGGTCAATAGGAGTAATTGTGGTAAAACTATAAAAATACAAATAACCTAAATAAGTATACAGCATAGCATGTATCAGCAGAAAGCATAAAACAGCATATATTATAACTAGGGCTGCAACGAATAATCGATAATATTCAATAACAGGATTTGTTGTCAACAAATCCGTTATCGAATAATCGGCCGAATCGTTGCTATGCGGGCGAGAGTGGGCTGTCAGGCGCTATGCCTGCAGGTCCCGTAAATCTCGCACACTGAGAATATGGCGTGTGCTGCGCTCGGCAGACAGTGGAGAAGGAGGGATGGAGGAAGGGAATTCCTCCCTCCTATGACGCAGCCGCGCTGAGACCAATGAAGTGAGCAGGCTCTGAAGCTGTCCGTACCACTTCCACGGTGCGCCAACAAATGTGTGGCTATTAATTAAAGCAGGAGGAGGGACGGGGGAGGTAATAAAGTTACAGCGGCGCTGGCTGACTTAGTGAGCTCAGCGAACAACAGCAGCGGCAGAATCCTCCTTCACGCGAGTGCACAGCTCAGTGTCAGCCCGAGCACCAGCCCCAGAGTCAGTGCCCCGAACAGCCAACATAGAAGGTACCCCACACCTAGAGTGATTAGCCTGCCTCAAAATTAAGGCAGGCAAAAAAACATTTGTATCAGGCTGCCAGCAAGATTGGGGTTAATGTGACTCATTAACCCCAATCTTGCCACTGCCATGTTTTAAACATGATAGGGGTCACTTATTTTTACCCTGGGTTCACACCTGAGCGTTTTACAGTGCGTTCCTACGCGCTCTAAAACGCTCAACAGGCGAAAACCCATGTTTCCCTATGGGCATGGTTCTCACCTAAGCGTTTTACAGTGCGTACGAACGTGCTGTAAAACGCCATACGCATAAACAAGTACTTGAGCTTTTTTTGGGGCGTTTGTCGTGCGTTTTGTGATTGACACCACAGTAGTCAATCACAAAAACGCGCGCACGAACGCACGTTTCCTATTTGCAAAAACGCGCTGAAATACGCGCGACTAAAACGTGCGTTTCAAGAACGCTCAGGTCTGAACCCAGGGTTAATGTCAGGCTGGGCACAAGCTTTTGGACTGGACCCCATGTGCCTCACATTAATAGTAAGTGACCCCCAAAGTGGTGTACGATCCCACATAATCAAGCTTCAAGAAATGAGTGTTTGCAGCGCTCACCTGTGTGGCAATGAAGCCGGAAGCACGGATCCGGTCCTGGACTTGACCAACAAAAGTCTTCTACTGCGAAAAAAGATAGTTGGATCCAGTTTTCGATAAAACTTCACTTTTATTTCTTTGCGGTAAAATCCAGTACAGACATGGCACAGAGTACAGTTAATGGACAACATGGGGTTAATGTGACTGAGTTACAGAATACAGGCCACTTAGGCTACTTTCACAATTGCGGAAGCCTTTTCCGGCAGGGAACAGCCTGCCGGATCAGTGCTAACGCTAGCCCACTGTGCTGCTGGAAGTCTGCTCTAGACCCATTTACTATAATTGGGACGGGCTAGAGGTCCGGCCGCAGTACGGCAAACAGGTCGAGAGGCGGCCGGACAAACAAAAAGTACAGCACACTGCGGCTTTTGTCCGGCGCCTCTCTGCCTGTTTTTGCGTGGTACCTCAGAACCAGAGTCCAGTGGTGCGGTGCAGTGGTCAGCCCTGACCATGTGGACATGTCTTTTTTACATTCTAATGCAAAATTTTTATAATATGGCCTTTGTACATAATTTTTCAAGTAAAATCATATAAATGATTAAATAACAGGACACTCTCCCCAAAACATGTGGATCACGAGAGACAAATTTATTGTTATAAATGTGCAAAAATCAATCATAAATCAATCCTAAGTACATATAACTATTCATAAAAAACCATCAATAAACGCAACAATCCACAAATATATGCTGGTGTGCAAAATAAGCCAATAAAGTGCTGTTGCTAAATGTAACGGTCTGCAAACCAAACTGTAACCAATTAAGTCTCTTGCTGGATATCCGTCTATGGCGGAGTGTAAAATCACAAAGTCCACCTGTTATTAATAAATAAATGGGGTGAACTCAGATAACCCCTAATAGTGAGGCAATATTCAAGTGATGTCCCGATTCATTCACTAAGTCTGATGCCGAGAAGCTGGAAAGTTCTTACCGAAAGGCCGGTGTGAAGAGTACTGCCCTCTCCGTACAGGTTCACCTTCTGTGTCGGTATCGAAGGCTTCTTGGCAATCAGGGGGGTCTCATCCGAAGGGGGGCTGCGGTAAACCAAAATGAGACCCCATGATTGCCGATAGAAACAGACAGCGGAGGAAAGATACCGGCACAACGTCACCCGCACGAACGTAAGCAGTGGGCGGGCCTACAGCATACACGGGCCGACACTGTTTGGCGGGGTGAGCCGGGATCCAAGAAGCCTTCGATACCGACACAGAAGGTGAACCTGTACGGAGAGGGCAGTACTCTTCACACCAGCCTTTCGGTAAGAACTTTCCAGCTTCTCGGCATCAGACTTAGTGAATGCACGGCCACTTTCTATAGCGATTGATTGATTTATGATTGATTTTAGCACATTTATAACAATAAATTTGTCTCTCGTGATCCACATGTGTTGGGGAGAGTGCCCTTTTATTTAATCATTTATTCAATACAAGCATTTCTCAAAGTTGGGTGAAACTGTGGATAGGAGCACCTCCAAAGGCACTCCTATCTAGTGCGACATTCATTTTTAAAATCATATAAACCCTTTTTTGTCATTTTGGTGTTTTTTCCCGATCAATGAAATTATTGACAACTAATCGATTATTTAAATAATTATTAGCTGCAGCCCTAATTATAACATTACATTAACACTGGGCACATGTCCAAAATGGCTTCCTATACATGGATTGCATGTCTAGCATCTAACAGTTACAACCTGTTCCCTGAGTAACACTTATTCCTAGATAAGCAGCACTGCATAACGAAATATCCCTGAGATAGACGTAGAATTCATACCAGATATGCTTGCAAAAGGATGGTGGAGTTTAAGAAGATATGCAGAAGTACAACTCTGCTGGTGTGTCCTTGATGACTGGAGGTGGGGCTTCTCTTTCCCAGAATGCCTAGCACTACCCACAATGCCTTGCACCTCCCACAATACAATAATCTTTATTAACAAGAAAACAAAGTGCAGTACATTTTTACTACCGCTAGATGGTGCTGTAACCTAACTAATAACTACAGGAATTGCAGCAGAATGAATTAGAGAAGAAATAGACATGATATGAAATGAATCTCCCTGTGCTGGGGCAGAACAATAACTCAGAAAATGTTTAATTATCTGGATGCAATTCTATTGTACAGTACAATATAGTCTGCTGAGTTTGTAATGTAGCTTGTTGTGTGTGATACTGCCTGCTGTGCTGTGTATCTAATCCTACCTTGTACCATACTGTTTGGTGTGGTGTGTATCTAAGCATATCATGTCCAGTACTGTTCACTCTGTATCTATCATCTGCAATACAGTCTTCTGTTCCTGTATCAAAGATTCTCATGTGTGATACTGCCTACTGAGCTGTGTATCTAAGGCCTCATGAACATGACCGTATCTGCAGATTGCGGATCCGCAAAATAAGGATACCAGCACTGACTTCACTGAGTTCACGGTCCACATTTAGATGACCCGAATAGGACATGTTCTATCCCTTACGGAAAAGACATACGGATGTTGAAAGCACATGGATGGTGCAGAGCTGAGATTTGCAGACCGCAAAACGAATGCAGTCGTGTGCATGAGGCACAATCGTATCTTTTCTGATACTGGCTACAAAAGTGTTTATCTAAGATTATCATGTGTGATACTATCTGATCAGCTTCTGTATCTAAGGGCTCATGTATACATACGACCATGATCAGCACGGGAAACAGGTCAGTGTGTTGGCCACAGACAGTTTATTTTGTATATGATCACAGGGCACATGATGATGGGGTCATTATAGGGGTTGCACAACCCATTTAAGAGACGCTTGACGAAAGGGTCCAAGGAGCCTCGAAAGCTTGCAATTCTGTCATCTTTTCAGTTGGCCATTAAAAGGTAATAAGCACTGGGGAATCTCAATCAGCTCAAAGTGAACTTTCCTGATCTCCCGGTCATGGCTGTGGTCCCGGGCTTGTATAACAGATCTCACTACATGCTGCGCCCTATGGTTGGTGTACATATAGCAGCAGGAATGGGCCGGATTGTGAGACTTTATTAGAATCAGCTCCCTTTCCCGGAACTCGGGCTCCGATACCGCCGCCTCATAATTTACTCTCATTTCTCCCCACTTCGCCCTTTACACAAAACCGAAACTGACAGCAGCAGGCAGGGCTCTGGGGGGCGGGGCTGGCACACGTGCTCCCGCTGTCGTTGTGACGTTACCTTTCTTTAAAAAAAATATCTTCCGACTCTGCTACCCTGAAAGTGAATAGGTTTTGGAGAAGCCCCTCCCAGCAACGTCATGGCTACGGCCCCGCCCCCTGGCCTGGCACTGGTGAAAGGTATAGAAGAACGGAGCGCGGCGCGGTTCATTATTGTTCACCGAGCTCTGGCGAAGCGTGTTGACAGTCACCCGTGCGGAGATGGAATGTGGGGAAGCGGAGTTCAATATCCTGCTGGCGACCGACTCGTACAAGGTGAGAGCTGTGGGGTGGTCGAGAAGGATGCTGAGCCGCGCCACTTATCTATAGCGGGCTCATGGCCTCCTCTGTATGGACCTGGGGCCGGCCGGAGAGCATCCTGAGCGTGCAGCCGGGTGAAGGTCAGGAGCGGTCCCCGGCTGTCACGTGCACTTGGTGGGGAGTTCCTCTCAGCCAAGGAGAAGTGTCCACCCCACACACCTTGTGTAAAGCCCTGGCTTCTAGTTGTGTAAGGCTCTCCTCACATGTTCCTGACTTCTCTCTCATGGTACACTGCAGATTGGAGTAGTCACTTCCCTCATGTGTTTTCATACTGTCTGGTTTTCTGGGTTCTCTTTTACACAATTCATGGCCTATCAGGTGAAGTTGATTTTGCAACCAACCCTGACAGATCCTTTAGTGTACAGTGCTGCAGAATCCCTTTATAGTAAGTGTATACCGCCTCATACCCTGTGTACAGTGCTGCAGAATCCCTTTATAGTAATAGTGTATACCGCCTCATACCCTGTGTATAGTGCTGCAGAATCCCTTTATATCAATAGTATATACCGCCTCATACCCTGTGTACAGTGCTGCAGAATCCCTTTATATCAATAGTATATACCGCCTCATACCCTGTGTACAGTGCTGCAGAATCCCTTTATAGTAATAGAATATACCGCCTCATACCCTGTGTACAGTGCTGCAGAATCCCTTTATAGTAATAGTATATACCGCCTCATACCCTGTGTACAGTGCTGCAGAATCCCTTTATAGTAATAGTATATACCGCCTCATACCCTGTGTACAGTGCTGCAGAATCCCTTTATAGTCAATAGTATATACCGCCTCATACCCTGTGTACAGTGCTGCAGAATCCCTTTATAGTAATAGTATATACCGCCTCATACCCTGTGTACAGTGCTGCAGAATACCTTTATAGTAATAGTATATACCGCCTCATACCCTGTGTACAGTGCTGCAGAATCCCTTTATAGTAATAGTATATACCGCCTCATACCCTGTGTACAGTGCTGCAGAATCCCTTTATAGTAATAGAATATACCGCCTCATACCCTGTGTATAGTGCTGCAGAATACCTTTATAGTAATAGTATATACCGCCTCATACCCTGTGTACAGTGCTGCAGAATCCCTTTATAGTAATAGTGTATACCGCCTCATACCCTGTGTACAGTGCTGCAGAATCCCTTTATAGTAATAGTATATACCGCCTCATACCCTGTGTACAGTGCTGCAGAATCCCTTTATAGTAATAGTATATACCGCCTCATACCCTGTGTACAGTGCTGCAGAATCCCTTTATAGTAATAGTATATACCGCCTCATACCCTGTGTACAGTGCTGCAGAATCCCTTTATAGTAATAGTATATACCGCCTCATACCCTGTGTACAGTGCTGCAGAATACCTTTATAGTAATAGTATATACCGCCTCATACCCTGTGTACAGTGCTGCAGAATACCTTTATAGTAATAGTATATACCGCCTCATACCCTGTGTACAGTGCTGCAGAATCCCTTTATAGTAATAGTATATACCGCCTCATACCCTGTGTACAGTGCTGCAGAATCCCTTTATAGTAATAGTATATACCGCCTCATACCCTGTGTACAGTGCTGCAGAATCCCTTTATAGTAATAGTATATACCGCCTCATACCCTGTGTACAGTGCTGCAGAATCCCTTTATAGTAATAGTATATACCGCCTCATACCCTGTGTACAGTGCTGCAGAATCCCTTTATAGTAATAGTATATACCGCCTCATACCCTGTGTACAGTGCTGCAGAATCCTTTATAGTAATAGTATATACCGCCTCATACCCTGTGTACAGTGCTGCAGAATCCCTTTATAGTAATAGTATATACCGCCTCATACCCTGTGTACAGTGCTGCAGAATCCCTTTATAGTAATAGAATATACCGCCTCATACCCTGTGTACAGTGCTGCAGAATCCCTTTATAGTAATAGTATATACCGCCTCATACCCTGTGTACAGTGCTGCAGAATCCCTTTATAGTCAATAGTATATACCGCCTCATACCCTGTGTACAGTGCTGCAGAATACCTTTATAGTAATAGTATATACCGCCTCATACCCTGTGTACAGTGCTGCAGAATACCTTTATAGTAATAGAATATACCGCCTCATACCCTGTGTACAGTGCTGCAGAATACCTTTATAGTAATAGTATATACCGCCTCATACCCTGTGTACAGTGCTGCAGAATCCCTTTATAGTAATAGTATATACCGCCTCATACCCTGTGTACAGTGCTGCAGAATACCTTTATATCAATAGTATATACCGCCTCATACCCTGTGTACAGTGCTGCAGAATACCTTTATAGTAATAGTATATACCGCCTCATACCCTGTGTACAGTGCATGCAGAATCCCTTTATAGTAATAGTATATACCGCCTCATACCCTGTGTACAGTGCTGCTGAATACCTTTATAGTAATAGTGTATACCGCCTCATACCCTGTGTATAGTGCTGCAGAATACCTTTATAGTAATAGTATATACCGCCTCATACCCTGTGTACAGTGCTGCAGAATACCTTTATAGTAATAGTATATACCGCCTCATACCCTGTGTATAGTGCTGCAGAATACCTTTATAGTAATAATATATACCGCCTCATACCCTGGGTACAGTGCTGCAGAATCCTTTATAGTAAGTGTATACCGCCTCATACCCTGTGTACAGTGCTGCAGAATCCCTTTATAGTAATAGAATATACCGCCTCATACCCTGTGTACAGTGCTGCAGAATCCCTTTATAGTAATAGTATATACCGCCTCATACCCTGTGTACAGTGCTGCAGAATCCCTTTATAGTCAATAGTATATACCGCCTCATACCCTGTGTACAGTGCTGCAGAATCCCTTTATATCAATAGTATATACCGCCTCATACCCTGTGTACAGTGCTGCAGAATACCTTTATAGTCAATAGTATATACCGCCTCATACCCTGTGTACAGTGCTGCAGAATACCTTTATAGTAATAGTATATACCGCCTCATACCCTGTGTACAGTGCTGCAGAATCCCTTTATAGTCAATAGTATATACCGCCTCATACCCTGTGTACAGTGCTGCAGAATCCCTTTATAGTAATAGTATATACCGCCTCATACCCTGTGTACAGTGCTGCAGAATCCCTTTATATCAATAGTATATACCGCCTCATACCCTGTGTACAGTGCTGCAGAATCCCTTTATATCAATAGTATATACCGCCTCATACCCTGTGTACAGTGCTGCAGAATACCTTTATAGTCAATAGTATATACCGCCTCATACCCTGTGTACAGTGCTGCAGAATCCCTTTATAGTAATAGAATATACCGCCTCATACCCTGTGTACAGTGCTGCAGAATCCCTTTATAGTAAGTGTATACTGCCTCATACCCTGTGTACAGTGCTGCAGAATCCCTTTATAGTAATAGTATATACCGCCTCATACCCTGTGTACAGTGCTGCAGAATCCCTTTATAGTAATAGTATATACCGCCTCATACCCTGTGTACAGTGCTGCAGAATACCTTTATAGTAATAGTATATACCGCCTCATACCCTGTGTACAGTGCTGCAGAATCCCTTTATAGTAAGTGTATACTGCCTCATACCCTGTGTACAGTGCTGCAGAATCCCTTTATATCAATAGTATATACCGCCTCATACCCTGTGTACAGTGCTGCAGAATACCTTTATAGTAATAGTATATACCGCCTCATACCCTGTGTACAGTGCTGCAGAATCCCTTTATAGTAATAGAATATACCGCCTCATACCCTGTGTACAGTGCTGCAGAATACCTTTATAGTAATAGTATATACCGCCTCATACCCTGTGTACAGTGCTGCAGAATCCCTTTATAGTAATAGTATATACCGCCTCATACCCTGTGTACAGTGCTGCAGAATACCTTTATATCAATAGTATATACCGCCTCATACCCTGTGTACAGTGCTGCAGAATACCTTTATAGTAATAGTATATACCGCCTCATACCCTGTGTACAGTGCATGCAGAATCCCTTTATAGTAATAGTATATACCGCCTCATACCCTGTGTACAGTGCTGCTGAATACCTTTATAGTAATAGTGTATACCGCCTCATACCCTGTGTATAGTGCTGCAGAATTCCTTTATAGTAATAGTATATACCGCCTCATACCCTCTGTACAGTGCTGCTGAATACCTTTATAGTAATAGTATATACCGCCTCATACCCTGTGTATAGTGCTGCAGAATACCTTTATAGTAATAATATATACCGCCTCATACCCTGGGTACAGTGCTGCAGAATCCCTTTATAGTAAGTGTATACCGCCTCATACCCTGTGTACAGTGCTGCAGAATCCCTTTATAGTAATAGTATATACCGCCTCATACCCTGTGTACAGTGCTGCAGAATACCTTTATAGTAATAGTATATACCGCCTCATACCCTGTGTACAGTGCTGCAGAATCCCTTTATAGTAATAGTATATACCGCCTCATACCCTGTGTACAGTGCTGCAGAATCCCTTTATATCAATAGTATATACCGCCTCATACCCTGTGTACAGTGCTGCAGAATCCCTTTATAGTAATAGTATATACCGCCTCATACCCTGTGTACAGTGCTGCAGAATCCCTTTATAGTAATAGTATATACCGCCTCATACCCTGTGTACAGTGCTGCAGAATCCCTTTATAGTAATAGTATATACCGCCTCATACCCTGTGTACAGTGCTGCAGAATACCTTTATAGTAATAGTATATACCGCCTCATACCCTGTGTACAGTGCTGCAGAATACCTTTATAGTAATAGTATATACCACCTCATACCCTGTGTACAGTGCTGCAGAATCCCTTTATAGTAATAGTATATACCGCCTCATACCCTGTGTACAGTGCTGCAGAATACCTTTATAGTAATAGTATATACCGCCTCATACCCTGTGTACAGTGCTGCAGAATCCCTTTATAGTAATAGTATATACCGCCTCATACCCTGTGTATAGTGCTGCAGAATACCTTTATAGTAATAGTGTATACCGCCTCATACCCTGAGTATAGTGCTGCAGAATACCTTTATAGTAATAGTATATACCGCCTCATACCCTGTGTACAGTGCTGCAGAATCCCTTTATAGTAATAGTATATACCGCCTCATACCCTGTGTATAGTGCTGCAGAATACCTTTATAGTAATAGTATATACCGCCTCATACCCTGAGTACAGTGCTGCAGAATCCCTTTATAGTAATAGTATATACCGCCTCATACCCTGTGTACAGTGCTGCAGAATCCCTTTATAGTAATAGTATATACCGCCTCATACCCTGTGTACAGTGCTGCAGAATCCCTTTATAGTAAGTGTATATACCGCCTCATACCCTGTGTATAGTGCTGCAGAATACCTTTATAGTAATAGTATATACCGCCTCATACCCTGTGTACAGTGCTGCAGAATCCCTTTATAGTAATAGTATATACCGCCTCATACCCTGTGTACAGTGCTGCAGAATCCCTTTATAGTAATAGAATATACCGCCTCATACCCTGTGTACAGTGCTGCAGAATCCCTTTATAGTAATAGTATATACCGCCTCATACCCTGTGTACAGTGCTGCAGAATCCCTTTATATCAATAGTATATACCGCCTCATACCCTGTGTACAGTGCTGCAGAATACCTTTATAGTAATAGTATATACCGCCTCATACCCTGTGTACAGTGCTGCAGAATACCTTTATAGTAATAGAATATACCGCCTCATACCCTGTGTACAGTGCTGCAGAATACCTTTATAGTAATAGTATATACCGCCTCATACCCTGTGTACAGTGCTGCAGAATCCCTTTATAGTAATAGTATATACCGCCTCATACCCTGTGTACAGTGCTGCAGAATACCTTTATATCAATAGTATATACCGCCTCATACCCTGTGTACAGTGCTGCAGAATACCTTTATAGTAATAGTGTATACCGCCTCATACCCTGTGTACAGTGCATGCAGAATCCCTTTATAGTAATAGTATATACCGCCTCATACCCTGTGTACAGTGCTGCTGAATACCTTTATAGTAATAGTGTATACCGCCTCATACCCTGTGTATAGTGCTGCAGAATACCTTTATAGTAATAGTATATACCGCCTCATACCCTGTGTACAGTGCTGCAGAATACCTTTATAGTAATAGTATATACCGCCTCATACCCTGTGTATAGTGCTGCAGAATACCTTTATAGTAAAAATATATACCGCCTCATACCCTGGGTACAGTGCTGCAGAATCCCTTTATAGTAAGTGTATACCGCCTCATACCCTGTGTACAGTGCTGCAGAATCCCTTTATAGTAATAGAATATACCGCCTCATACCCTGTGTACAGTGCTGCAGAATCCCTTTATAGTAATAGTATATACCGCCTCATACCCTGTGTACAGTGCTGCAGAATCCCTTTATATCAATAGTATATACCGCCTCATACCCTGTGTACAGTGCTGCAGAATCCCTTTATATCAATAGTATATACCGCCTCATACCCTGTGTACAGTGCTGCAGAATACCTTTATATCAATAGTATATACCGCCTCATACCCTGTGTACAGTGCTGCAGAATACCTTTATAGTAATAGTATATACCGCCTCATACCCTGTGTACAGTGCTGCAGAATCCCTTTATATCAATAGTATATACCGCCTCATACCCTGTGTACAGTGCTGCAGAATCCCTTTATAGTAATAGTATATACCGCCTCATACCCTGTGTACAGTGCTGCAGAATCCCTTTATATCAATAGTATATACCGCCTCATACCCTGTGTACAGTGCTGCAGAATCCCTTTATATCAATAGTATATACCGCCTCATACCCTGTGTACAGTGCTGCAGAATACCTTTATATCAATAGTATATACCGCCTCATACCCTGTGTACAGTGCTGCAGAATCCCTTTATAGTAATAGAATATACCGCCTCATACCCTGTGTACAGTGCTGCAGAATCCCTTTATAGTAAGTGTATACCGCCTCATACCCTGTGTACAGTGCTGCAGAATCCCTTTATAGTAATAGAATATACCACCTCATACCCTGTGTACAGTGCTGCAGAATACCTTTATAGTAATAGTATATACCGCCTCATACCCTGTGTACAGTGCTGCAGAATCCCTTTATAGTAAGTGTATACCGCCTCATACCCTGTGTACAGTGCTGCAGAATCCCTTTATAGTAATAGAATATACCGCCTCATACCCTGTGTACAGTGCTGCAGAATACCTTTATAGTAATAGTATATACCGCCTCATACCCTGTGTACAGTGCTGCAGAATACCTTTATATCAATAGTATATACCGCCTCATACCCTGTGTACAGTGCTGCAGAATACCTTTATAGTAATAGTATATACCGCCTCATACCCTGTGTACAGTGCATGCAGAATCCCTTTATAGTAATAGTATATACCGCCTCATACCCTGTGTACAGTGCTGCTGAATACCTTTATAGTAATAGTGTATACCGCCTCATACCCTGTGTATAGTGCTGCAGAATTCCTTTATAGTAATAGTATATACCGCCTCATACCCTCTGTACAGTGCTGCTGAATACCTTTATAGTAATAGTATATACCGCCTCATACCCTGTGTATAGTGCTGCAGAATACCTTTATAGTAATAATATATACCGCCTCATACCCTGGGTACAGTGCTGCAGAATCCCTTTATAGTAAGTGTATACCGCCTCATACCCTGTGTACAGTGCTGCAGAATCCCTTTATAGTAATAGTATATACCGCCTCATACCCTGTGTACAGTGCTGCAGAATACCTTTATAGTAATAGTATATACCGCCTCATACCCTGTGTACAGTACTGCAGAATCCCTTTATAGTAATAGTATATACCGCCTCATACCCTGTGTACAGTGCTGCAGAATCCCTTTATATCAATAGTATATACCGCCTCATACCCTGTGTACAGTGCTGCAGAATCCCTTTATAGTAATAGTATATACCGCCTCATACCCTGTGTACAGTGCTGCAGAATCCCTTTATAGTAATAGTATATACCGCCTCATACCCTGTGTACAGTGCTGCAGAATCCCTTTATAGTAATAGTATATACCGCCTCATACCCTGTGTACAGTGCTGCAGAATACCTTTATAGTAATAGTATATACCGCCTCATACCCTGTGTACAGTGCTGCAGAATACCTTTATAGTAATAGTATATACCACCTCATACCCTGTGTACAGTGCTGCAGAATCCCTTTATAGTAATAGTATATACCGCCTCATACCCTGTGTACAGTGCTGCAGAATACCTTTATAGTAATAGTATATACCGCCTCATACCCTGTGTACAGTGCTGCAGAATACCTTTATAGTAATAGTATATACCGCCTCATACCCTGTGTACAGTGCTGCAGAATAATAGTATATACCGCCTCATACCCTGTGTACAGTGCTGCAGAATCCCTTTATAGTAATAGTATATACCGCCTCATACCCTGTGTACAGTGCTGCAGAATCCCTTTATAGTAATAGAATATACCGCCTCATACCCTGTGTACAGTGCTGCAGAATACCTTTATAGTAATAGTATATACCGCCTCATACCCTGTGTACAGTGCTGCAGAATCCCTTTATAGTAATAGTATATACCGCCTCATACCCTGTGTATAGTGCTGCAGAATCCCTTTATAGTAATAGTATATACCGCCTCATACCCTGTGTACAGTGCTGCAGAATCCCTTTATAGTAATAGTATATACCGCCTCATACCCTGTGTACAGTGCTGCAGAATCCCTTTATAGTAATAGTATATACCGCCTCATACCCTGTGTACAGTGCTGCAGAATCCCTTTATAGTAATAGTATATACCGCCTCATACCCTGTGTACAGTGCTGCAGAATCCCTTTATAGTAATAGTATATACCGCCTCATACCCTGTGTACAGTGCTGCAGAATCCCTTTATAGTAATAGTATATACCGCCTCATACCCTGTGTACAGTGCTGCAGAATCCCTTTATAGTAATAGTATATACCGCCTCATACCCTGTGTACAGTGCTGCAGAATCCCTTTATAGTAATAGTATATACCGCCTCATACCCTGAGTACAGTGCTGCAGAATCCCTTTATAGTAATAGTATATACCGCCTCATACCCTGTGTACAGTGCATGCAGAATCCCTTTATAGTAATAGTATATACCGCCTCATACCCTGTGTACAGTGCTGCAGAATACCTTTATAGTAATAGTATATACCGCCTCATACCCTGTGTACAGTACTGCAGAATCCCTTTATAGTAATAGTATATACCGCCTCATACCCTGTGTACAGTGCTGCAGAATCCCTTTATAGTAATAGTATATACCGCCTCATACCCTGTGTACAATGCTGCAGAATACCTTCATATCAATAGTATATACCGCCTCATACCCTGTGTACAGTGCTGCAGAATCCCTTTATAGTAATAGTATATACCGCCTCATACCCTGAGTACAGTGCTGCAGAATCCCTTTATAGTAATAGTATATACCGCCTCATACCCTGTGTACAGTGCATGCAGAATCCCTTTATAGTAATAGTATATACCGCCTCATACCCTGTGTACAGTGCTGCAGAATACCTTTATAGTAATAGTATATACCGCCTCATACCCTGTGTACAGTACTGCAGAATCCCTTTATAGTAATAGTATATACCGCCTCATACCCTGTGTACAGTGCTGCAGAATCCCTTTATAGTAATAGTATATACCGCCTCATACCCTGTGTACAATGCTGCAGAATACCTTCATATCAATAGTATATACCGCCTCATACCCTGTGTACAGTGCTGCAGAATACCTTTATAGTAATAGTATATACCGCCTCATACCCTGTGTACAGTGCTGCAGAATCCCTTTATAGTAAGTGTATACCGCCTCATACCCTGTGTACAGTGCTGCAGAATACCTTTATATCAATAGTATATACCGCCTCATACCCTGTGTACAGTGCTGCAGAATACCTTTATAGTAATAGTATATACCGCCTCATACCCTGTGTACAGTGCTGCAGAATACCTTTATAGTAATAGTATATACCGCCTCATACCCTGTGTACAGTGCTGCAGAATCCCTTTATAGTAATAGTATATACCGCCTCATACCGTGTATAGTGCTGCAGAATCCCTTTATATCAATAGTATATACCGCCTCATACCCTGTGTACAGTGCTGCAGAATCCCTTTATAGTAATAGTATATACCGCCTCATACCCTGTGTACAGTGCTGCAGAATCCCTTTATAGTAAGTGTATACCGCCTCATACCCTGTGTACAGTGCTGCAGAATCCCTTTATAGTAAGTGTATACCGCCTCATACCCTGTGTACAGTGCTGCAGAATACCTTTATATCAACAGTATATACCGCCTCATACCCTGTGTACAGTGCTGCTGAATACCTTTATAGTAATAGTATATACCGCCTCATACCCTGTGTACAGTGCTGCATAATACATTACAGATTTATAATAGTAGTGTATACCGCCTCATACCCTGTGTACAGTGCTGCAGAGTAGATTACAGCTTTATAATAGTAGTGTATACCGCCTCATACCCTGTGTATAGTGCTGCAGAGTACATTACAGATTTATAATAGTAGTGCATACCGCCTCATACGCTGTGTATAGTGCTGCAGAGTAGATTACTCGTGGCCTCTTGCTTTTTCCAGGCGCTGGATTCCCGGTTGTACTTTCCCTTCTGTTTATAGCACTGCAATGTCGTGTAGTCTTTGGAATCTCAGTCCAGGGCAAAGTGCTCACCAAGGTCAGTGTTGGCATAGCATTTGCATGGCCTCCGTGAGCAGCGCTGGCTGTACGCAGCTTCATCTTCTAAACTGTCCCATCATCTATGTCTGGTGCCAGGATAGTTTTCTCCTCCGTCACAGTGGTCTTCTCACTGGCATATGCCCTCTGAGCATACACGCTGCTGTATGAACGGGTGACCCTATGTTTGTTGGGTGTCATCTTGTATTGATCTAATTCTGGCAGGGATGCGGGCACACTCATGTGCAATATTTCTACAGTGCCCTTTTTTTTTTCTTTAGGCCTCATTCACACAGCTGGGTTTTGGCTCCGTATAGACTTCGTCATACAAAGCCATTGGCAAACTCCTCACTCCAACCCAACCACTGTCCAGCACCCTACTAGTTTTTCCAAATGTATTATTGTTTTTTTAATAAATAGAGGCCTTAGATTTATTCTAACAATTTCTAAACTTTCCTAAAATGTCATGAAAGTACATGTATTTTGTAGTGTGTGCATTCAATACGTTAAAGGGGTTATCCGAGACTAAATCAGACCTGCAGACGTGGCTGACCTGCAGTGGTGATGTTACTGGTCCCTGCCACTGGATTCAGTCTGTGTGTCTCCCAGACTGGCACCTCCGAGGCGGCATGTGACCAGTGAGCCTTGTGACTGTCTACAGCAGTCACTTGTTGACATTTTCGCAGTCGGGAGCAGAAGTGCTGGTCCAGGAGCCACACGTACTGAATCCAGCGGCAGGGACCGGGTGAGTATCATCACCACTGCAGGTCAGCCACGTCAGGAGGTCTGATTTAGTCTCTGATAACCCCCATTAGAACATATTTTAAGTATAATGCCCCCCCTCTCCTCCCCACGCTCAGGCCCCTCATATAGGTTATACTTACTACACTCCCTGCACGTCCATGGCTGCATCTCCCCATCACGCGGGGGGGTGATGGGGGGAGGGGGTTTGAAGCCAATAGTAGGCCGCGATGGGGACGAGCCTCCCTAGCGTCACTCGCGATGCTAGGGAGGTTCTTTCCTGTCCTGCTATTGGCTGCCCCAACAACCCCCAGCAGTGAGCCTGGTGATGCCACCGGCGCTAATTGACGATCTTCAGCACTAAAGACGGCCCGATAGTGCCGGTGACATCACCGGGAACACTGCTAGGTTGAAGCCTCCGCCTAGCAGTGTAAGAATGTTAACAAATAGCCCAAGGGGGAGCATAAAATGCACCACTTATACATGCTGAATGGGTAAAGTAGAGCTCTGAGCCCAGACAACCCCTTTAGTTATGTTAATTAGTTTCACTCCATATTGATCACTGCAAAACTCACTCTGGCCTGGCGTAACATTTCTAGACAAGTGTTCGATCCAACAAACTTGGCAAACAATGTGTGAGATTGGATAAATGTGGCGGAAAAGTACGCCAAGGCAGACTCAAGAAGCGAAACTGCCTTCATATATTACCCTTCTGATAAATTCCCCTTTTTGTTCCGTACACCGCAGTGCAGCTTTGCTTCTAGGAAACGGCAGCCCCTTGTGTAAAGTAGTAGATACGTGAAGCAAACTTCCAGCAGATGTGGATTGAAAATACATTTCTATGTGTCCCAAGATAAACCTTAAAGGGTTTTTGTCATCACGTTTTGACATTATAAGCTGTCTGACATTAGCTATGTGCTAATGTCAGAGCAGCTTGATAATGTCTTTTTTATAAAAATCCGATTTATATTCAGGCTAAAAAAACGTACTTTTATAATATGTAAATTAGCCTCTAGGAGCAGGGGGGGCGTTGCCCTGCTCCTAGAGGCTCTATGCGGCTACCTGCTGGCACGCCCCTTCTTACTTTGAGTGACAGTGCCGGGCAGCGATCCTCCGGCACTGTCTCCTTGTGAAATCCCGCGCCTGCACGGCCGCTCTGTATTCGGCGCAGGCGCGGTGAGCAGAGGACAGCAGGTACCAGCGTCCTCTGCTCACCGCGCCTGCGCCGAATACAGAGCGGCGGCACAGGCGCGGGATTCCTCAAGGAGACAGTGCCGGAGGATCGCTGCCCGGCACTGTCACTCAAAGTAAGAAGGGGCGTGCCAGCAGGTTGCCGCACGGAGCCTCTAGGAGCAGGGCAACGCCCTGCTCCTAGAGGCTAATTTACATATTATAAAAGTATGTTTTTTAGCCTGAATATAAATCTGATTTTTATAAAAAAGACATTATCAAGCTGCTCTGACATTAGCACATAGCTAATGTCAGACAGCTTATAATGTCAAAACGTGATGACAGAAACCCTTTAAAAAGGAAATGGGATAAAGGCAGATTAGATGGACCATGTCGTCCTTTTTCTGCCACCATACTTGTCTGCATCTATATGGCACCTGATGGCTCCTCGGATGGCAGCTTATCTGCCTATTACAGGCAGGAGTCAAATGACAGATATCACCTATAGATAGGTGGAGAGAGGGAACACAGGGTCCACCATTCACAACATGGTCCTCTCCTGTCCATTGTATCTGGAGCAGCCACCATGGGCCATAAAGCATATCTCTAAATGCTGTTAACAGCTCAGGCAAGACAGCAGCCCCCATAGTCTTGTTCAGGAAACAGAATAGCAAAAAAAAACTGCAATCAGAAAATAAAATTAGATTAGATAAAAAAAATAGCATATGTGTCACTATGTGGTATTAACTGGCAGAAAAAATGTTAGTGACCCATTCCCTTTAAATCTGATATATGGGAAGAATTTAGAGAGGGGTTTAAAGGGGTTTTCCGGGCTCTCCTCAGGAAAGGTCATCAATATCGGCTTGCCGATCAGCTGTATGAGGAGACGGCACAAGCAGTGTGCACGTGCCCTCTCTCTTCTGGTCTAGGGCCTTTGCCATTAGCTGTGAATGGGAAGAGAGGAGAGATGGCACATGCGTACTACGCGCGCCGTCTCCTCATACAGCTGATCGTGGGAGTCCCGGGTGTCGGACCCCTGCCAATCTAATATTGATGACCTTTCCTGAGGATAGGTCATCAATAGTAAAAGCCCGGACAACCTCTTTATCCTCAATTGTTTTTTATTGAAGAATTAGGTAAGTACATCTTACAGTACGGAAAATACAGAGTATAGAAATATCAATGGGAGCATGCAATACTCCGCAGAAGGCAAATACAGAAACAGTAATGAGGGTGAGGCACAAAACCCTCCATTCGCCTCAACATATGTATCAAATCAGAACACCAGGACCAAAGGCCTAGTAAGTGTGAGAGGAGGTAACACAGAAAAAAACAATAAAAGCTAAAGAAAAATATGACAGAGGGGGGGAGAGGGGGGGTCACACCAGGCACTCCCGCAGCGGCATCTCGGCATGATGGTAAAAGTAGGTTCATGGGTCATAGTGAGGACATGACTTCCAGGGGGCCCAGTTATGTGAGTTCTGAGTTTGGCTCATCAACGTACTCGGGAGTAATGTTTCGTACCTACAGGACGCATTGAGAACCAGAAGGACCTCCGCAAGGGATGGGGGAACTGCGGACTTCTAGTGCCCAGTTATTACTAGTTTAGCGCTCAATAAAATGTGACCCACTAGGTGCCGAAAGGTCGGTGGAACTGTTGCAATATTCAAAAACAGAAGGGCCAAAGATGGATCGGGTGGAATGCGCAGACCGGAAATTTGGAATATAAGATCAAAAATGGATCTCCAATAAGCTGTAAGTTTTGGGCAACTCCACAATATGTGTAGCAAGGTGCCTGTTTGTCCGCAGTTCCTCCAGCAACACGAAGAGACCCCAGGGTACATAATACTCAACCTATAAGGTGTGAAGTACCAACGGAGCAAGGTTTTTATGCCCGCCTCATAATGAGTAACACAACGAAAGTTAGAGGAGATAAAGCGGACTGTCCCAACCCACATCTCACTGGTAAATGAGGACCCCAGTTCAGTTTCCCATTTCAATAAGGTTGGGGACTTAATGAAGGTAGTTTTAGCGTCCAAAATATCATAAATACAGCGTGTAGTTTGACGCTTAAGTAATGCAGGATGCTGGAAGAGCCTCAATAATTCGTCCTGAAGTTTAATCCGGACAACCTCTTTAAAGGAATTGTTCATCTTTACTAAAGGTCCGTTTACACAGGACAGAGCAGCGTTCCATCCTGACTATCTGCTGCTCACTGGTGGAGGAGACTGGTGCATTTACATGCAGCGATCTCCTCCACAGTATGGGCCCTGTAGTAACGAGCTCCCTCCACTACACAGTTGATGTTGCTACTCCCGAACAGCTGATCGGTGGGGGTGCGGGATGTCTGATCACTACTGATCAGTTTTTGATGGCCTATCCTACGAATCGGGCATCACTTAGTAACAGCTGGACAGGCCCTTTAAAAAAGAACTGACCATCATAACTTGCCGCCTATAATATGTTTTTTGCTAAAATAATGCAATTACTAGTCGCTACTGCGCCCCATGATACTGTAGGTGTTCTAAATGCAATTATGAATCTGTTCAACAGCGTCCGATTTTGGGTAAGTTTTGAAAAGCTGAACTCGAGTGCAGGCTAGATCCATGCTGCCCGTAGAGTTAACACTGCACTGTTCTGGTTAGGGTGGGTTTGCACTTGATTAGGGAATTCCGTTATAGGTTCCGTTATAAGCGAATTCTCGGACGGGATGAAAAACGGAAGCCTTTAAGAGGTATTCCATTTTGATCCGTCATAATGGAGGTCTATGGGCAAGAATAATAGATCCGTCTGGTTTCCATTATGCAGGATGCAAACCGGTCCTGTGGACTTTGTTTTCCGTCCTGCGAAACGGAACCAGATGGATCAGTTATGATAGTCAATGGTGTCGCTCAGCGACACAACAGTCGCAACAAATCCATCCAAGTTAGATTTTCTTGCGACTGTTGCAGTGGCAGCACGTTGCAGTGCGATACCATAGACCAGTGGTGGTGAACCTATGGCACGGGTACCAGAAGCGGCACTCAGAGCCCTCTCTGTGGGCCCCCACACCCTGGAAAAAGTCTAAGGCGTACCAATATGCTTTAGACCTTTCCTGCTATTCATCAGCGCAAGGCGCACTATGAACATACTACATTGGACTGTAGTATTCAGGTTATATTGCCGTGTTGGCACTTTGCGGTAAATAAGTGGGTTTTGGGCTGCAGTTTGGGCACTCAGTCTATGGCAGTGATGAGGAACCTTTTAGAGACCATCATTACCATAAATCTTGCAGGACACATCTCACAATGTAGTTGTGCCCCTTCTGTCAAACGAGAAATGTCGCCATGTAGAAAAGCATCGATCTAGTAGATATTCCAGCCAGACCGCAACTTACAGGAGTTTGCATGGGGCGCCAGTTAAGCATATGCCCGTCTACTCTGTTCTGAGTCTGTGGCAGTCCGTGTAGCTCTGTTCTGAGTCTGAGGGGTATAGCCATCCATTCTGGGTTTCTGTGGCATATGCTGTAAATGTCTGGGATGGAAATCCCCTTTTGGCTCAAGGTATATTATGAGGCAGCTTTTCTTTTTTTCTGCTTCTTTTCTCACAGCCATAAGTTCTGAACGACTTTAGGACCTGCTTGGAAGTTTAAGGCTAAGTTTACATGTTCAGCTTATTTTTAATGTAGTTTTTGAAGCCAAGGCCAGGAATGGATCATAAATGGAAGACTGAGTCTTCTCCTTCTTGAATCCTTCCCTGGCTTTTCTTCAGAAACCGCATAGAAAAAACTTGAACGTGTAAGCCTCAGTAGTCCGCCCCCTATTGGCAGCTGCTGGTACACAGAATTTGAAAAGATCTAAAATGTGTTCTGCCCTGGTATACATGGATACACTTTTTTTTTTTTTTTAAAGAAAATTCGAACCCTGTAGTGCCCCCAGTATAAGTAATGTCCCTCTTTGTGCCCATGACTATAAGTAATGGCCCGCCAGTGTGCCCAGTATACATGATGTACTCCCATTGGGCCCTCAGTAGTTATAGTGCGTGTTCCCTCATGTGCAAGTAGAGGAGGAATTTTTTATTTTTTAACCTCTGAAAGGCCCTTTTTATTAGGGTCCATTCACACGTCCGTGTGTGTTTTGCGGATCCGCGGATCCGCAAAACACGGACATCAGCGATGTGTGTTCCGCAATTTGCGGACCGCACATCGCCGGCACTCTCATAGAAAATGCCTTTTCTTGTCCGCAATTGCGGACAAGAATAGGACATGTTCTATTTTTTTCGGGAACGCAATTGCAGACCCGGAAGTGCGGATTCGCAATTGCGGACCCGGCCGGGACATCGTCTGTCCCCATTGAAACTAATGGGTCTGCAATTCCGTTCCGCAAAATGCGGAATGGAATTGCGGACGTGTGAATGGACCCTTAGGCCTTATTCACACATCCGTAGTGTGTTTTGCGGAAACACGGATCCGCAAAACACGGACGGCTGCAATGTGCATTCCGCATTTTGCGGACCGCACATTGCTGGCACTATAGAAAGAATGCCTTTTCTTGTCCGCAATTGCGGACAAGAATAGGACATGTTCTATTTTTTTGCGGAAACGGAAACACGGATGCGGAAACACGGATGCGGACATCACATAGTGTGCTGTCCACATCCATTCCTGCCCCTATGAAATGAATGGGTCTGCAACCCTTCCACAAAATTGCGGAAGGGATGCGGATCCATTTTGCGGACGTGTGAATTAGGCCTTATAGTGTACCTGGTTTTAACGTCCTTTTAGATGTCAGCCCAGGAAAGGCAGCCGTTAGTTGGAGCATATCTCCTGGACCAGACACGCCATGTAAAATTAGTCTCAGCGCTTATGCGCACAAACGTATTTTCTTTCCATGTCCGCGGACCGCAAAATATATACGGTTGCGTGCATGAGCCTTTAGGCTGGGGCTATACACAGTCTTTGGCTGCATCACATGTTTGGCAGCCAAAAGTTGCATCATGATGCTGCATACTGTACATAGAGTACAGTAAAAGGGAGCGAGGTAGCATTGTGACCCCCAAGTTACTTGGCCGCAATTAAACTCACAAAAAAAATCCCTGCAGGTCCTGCTGCAATCTTTGGGCGTTATTCTGTGGGTCAGTATGATCGCCACATTTACTGCATACAACAACAAAAAAAACTAGAAGAAAATTATCCTTATGCTGTGGTGTTGCGTTTTTTTTTTTTTTTTTACTTTATAGTTCAGGTTATTATGGATTACAGCAATACCAGTTTTGAATGTGATCAGTTTGAGGGCTTGTTCACACGACCATGCCGTTTTTTGCCCCCCTACGGTTGGGGGATTACGGAAACGAAGCGGCTGTACTGCACTGTATTTGTAGTTCCGATTAGCTTTTATGGGAGCTCTGCAAACCGCATAGCACAACCCTGTCATCTGTTCACAATCCCACCACTTCTGCTGGGTATTCCAATTGAGATGAAATTGGAATGACTTTCTAGATCAGGGGTAGGTAACCTCCGGCACGCCAGCCGTTGTGAAAACTACAACTCCCAGTATGCATACTTGCTCTTCTCGGGACTGTCATAGAAATGAATGGTGCTGGGAATAGTAGTTTCATTGGCTGCAGACCCTTATCTACAAAATAACGTTTACACCCTATTCATGTGGCGGTATTGGGGTCAGTATTTTGCATTAATATTTACTTAAAGGGGTTGGCCACTTTCTAGTTACTGTTGCAACCACCACAAGAGGAACAGATCAGCATTTCGTGATGTCCATGTGAACGTAGCATCCTCATTCTTGTAAGTCTTCCTCATTCTGTATTAAATTACTTCTGTGAAAGCGAAGAAAAGAGAAACTGAAAGTGCATGGAGTGCTGGAAAAGCCTTGTGCAAGAGAACCCCCGGCTGCCCTACTGGGTTACCTACTGATATATACTGTATCCAGTATGAGTGAGAGGTCCTGTCTTCTGTGCCTATAGAAGAGCGGGTAGATAAGTCAGTGGCCTGCTCTTGGAAGGAGTTTCTGGTTGTTGTAATGCCTGGCAATTGTGCCAACAAGAAATGTGCTTGCTTTTAGCATAACTGAAGTGACCAGGAGGCCCACGTCGTCGCTCGGCCCACATGGATGTTTTTCGCCTTCCGCACAAATGGGCATACGCTAAGCCATCAGGATGTTCTGACAACTTTAAGCTCTTAAACCAACATTTGATTGGAAATTGCTGACTCGGACCTCCATACGTTTTGCGTGAATGAAACTTCTATCTGGTCATTAATTGACGTGACTGAACATGCATGTAGATTCTTTCAGCACATTAGTCCTGAATGGCACACTGCTTTGTGGCTGGGCATTCTCTTTGGGTGTCTCTGCCCACTAGGACTGCATAGCTGTCATACTTGGGCGTGTTTGTGATTCTATGTTGAGATAGGAAAGGGTCTTGTGCCAACATTAAATGTCACCTCAATGTAATTCAGCATGAAAAACGAGGTACTTTTTTATAGTTACTTTGTGATTAAAAGTACTCCCAGTTATGAGATATTCTCTTTACTTCATTATGACTCCCTATTAGTCTGTATAGTAATGTGCTAGCTGAGAGAGCATGGTCACACATGTTTAGATCCATCCTTCAACTGCCACCAGCCATATCTACTGTTAGAAACTGCGACAGCTGCAGCAAAAAGGACACATCCCCGAGAAAGGACACACCTCCTGAAAATAATCTAGCAGAGCCACTGGAACAATGAATGAGAAAATCTCTGGTTCCATGTGAGGTACAGGGCCCAGGGATTATCATTTGCTATATGACAGTGATGGCGAACCTATGGCACGGGTGCCAGAAGCGGCACTCGGAGCTCTCTCTGTGGGCACCCGCACCCTGGAAAAAGTCTATAGTGTACCAATATGCCTTAGACCTTTCCTGCCTTTCATCAGCCCCAGGACACACGATGAACGGCACAGGCAGTGCATTAAATGTAGGCTATTAAGCTATTATAGCTTAATTATAAAGTATATGAAAGATGTACTTTATTGGTATTCAGGTTAAATTGATGTGTTGGCACTTTGCGATAAATAAGTGGGTATTTGGTTGCAGTTTGGGCACTCGGTCTCTAAAAGGTTCACCATCACTGCTATATGATGTCTTGTGTTTTTTTTTTTTTTTTATGTTTTTTTTTTGCATTAAAGGGGTTCTTTACCATTTTCTTACTGATGATCTATCCTCTCGTCGGCGCGCGCCCTCCTCTCGTCGGTGCGATATATATATATATATATATATATATATATATATATATATATATATAAATAAATATTATTGGGAGATATTATTTCACAAGAGTTGAACTGTCATTATTTAAAATGGTTTTAAAATAGTTTTTATCGGTAAAGCAAAGCAATACTTTCATGAAGTATGCTGTGTCATTGTATACTGGACATGGGAAGTAGAGTTTATGTACATGAACATGTATGCGGATATATGGACACAGTGTGGCAGTTTTTTTTTTTTTTTTTACAGTAAAAATTAATTTTTGAAGTTATTACTTGAAGTCTCGCAAGTAATACCCGAAGAAGTAATAACTTCAGCTCATCGGCGCCAATGCAGAGCTCCGTACAGTATTCTCACAAAGTTTTATCCGAATCGACTTTGGACGTTTCATCTGAAGTCGATTCACTCATCCCTAGCTATGATCACTAAATCTCAGCACTTAGGTTGGGGCGACACTCACGACATTGCATCTAATGATTGTCAAAAAAGAGCTGAATGGAGACTCGCAAGCTGCTGTGACTCCCCGCTGCCAAGATCATCGTGTGGCTCCAGCCTTAGGGTCATCAGCACTTTCTCACAGGGGGATCCCATTGACCCCAAAGCTAGCAGTTATTTATTAAAAATTAATAAGCGGCTCTTTGAAAACCAAGTTTTTCCTTGTATCTTTATTTCTATTATAGTTGTTGCTTTTTCTTTTTGCAAGGTTACACATTACAAACAGTACCCACCAAATACAAGCAAAGTATATTCTTACTTTGAGTGTCGGGAAAAGAAAACTGAAAACTCCAAGTTCAAGAAGGTGAAATATGAAGAAACAGTGTTTTATGGTTTGCAGTACATTCTGAAGAAGTATTTAAAAGGTACGGACACTGGTTGAAACCATTTCTGCTCTGGTTATTTGTATACCATGAAACATGCAATTCCACCAAGGATCTTTTGACATGTATTATTCTGGATTGCCTGTTAGCTGGAAATGTAGGGGCTAGTGTTGAGCGAACTTCTGTTTTCCAGTTCGGCCTACAAGGTTCGGGTTATCTAAGATATCCGTAATGGATTCCGCTACCATGGGCTATAAGTCATGGTCTGTGGTAGCGGAATCCGTAATGTAATTCTTAGATGACCCGAACCTTGTACGCCGAACTTGAAAACAGAAGTTCGCTCAACACTAGTAGGATGCATTTACAGAGATCTGCATTTTCACGCCGGTCTTTGTTTCCCATTGCGCTGCTGGTGGATTAGGCGGAGTTCACATCTCTGTCAAAGAGATCTGCCAGACTGTTTCGGCACACAGCAGCCTACTGGATCTCACAGGATCTGGCATGGCTGGATTTTCAGGTGGTGATCTTGCTGCTTTCCAGCATAAATGGTAAGTTTCGGCCGGACAAAAAAAATGTTTTTGGCCGGCATTTGTGCAGGATCAGCAGCCGGATCCCCTTGATGGAGATGTGAACGATGCCTTAGCGTAATTTATGATGAGGTATACTTTATATTGTTGCACAGCCAGTTAAAAAAGGGACTTGCGACTATTTTGAAATTGTCTCAAGCTATCTATTTATTTTTGTGTTTTTTTTTTTTAGAAAAAAATTGTCCGCTCCGTGTTTTTTTTTTTTTTTTTTTTTTTTTTTTTTTGCGGATAGGATGCGGACCCATTTGGAAAATGCCATACGGACTTCATTTTTATCATTTTTTTTTTTTTTTTTTTTTGGTTTGCCGTTTCCCATAGTCTTCTGTATAGGAAAGAAAAAAGTCAGAAGAAAAAAAGCAAGTAAAACATTTGACTAAGGCTTCGTTCACATCACCGTGCAGCCTTTCCGTTCTCCTGCTGCGTTTAGGAGAAGGAGAACGGAAAGGACGAATTCGGCACATAACTGAGCCGAACGGAACCTAAGAACCCTATAGACCAGAGGTGCACAACCTTTTCTGTTTGGGGGCCACATTGTCAGCTCGAACCAATTCCAAGGGCCGAAAATAAAACTTAAAGGGGAATTACCAACTGAAATACTGTATTTTTTGCATATTGAACATACAGTATATACTATAAATGTCTAGTTACGGTTCTAGGACTCCATCTAATAGGAGAATACATGAAATATACATGTAAGAAGCCATAAGACATAGACCTACATGTCTTTTACCAGATGTTTGGGGGCCGCACAGAATGGTATCGAGGGCCGCAGCTTGTGCACCCCTGCTATAGACCATAATGGGGTTCGTTAGGTTTCCGCTCAGAGGAAGATTTTTGAAGCGGAGACAAAAGTCCTGCATGCACAACTTTTGTCTCTGCTCCAAAATCATCTTCTGAGCGGAAACCTAACGAACCCCATTATGGTCTATGGGGTCCTTAGGCTCCGTTATGTACCAAATCCATTCTACGGAGCAGGAGAATGAAAAGGCTGAACGGTGATGTGAATGAAGCTTAACCAACACCACCCAAAATAAAAGCTTTTTACAAACGCATGAATTCCTTGGCGTGCTTTACAAAAAAAAACAAGATTTCCAAACTTTATTATCACAAATAAAAGAATAGTCTAGAATTACAACCTGGAGGAACCACCTGACTTTAGATGGGTTGTGAAGATTGCTTAATATTAAACTTGTTCTTAATAAACATGCCAGTGAGTAAGCACTTTTCTTCTCTCCTGTAAAGGGCAGACTTGCCACCCACATAGGGATAATAGCCAGTACCATATGTTGTACTTTTTCAAGAGTGTAAACTGGATATTCTGGCTTTATGAAGTTGAAGATCTATCATAAGGATGAGTCGTCACTTGCAAATTGGGGGTCCGACTCCCGCCACCCCTCCGATCAGCTGTTTGAAAGGGCCGTGGCATCCTGCTTCCTGCAATCTGTCTATATTGTCGCGGTGGTGCAGTGTTATTACAGCTTCCTCTCTGGTTATGTCCACAAAACAATACGGATTAGACGAGGTTTACAACTAATGTTCATGTCAGAAACCCAACCCACCCCGTTATAGTGAATGGGATCTGTCAGGCACAGGCAGCGAGCAGCATGTGCCAGTTCCAGAGGTTCTGGTATTCTGTTCCTATGCCAGAACAATATACCAGGATAAAAGCACTGATGTCTACTTACCCTTAGTAGTATGCATAGCACCTACCTAGAAAATTAAAACAGATTAGTAAAAAAGGGGTATGTGCTACTGTCTGATTGTAACGGGCAGGTAACATTTTGGCGACACATTTCCTTTAAAGCCATTGTATTGCCAGCTTTAACTCAGCCCAACTGAGGACGATTCCCTTTGCACGTTATGGTCGAAAGTCTCCTACGTAAATGCACGGTAATGCTTTAGATATATTTATCTGGCTTCACAAGTATTACAGCAACTGTACTTGATCCACAAGAACATACTATATCCTAAAACAACTGCTGGTAGGTTTTTGTGTTAGACTGAGTTTACATTTTCGTTGAGGAGATCCTTCTGTCGCCCGGACAAAAAAAAGCTCAAAAACCCGGCATTTATGCCGGAAAGTGGGCAAATCACCTCTGGACCTCATTAAAGTCATTGGGGATCCAGCGGTGAAGTAAAGAATCGGGCAATGTCAGATCCGGCAGACTGCTCTGTGCTGGAACAGCCTGCCAGGTCTCCTAACCGAGATGTGAATGAGGCCTTAAAGAGAACCTGTCACCAGGAAATTCACTGATAATGCAGGCATGCTGCCTTGTAGGACTCACCCTGCTGAATATAATTATACCTTTCACTTGGTGATCTGTTGCTTTATTGTGGAGAAATATTACTTTTAATCCATATGCTAATGAGCTGATATGAGTCCAGTAGTTGATAGGAGTCCAGCATTTTTTCTATTCAGAGCTGTAGCCACTCCCCTATTTACTTCTTCAGTTGTAAAAGGGGCGTGGTTTAAAAAACTGACCTGCATTATAGCCAATACAAGCCTTGCTGCCTTTCACTTTAAAGCCTAACTGCCATACCCACGGTGACATGTCCCTTATCAGCCATCATGTGTTTATCACCCCATGAATAAACTAGCCCTTATTATAATTACTAACTTCAATAGTATATTCCTCCCCCTTTTTTTACCTAAGCATTCCCTGTTATTCATTTTCCCTCCAGTTATTAAAATGAATGAATGATGTAATAAACCACGCCCCTTTTACAACTGAAGAAGTAAATAGGGGAGGGGCTACAGCTCTAAATAGAAAAAACGCTGGACTCATATCAACTACTAGACTCACATCAGCTCATTAGCATATGGATTAAAAGTACTATTTCTCCACAATAAAGCACCAGATCACCAAGTGAAAGGTATCATTATATTCAGCAGAGTGAGCCCTACAAGGCAGTGTGCCTGGTTTATCAGTGAATTTCCTGGTGACAGGTTCCCTTTAAAGCTCATGTAAACCCTAAATGTGAGCGTGCCTTTCTTTTGTATTAGTATGACAATAATAAAGTGATGAAAATGAATGACAGTCAGCAGTAACCAAAAGAATAGTCAGCATGATCTTGGGAGACGTGCCATTTGTAGTTACATTTCAACCTATATTCATTTTTCCTTCTTAACAGGAAAAGTGGTGACCAAACAAAAAATTCAGGAAGCCAAAGAGGTATATAGAGAGCACTTCCAGGATGATGTCTTTAATGAGACTGGATGGAATTACATCCTTGAGGTAAGACTTGGTTCTGCATTGCTTTGCTTCATGAAACTTTGGGGCTGCCCCATCTGAATATCTATGACCTATTCATGTGCTGTAAGTGTCCGATTGGTATTTGAGACCATATGAAGATTTCCCCCTGCACATGACTTTAAAATCCAATGTTACAAGAAGAAGGTAGTGACATGCATCTATAATTCCCATGGGGAAGACTTGTAGCTCTTATTGCAGGCGCTACAAATATTTTTATATCAAAATCTCTCTTAATTATTTACTTCTGATCAATTGATGAAGATGGAGAAATGCATTCATTCCAAATTGTGTCCCAAATTGTTCCCCTGCTTGCCGCCTCTGTCCCGGGTGCCGTGTTCAGCGGTGATCTGCTGCCAGTGTTTCCTTTCAGCCCTGGCCACAGCATGCTTGCTGCTTGTTTCATTCATTTCCTTAAGGGCTGGCACGCGTCACTTCCTGTGCTTTATGGGTTAGGTCATGTGACCTTGCTGACCAATCCTAGCCCTCCTGCACAAATATAAGTGGCTCAGCCCCCTTCCCAGCTGCTTGTGTCCTGTTAAGGTTCCTGATATCTGCTTGTATTCCTGGACTCTGCTACCTGTTTAATCCCTGCCTGCTTGCCTTGACTCTCCTGTTGCCTGACCTGTTGCCTGTTTGACTTTGCCTCTCCCTTATCCTTCGGTCCTGCACTGTTACTCCTGGTAACTACTCTGACAACGCCTGTACCTCTGGTACCTCCTGGTCCGCCTGGACCAGCTGCCTCGTGTGCCAATCCTCCTCAAGAGGTAGTGACCTGGTGTTCCCTTAGGAAAGTCTATCCCCACCATCAGGGGTTCACTTAGACAGCACCCTTACAGAAGGTAGCTCTACGGTTGCAAATAAATTTAAAAAAGACCCCTCAGTGCATGTTAGACGTTAACATCAAATTTTTTTTTTTTCTATTTATTATTTTATTTTATTCTCCTTAAAGTGCTCCTTTAGTAATTACACTTTGGACTATAGCTGTGAGACGATCCTCTGAAGACGCCAGTTTGCCGGCGAAACATGTCAGGAGGCAGGGTGTGCGTATGTGTATTTTATTATTTTTTTTTTTTTTAAGCAGTAGGAAGCAGTAGCAGTGGTAATAAAAAAGTGTTACAAAATATCAGCGAAATTGAGAAATAAGATGCAAACAGCCAGGGCGTGCGCTGGCTGATACTGATACAATGTTGCAGAATGCTGCTGTGAAATATAACCATAACACTTTATACACTTTCTGATGAAAAAACTGATAACTCAGGCAGACTGATATAGTTCTACTGAACATTTTAAATAGTCTCAGACATAGTCCAAAGTGTAATTACTAAAGGAGCAATCCATTTAATGAGAATAAAATAAAAGTGAAGTTTTAAAGTAGCAGTGCATGTAAAAAGATGTCTAGTGGTCCAAGGACCAGAGGAAAATTGCCTTAGAGGAGGTAGGACATGGGGCACAGTGGGTTCACACCCGCTGGTTCGTGACACAAATGTTATTTCAATGTGGCAGTCACTTCTCATATGATGTACAGAATAAATAGCCATATTGAGCACTTGTATCCTTTCTTAAAGTGTTTCTTTAGGCTTAAAATCAGATTGAGGGGGTGCTGGGTGTCGGACTGCCGCCGATCAGCTCTATGAAGGGAAGGCACGCACAGTGTGCACATGCGGTCTCCCTTCTTTTTCTGTTCACTGCTGTTTTGCCATAGACATACAGCGGAGAGCAGGAAGAGAGAAGGGTTAAGGCACGTGCGCACAGTGTACTCCTTCCCTTCATATAGCTGATCAGCAGGGGTGCTGGGTGTCCAACACTTTTAATTCAATGTGATTTCAAACTTCCCTCATATTTCCACTGGGTAGCAGAAATTGATTATCACCCACCTCTTTCCAAAAGCAGGGGCAACTGAGAAATTGAAGAGAATGGTGTAGCCCAACCCCCAATATATATTTGTCAAATTTGTGATCCAGCCCCAGTGCTAAAATCATATTTGGATGAACATTGTATTCACACATACAAGAGAATGCAGCACTACCTACCTATTGCATCCAGCGATGTCTCCTTTGATGTAAACGTTCTTAGGTTCCTCATTTTTCTATCATCCTTCACCTAGTGCCCCGACTGTTATCTTGCTGCTGCCCCTAATACTGTGCCTACTTCCCCAGTGACTCCAAATACTATACTTACAATCCACCATATGCTCCCAAAAGCCATTAGTAAGTTCTCTCCCATAGTGCCCCCTACAGTGATGATGCTCCCAGAGAGTGCCCCTGTTAGTAGTAGTATGTTCCATATTGTGCCCAATAATAATGCCCCCACAGAACGTCCTGTATAGTCCCCTGTAGTAAGAACGTCCTAGAGAATAATAATGCAACCTTCTAGTACCCCCAGTATGTATAATGCCCCCTATAGAATGGCGATACAGTTGTATAGTCGATGGCAACTACATTCATGGCCCTGGACAAAACATCCGGCTCCCAAATCCTGGCTGTTTTGACCTTGTCATGTCTCGGTAATAATGTTAAACAGTCCTACACGGCCAGCACTCCCCTCCCCAGTGTAATGAGGTTGCCGGCACTTCCTGGATCATGTGCCGTACATTTGGCACGTGATCCCAGCCCGTTTACAACCTGCCATGTATGTGGGTTGCAACTGTGCAGTCAGGCAGCCTTGGACACTGCTCACAGAGCCCGAGGCTATCTGACTGCGAAGGCGCACCTACATCTCGAGTTGGAACCTGTCTAGGATCACGTGAAGAGGGGACCATTAAAAAATATCAAAGAATTGTGTATAGCCCCTTTAATTATAAAATTATTATAACATTTCTACCATGTAGTAGTGTGTATGTATTTGTGTTGCTATTTTATATACTGATTATAGAAGGAGAAAGTGAGGTAAAAAAAAAAAAAGCCGTCCACAAGTAAAGCAGAAACTGCATTAGTTGCTGACATAGAAAAGAAATCTTAGTGAAATCTAGATAGGACTCTTCACCACATCTCCGGGAATCTGGCATTTAAACTCTGTCGCCCAGTGCTATCTGTAGGATTGGAATTTTTCATCTCCCTCCATTCTAAACCAAGAACATTATGTGAAGGACAGATGAATGGAGTTTGCTGTGTGTGTATTATTGACTATGCTGTAACCATTTCTATATCTGTTTTACGCCTTACAGAAATATGATGGCCATCTGCCAATTGAAGTTAAGGCTGTGCCTGAAGGTAGTGTAATCCCCAGAGGGAATGTACTGTTCACAGTAGAAAATACAGATCCTGAATGCTACTGGCTGACAAACTGGATAGAGGTTTGTTTTAGTCATCTAGTTAATACTGCTCCTTCTGTGCCGAATGTTCTCATGTTATAATTCATACATGGTGATCAAGGTGTGTACTAAATGTATTTCTAGCTTTTGAGATTGCTATAATGGTGAGCCAGAATTATTTTTCACTATGTAGTAATGTTCAGTATCTTCCATATTCCTAGCTTAAAGGGCTTCTGTCACCCCCCAAAAGTCATTTTTCTTTTTTTCTGCTTAGTAAAATCCTTACAGGGCGATTATTCTATATATACTGTTTTTACCTTTTTCTGTCCATTATTTTAGCTAAAAAACGCACTTTTTAAATATGTAAATTACCTTGCTACCAGCAAGTAGGGCGGTTACTTGCTGGTAGCCGCCGCATCCTCCTTTCCAAAAACTCCCCCTCCTCCTGTTGAGTGACAGGGCCAGCGAGCGCTCTCCTCCTCTGGCTGGCCCTGTCTCAGTTCCAAATCGCGCGCCTGCGCCGTCCCAGTCTTCAGTTCACTGAGAGGAGGACGCTGCTCGGCCGCTCCTTCCTCAGTGCGCCTGCGCCGATGACGTCACATCTACACCCGGAAGAGAAGTCGACGTCGCAGGCGCACTGAGGAAGGAGCGGCCGAGCAGCGTCCTCCTCTCAGTGAACTGAAGACTGGGACGCTCGCTGGCCCTGTCACTCAACAGGAGGAGGGGGCGTTTTTTGGAAAGGAGGATGCGGCGGCTACCAGCAAGTAACCGCCCTACTTGCTGGTAGAAAGGTAATTTACATATTTAAAAAGTGCGTTTTTTAGCTAAAATAACGAACAGAAAACGGTAAAAACAGTATATATAGAATAATCGCCCTATAAGGATTTTACTAAGCACAAAAAAGAAAAATGACTTTTGGGGGGTGACAGAAGCCCTTTAAAGTGGCTCTGTCACCAGGATGAACCCTATTAAACCAGACCTACTGTGTGGTAGGGCTCATCATGCTGATTAAAACAATACCTTTCTTTAGTCTGTATGATAAACAGCTATAGAAAAATCTTTATTTTTTATTCATATACAAATAAGCAATGGGAGCACCAGGAGTTCGGGCTGAATCGCCTGAGCACTGCTATATAACATTCCCTGTGCTCTGAACACTCCCTCCCCCCTCCACTTGATTGACAGGGCTAGACATGCTGAGGGCAGAGCTGTGTCCTAGCATCTACATATCATATACTCTATGTACTATAGCTTCACCACACTGAGATCTGCTCAGAAAGCTAATCTACATATTACTGCTTTATCCATGGACACAATCTATGATTATACTGACACCAGGGATATGTCTTAGTTATAAGTATAGAAAAACACACATTTGTATGTGGTAATGTTATAGCTTGGTGGTATACTGATCTACTCTGGTTCAAGTCCCAGGAGAGACATATGTTTTCTATATTTTTTTTTTTTTTTTTTTTAATATTTAAAACAGTATTAAAGGCTATAGTATAATAAATAATATATAATCATATAAGGCTTTACTATATTGAAAATAGTTATTTTTATAAGACCTGTTGCCACAATATATGATTAGAAAGAAACCAGTAATATTTTAGATTTTTTTTTTTTAAAAACATTGTCAATATGATAAGGACATAGTTTTCTTAGGGGATAAGTGTGGGAGGAAAAAAAATATCTGAAGGGAAAAAAACTCTGGAAAGTCTCTCCTTAGAGTCAAACCATGGATCTGTACATGCAAAACCAGTAGCTTAACCACTAAGCTATAGCATTACCACATAGAGCTGCATGGTTTCTCCATACTTGTAAGCTAACACATATTACCGTATTACCGGTGTCTGCATGATCATACATTGTGTCTGTGAATAAAGCAGTAATATGTATATTGGCTTTCGGAGCATATCTCAATGTACATGGTGTATATGATATGTAGGTGCTAAAACACAGCTTTTTCTATTGGACCAGGCAATTACATGATTGCCAGGTGTCTCAAGGGCAGAGCTGTAGGGTCTCAGTTGACTCTGATCAACTCTGCCTTGTAGAATCCCCCATAGGAGGACTATTTTCCCCTGTAACTTCGGCTCCTTTGATTGCCCCAGCTACAGTGGAAATAATTTAAAATACAAAAAAAAGTCAGTGTCCCACAGAGATCTTTGACCTCTTTGGGGACATATTACATGCTAAGAATAAATGTAAAATAAGTTTTTAAAAAACGATAAAATACAAATAGAATAAAAACTCCTATGCCAACTGAAACCATCACCTAATTCGGGCCGTTAATGTGAAACTATACATATACATCAAAACCACTGACAAAATGGGAAGCCTATTTTTATTTATTTTGGTGTTTGCATATAAAAAAAAAAGGCAACTATTGTTTGAAAATGACTTTTTAAAATAAAATATTAAAAAGCCCAATAGGTCAGATAAAAAAATAAAGTTACAACTGTTAAGGCTAGTTTCACACTAGCATTCGGGAGATCCGGCAGGCTGTATTAGTAGACTCTTTCTGGATCCAGCATTGCCAGAAGCCACATGAATGTCGTCCGGCCCCATTAACTATACTGGGCACTGGTGGAGACCCAGCCATAACCGGCAAATATGCATGCAGACCACCAAGTGTGCCAAATCACTAAAAAGTGATCAATGAGTCCTTTTCAGGCCTACTCATTAAATGGTTAACCAATGAGCTGTTTCCCCACTAATAAAGGATGTTCTTTACTGGTTATTACTCTACTGGGAGCAAGTGAATGCTCATTCTTGATAACTGGCCTGTATAAACCTGCCACGATCAGCTGATAAACAAGCAATCACTCGTTAGGATGAAAGATGTACAATAATCGTGAGCACATCTTCATGTGTAATCAGTGATGTGCGACTGATAATCAGTAGGACTGAATAAGGGAGGAATGACTGTGGTAGTGATCATTCCTCCCCCGTGACTCTGGAAGTAATGATGAGGGACGGGTATTAAAAAGCATGAACACCAGCTAAAACTTAATATGAAGTTTGTATTCTCTGTTCTGCATGTTCAGGTACTTTACTTTCATTTCAGCTCTACTGGTTCTTAAATGTTGGTTGATCTGTTTTTTTTCTATATAGACCATGCTTGTGCAAACATGGTACCCAATCACTGTTGCCACAAACTCCAGAGAGCAGAAAAAGATTCTTGCCAAATATTTATTGGAAACCTCTGGTAGTCTGACAGGTCTGGAGTACAAATTACATGACTTTGGCTACAGAGGGGTTTCTTCACAAGAGGTAAGATCCCACAATCATGTGTTTCACTTGTTTGTACAGTTATATTTACCCCTCAGGTGTCTACAGGATACCTCTAAGCTACATCCTTTCCATTACATTTTTTCTTTCTTTCTTTATTTTTTTTAAAGAGAGGTTATGCTTATGACAAGAAGATGCCCAAAAACATATTGGATACCAAAAGGATTGGTGTGGGAACAGAACTGAAAACCTATTCAAAAACGCCACACATGTATAATACAAAAAAAAAATCTTTATTAAGTGTCCACAATTGGACATACACTGAGAATATCAAAAACAATATTTAAACCATTGCAGGTAGGTGCTATGATAGATTATAAACCCTACCAGACTCCAAATTGACATACGTGATGTTGTTTTATACTACTTGTGCAATAATAATTGTACTAAAAAAAAAGGACTGGACCCCTAAACATATCCCTAACAGTACATACCCAATCTGTTGATGTCTGAGGCCAACCATGTGCCAGCAAAAACGTAAAATAACAATAACCTCAATACCAATGTGGACAATTGGTCGGACTCGGACATCAAAGTAATGAATGAAGTATGAAAGGGGATCAGCCCTGTTCAATCCAGTCCAAAAAGACCATAATCAAACTAAAAGTACAAAAAAAGCACATGATAATACAACACATACCAATTTAGAGCTGGAAGGGGTGTGAAAACCCCAACGTACGTTTCGCCACGCTTCTTCTGGGGACGCCAGAAAAAGCTGGCACAACTATTGGGGATATGTTTTTTTTACTATTATTATTGCGCAAGTAGTATAAAACAACATCACATATGTAAATTTGGAGTCTGGTGGGGTATATCATCTATCATGGCACCTACCTGCAATGTTTTTAATATTTTTGATATTCTCAGTGTATGTCTAATTGTGGACACTTAATAAAGATGTGTTTTTTTTTTTTTTTTTTGTATTATAAATGTGTGGCGTTATGACAAGAAATCAGACTGTTTCCTCCGTGTCCCATTCTAGTGACACCCTAGATTCCACAATCAGTGGTGTTATGCAACCAGTGTACAGAATGCTCTTTATAAAGAGTTCCATACATTGTATGAACTTGGCATTAACAGGTTAAAGGAGTTTTCCCATCTCCTACAATGGGGGCGTACCAATTTGCCAGCTGCATTTACGAGATAAGTGCGGGTCGCACTTTTGGCACCTGCACCTATCAGACAATGGGCACATATCCGAGCAAGATGGGAAAACCCCTTTAACCTACAAGTGAAGGCGTGCAGTTATTTTTGCAGAATAAGTTTATTAAGCGTTAACATAATTAAATGGTGAGGTGAGATGTTTGTAATACCATGAGAGAGTTTCCACACACTCTGTTAGAAAGCAGTTAAGTATTTATTGTATCTCACATTTTGTGTCCATTGAGATAGAATATAACATTCCAGCACATGATGCCCAAATACATCCTTTCATAATTTCCCTTCCCTCACAACAGCACCATGAGGGAGAGGATCCGCCCCCAAAGACAGGAAACCTGCACAATAAAAAGGCGGAGATCCTTTAGATTCACTATGGGCATCGAGAAGGCTAGCGAACCTAAATCTGTCCAAGATATATGTTTGGGAGCAGGGGCGTACATAGAAATCACTGGACCCCATAGCAAGAATCTGAATTGGGCCCACTACCCACCCCTGGCCCATCCCACCTCCTGTCCTGGCTCCTCCCCTTCCCATTTGTCAATAAAGAAATGTATACACGGCCTACTGAAACCGTTAGGGATAAAAAAAAAATATTTTTTTTATTATCCGTACTCTCATACACCGCCGATATGACAGGTTGTATGGAAGCCATGTACAGCACACATCACTGCTCCTGCCTGTCTGCTTTAGTAAAGCCAGGCATAGATGGGCTATGTGTCCCCTGTATATAGTGCCACATGTGTTGTGCCCTCTGTATATAGTTTCCCCTTTATATAATGCAAGGATCTATGGCCCTTCTATATAGTGCCTCGTGTTCTGCCCCCTCCTATAGTGTGCCTCATGTTTTGTGCACCCTATAGTGTGCCTCATGCTATAACCACTTATGCACAGGCCTGTATCTGCGAAAAGTTACCAATGGCATCAGAAAAAAATGCTCCAAACTACTGGTTACCTACCTCACCATTCGGCACTTTTTTGTGATGTAAGCGGCACAAAAACTTTGCGCCACCTTCAACGTTTGTGCAGATTAAATCCCATCCAGAAAAGAGACCATACATACATCTGCAGAATGTTGCTGCTGTGGCATGTGCCTGCCTTTTTACAGTAGTTATGCCCACCTTTTGCCCCCTCATAGTAAGAATGCAATATTAGTGCCCTCACACAGTATAATGGCCTGTAAGTGACCCCTCTGAGTAGAATGCCCTCTTTGTGTACCAGAACAGTAATTATGCCCCCTTTGTGCCCACACAGTATTTACACTCCTTTAGTGCCCTCATCCAGTAGTTCTGCCCCCTTTAGTGCCCTCATCCAGTAGTTCTGCCCCCTTTAGTGCCCTCATCCAGTAGTTCTGCCCCCTTTAGTGCCCTCATCCAGTAGTTCTGCCCCCTTTAGTGCCCTCATCCAGTAGTTCTGCCCCCTTTAGTGCCCTCATCCAGTAGTTCTGCCCCCTTTAGTGCCCTCATCCAGTAGTTCTGCCCCCTTTAGTGCCCTCATCCAGTAGTTCTGCCCCCTTTAGTGCCCTCATCCAGTAGTTCTGCCCCCTTTAGTGCCCTCATCCAGTAGTTCTGCCCCCTTTAGTGCCCCCAATCCAGCAATACAAAAAAATCTAATACCTACCTTGCAGCCTCTCCAGAAGCAGGCACCCCGCTCTCTCCAGCAGCAGGCACAATGTGATGACGTCATCACGCCTGCTGAGCTGGAGAGCGCGCAGGCAGAGTCCCGTCATGTGTGCTTTTTGCACAGAGCTCATCAGGCGCGATGACTATGTGTTCATTGTTCCTGCTGCTGGCAACAGGCTGCTTCCTAGCAGCAGGAGGGAGAGGGGAAGGGCGGGGGCCCGCCCGAACGTTGGAGCCGGAGCCCAAGCCCAAGCCCGGAAGGAGAAGTGAAACTGTCTGTCTTGTGCAGAGGGTGCGGAGCCTTCCATGATCTCTGGGCCCCCCTTTTGCCACGGGCCCCATAGCAACGGTCGTGCCATCATAGTCTTTCCGGTCCACAAATGATTAAAGGTGAATGGAGAAAACCAAACCGGAAAGCTTTATTTAAAAAAAATGTAAAGAGCAAATATCCCTTTAATGATAAAGCAAGGCTCCAAAGATTGATGTAGCAATCTCCAGAGTATCCAGGAAGATTGCGTTGCCGTTTGAGGATATTGGTATTCTTAAAGACCCCCTAGATAAAAAAAAAGGCTGAGGCCTTTCTTAATGGAGTTTGGGAAGCATCAACATCTACGTTTAGACCAGGTATTACTGGTGGCTGTCAGAATTGGAAGATCAAATCCATAATAGGACCCCTAGAGAGGAGATTTTAGCTTCCCTCCCTACAATTAATAAGGCAGCAGATTTTTGGCTGATGCCTCAGCAGATTCTGTAAGACTAGCCGCCAGGGCTTCTGCTCTATCTAGTTCAGCTTGTAGGGCCCTTTGGTTGAAAAACTGGCGGGGTGATCTCCCCTCCAAACAGAAGTTGTGTGGGGTTCCCTGTGAGGGAGAATATTTGTTCGGATCTGCGCTGGATGAATTATTGGAAAAAGCAGCAGACAATGAAAAGAAGTTCCCAAGGGTTCAGTCCTCTTCCTTTCGGGAAAGATGCAGAAATGCTTTTCGTCCCTTCAGGAAGAATAGACAAGGGGATAAAAGGGATAAGGAGGACAGATTTAGGCCATTTTCACACTAGCGGCAGGGGAGTCCGTCAGGCTGGATCGCTAGTTCTCATATGCCTCGGGACTGCTGCTCCATCCCCATTGACTATAATGGGGGTGGGGGCGGGGTTCTGGCGGCAGCACGGCGAGAGACCCCCGGACTAAAAGTACTGCATGTCTACTTTTAGTCCGGCGGCCTCTCGCCGTGTGCTGCAGCCGGAACTGCTCCCCCGCCCCCATAATGGTCAATGGGGATGGAGCAGCAGTCCGAGGGGCACACGTGAACTATGTCAAAGTGCCCTTAAAGGTAAAAAAAAAGAGGCAAGGTTTTTTTTTTTCTTCAATCAGTCAAGTGGAGATGAAAAGAAGTCTGACCAATGATGCCAGAGGTGAGGTGGGAGGAAGGTTAAGAAACTTTCTCCCTTCTTGAACTCTCATCTCAGGCAGTTTCTGGGTTCTGGATACCATTCACTCAGGTTTAAGACTGGAATTTTGCACCTGTCCTCCAAGAAGATTTGTAACAACAAAGGTTCCGTCATCAAAGCAAGGGGTCTCTGCCACGGAAAACGAAGTCTTAAAACTGATGAAAAAATCTATTCTAGTTTCAGTTCCAGCAGGAGAAGAGAGGATTTTACTCCCCCTTTTTCTGGTGAAGAAGCTATTATAAATCTGAAAAAGAATTAGTTTCTTCAATCAGTGAGGAGATTCAAAATGGAGACAAAGTCAGTAATAAATCTTCTTCTTTTTCCATTTTGTTTCATGGTGGTTTTGGACCTCAGGGACGCCTAATACCACGTGCATATTTGTCGGGGTTATCAGAAGTTTTTAAGAGTGGCAGTGAAAATAAAAGGGAAATTGTTACACCTTCTCCGATCTGACCATGAAGTGCCTTTCCTGGTGGTTAAAAAGAGCAAATCTAGTACAGGGGGTTCCCTGGAGAATTTCAGATTTTGTTTGTCTAACAAATGCGAGCCCCTGGGGTTGGGGGGTTCACATTCAGGGACACTGCCTTCAGGGGCAATGGAAGTCAAGTATGATTCAGGAGTCTTCAAACCGCAGTAAGGATGGCCATTTTGTCCTCTCTAGCGAATATGAGGGGGAGAAATGTGAAAGTCATGACAGACAACAAGACAGCAGTTTCTTACATAAACAGGCAGGGAGGTACGGGGTGCCAGAACTTAATGCTAGAAGCCCAAAAAATCTTATCCATAGCAGATAGATGTTTCTTGTCGATCTCGGCAGTGCATATCAGGGGAGCAGAGAATTGTCCAGCAGACTTGCTCAGCCCTCACTCTTTCTCAGGGAGAATGGATCTTAAAGCTGAGCATTTTTTTAAAAAAAATATCCGCTATGTGGGGTGTAAAAGGGAATATTAATATTCAAGTAAAGTCCTCTCTCGGCTCCGCCTATTCTATATTCTACCTATTGCACTCCCTCTTTCCTGAACTATAAACTGTGCTTGAACAATAAAGTATTTATTAAACAATTACAAGTCTACAGTCGATTACTTATGCTATATATAGTTATATAAATATATATACATATAGACGCACACGGTGCTACAGTAACAGCACTCTAACACAACACAATCTACAATTCCACCCCAAAATCTAACTATACACTTACACACACACACGTTATAGCTGCACCCACCCACCTGGCTATAAACTGTCCCTACGGGGTAAAAAAGGTTAAATATGGCAAATGCAGGGGTAAAAGGATATGGTGTTGGTGGCATAGGGTTAATAATTTTGCAGGGATTGGTGGCAGTGGGACAGGGTTAATATTGCAGGGGTTATGGTGTTGGGGTGGCAGTGGGAAAGGGTTAATATTGCAGGGGTTATGGTGTTGGTGGTATAGGGTTATTGGTGGCAGTGGGAAAGGGTTAATATTGCAGGGGGTAATAATAATGCAAAAAGGGATTGGTGGCAGTGGGATATTCAGGGGTTAATAATACACAGCCAGCCTTGAGGGGTTAATGCTCATTCCTAGGGGGTTAAGGCTCATTCCTGGGGATGATTCTCGCTTCAGAGCTTGTCGTATGCTCGTTTTCCAGGGGATGGTTCTTGCACAGGGCTACAGGGCTCAACCGATGAGCGTTGCCGAACTATTTTGATTCTGGCGGCGCGCACGCCTGCAGGCAAGTACACGTGGGCTGGCGCGCTGATATGTCACCGCACCAGCCCGCGCATACCAGGGCGCTTCAAAGCGGAGGATCGCTTTGATCCTACTGCCTTTGAAGTGATCGCGTACCTCTGGCGCTGTAACTACAGCGCAGGAGGACACAGCATACAGGGGCAGAGGATCTCTTTGATCCACTGTCTTTTGATATGCCCGCAACTGGACATTTGTCCAGTTATCCGGCGGCATTCCCCCTTGCAAGTGCGCTGGCATGCACCTGTAGAAGGATTACTCAGCTGGGATGGGGCACCCGCAATTGGTGGTCAAATAATTTGGGATGTATTTGCCTCCGCCCCACTCACTGTTGGTAACAGTACAGGAAGGACTGAAGTATAATCCATACCTTGGGTACCTAGACATCACCTCTCGTGGCTGTGACTTCTTCCCTGCCCTTCACCGTAACTCAACGTCTCCATCCATAGAATAAATAATCTTCACCTTTCTCTGGATCTTGCTCTTGAACCTTCTTGGCTCCAGAATGAAGATCTTTCACTTCTGCTGTCTCTTTTATTGTTCAGACTTCTGAGATGGGTTCATGCTCGCAGCCTCTAGGTCTATTCGCGTAGCACCTCCTTCTTTGTGGGGTACGGTCAACTGTGGAATGGCCTCCTTTTAGTGAAGGCACGACTTCCATCCGACACAAACCAATATGACAATAATATAATAAATACAAAATACGACGTAATGGGGTTTTAGGAACAGGTTGAAATCCGGTCCTGAACAGCCATAACCATACATATGAGTCCTAAGGTTTCTGGGCTTCTCAGAAGTTAGACCCTGAACCTTCTCCTTCACGGTCTCTCATGTATTTCTGCCTGGTTTTCCTGTGACTGGTTGGCCAGTTCCGTCACCCTTCAAACACAATCCCAGGTACATGGCGATGACCAGAACCAGCTGAACGATCACGGTGTGTATCTTTTGGGCTGTATCCGAACAGGCTCTACCATCAGGTCACCGGAGTCTTTTTCCAAAGCATGGGAGATCCTCGTTATCTTAGTCCTGTAATGCTCCAGGTGGATTGTGGCTTAGTTCTCCGTCGCTTGGAGACCTTTGAGAATTTCATCTTCTTCGCTGATCTGTAACAAGTCGCTTGAGCTGACTGCCAAAACTAAGTGGGATCCTCTGGAGCCTCACGAGAGTGTCCAGGGCAGATATCAAGTCTCTTCTCTGGCAACTTCATGGTTTTTCTTTCTGCTCTATTGTATACATCAGGAAAAAAGGGTTTTTGCTCAATGGCTCTCCCGTCAGATTTTATGGAGTGGGTGCTCACACTCTGCTGGGCAACACCCTTGCCTCAAAGGAAATTCAAATATAATTCTGTGTCTAGAGGGGCACTCCTGTATTTGGATCAGAACATTAGAAACATTTTTTAAAAAATTAATTTATTCGAAAATGTTCAGATAAAAAGAATAGATAATAAAATCCACATATAACAGTGGTTACTCTCTATGTATACACTGTACGTGCAGTTTTCAGTGAGATATTTGAAGTGCTTGCTTGTATATAGTACTTGTTGCAATTTAGTACTTGTTGCAATATTGACCACTGGTGTTTATATCACTGAATACTGTGCACAATCTATATTTATAGAAAGGTACACAGTTTTGGGGTATCTTGTTTCCTATACCCTCTTCATATTTTTACTCAATGTCTTTGTTAGTATAAGTTCATGCGCAGTGAAATTTGGCTAATTTGACCCTTCTTTGATCTCTATTATGTCCAAGAACCTCTGCTGTCCAGCCGTAGGTATGGGATAAAAATAGAAATAAAAATAAAGTGTCTTTGCTCCTATTAATAGCCAGCAGATTAGATGTATAGTTTTTTAAAAATTTTTATAGTTCGCAAATATGTAAGGTAGTTGCCGCACTGGCTACGTTACCCGGCCTCAGCGGCTGCTGAGTCTCTGTGTCGGCTCGGTACGTGCGCTCTTTGCTGGTGTCCTCCGGTGTGCGGCTCTATTCCTCTGATTCCCGGCGTTGCACGTGGCGTCCCACGTGGTATTTAAGGTTTCGTCCGGTATGTGAAATTATTGCGCGCTTGTATTTCTAGTATATACCATAGGCTGGTGTTCTCCTTTATGCCCAGGCGCGTTTCGGGACGCAGTCCCTTCTTCAGTGGGTACCAGCCTTTTGGAAAGTCACCCTTTTTATAATAGGGGAAGAAAACTAATAAGCCGCTGACGTCAGGCGTGATGTCATTCAAGGGGGCAGAGTTACAAATTCTCCCGTTTAACCCTTCAGTATCTCACTTGAAAAATTTATATGGCTATAAAATATTCTCTATACTATTTCTTGTATATCATCAAAGGATTTTTCTATATAATAATATCATCTGGACAGAGTAGAAATGAGGTAGTGTAGTAAGATAATAACAAAATTCTTGGTTAATAGCATTAAAAAAAAAAATTAATATTAAAAACAAAAAATATATAGAAATATATAAAAAATATATAAAAAAATATATAAAAAAATGATCAGTGGCACTAGGATTGAGTTTTATCAATCTAAAATTTAAGCTATACTCCGCATATCAGTCTGATTATGAATTCACATCTCTTACTATATCTCTTATATCACAATCCAGTATCATATAGTAAGAGATGTGAATTCATAATCAGACTGATATGCAGTATAGCTAAATTTTAGATTGATAAACTCAATCCTAGTGCCACTGATCATTTTTATATATTTTTATATATTTTTATATATTTCTATATATTTTTGTTTTTAATATTAATTTTTTTAATGCTATTAACCAAGAATTTTGTTATTATCTTACTACACTACCTCATTTCTACTCTGTCCAGATGATATTATTATATAGAAAAATCCTTTGATGATATACAAGAAATAGTATAGAGAATATTTTATAGCCATATAAATTTTTCAAGTGAGATACTGAAGGGTTAAACGGAGAATTTGTAACTCTGCCCCTTGAATGACATCACGCCTGACGTCAGCGGCTTATTAGTTTTCTTCCCTATTATAAAAGGGTGACTTTCCAAAGGCTGGTACCCACTGAAGAAGGGACTGCGTCCCGAAACGCGCCTGGGCATAAAGGAGAACACCAGCCTATGGTATATACTAGAAATACAAGCGCGCAATAATTTCACATACCGGACGAAACCTTAAATACCACGTGGGACGCCACGTGCAACGCCGGGAATCAGAGGAATAGAGCCGCACACCGGAGGACACCAGCAAAGAGCGCACGTACCGAAGCCGACACAGAGACTCAGCAGCCGCTGAGGCCGGGTAACGTAGCCAGTGCGGCAACTACCTTACATATTTGCGAACTATAAAATTTTTTAAAAACTATACATCTAATCTGCTGGCTATTAATAGGAGCAAAGACACTTTATTTTTATTTCTATTTTTATCCCATACCTACGGCTGGACAGCAGAGGTTCTTGGACATAATAGAGATCAAAGAAGGGTCAAATTAGCCAAATTTCACTGCGCATGAACTTATACTAACAAAGACATTGAGTAAAAATATGAAGAGGGTATAGGAAACAAGATACCCCAAAACTGTGTACCTTTCTATAAATATAGATTGTGCACAGTATTCAGTGATATAAACACCAGTGGTCAATATTGCAACAAGTACTAAATTGCAACAAGTACTATATACAAGCAAGCACTTCAAATATCTCACTGAAAACTGCACGTACAGTGTATACATAGAGAGTAACCACTGTTATATGTGGATTTTATTATCTATTCTTTTTATCTGAACATTTTCGAATAAATTAATTTTTTAAAAAATGTTTCTAATGTTCTGATCCAAATACAGGAGTGCCCCTCTAGACACAGAATTATATTTCTATTGTATACATACCTAGGACAGAAGAAAATACCCTGCGCTCCTGGGGGAGTTCTCTCTTAAGGCTACATGCACACAGACATTGTTTTGTTTCCGTGTCCATTCCGTTTTTCTTGCAGCTAGGATACAGACCCGTTCATTTTAACGGGTCCGCAAAAAATGCGGACAGCACACCGTGATTCCATCTTCTGATTTCCCATCCCTCTGCTCCAACAGATAAGGATGTCCATCCTAATATCTGAGGGGAGCTGTGGACGAAGCACCATCTTGTTATTGATGGCACTGTATCCTTGTCTTACTCATGTGTACTCAGGCTGATTTCCCCCTGTTAACCTGTCTTGTGGAGGCCGGTAGAATCCATGGCATAGGTCATGCCACAACACAAAAATACAGGCCACACTCTGCTGTCAATCAATCTGCGTCCAACTTCAATCAGAGCTGTGTTACCTGTCCGGACCAGAAAGTAAGTGCACAGAGCAACATCACACTGAACCTTGTGCCAGTGTTGCCCGTCAGCAACCCACTACCTGCCCTGATCCACAGTATAACTCGGCCCTACCTTGAGCAAAACAGTGTTACCTGTCCGAATCTGATGGATTGGCTGCACAACATAACATTACACTGCACGGTGTACCAATGTTCTGTCTGCAAACAAACGCCTTCCTCAGTCCACAGTATAACACGGCTCTACCCAAAGACACAAGAATAAATAAAAAATAACTGTGCCTGTACTCAGTGGGGAATGCAAACTACAAAAATCAGCAGGGTGAAAAAAATTCGTAAACAAGGACACCGCCATTAACATAAAAAACACATACAAACCAACAACAAAAACACTTGGACATACACTGGGAACAAACGGTGTAACAAATAGTACAGCGGTGTCAAATATTCTTTTCTAGCAGAGATTGGACATTTTGACCCCTCGGCACCTGGTGAGGTGTATGCTGCTAAGAGGTAACCCCTTTATGGCCATGCTGACTAGGACCCACTGCACGATTTGTTACTTGGCTACTACTACTGGACACATTGCAATTACTTGCACAGGGGCAATTCCTTGCACAGGGGCAATTCCTTGCAATGTGTCCTTTGTTTCCCACACCTGAAACACCTAACTTGGCTTCCTGTCCTGAGTGTTTTAGGCTACGTTCACACGACGACATTTGTCGCGCGACAATTTTTATAAAGGGAGTCTATGGTGTCGCATTGCGACATGCTGCGACTGCGACGCGACAATCGCAAAAAATCCATTCAAGATGGGTTTTCTGCGAGCATCGCAGTTGCAGCATGTCGCAATGCGACACCATAGACTCCCATTATAAAAATTGTCACGCGACAAATGTCGTTGTGTGAACGTAGCCTTATACTTACTTGCATTGCAATGTTTCGCTATATGACCTAAGCCAGCACATGCAAAACATCTGATGTTTGCCCTGCATGGCTTAGGTCTGTCTACACTGCAGACGTGCTCCCTTCTTTTGAATTGTGCTATCCTCAGGAATGCACTTTTCACAATAGTTCTTTTTCCCGAAGTCATGGAACAATTTCTGTTTTATTCTGGATAAGCTCAAATTTTGGGAGACTGAATTTTGGGAGATTCTGGCTCTGACTTTAAGGAAAAAGAAAGGGCTGGCACCATTTTGGAAAAATTGTTTGACTTATTGCATGCCAGTCATCAGCTGGGATCTAGCGGCAATCTCGTCATTTAATTTGGCTACTATCACGTTTGGTAGAGGCAGCCCGTTCCTTGAAGGCCTTGATCTCGGCATACGACTGAGTCAACTGTGCCTTAATTTTCTGCTTCTGCAGCTCTACTAACTGACTCTAATCTAGCCACCTGCGTGTCTCGGTCAGTCGTAGATTGTACATTTTCCGCCAGTCGTGCCGTAATGCTGAAACCTGGTTCGAATTACTGGCACAGTACTGGCAATGAATGTTCGGAGGAATTCTCTGTTGACGAGACACCAGTGCAACATGCTCTTTCTTGCAGATGTTAACCTCAGAACATCTGAAGTCGTTTGGTTGCCTTATTCAATATCGTCTGTTTGTTAATACAGAGCTTGTCATGACTATAAGCCTGTGTCAACAAATCGGACCACAGCATTTCTGCTGACTTGTATGTGGTGGGGAGGATGTGGTTAAATGTGCTGTGTTTTGCTAAGTGTTGTACTGTGGAGAAGACCATACTCACTTTTTGTTGAGATGTCATCTTCTCTGGTGCTTTCTTTTGCTGTCCTTCGTTTTCTGCTTGGAGGAGGTCCTCTAGTACCTGGAACGCCTTCTCCCGACCAGCCGGCCTTTTCTGATCAGCACCAACGGCGATAGTTCTCTCAAAGCGACGATATGCAACGATTTCTTCTATCGATGCTCACACGTGTCCTGGGGGCGTGTAATGCAACAGAAAATCATTAAAATACAAAACCAAAAGATTTAGGTTCTCTGCTGTAGATATTGCTCTGTGTTCAGCTCTGATTGAACAACGAGTTACCCGTCCGAACTATTCGGCTCTGGACACACAAAATCCACTGTCCGCGTCTCTCTTGCCTGACTAGTTCACAGATTGAGCGATTTTCTTCACCAAAGCCAAACACAGAAACAAATTCCTAGCAGTGGGCCTGGCTCGCTAATGTAAAGGGAATATTGAATAATATTTGGAGTTAATATTAATAATATTCATAATAGTCATAAAGTCGTCTATTGTCTATTTATTCTATATTCTACCTGTTGCACTCCCTCTTTCCTGAACTACGTGCGCTATGTTACGACAGCGACAAGACTATAAACTGTGCTTGAACAATAAAGCATGTGTTAAACAATTACAAGTCTACAGTCGATTACTTATGCTATATCTATATACATTTGTTAATGGTTATATAAATATATATACATAGACACGGTACTACACTAACAGCACTCTAACATAGCTAACTAAACTAACATGACACAATCTACAATTCCACCTCAAAATCTAACTATACACTTACACGCACCCACCTGGCTATAAACTGTCCCTACGGGGTAAAAAGGGTTAAACACGACAAATGCAGGGACTGGGTAATGCAGGGGTAAAAGGATATGGTGTTGGTGGCATAGGGTTAATATTGCAGGGATTGGTGGCAGTGGGAAAGGGTTAATATTGCAGGAATTATGGTTTTGGTGGTATAGGTTTATGAATATTGCAGGGGGCAATAATAATGCAAAAAGGGATTGGTGGCAGTGGGATATTCAGGGGTTAATAATACTCAGCCAGCCTTGAGTGGTTAATGCTCATTTCTAGGGGGTTACTGCTCGTTCCAGGGGATGATTCTCGCTTCAATGCTCGTTTTTAAGGGATTGGTTCTTGCTTGGGGCTGCAGGGCTTGAGCGCTGTGCCACCGGACTATTTAAATCTGGCGGCGCCCGCGCTGCAGGCATGCGCACACTCCTGCAGGCAAGTACAGGTGGGCTGGTGCGGTGACGTCAAGGCGGACTGCGTACCTCTGGCACTGTAATTGCAGACAATGTTTTCTATATTTAGGCAAAATTTATTATACAGTTAAAATCTCAAACAGTGTTGGATGTAAAAAAAAATATAAAATAATATTGTGTATAAAATAAAGCAATAGTAGTATTCCCAATACAAGATGGTATCTCTAGGAATAATAGTCCCACCATCTGTGTGGCTCTCAAATTGTAGACTATATAGTATACTAATTGCTGTTATGATACTTTGTGATTGCCACTCAAGTCATAATATAATCTGGGCCAACATTCACTGTAGAGCATGATACCCACTTTGTATATAATCAATACAATTATAATGATACGTATTTATAGTCCTTCATATGGCAAGCCTTTCCTGTAAGGATAGATGTGTATCTGATTCAGAATTGTCCTTTTAAATCAATTTACAGGATGATAATAGGTGGCATTCACAGGCTTTTAAAATATGGCCACTCATACATCCAAATTAAACTGCTCCTTAGTATATAGCCAGCACTTTAAAAGGTCTGTATATCGCAGTTATTGTCTCCGGGTGGTCCCAATTGGTTGAGTGCCTGTCTAAGATATATGAGCTATATACCGTATTTTCCGGCGTTTAAGACGACCCCCAACTTTTCCAGTTAAAATACAGGATTAGGGCTATACTCGCCATATAAGACTACCCCAGTCTCTCATCAACCCCCTAGTCTCTCATCAGCTCTCCGTACACAGGAGCAGGCAGTATGAAAAATTAGAGGCGGAGCAGGCATGTGTGGCAGGAAAGCCTGCTCCACCCCTCATCTGTCTGCCAACGTCTCCCTGCAAATCTGCCGGTTGGTCCCTGTCAAAAAGCACCAGACAGGGCCGGCTGGTGTCTTACTGTATGCGCTGCAGCTGCCATGCTCTCCGCATGTCTGTGCGGCGCATTGCTTATGCTATATAAGCAATGTGCTGCACAGACATGGGAGTTACCGGAAGAGGGAGAGCCTGGCGGCCACAGGGGAGAAGGACGACCCCCGACTTTTGAGAAGATTTTCAGGTGTTAAAAAGTTGTCCTATACACCGGAAAATACAGTGTGTGTGTGTGTGTGTATATGTATGTGTGTGTGTGTGTATATATATATATATATATATATATATATATATATATATATATAATGTGTACATACATACATACACACACGCCATGGCACTTCCCTCTACATGGGGTCGCCCAGTGATAGATTTATTTGCCACAGCCTCAAACAAGAAAACACTGAGTTTTTTTTCTTTCGAACCCAGGGGATCCCCTTTTGGACTGCATGCTCTTCTTCACAAGTGGAATTTCCCTCTGGGGTATGCCTTCCCGCCTCTTCACTAGTACCGAGGGTGCTGAGGAAGATCAGGGAGGACTAAGAGGGAATTATACGAATTGCTCCTTTTTGGCCGAGAAGGGCCTGGTTTACATGGCTTCGAGTGATGTCAATTTCAGATCCTTGGGTTCTTCCAGAGTCCTAGGATCTCTTAAGCCAGGGGCACATTCAACCAGGGCAGTAGCAACCTCATGGGCTGAAAGGTCTTGTGCTTCTGTCCAAAGATATTTGTAAGACTGCAGCATGGTCTTCACATTCTAACTTTTCAAGCACTTATAGGCTTGATCTTTCATCTCTCTCTGATTTTTCCTTTGGGAATAAGGTGCTCTCTGTGGTTATCCCACCCTAAATTATCTTCTGATAGTTTACTCTCACGGTGCTGTCCTGGGGAAGGGAAAAATAAAGATTACTTACGGTAATTGGAATTTGCAGAGCCCACGACAGCACCCTTAGTTCCCTCCCTTTTTTCTTGGTGTTGGTGGTTCTCACGATTGAGATAGAGAGAGAGATATAGATATATATATATATATATATATATATATATATATATATATATATATATCTATATCTATATCTCTCTCTATCTCTATAATTTTTTTTTTTTTTTTTGTGTATTGATTATGATGTATAAAAGTTTGTTGGCGGAGCTTCTCTCATGCTTGGATACGCACACTGAGGGAGAGGAGGATCTCCGCCTTTTTTATTGTGCAGGTTTCCTGTCTGGGGGCAGATACTCTCTCTCATGGTGCTGTCGTGGGTTCTGGAAAATCCAATTACTGTAAATAATCTTCATTTTCTATTATAAAGGAAAAAACGAACACAAAAATTGAGTCGCTAAAAATAAGTGTGTATGTATATATAAAGAAAAAGGCAAGACAAATAACTCAATAAGCGAAGCTTGGAAAAAAACGGTAAGTATAACAATGATGACAAGGGGTCAGATACCTGATTATATTCTTTCATCATTGTTTAATTTTTTTTCATTCTTCCATTCTATCTTTGTCATTTTGTCACTTTTTTTTATTTCCTTTTTTATATTTAATTTCCCATTTACACACTTATCCTGCTCGCTTTCATATTTTCTGTTCTCCCATTTATTTATTTTTTCTTTATTCCAAAGTTCATTAGACCTCATTCTCTACCTGCTCCTTATCTAGTTTCCTCATATCCAACACTTCTCCCATTCCTCTCGTTCCTCCTTATCCATTACCTAGACTTCTACAGCGCAGGCTCGCATGCCGTCCCCTGGCTGCCCGACAACAGCGCCTCCCCAGCTAGCCCGGCACCTCCTACACCGCGGCTCCTGCCTCCGGAAATTACGTCATCCTTGCCCTACACCCCTTCCACTATGCCCTCTAGTTAAAAAAAACGCCATAGGCAATACAAGGTACGCTCCAGCAACACGTGCCTCATCCCACCCTACGTGAGTTTTTCTTTATATTCCCCAGTGTCCTATTTTTCCTTGGTTAGCCCTCAGCCTCTTGGTCTTAGACCGTCCCTGTCGGTCTTTGGTCTCTCTGGTCTCCCTACCTTCCCTTTGCCATAAAATGTTATTGTATACCATTGTAGTCTGGACCCTCTGTTGCCATACCCCTAACAATGTCATTTTACCATGTCTTGAAATATGTAATCATGCCTGTATACAATCTTCAATGAAGCTAGTGTGCTACCTATGGTTTAACTCTCTAGTATGCGATTATTAGCTATACTTTTAATAGAGGTATCTCCCCCTATGTGACCCCCAAACTGATTACTGTTTATGACATACCCATGGTACGGGTATCTCTGACCCCTTATCATTGTTATACTTAACGTTAGGTCGCACATATTCTTTGGGAAAGCCGCACAATTTTTGTCTGTGAAGGCTCTCATTTATCCAGGTCATGGTATATCTGTAAAGAATAAATCAAGGCAACTGGACTTGCTGTAGCTTTCTTGAAAACGTTTCGCTCGTTGGAAGAACGAGTAAAACGTTTTCAAGAAATCTACAGCAAGTCCAGTTGCCACACAATTTTTGTTAGTTTTTTCCTTTATTATGGAAATCTGAAAAGATGTATTTGAATCCTATATGCTGGAATGTTATATTCTATCTCAATGGACACAAAATGGGAGATACAATAAATACTTAACTGCATTCTAACAGTGTGTGTGGAAACTTTTTCTCACGTTGTTTGGGGATCCGTCCCGGTTATCCACGGCACCTCATACCAAAAGGGTGTGCACTGTCCTAATTTTTCTACATGTTTGTAGTACCATTCCGATGTCACTCTTTCCTAGTAAATCAATTATTGGTGCCTTGGTTAGGTCTACTTTAATTTGTGCTGTCTGTGAAATATAAAGCTAAGGCGCCTTCATCAAAGCTGCCTGGGAGATTTATTAGCATTATTTATTACAAAACAAAATCCAGAATCGCACAAATGTGCAGAGTTGTAATCCTTGTCATTGGCTTAATCCTGTAAGGATCACTATGCTAATCACGACGTTACTCTAGTATGTACAGAAAAAAGATTGCAACTTTTATATAATGTTTGCTGCTGCTTTTTCTATTATGGAGAAATAGGCATAAAATGGCGCAACCTACTGCAAGGCATATTGTAGGACATTGAGGAACCCTGCATGCTCGTTCGTGCAATTGCCATAATTTTGTAGCAAGAATAAACGTAACAACCAGAGATTATTATTTTATGCACTTATATAGCACGGAGACATTCCGCAGCGCTTTACAGTCATTAGCATCAACCCCAATGGGGCTCGCAATCTAGCTGATAAAATGGAAATACTCCTTATACAACTAATGTTGCGTGTAGATTACAGTCAAAGTGTAAATAAAATTATCATATATTGGTGTTGTGACCCACTTCAGGTAACCATAGCTTTTTCTTTATATTAAGACTGCAGGAATTGGGGCTTCAGCTCACCTTGTTAACTTCAAGGGCACAGATACTGTAGCTGGGATTTGCTTGATAAAGAGATACTATGGAACAAAGGACCCAGTACCTGGATTTTCTGTGCCAGCTGCAGAACACAGGTAAGTTCACAGTTCCTCGAAATATTCACATTGGAAACTTGAATATCAATAGCCAAATTGTACAATCATGCAGTCAGTGTAATTAAAGCTGACACGTTCCCTCTCCTAACAATTCTGCTTTGGTAACCACGTGCAGCCCCAGTGTAAAAATTTTGGAACATCTTTTCTTATTACACTTTTGTGCGTTACTCTGCTACTCTCCTACTAGAAGTGTACGAACAAACTGTTGGACATGCACAGACCCTTCAGGCATGGGACAGAGTAGGTGAACAATAAGCAAACAGCTTGCTACTATAGTAACTTTTTGGAGGCTGCTTTATACAACATGGCGGACTAATGCCGTTTTCTAATGTGTCCTAGGAACCTAATTTGAACTTTTTCAGCGTTGTTGCAAGCTTATTCAGCTGTCTAGTCACATTGGTGGCGATGGGGTAGAGCAATCGGTGAAAAATATCACAGGACGTATTCATCTGTGATAAAAAGCGGCAGTGCGTGAGATGATGGTACATGACGGCTGTGTTCTCCCTCTGGTGTTCTATGAATCCCTGTGTCATGCTCCACCCTCTCATGTCCTGAACATCTGTAGTGCTTGGAGTGTGCCTGTAATATTGCTACTTATTAATCATTTCTAGTAAATAACGAGGTTTCATAATTTATTTTATTGAAAAATATACAACCAAACATAACATTTAAAAAAAAGAACAGAACATAATATCAAATGTGCATACATAAATTCCAGTAGACTGCTGAAATACACACACAGGTATGAGTGCATATAGAAAAGATCTAGCAAATGTACATTTGTAGAACATTCTCCGAGCTGTGCGATGTGGTAAAGCATGATGACCTGTATCCTCAATATGTCATTCAGAGCGGAGGTCTCCAGCCTTTTATATGTTGTGAGCCACATTCTGCTTTCAGTGATGGTCGGGAGCAACAGCCAATTCAAAAGTAGAGGAGAGAATATAATCTCTTTTGTTAAATTCAAGAAACTGTTGAGAATAAAAATGTACAGGTATACGTAAAAAGACAGATGGCTCAACCAGTGTAGTCCAAATAAACTGGGCAATACATGCAAGATATAAAGTGAGTGGAGGGCAGAGTTATGATGGATTGAGCCGCACATATTCATACAGACGGTGCAAAGTATACTCAGCAACGGTAAATAGACTGGAGTCTAGTTGAAATAAAAGAAAAATGAACATAAATACCTAAGAAAGTGATCTCGACGACGACCAATCACCCAGGGGCACGGAGTAGGAAAAGCACTAAGTGGCCGACCACCACATGCAGTCGCTGAAATAACACATCCAGGAGTTGAAATGACACAAGAAATGTCACAGTATAGGGTTGGCGGGGGGAGTCTAAACAGAGCAGATCACATGAAACTTGTCTTGGTTCCCACCGTGCAGATAAATCGGTTTATATAAGCTATTCACAGCACAAATCCATTGAGCACAGGATGGTAAAATATCATTCATCCAATTCCTAGCGATTGGTTTGTTTCTTGTAGAAAATGAGCACGTGGAGGAGAGCTTGACAGCGATCCTACGAGACCAAGTATATAAAGTCTGAATTTAATAACTTGTGCCCAATATCCATGAATATAGGGACATTACCAGATAAGATAAAGGTACCTGGCTCTAGTTTACGTTTAGGGCATAGATCTGGTCTGCCTGGGCAGTATTTAGCCACTCTAGCTGTAGTCAGGTATGCTTGGTGGACAATGTCTAACTGGGAGACTCGCTCACAACCAGTAGGATATCATCCGTAGAAATCTCGCCTATTACCATTTCCCATTGAATTTACTCGGTTCATTCATGTAATTTGACGATGGGTGAGGATGCATTTATAAATCGTAGAGATACTCCAGTGTTGGCTACCTATTAGTATAAGCCAGGGATGGGCAAACTGCGGCTCTCCAGCTGTTGCAAAACTACAACTCCCAGCATGCCCAGTCTGGCTACAGCTATCAGCCTACAGCAGGACATGGTGGGAGTTGTAGTTCTACAACAGCTGAAGAGCCGCAGTTTGCCCATCCCTGGTACAAGCGATGCTATAGGGAAGTCGGACAGAATCATGTTCTGTGTTAAAGTTGCACAGGTTAAGCATGACTTAATTGGAGGTACTGAAACAGCATGCGGGTAGAGGAGCTAAACCCTTCTTTAGGGGTTTGATGCTCTCATTAGCAACAATGTGGCCGAGATACTGTATATCTTATATCTGAGCCACAGCTCTGGACCTAGAAAGGAAAGAAATTCTGCAAGCCGACTATTTAAACCAGAGAGGGGTATGGGTATGGTATTGGGGATTCCCATAGTGTCTGCCTTGTTGCAATATCCTATTTAAACAAGTAGGAAGGGATGATACTCTGGTTAATAAAAACGGCATGCCTGGGGTCTTTTAGTGTGAACTAGTATTATACCATCCAAATTGGCACTGTTTGGTGGTAAATCTAGGATATGTCTGCAACAATGTCAATTTACATATGGCACGCCACACACAGCAAGACCGTGTTGAAATCCAGTGTTCATGCAATCCCTCTTACAGTTATCAAACAGGAAAAGATGTTGCGTTAATCCTAGACACACTTTGCAGTTTGTCACAACATCTGCTTAAGGTTCTACACATGTCTTCTCTCCATGTTACAGTACAATCACTGCCTGGGGAAAAGACCATGAGAAGGATGCTTTCGAACACATTGTAACACAGTTTTCTTCAGTACCCGTTTCTGTGGTCAGTGATAGTTATGATATTTACAATGCCTGCGAGAAAATTTGGGGCGAAGATTTAAGGAGCTTAATAGAATCAAGAAGTGCAGATGCTCCTTTGATAGTTCGGCCAGACTCTGGAGATCCCCTTGATACGGTTATAAAGGTAAGATGGAGTAGAACATATTTCCCTACATTCTGCATTATTGCATGTATAGTTTCTTTACCTATGGTGTGTGTGTGTGTGATAGAGATAGATAGAATATATATATATATATATATATATATATATTAGTGTGTGTGTGTATGTGTGTGTGTATATATATATATATATATATATATATATATATATATATATATATATATATATATATATATATATATATAATCTCAATGGAAAAATGGCGGCACTGGAGAAAAAGCCGTAATGTCGGGTGTAGTATCCCAGGGCATAAACCTATCGCCCAATATATGTCGGGAAAAAGGGCAGCACTCCAATATAGTGAAAAAATGAGTTTAATCACCCATGTGGTACAAAAACGCAACATTTCGGCTCAACAATAGAGCTTGAAAGGCTCTATTGTTGAGCCGAAATGTTGCGGTTTTTTGTACCACATGGGTGATTAAACTCATTTTTTCACTATATTGGAGTGCTGCCCTTTTTTTTTCTCTATCTCTGTACAGTCTTTGCAATGCACATTTTTTTGGCTATGGTTTTTTAAGTAGCATTTTGGATTCCTAGGTGCTAGAGATCTTAGGAAGAAAATTTACTGTGCAAGAAAACTCAAGAGGCTACAAAGTTTTGCCACCTTACATTCGTGTTATACAAGGAGATGGTGTGGATATAAACACTTTGCAAGAGGTGAGGACTGTGTTACAGTGCTTGAACCTATGCCTTTGGAGATACTGTCGCTAGAATTTTTGTAATAGATTAAAAGGGGAAGTTATGTTATACTTCTTGCGTTTCTCACTGCTGTTCCACATAAAAATAGTAGAAAGCAGCTTCCTAAAAAAAATAATGATTCACAAATATCAATAAATATGCAGTTGGCATTCTGCCCAGTAAGAAAAATTGAGGCAAGGATACGCATTGGACTGTGTAATAGCGGGAGCACAAATGCTTAGTCAGATTACATTTAATCAAATGTATATTCTATATTGTTTTTATTTCAATACCTGATGACTGCTCTGCGGATTTAATGCTGTATGTTGGTTTCAGATTGTAGAGGGAATGAAGAAACAAAAGTGGAGCATTGAGAATATTGCGTTTGGATCTGGAGGGGCTCTCCTACAGAAAATTACCCGAGATTTATTAAACTGCTCTTTTAAGTGCAGCTATGTGGTGACCAACGGCCTTGGGGTATGCAGTCAAATTTGGATTTGCCAGGTTAAAGGGGTTGTCTCGGCTGATGCCCTCCATTCATTCCTACGGAATCACTGAGAATAGCTGAGTGGTGCGCTCAGCTTTTTCCACAGCAGTCCCATGGAAAAGAATGGGAAGCGCGCTGCGCAAGAGCCGCTACTACGCAAGAGCAACCACCGCTCCATTTACTTTTATGGGGCTTACGGAAATCGCAATGTCAGCTCTCTGCTATTTCTGCCTCTCCCGTAGGAGTGAATGGAGGACAGTCACACATGCGCATTGTGCCCTCCGTTCTAAAGGTAGGTGCCGGTCGCAGAGATGGGACCCACACCTGTCGGACATTGGGGGCATATCAATGTCTGAGGTGAGACAACCCCTTTAAGAAGTTCTTTTGTTTGTTTTTTGTACACCTATGGATCATATATTTGTCTGCAGGTAAATGTGTTTAAAGATCCTGTGGCCGATCCAAACAAAAGATCAAAGAAAGGGCGACTGTCTCTTCACAGAACCCCCACAAATGAGTATGTGACCCTTGAAGAAGGCAAGGGAGATCTGGAAGAATATGGACCGGTAAGTGAAGCCTCAGTCTATATCCTCATTAAACATTTGCTAATCCCTGAGATGTACAAACTGCTGCTTTTAAAGGGGGTTCTCCAAGATTTAACAGTTAATGACCCGTCAATACATGATCAATATCTCATTGCTGGGGGTCAGAATCGTGGCACCCCTGCTAATCCGCTATGTGGAACTAAACGTCTCTGTCCACTGTCTAGTCACCATACCTAGTCGTTGGAGAAATGCTGCCATTTCAAAAGAATTGGAGCAGTGCTGCAGTAGGTGGGCATGGCCACCACACCAAGGACAGAGCCTTGTAGGATTGGTTCCTGACACCATGCTGCTGATTACTGGGTGTTCCTGAAGTAGGAGCCTCATTGATGTGATATTGAAGACCTATCCCATCATAAAGAGTTAGTTCTCAGAGAAACCTTTTAAGAAGCTTTCTAGCTGTATGCTGGTGGTAAGAGAACAGTGATGTATGTGGTTTGATTAGTGTCTAGCTGTTGCTAGGTCAGGGGCAATTTCCCATAGTCAAAGGAGCAGATTTATCAAAACTGTTGTAAAGGAAAACTGTTTTAGTTGCCCATAGCAACCAATCAGAGTCCATCTTTCATTTTTAAGAGCTCCTTTGGAGAATGGAAGGTGGAATCCGATTGGTTGCTATGGGCAACTAAGACAGTTTTCCTTTACACCAGTTTTGATAGATTACAAAGGTCTATGGAGGAGATTTGAGACGGACTGGTCGCTAGGAAGGCACTGCACTACTGCAGCATGCATCAGTACAAAAAAAGGGGAAATTATCTTTACCGCAGTCCCCTTCTTGGCCTGCGTTGTGAAATGATTTCCTCAGATGAAATGTAGGTTGGAGATATTGTGTCCCTGAATAGCCATTGTGTCTTACAGAGGGAGTTTTTTGTTTTTAGTTTCATGAATTAGAACAAAATGAATCATTTCTCTTCCACACACCCAGATCTGTGTTTTTTTTGTTTTTTTTTCATATGCATTTGATATATTTAATTTTTATTTGTAAAATTTTTCCCAGGGGCAATCCAGTAGACTGCTTTGTAGTCAATGCGGTCCATTTGACACTGGCCTCCATCATGATTGTAAAGGATCTCTTACTGCTGTTATTTTTGTGTCTTCTCTTATGGAAATATGTGACCCTAGCCGTATCTAGATATTCGGCAGTAATATAGACTGTTCCCATCAGTAATGATGATGAAATACCTCTGCTTACGATGTCCCAGTGTATTAGGCAAAGCTGACAATTGAGCCACAGAAGACACTTCAACTTATTGTGACTGCTTTCATTACCAGTCGAAAGTATGTGTTGTAACAAAAGTGTTTTATCGAAAGTAATTATTCGAACAGCATGTAGAACAAACATTTTTATTTTCTTATGTATGTCCCATTAAAGGAAACCTGTCATGTTGAACATGGTACCAGAGCTGCAGGCAGCAGGTTATAGAGCAGGACATACTGTATTTTCTGGCGTAGAAGACTACTTTTTAACACATGAAAATCTTCTTCTCAAAAGTCGGGGGTCGTCTTATACACCGGTATACTGCGTGCTGAAACTTAAGAGGACCTTTCACTGGTCCAACAATTGTTAGATAAAGATATGTATGTGTACTTACTATTATCCCTGGGCGCTGCTTTACACATACGGTATATATCATTATCTAACAATTGTTAGACCAGTGAAAGGTCCTATTTACTTTCAAGCCGGACTGGAGAAGCTGTCCTTCTCCAGCTTCAGGGACAGGCGCCCTCTAGCTGAGCCACCGTGCGCTGCATCCTGGCCAGTCGCTCCTGAAGCAGCCCCCTCTCCCTGCTCTCAGTGGTTTTCTCATGCTCGGATCATCTGTTTAATTTTTATTTGGTGTGTGTTGGAAGAGGGGTAGTCTTATACGGCGAGTATAGCCCAAACCCCATATTTTACCAGGAAAAGTAGGGGGTCATTTTATATGCCCAGTCGTCTAATACGCTGGAAAATACGGTAGTTTTCTGGGAAAAGATTCAGTAAAACTTGTAATTTATTAATGTTAATTCCTGCTCTTTCTGGGCTTTGAAGACCAGTTGACAGTCCTATCAGTGATTATAGTTATATAGGGAGGGCTGTCAGTCACTGATGGGACCGTCTGCCTGACTTTAAAGTCCAAAATGAGCAAAAATGTAAATGAGTAAATTACGAGTTGTATTGAATCCTCTCCTATAAAACTATATATCCTCCTGCTCCGCTCCTCCTGCTCTGTATCATGCTGCCTGGAGATTAGGCAGCATTTTCCTTAAGATCCACCGTGCTGCAGTTATTCTAAACCACCTGAATCATTACAGACATGCTTACAAATCATGGTTTAGGTTGATGAGCGGAAATGGAAATTGCTTTTTATGATTAAAAAAAAGAAGGTATCTATTTAATCCTTCCTGAGATTGGCTTCTAACAGTTGTTGGTTTTATGCAGGATCTTCTCCGCACAGTGTTTAAGAATGGCAAGATAATTGCATGTTACTCGTTTGATGATGTAAGGAGCAATGCTGGACTAAAGAACAAAGAGCTGGAAGAAGAGATTTAATAGATGCGGTCCTATGTATATCATTTTGTATGTAAATCTTAGATAATGTTCACTGTACAAACCTGTGTGTCAGTTTCTTTGTGTTGCCATTTTTTTATGCGGATTTGTCAACGCTTTTATCTGAATTACTGTTTCCCTCTGTCAATATCCCCTGAAATGACCCATGTCCTCCAGATAATACTCACTTCTGTGTCTTGTACAGCAGAAAACTGTAAGATATAATTCATCATAAGTGGTTCCATGTTGGTGCTTGCACATTTTAATTATACAAGCACAACTTTACAAAGCCAGTGTGTTTTTAGTTCACTTTCCAATGACTTGAGTGGGAATTCTTTATATATTTCTATCATCTCATTTAGCTATATTTTCTAAACTCAAGAAATGAAGCAAGATCATTTTTATTTGCCTTAGCACTAATCTTTAATTGTGTCTTATGAAAGAAAACGGCAGCCTTTGTGTGGCATCTGTGATGACATTTTATAGATACTGCTTCATATGCACTGTATTAGCATAGTGTACCGGTTGTACAAATGTACTGCCATACTGCACATGAATCCATTTGATACACATTCACTTTATAAAGCTTTAGTTGAAAGTCAAATCATTCATCAGCATAATAGGCGTTCAAACCAGAAAAGCCAAAGAATAATTGTCCATACAGTCGTCACGTCTAATTACAATAAACGTCCCAAAATGTCATCCAGCATTTCAATCAACGTTTGGACTGTTTTTATTGCTGGGCGTAGAAATGATGTTTAATGTATGGGAAATAGAGCCATATTTTAAACAGAGCTTCCAGCACAGTAAGGGCTCATGCACGCGACTGTTGTAGTTTTGTGGTCCACAAATTGTGGATCTGCAAAACACTGATGCCGGCCGGCTAATGGCCGGCCCATAATGGAACAGTCCTATCCTTGTCCGTAATGCAGACAATAACAGGGCATGTTTTATTTTTTTGCGGAACAGACACAGAATGCACACAGTCCTTTCCGTTTTTTCCGGCCCCATTGAAGTGACTAGTTCTGCATATGGGTCACAAAAAAAAAAGGAACGGACAAAAATCCGTTTGTGTGCATTAGCTCTAAGGCCTTGTGCACAAGACCATATTTTTAGTGGATCAGATGTGGACCTATTCATTTCTATGAGAATGCAAAAGATGCGGACAGCACGCTGTATGTCTGTTCCGTGCCTCCGCAAAAAGATTAAATGTCTTACTCTTCTTGGCCACAATAATAGGCATTTCTATAATAGTGTGGGACCTGCGGAACACGAAAGTGCGGGTCTTGGGCTGCCGGTATCTGTGTTTTGCAGATCTGCGGTTTGAGAACCACAAAACTCTTACATTCGTGTGCATAAGGTCTTATTCGCATAATGTCACGTTCTCTCCTGTTAGTAACACATGGCAATACTCCTTCTGGCCTACCTTGAGGCTTGTAAGTAAATAACCAGTCATGATTTATTGTGTTCTTTAGGTAGCTGCATGGTGGAACCGGTAGTGCAGATGTTTAGAACAAGTACATGGGCAACGTTTTTTTTATTGCTATACAGAAACCCACACAATGGCATCTGTTTCTTCTTCTTGGTAGGTAAGGGTGTAGGTAATTCATAACATTTGTACTGTATATTATAGATGATCTGTCCCTTTTCTGACATGTATGTTTTGGCAAATACTTGTATCCTCCATAAAATAATTCTGGTGCTTTTTTTTACTGGGTTATGATCACCCTCTGCTATACCTCCAGAAATATGTAAGTAAATTGACAACCGCATATTACTGATTTTGGGGGGGGTACCGTTTCCCTGCACAGTATGGCACTTTAAAAACTGCCTGGATGGTGTCAGTGTGTAGAGACATGCCCCCCAATGGTAATACCCAGTTATTATAGGTTTCTAGGAAATATAGCAGATGAACAGTTTGAGGTAGAGTTGGTATAATTGGTCTTTCATGCGGAATGCAAGTATTTACTAAAATAGACATGTCAGGTGAGTTGACAGATCTTATTAACCTACTTTTGTAATTACCATTTTTTGCTGTATATGAAATGGGACAGCTATGTTAGACTAAAAACTGTTAGGCCTCATGCACACGGCCGTGCCTGTATTGCGCCCCGCGGGGCCACGATATATAGGCTCCAGCTGTGTGCTGACTGCATCATGGATGTGAAACCATTCACTTGAATGGGTCATCAATCCAGAAGATACTGAGCAGAGGCACAGAAGCACTATATGGGGTTCTCTCCGTGTTGAATGGGTCTGGATCCATCTGCAGCAGCTCTACGGATGGTGCCCGTGCATTGGGGACTTTAAATTGTGGTCGTGTGCTTGAGGCCTTAAACGGATGCCTATATAAGTAAAAATCTCACTACATTTTCAGGGTGATGATATGAATGCGCAGTAGTCACAGGGACTGAGACCCTAAACTAGTATGTTACAATTTGAATAGTAGAGCAGAGCAGAGAAGACGAAACTAAAACCTAACGTAATTTTTTTTAAATGTACCTAAGACTGCAAAATACACTAAGCTAGATTAGATTAAGTTACGTTTTTAGTTTTCTCCTCTCAGCTCCACTACACTTTTAAGGTATGTTCAAACAGCTTCCCATTGAATATATTGGGGAAAACGCCACCTTGCACACCTGATGGTTTTTTTTTTCTGCTGCTGATTTGTAATCCACTTCAGAAAAGTGACATTACTACTTTGAAGCGGATTTTGGCTGTGTTCCGCATTGACATCAATGGGGAAGGGCTAAAATAGTTTGTTTTTGTTTTTTTTGTGGTTTATGTGCATGTTTTTGGCAACTTTTCCACTGCCAAAAAACCGTGCTCAAAGGCAGATCAGGTTTTTCTGTTTTAAAAAAAAGTGACTTTTTTTTTTTGTGCAGCCAGATGTTAGCTGTCAGTCATCTGCATGGTGTACGGGTATGTCATTTTTTGGGTCAACTGTTTTTCCATACACTTCTCAAAAATATGTGACCAAGACTATGAATGGATTTTTACAAATGAATGAATTTCATGGTGGTTTTTAACTAATCCAAAATAAAATGCCACGAAGAAAACGGGAAGATTTAGGTGAATTCACATGCAGCAGATTTGTTGCAGAAAATATTTTGACTGAAAGTCCATTCAACTGAAATGAGGTTGTTTTCACAGCAAGCACATGGGTTTCTGAAAGCCACATTCAGATGAACAGGACAGTCACAGAAGATGTGTCGCATGTGCATGCCCCATTACAGTGCATATCACAATGTGCTGGAAACCAGCTAAGTTAAGAGGGTTGTCTCACTTCAGCAAGTGCCATTTATCATATAGGCACTTGCTAATATACTGTTATTATCCATGTTGCTTCCTTTGCTGGCTGGATTCATTTTTCCATCACATTACACTGCTCGTTTCCATGGTTATGACCACCCTGCAATCCAGCAGCAGTGGCTGTGCTTGCACACTTTAGGAAAGTGACTGCCTCTCTGGTGGCTCGGACCTGTATGGTTGCACAGTACTCGACCCCAGCGTGGCTGCGTTTCACCCTGCAGTCGTACACAGAACTACGTTTTAGGAACTTGGGGGGGAGATTTATCAAAACTAGTGCAAAGGAAAACTGTCTTAGTTGCCCCTAGCAACCAATCAGATTCTACCTTTCATTTGTCAGAGCCAGTTTTCCTGTACACTAGTTATAGAAATGTACCCCTTTAGTTTTTATAAAAACCATGCTTTAGTCTACCATGGACCTTTAGAAATTCTACAGCAAAGGAGTTCCTTCTGTATGTTTTAATCTGTTTTACAAATCTAGTGGCAGTTTGATGTATTTTTCTAATGAAGAGTCTGTTTTCATTGTTTTAACTTAATGTTCACCTAACTTGCCTTCTTTAGGTTTTCTAGGAGTTGTGTATTTGAGTAAAAACGAGTGTCCTGTTGTTGCTGACTTCCCTAAGCTGTTACTGTAAAGGCCACGGGAGTTGTGGTATTGGAGGACTCTAGTTCTCTAGCTATACATGTGGCACAATATTCTGCACTGGATATTTAGTTGTATTGTCTGCAGTGTTTTGGAGGCCAATAAAATGTCACCCTGTGACCACTGACCACAAACAATTGAAAGTATGTAGCCTTGGAAGATAGGGAGTGTCTTGTCTGCATTGCGTTGTGTTAAGGTGGACATGTTTTGGCTAATGCGGCTGCTTGCGTACAAAATCATGTGTGGTTATAATGGTAAGTGGCAGCCCTGGCATTGTACAGTCCCATTATTACAATCAGAAGGTCTACACATGTCAACAGCCACCACAAATATGTACAATAATGACTCACTCATTAGGCTGGGGTCACGCATAATATTACGGTGCAAACACAGTTTACCAGGAATAGATGCATGTTTTTTACAGATTAAAGTTTTTTTTTTTTTTTTTTTTTTTCCCTTCCACTGGGCTACCAATAATTGCATTGTAAAACGGTGACAATTTTCCATAAAACACGTGTGGTTGGCCATGTGGCACACTACCATGAAGTTTTTTGGCATGCATTAAAAAACACAATGGGCAGATTTATCAAAACTGATGTAAAAGAAAACTTAGTTGCCAATAGCAAGCAATCTGATGCCACCTTTCATTTTCCAAGTTGGCTCTGAAAAATAAAAGGTTGAATCTGATTGGTTGCGGTGGGCAACTAAGCCAGTTTTTTTTTTTTTGTTTTTTTTTTACACCAGTGTTGATAAATCTCCCCCATTATCTGTAATCACATGGCCAGTATAACCTGGCAGAGGGAAGAAGCTTTTGCTCCATAGCTTATATTTAGATAAGGGAAGTGTATCTGAATCTCTTCCCTGTAAAACCCTTACCATGCAGACAGGATCTGCAACCTTGTGTCTATCTCCTGTGATCCCATGCAACAGTGAAATCAGTTTGGTTTATCATAGAGCATTGTCTCGTGGACATGGGATGGAATGCCTAAACAAATGGGTTTCATTCCTTAATTTCTGTGTACATTTGTCTAGCTACTTGTGGTGTGTGGGGTTTATTTTTTTTTTTGTTTTTCTTTTTCTTAAGGCTTCTTAATCGTCATCCTGTAAAAGTATAAACTATTTTAATAAGTAAATCTAAAGTTTCGTTCCTGCTATTTTTGTATGTGAAAAGAAAATTGAGATTAATCGAGAACGCCACTGCTTTCGTTGTACGTATCATAATTTCAGGTGATTGATTAAGCATTGCTATGGGTCCGCACTAAAGGCCATCTCTATAATACAGCCTTTTTTTTTCTTTTTTTTTTTTTTTTTTTTTACTCAATCATGGTTAATTTTTCTAGTAAATGGCACCTTATATTTTTAGTGCTACACCCAAGAAATGCATCTTCTTTCACTTTGCAATGTGAACAGTACAATAATCATTGTCTGTCATTTAGGCCACAAATGGGCAATCTGTGTATTCAGGCTCACAGGTTTCCTGATTGTTCTAAGTGATGTGAGAAAAATGTTTGCAGTGTTCTCTTCTGAATAGAAGCAGGCCTTCATGTTCACAAACCCCATTGGTTTCCTATTTTGAATCCATGTACCATTCATAATTTATATCCGTAAATTTCTACTAAATGAAAATGGACTGCAAGATGTGTATGTATGTTCATATAATTTATTTGATCTTTATGTAGCGTTCATATGCTTTTTATGTATATATATTTCCTTCTCTGCGCTGTTATTCGTTTATCTCTAGATTTTGAAAGTTGAGTGCCCTGATATTTCTATTCAAGATGATTGCCAGGCTTTACATTCCTAAAACTATGTGGAATGTAATGTTTCCAAATTTCTATCCTTTGTCAAATTTACTATAATGTAACAGTTATACAATGCCCTAAAATAAATATGAAAGACAATAAAACCCTACCTTCACATTGTAAAATAATGCTTTGTTTTGTTTTTGTGTGTGTGTGGAGGGTTTGCATGGTTTTGTTCTAAACTGTAAAGCATTACTTATTCTTAATATTTGAAGTATGTAAACGGAGAACCGGCTTGGTTTAGTGATATTCTTTTGAGATCATCCTCCCACTTTACTGATCAAGCAGAAGGGATGGAAATTGTGGCCATTTTGGGACACTATAGAAGAAACAGAGTAAGGGAATGCCTTTTAAAAAAAATAAAACTTTTATTACCACTTTACACCAGTAGTAGGTCAGAAAATAATTTTGTAGAGTAGTTACTTTAAAGCTGCATTCACGCTTGTGCTAGTTTTTTTTTTTTCTGTCTGTTTAACCCCTTCCTGACATATGACATACTACTATGTCATGGAAGTCAGTGACTTCCCGCATCTTGACATAATAGTATGTCATGGTGATCGGGCGGGCACCTGAGCGGTGCGCGCCCGATCACTGCAGGGGCCCGACAGTCACTGATAGCCAGGCCCCTACTGTATCCGCCGGCATCGCTGTAAAAGCCGATGCTGGCGGATTAACCCCTTCCATGCCGCAGTCAGCACTGACCACGGCATAGAAGGGGTTTGCTGTGGGTGAGGGAGCCCATCTGGATTCCGCGCTGCTGTGACAGGGACCCGATGGGTGACAAGGCAGCCCGATGCCTTGCAGAGGCTGCCCAATGCCTTGCACAGCATCGGGACCTGCCTTCTACAGGTGCCCAGGAGATCCAGCCTCAGGCTGGGTCTACTAGGCCAAGGATGGGCAAACTGTGGCTCTCCAACTGTTGTAAAACCACCATGCTCTGCTGATGGCTGTAAGCAGTCTTTGCATGCTGAAAGTTGTAGTTTTGCAACAGCTGGAGAGCCGCAGTTTGCCCATCCCTGTCCTAGGCAACCTGTTAGTGTATTACACAGAGTAATACACTAACAGGCAATGCATTACAATACAGTTGAAGTCCCAGAGTGGGACAGAAATAAAGTTAAAAAAAAAGAAAAAAAATCCTTTCCCCAGATTTTATTATAAGAAAAAGAAAAAACACACCTATTGGGTATCGCCGCGTCCATAAGGACCGGCTCTATAAATATATCACATGATCCACCCCATCTGATAAACACCATTTAAAAAAAAAAAAAAGTCAGACATTTTTGTCACCTTGCGTCAAAAAAGGAGAACAAGCAATCAAAAAGGCTTATGTCCCATAAAATGGTACTGATAAAACAGTCACCTCATCCTGCAAAAAATGAGACCCTACATAAGAAAATCGCTCAAATAATAAAAAAAAATATAGCTCTCAGAACATGGAGACACAAACATCATTTTTATTTGTTTCAAATATGCTATTGTGTTAAAGTGAAATAAAAAAAAAGTATACATATTCGGTATCGCCGCGTCTGTAACAACCTGCTCTACAAAAATGTCACATGACCTAACCTCAGGTGAACACCGTAAAAAAATAAAAACGGTGTAAAAAAAAAAAAAACATTTTCCCTGGCACCTCCACAACGACACTCACAGGAGGGTGTCCCCCGCCCCCCAGGACAGAAAACAACGTAGGAGCATCGATTTTAAAAAGGCCTCCTCCCCCTTACCTCACCAGTCGCTGTTTCCTGTCCTCGGGATCGTAGGAGCGCTCCTGCAGTGCCAGGAAGATCTCTCTCGCCCAGCCTGGTCGGATTCCCCACGTGTTGGGAGGGCTGGTGCCATCTCTAGGAGGAGTAAGTCCTGTTTGCAGGCATCCCCGGGCTTCTCTGATCCCACGCGCGCGCAAGATTCTCCTTGGGCAATAGAATCTCGCGATATTTCGGCAGTTACTTCCGGGATAAAGGTGGGAAGCCGGCATGCCGGCGTTTGTGATCACAGCCGGTCATTCAAAGCCCTTTCTGCACTCGCCTACTGAAGTCTTCGCTCCAGCCAGCATGCTTGCCCCAGGAGATGATTCTACCAGAAAGCCTGGTGAGCCTGCCTCAGCCCATAGCCCGGTAAGCGTTCTCCCCTGAGGGAGGAGAAAGTTGTTTTTTTTATGTAAAAGGTTTTAAATGTGCAATCTGTTTCACATGTGGTGAGGTGGTGGCCCTATTTTATATTGGTGGCTCATGGTCCTACTGCCCGGTATGTTTCCCTTTAGGGCACTGAGACCATGACCCACAAGCCAGCCAGTGAAGCAGGCCGCAGGAAATGCGCTATCTGTAAAAAGTAATTTGCTTCCAAGAACAAAAAGGCCTTGTGTCAGAAGTGCACGGAAAAAATGTCTGAGGAATTGCTATCTCTCCTGAAATCCATGAGAGCGATTATAAAGTAGGAGCTTAACTCTGCTGTCGACCTTAAAATGGCTTTCCAGTCACCAGAGCCATCCACCTCTCAAAATTCCCATACCTCAGATATTCCCCTTGAAATGGATGAGGGAGAATTGTTTTCGGATTCTGATTCAGCCTCGTAGACCACTGTTCCTTCCTGAAGAGACTGACAGTCTATTAAAAACTTTCCGCGCTACCATGCATATAGAAGATGTTAAAGAGGTCCTCTATACAGGACCACATGTTTCAGGGCCTGGGAGAGAGACGTAGGGGAGTCTTTCCAATCCATAATAATATTAAAAGCCCTAATAGTGCGAGAATGGAAAGACCCTGAAAAAAGAACAGCGGTCTCTAATTCCTTCAAAAGAAAGTATCCCTTTGAGGTAGCAGAAACCAATTTATGGGATAAAACACCTAAAGTGGATGCTCCAGTTGCCTGTATTAAAAAAAAAAAAAAAATCTTCCCTCCCATTTGACGATATGGGCTTGTTAAGGGATCCTATGGACAAAAAAAAAATCTGAGAGCATGTTAGAGGTCCTGGGAGACTAGTACAGCAATGTTGCGTCCTAGCATTGCTCCACCTGTACGGCCAGATCCCTCTCAATCTGGCTAAATCAACTAGAGGAACATATTGCCGTGGGTACCCCTAGAGAGGAGATTCTAGCATCCCTCCCTATGCTTAAAAAACACTCAAATTTCTTAGAAGATGCCTCAGCTGACCTCCTTAGCCTCTCGGCCAGATTTGCCGCACTTTCTAACGCGGCTAGGAGAACAGTCTGGCTTTGCTCATGGTCCGGAGACCCAGGCTCAAAAAGTCGCCTGTGTTCTATCCCCTATGAGGGACACAGACTGTTTGGGTCAGGATTAGATGATATCCTGAAAAAGGCATCTGACAAGAGAAAAGGGTTTCCTCTTGAAAATAAATACTACCATCAGAGGTGGTCCTTTCAGAGTCAAAGAAAAGCCAGAACGGACCTTAAAAAGAAGGAAGGTTCCAGAAAATGGCAACCCGCAAAAGGTCTTGGTAGGGTGTACTTGCTTAATCCCAAAAATACTTCACTCCACCCAATGACTCCAGAAGACCTGTAGGGGCAGCTTGAGAGCTTATGTTCCAGTCTGGAAAAGCATCCATTCCTCTCTGTGGGTTTTAAACACCTTTAAAAGAAGGTCTAAAAACTAGAATTCACCTCTCTCCCCCAGGATCGCTTTACAAGAAACTTTCCCAGAAGGAAAAACAACTTTGTCTAGAATTGGAGATATCCTCCCTAATACAAAAAGAAGTACTACTTCCTGTTCCAAGACATCAGTAGAGAAAGGGGTTTTATTCTCTGGTATTCCTAGTTCCGAAACCAAACGGGTCCTTCAGTCTCATAATAAACTTAAAATCCTTAAACAAATCAATAGTGTACAAAAAACAAGATGGAAACCATAAAATCGACAATAAATATCCTTCCCCAAGACTGTCTGATGGCCACAATACTAATTTACAGGACGCTTACCATCACGTCCCAATTTATCCACCCCATCAAAAATATCTAAGAATCGCAGTCTTTCTGGGGGACGAACTTCGCCATTTTCAATTCAGGTCGCTTTCATTTGGGTTAGCGTCAGTTCCAAAGGTATTTTCCAAAATAATGTCCGACGTGATAAAATACCCCCACCTCCAGGAAATATAATAATACCCTACTTGGACGATTTTCTGTTAGACACAAACTCCGAAAAAATGCTCCAACTCCAGCTCTCCTGTGTTCAGTCATGTTTCACCACTCTAGGGTGGATTGTGAACTTCAAAAAGTCGGATCTGTCCCCAGAAAGATCTTTCTCGGGGTTCTCTTAGACTCCCACCTTCTGATGTCTTTTCTACCCGCAAACAAGAAAGTAAAGATAATGCTGGAAGTCTCCAGAGTCTGCTCCCAGAGGAGGGCCACCCTCAGGAATATAATGACTATCCTGGGCCTCTTAATCTCCACGATTGCATCTGTCAGATGGGCTCAGAGCCACACGCGTGTAATTCAGTCCTTTCTACTTTCCTCATGGGACGGTACAATCTCTGCCCTAGAAAATAAAGTTTTTCTCCCGGCAGCAGTAAAAAAATCTTTGAGGTGGTGGCAAGTACAAAAACACCTAGACACGGGTGTCCATTGGAGACAGAAGGACGTAATGCTCATTACCACAGACGCCAGTGGTTCAGGATGGGGAGGCCATGCAAACGGAAGGTTCATACAAGGTGAATGGGTCCCCGACATAATAAATACCTCATCAAATATGAGAGAACTCATGGCCATCTTCAAAGTTTAAACCTCTCTTCACATGCCCTCTTGTTCAAAACATGTGAAAGTGTTGTCCGACAACACTACGGCAGTTGCCTACCTTAACAGGGGGGGTGAACAAGAAGTCGCTCTCTAGCAGCCGTAGCTCGCAACATTTTTTTTCTGGGCGGAAAAAAATCTATTGTCCCTTTTGGCAGTTCATGTGAAAGGAGATCAAAACATAGTGGCAGATTTCTTGAGACGGAGAGCAGTCAAGGAAGGAGAATGGTCCTTAAATCCCCAGATCTTCAAAAGAATCTGCGAGGAATGTGGCTATCTGGAGATAGATTTATTCACCACAAAGGAAAACAAACAGACCGAAAATTTCTGTTCCCTATCTGGGCACGGTCATCTTCTCTGGATAGATGCCCTAGCTCAACCTTGGCCAAGCACACTGGTGTATGCCTTTCCTCCCTTCAGTCTGATACCAAGAAGGCTGATGAAGGTAGAAAAGGAGCGAGCTCAGGTGATCTTCATTGCACCTTACTGGCCGAGGAGGGCCTGGTTTCCCCTGCTTCTGAAACTGTCCGACGGAATCTGCTGGACATTACCCCAGAACCCGGACCTTCTACTCCAAGGTCCCATGTGGCATCCGAACCTAAAGCAACTGAACCTGACAGCTTGGAGCTTGAACAGTCAGCGCTGAGAAAGAAAGGTCTATCTGATGAGGTAGTGTCTACTCTCTTACTAAGCCATAAACCTATTATCTCAAAGATATATTTAAGAACCTGGAAGGCCTTACAAAATTTTTTAAAAAATTTCCTTCTTCCGGATATTCCTCCGATTTTGGAGTTTCTGCAAATGGGACTAAACAAGGGTCTCTGTCCTTCCACCTCACAGGTCCAGGTATCTGCCCTCAGCGCTTTTCTAGACTTAAAACTGGCCGACTCCCTGCTTGTAAAACGGTTTATCAAAGGGGCTACTAGAAGGCTTCTGACAGTTCGTTCCATGGTGCCAGTTCGCCCAGTCTAGTCCTTGCGGTTTTAATGGACCCTCCATTTGAACCGGTGGATGAAATCTCCTTAAAGTTTTTAACTTATAAGATAGTATTCTTAGTGGCTATAACCACCGCCAGAAGAATCTGAGAAATACAGGCCTTCTCTTGCAAACCACCCTATTTGTCCATACTTGATGACCGCATAGTTTTAAAACAATGCCCCTCATTCCTGCCGAAGGTGGTTTCCACCTTCCATTGTGATCGAGGTCTCGCTGCCATCTTTTTGCCCTCATCCTTCCGCAGAAAAGGAGAAGAAATTCCACAGCCTGGATGTTAGAAGATCAGTCTTGGCCTATATGAAAGCCACAGAGGCCTTTAGACAATCAGACCAACTTTTTGTTCAACACCAAGGAGTCCATAAGGATAGGCTGCCAGCAGATCCACCATAGCCAGATGGATTCGGGTTGTCATCTCCACTGCTTACGTCAAAAAGGACCTTCCACCGCCTGCAGGGCTAAAAGCCCACTCTACCAGAGCAGTGTCTTCTTCCTGGGCGGCATCTGCTTCGGTCTCTTTAGACCAGATCTGTAAAGCGGTGACCTGGGCGAGTCCCATGACTTTTTAAATTCACTACAAACTTGATGTCCAAAAGAACCTGGACCTATTCTTTGGGCGTAGAATCCTTACTGCCGTTGTCCCACCCTAGTTGAATACTTTGCTAATCCTCCTGTCAGTGCCGTTGTGGAGGTGCCGGAGAAAAGTATAAATGACTCTTACCGGTAATTGGTTTTCCAATAAACTCCACAACAGCACTGAGTTGTTTTCCCGCCCATTTCAGTTAAATTCTTTTGTGTGTTTCCGCAAATATTATATTGTCAAATGATGTAATTTGATATTTAATATAATTTTTTTTTGCATCTTCTCGGATTACTCTTTTACTGACTGGTGAGGTAAAGGGGAGGAGGCCTTTTAAATCTATGCTCCTATGTTGTTTCCTGTCCTGGGGGTGGGGGACACCCTCCTGTGAGCGCCGTTGTGGAGGTTATTGGAAAAACCAACCAGTAAGAGTTATTTATACTTTTTGTCACTTTACATCACTTTAAATAGTACCAATCAAACCATCACCTCAACCCGCAAAAAATGAGACCCTACCTAAGACAATCGGTCAAAAAAAAAAAACTATGGCTTTCATACTATGGAGACACTACAACATAATTTTTTGGTTTCCAAAATGCTATTATTGTGTAGAACTTTAAATAAGAAAAAGTATACATATTAGGTATTGCCACGTCCGTAACAATCTGCTCTATAAAAATGTGACACTCTGGTGAACTCTGAAAAAATAAATAAATAAAAACAGTGCCAAAATTGCCAATTTTTTGGTCACTTGCCCCATAAAGTGTAATAATGAATGATCAAAAAATCATATGTAATTTATACTTTTTGGCCCTATATGTGAAAGATAGCATAAAATCGAATCTAATACAAGCCAGCGAAACCAATTTAGAGTCAGTTTGGGTTACGTTGCAGCTTCGTAATCATAAGGTAACTCGTGTAGGTGTCATATACAGACCACCAAGCCAAGTCAAAGAATTGGATGATCTACTAGTTGAGGAAATGGCTAAAATGACATTGAAAGGGGAAGTTGTCATTATGGGAGACTTTAATCTTCCTGATATAAACTGGAAAACCAAAATAGCTAGTTCTGCCAGGAGTACAGACATTCTAAGTTCCCTACTGGGATTATCTCTACAGCAAGTAGTTGAGGAGCCAACCCGGAAGGAGGCCATTTTAGATTTGGTATTCACAAATGGCAATTTGGTATCTGATATTACTGTAGGGGAAAGCTTAGGATCCAGTGATCACCAGTCAGTGAGGTTTACTTATAAGTACAGTGACTGATTCACTCCACACAAAAACAAAAGTTTTAGATTTTCGGAAAACAGACTTCTCTAAAATGAGATTAGTGGTATACGAGTCCCTATCAGTCTGGAACAATTTCAATGGAGTCCAAGAGAAAATGGGACTACTTAAAATTGGCACTACTGAAGGCAACAGAAAAGTGCATTAGGCTTGTCAGTAAAGGCAAAAAAGGAAGAGACCACTGTGGTACTCAGCAGAAGTGGCCAAAATCATTAAAAACAAAAAGATGGCATTTAGCAAGTATACAAACACCCAAAACGAGGATGACAGGAAAATCTATAAGATGAGACAGAGAGAGGCCAAGCAAGTTATAAGAGCTTCTAAAGCTCAGGCAGAAGAGAAATTAGCTCAGTCAGTGAAAAAAGGTGATAAGACATTCTTCAGATACATAAATGAAAAAAGAAAATTAAAACAAGGAATTAGCCAAAAAATAATAACTAGAGTAGGGGGCACACCCACAATCTGGGGGAGTAATGGATACACTGTAGATAAATATATTGATTAGCAATTTTACTTGAAGATACCGCTTACAAGGAGATTAAACCTAAAAATAAAACACTTGTAAATAAAACAATTTTTATACACCCTAGGTAAAAACAATCAAACGTTAAAAACAATCCAATGGCAGTGGTTGACACGGGATAAGTGGGTAGAAACCTGTAAAGTAGTGACCTGTAGAGTCCCACTGCTTGGTAAAGGTGCGTGTCAGTATATAGTCCTGATGCAAAATCACTAAAAGAGCCCAAATTGGATAAAAGCGTCCATCCAGAGTGAAGCCTGTAGACAAACTACTGGAGTAATTTCGGATAACGTGATATGCGTACCTAGTTGTAGGCGTCCGGAGTAAGCCTAAACCAGAGTAGATGTAATTGATGAAGAACGGCGTCTGGGTGTAAATGCCGACACTCGTCTTTCCGGAACCAGCTACAATTCAAATCGCCCTTCCACCTACCTTCCCGAACGTCCCGCTCCTGTTGCTTGAGGCACTGATCCCCTGACACCCTCGGCGTCCCGCGTTGGTGTCCGTCTGCCGTGGCGTCCCACGTGACTTGGGCGGGGTTAGTTCGTTTCCGGGGACGGGAGGTAGTGGCTGCCGGGTCTTAAAGTCCTTCCTCAAGTATAGAACTCATATACTCTGCAAGCGTTCTGGAGCTTATGAACTTCTCATATACTTCTGGCCAGAAGATAAATCACTCCTCCACAATATTGCACTCTGCCCAAACGCGTTTCGGGGGTCAGCCCCCTTCCTCAGTGGGTGGCGATACTGTGGATTTCAGCGTTTTTATAGCTCTTGGGCTAATTTGGAGTATACTGTAAACTGTGAACTGGAACCAAGTCCGTGTAGGATTTTAGGCTCAATGTTGCTGCCATAATACTCTACATATTATCTTTGCACACTTCATATGATTCAAATATAAAAAAGAGTAACATGGATGCAAAGGGTGATATTAAAATACAATACGCTAAAATAAGAATATATTAAAATTGTGTGTCATAATCCAAAGGTACAGAAACCAAATTACAGATGGTGGGAACTTCGTAGTAGGCGGAGATGGAGATGGGGGATGGCAATGGGGATCGGGAGAGGAGGTGTGTGGGGAGAGGAGAACAGAGTGTCGATAAACGACCAGACGCTGTAGTCCTGTCACCAACAAACCTCCAATCCTATAAAAACCCAAAAATTTCCATCTCCGCATTTAACCCTTTGGGGATCATAGTTTCTAACTCAAAGATTCTGCGCGATTCTTGTCTAGACATGTTGATAATATGGTTTCCTCCTCACCAGGGTCTCTTAATTCTTTCTATAGCAGAAAATGTCAGTTTAGTGGGATCTCTATTGTGTAGGGTTTTGAAATGTCTGGAGAGAGGGTGGGCCTCATACCCTTTTCTTATATTTGCCATATGCTCTGCAATACGCTTTTTAGAGATCTTTTGTCCTACCGACGTATTGCTTCCTGCATGGGCACTCAATAATATACAATACGTCGGTAGAATTGCATGTAAGGCACTCTTTGATCTTGATAGAGAATGAATTAACGGTGGAGACGATGTTTTCACGTTTCCTAGGGAACGTTGCAGTTTTACAACAGCTGCACCGCCCACATCTAAAAAATCCATTTGGCGCTAGCCAGTTGTTGTTCTGCCTCAAAGAGTTTATTTTTATTGTGGGGGCAACTAAATTTGCCAAATTTTTGGCTTTCGTAAATACTATTTTGGGATATTCACCCAATAAGTCTCCCACCCATTTGTCCTTACGTAGATGACACCAGTGTTTTTGAATGATTTTTTCTATACACTTGTATTGGGAGCAAAAGGGGAGGATAATTCTGGGCGCCTCCTCTTGGCCTGTCTCTCTCTTGTCCTTCTTTTTAAAGAAATCCTCTCTATTCATTTCTTGTACTTCTTTTAAAGCTTTTTCTATTACTTTTGCTGGATATAGTTTATCTATAAATTGTTGTTTCAGGTCCTGTGCTTCTTCAGAGGTACAGTTCCTTTTCAGCCGCCTAAACTGACTTTTTGGCACATTGACAAGCCACCTGGGTAAATGGCAGCTATCGAATTTGATATAGCCATTTTTTGATACTTCTTTGAAGTGTGTGCTACACTCCAGCTTGTCTCCAGAAACATTCACCTCCAAGTCTAGAAACACCACTTTATCCTGACTGGTCGTCGGGGTGAACACCAAATTCTTGTCGTTGACATTAATCTCCTTCAAAAATTCATTTAAGGCTGTCTCTGTATCTTGCCAAATGAAGATAATGTCATCGATGTAGCGACGCCATAGCACCAGACCTGCCCCCAGCTTAGGCTGGATGACGTCCGCCTCCCACTGAGCCAGGAATAAATTGGCATAGCTGGGGGCAAATCTGGTGCCCATGGCGGTCCCTGTTTTCTGTAGAAAAAACTCTTGTTCAAAGGAAAAATAATTGTGTTTTAGGATGTAATTAACACCTTCCAACAAAAATGAAAGTTGTACTTCACAAATTCCTCCTTTTGCTGAGAGCTGTTTCTCAAGTGCCTCCACACCATCAACATGGTTGATGATGGTGTACAGGGACCCTACGTCTAAGGTCCCCAAAGTCCACCCTTCCCTCCAGGTAATCGCCTCTAGAAATGTGACCACATCTGAAGTATCTTGTATATACGAGGGTATAGATTTCACATATGGTTGTAACCAGTTGTCAATATACTTAGACAGATTACTGGAAATGGAATCTATTCCCGAGACGATTGGTCTCCCTGGAGGGGCTTCAATATTTTTGTGAAACTTGGGGATACAGTAGAACATAGGGATCCTTTTGGTTGTCCCCAAAATGAACTGAGCCTCTTGGTTAAGAAGACATTCATTCTGGACCCCCCTTTCGCAATACTCCTGGAGAATTGCAAAAAATTCATTAGTCGGATCTGTTTTTAATTTTTCATAGGTGTTACCATCATTTAACTGTCTATAGCATTCTTGTTGGTAACTTTCTTTACTTGGAACTACTATAGCTCCCCCTTTATCAGCGGGTCTAATGACAATGTTGTTTTTACTTTGTAGTTGCTCAATAGCTCTCACTTCCTGTGTAGTCATGTTATTGTTCCTTTTTCGACTTTTTAACTTCCTAAGGTCACTTTCTATATTCTTTTTGAATGTAATCATTTCCTCACTAGCTTCCTGCCGAGGGTAATTTTTGATTTTTGTTTTAATTCTGTATATTTAAAACTCTTATTTCCTGAGTCACTATTTACTGTAACTGGATTTTTTTAAAAATACTTTTTTAGGCATAATGTCCTCATAAACTTTTCTACGCCAATGTAGGTGGAAAACTTATCTAGGGCATTGGTGGGGGCAAATTTTAGCCCCTTATTCAAAATTTTAGTCTCCATTGTACTTAGTGTTACTCCACTGATGTTAATTATATTGGAAGAATCTCTTAATATCTCCTTCTGTTTCTTTCTAATTGAATGTCTCCCCCTCCTGATTTTCCGCTGTGATAATACATCTGTGAATTGTGCCGTGTCTGTGTTTGTTCCCTGTGTTCTGGGTGCTGTCCCGTTCTCCCTGTGTAACGTGTCCTTAAATTGTATTCGTGCTGAGGTTCCTGATGTTTGTTGTATTGATTCTGTTCTCTGTGATTGTGCTCTCTTCTGTAGGTGTGGGGAAGTGGAGGTGTTGGAGTCCGTGTATCTTTTATTCTCGTTTTGTGATGTGGTGGGGTTTGGTCTAAAAAACGTGCCGGCGATAATACTTCAAATCTGTTCGCCATAGGGACATTGAATTGATTTTTTGTGTTGTTTCTATTTTTGACTGAACTTTGACTGTCCCCATTTCTAGTGGTCTCTGTGTCATTTCTAGTGTCTCTGTGTGTTTGTTCTTTTTGTTGTTGAAATGTCCTTCCTTGTGTCTCTAATAATCTCTCCTCTCTGTGTTTCATTCCATGCAATTTTTTAGATTTTTTTCTGTATAATTTCTTTCTCTGTGTTGTCTAAATTTTTACAAATCCTTTTCTCCCATTCTTGTTTTGTTTCGTCATTTGGAAAGGAGGAAACTACTCCCTTAAGGCTTTCTATCTGGGTTGAGAGTTTGTCTATAATTTGACATCTCTTTTTTATGACCATCTTAACTAGTATAATGGACTGTGCCTTAAGGAAGGATTCCCACTCCTTATCAAAGGAGTCATCCGACAGATCTGACGCAGGAGTCTTGGACAGAGATAAACCTTTAGGGATTATATCTCTATCCAACATTTGCATAAGCGATTTGACTTCCCATTTGTTACGTAGTTGTTTGAGTAACATTTTTTCTAAATTCCTAAATGTCTCTTCTAAGTTATCATTATTTTTTGCTGCATCTTCCATATTTATTTCAAAAGTATCGATATTGCTGATTTTCGTTTTCATATGCTCCCAAATATCCATTTCCACATGCAGGAGAGCACAACTAGGTTGGGTGATAAGCAAAGATCAGTACTAGTAGCAACAGAGCTAGTGGCTGCACCCTAAAACAAGGAATTACCAAATTAAAAACAAAAGAAGGAAGGTATATGGAAGAGGATAAAGAACTAGCTGACTGCCTCAATGAATACTTCTGTTCAGTTTTTACAAAGGAAAATAAAGGAGAAGGACCTCAGTTAGGGAGGAAGACTAATGAATCCTTTGATGCAAGTGTCTTTACAGAGGAAGAGGTTCTAAGTCAGCTGTCTAAAATGAATACAAATAAATCACAGGGGCCTGATGGGATACACCCAAAGCTATTAAAAGAGCTTAGAGGTGTACTAGCAAAACTATTAACAGATTTATTTAACCAATCCCTGGTAACAGGTGTCATCCCAGAAGATTGGAAATTAGCAAACGTTGTGCCAATTCACAAGAAAGGTAGTAGAGCGGAATCGGGCAACTATAGGCCAGTAAGCCTGACATCAATAGTGGGGAAATGAATGGAAACCATACTCAAGGAGAGGATTGTGGAACATCTAAAAACCCATGGGTTGATTGATGAAAAAACAGCATGCAACAGGGTTTACTTCAGGGAGATCATGTCAAACTAATCTTATCGACTTTTTTGATTGGGTGACTAAAATAATAGATGGCGGAGGTGCAGTAGACATCGCTTATCTGGACTTTAGTAAGGCTTTTGATACTGTCCCACATAGGAGGCTTATCAATAAACTGCAGTCTTTGAGCTTGGGCTCACATATTGTTGACTGGATTAGGCAGTGGCTGAAGGACAGAAAACAGAGGGTTGTAGTCAATGGAGTATATTTAGACCATGGTATTGTTACCAGTGGGGTACCTCAGGGATCTGTTTTGGGACCCATATTGTTTAATATCTTTATCAGTGAAATTGCAGAAGGCTTCAAAGGTAAGGTGTGTCTTTTTGCTGATGACACAAAGATTTGTAACAGGGTTGATGTTCCTGGAGGGATACACCAAATGGAAAAGGATTTAGGAAAACTAGAGGAATGGTCAAAAACCTGGCAACTAAAATTTAATGTGGATAAGTGCAAGATAATGCACCTGGGGCGTAAAAACCCAAGAGCAGAATATAAAATCAGTGATACAGTACTAACCTCAGTATCTGAGGAAAGGGATTTAGGGGTCATTATATCAGACGACCTAAAGGTGGGCAGACAATGTCATAGAGAAGCAGGTAATGCCAGCATAATGCTTGGGTGTATAGGGAGAGGCATTAACAGTAAAAAGAGGGAGGTGCTCGTGCCGCTCTACAGAGCACTAGTGAGACCTCATTTGGAGTATTGTGTGCAGTACTGGAGACCATATCTGCAGAAGGATATTGAAACTTTGGAGAGAGTTCAGAGAAGAGCTACTAAACTAGTACATGGATTGCAGGACAAAACTTACCAGGAAAGGTTAAAGGACCTTAACGTGTATAGCTTGGAAGTAAGAAGAGACAGAGGGCATATGATAGAAACTTTTAAATACATAAAGGGAATCATCACGGTAAAAGAGGAGAGAATATTTAAAAGAAGAAAAACTGCTACAAGAGGACATAGTTTTAAATTAGAGGGGCAAAGGTTTAAAAGTAATATCAGGAAGTATTACTTTACTGAGAGAGTAGTGGACGCATGGAATAGCCTTCCTGCAGAAGTGGTAGCTGCAAATACAGTGAAGGGGTTTAAGCATGCATGGGATAGGCATAAGGCCATCCTTCATATAAGATAGGGCCTGGGGCTATTCATAGTATTCAGCATATTGGGCAGACTAGATGGGCCAAATGGTTCTTATCTGCCGACACATTCTATGTTTCTATATGTACCCAAAAATGGTACCAACAAAAACATCAACTCTTCCTGCAAAAAACAAGCCCCTGCATAGACGATCGGCAGAAAAATAAAAAAATAAAAGTTCAGAAAATAGAGACCCAAAAATAAAAAATTTTTTTCCAAAAATGCTTTATGTAAAACTGAAAAAAAAAAAATAAGTAAAGTAGACATATTTTATATAATTGCGTCCGTAGGGACCGCTGTATGGAAGTGGTTAAGAGGGAGGGAGCTGCTGTGGGGGGCTGCTGTGCCTGGTGCAGCCCCCCTAGCTCCAGTCCCCAGCTTCCTTCCCTCCCCATCCTCCGCTGCTCTGTTATAGCAGCGGAGGAGGGTAACCATGGCAACAGGACGCCTTCAAAGGCGTCCTGCTTGCCATGATAACAGAACTCTAATCAGACTTTTGCTAAAGGCAAAAGTCTGATCAGACTAAGTGTCAAGTAAAAAGTACAGTATATTATATAATGTACTGTATTATACAGACACCAGATGTTATGAAGAGTGATCAGATGAATTGCATAGTCCTTCTTTGCCATGAAAATTAACTTAATCCCAAAAAAAACTTTCCACTGCATTTCATTGCTGTCATTAAAAGACCTGCTGAGATCATTTCAGTAATCGTCTTGTTAACGCAGGTGAGAATGTTGATGAGCACAAGGCTGGAGATCATTATGTCAGGCTGATTGGGTTAAAATGGCAGACTTGACATGGTAAAAGGAGGGTGATGCTTGAAATCATTGTTCACCATGGTGACCTGCAAAGAAACGCGTGCAGCCATCATTGCGTTGCATAAAAATGGCTTCACAGGCAAGGATATTGTGGCTACTAAGATTGCACCTCAATCAACAATTTATAGGATCATCAAGAACTTCAAGGAAAGAGGGTCAATTTTTGTTAAGAAGGCTCTAGGACGTCCAAGAAAGTCCAGCAAGTGCCAGGATCGTCTCCTAAAAAGGATTCAGCTGCAGGATCGGAGTGCCAGCAGTGCAGAGCTTGCTCAGGAATGGCAGCAGGCAGGTGTGAGCGCATCTGCACGCACAGTGACGTGAAGACTTTTGGAAGATGGCCTGGTGTCAAGAAGGGCAGCAAAGAAGCCACTTCTCTCCAAAAAAAAACATCAGGGACAGATGGATCTTCTACAGAAAGTATGGTGAATGGACTGCTGAGGACTAGGCCAAAGTCATATTCTCCAATGAAGCCTCTTTCCGATGGTTTGGGGCATCTACTCCTACTAATATATTCATAGTTTATGGTAAATATCTAATCCCACTAATCCATTAATTGTCTGTTTATATACCTTTACTAAACTGTACCGTAACTCATATTAAATGGAAAAATTACTAAAATATAACAATTTAATATCAAGAAATACATATAGGTCAGCCCGCTAATATTTGTTTTGGTTTCGCTTTATCAGTCTGGAACGCACATGTCAAGTACATCATGTGACGCTGGTGGCCTTGCGCCTTCATTAATATATAGCAGTAGCCGAGGATGACGTATACCCGGGAGCAATACACACTGGTTGTGACATTTAGACCTGTCCATCCTTTGTGCGCATGCCCCGATTAATCTTACAGATAGAGCGCGCTTTGCCTTCACTTAATATGTCTCCAATGGGACCAGGCGCATGCGCCGGTCTGACGCACTTCCGGTCCTTGGAAACCGGACATGGCGCCAGTGATCACTATTTAAAGCGCGCATTATGAATGCGCCTCCATTCCACTTGACCACCGCTTCCTTGAATACTACCACTACAAAGGTAAATAGGGCTTCCTTTTTAGCAATGCGATTATATATTTTTATATGTTCTAGATAAAAATCAGTGGGTGGGTCCACTTTATACTGAATGTGATGACTGAATCTGATTACTCCTAACGCTGGTATTTAGCTATATGCACTGTGTTTCAATACTCAATATGACTCTATAATATATGATTCTCTAATGTTGGGGATATCTACCCGTGATATATGAGTCGGCTAAAACTGACTACTATGTAATTTATGTGATAGGAGCATTTTTTTGTGTTTTTTGTGTATTTTGTCTTGTAATTTTTGCTTTGGTTCATTACGTGTTATGTATAGATGTCATGTTTAAATGTCATGTCATACGTTTATGCCAAGTTACTATAGATGTAATTATATTGTTTGGATTTATTGTAGGTCCTGAAGAAGGCCCAGGATTGGGCCGAAACGTAGGCCGTATTGCTATTATCGTTATGGTGGCATGTGTACAAGCATTAATAAAATTTGGAATCAACCTTAGCCTATTCCTCAGCAGAGGAAACTCCACCTTTTGGGTTTTGGTGCTCACTCAACATGATCCATTTCTACTTCATGGGCAGAAAGAGCCAAGGCATCCTTGGAGCAAATTTGTAGGGCAGCAACATGGAAGTCTCCATGTAACTTTTTTCGACACTACAAATTAGATTTAGACTCTAATGACCGTTTATTTTTTGGGAGGAAAGTGTTACAAGCAGTATTCCCCCTCCCAAGCTAGTTTCTATTCTAGTCTTCTCTCCAGGCTGCTGTCATGGGCGTTTTATTCCCGCCCTATGCTTTCAGTTTTCATATCTATTCAATACATATGTAAATAAATATATATAAAAGAAATATATATATAAGTCCAGTAAAAAAAAAAAAAGTTGTGTTATGTTTAGGACAAGTTCTCGCAATTAACTGGTGCTATAGGGGCAGAGCCCCTCCTTAAAAGCTCTCCACAAAAGTTCCTGTTTCTTGTCCTGGATGGAGGTGGTCTCTCAAGGGTGCTGTCATGGGATCATGGAAAAATGATTACTGTAATCCTGAATTTCTGATTTGGGCAAAATTCGGTCAGCTGACTTGGCCAGGAGATGTGCTTACTAGGTCTCCATGATGACATGATACTGTCCCCTTATATGAGACATGCAGCTGACAGGGGATTCTCCTCCCTGTGTTCTTTTCTCAGCGGCTGAGCATGCTGTCACATCATTGAGGGGAAGTGACACCAACCCTGCCCCAAAACACCCCTATGTGTAATTTAATGGAAAGAAGAAGTAAAGGGTGGATGTGCCCACTTCCTCATGATTGGTTCATCAGCGTCCTGGAGCAGTTACTGGGAGGCTTCTGATCCGCTAATCTTAAGTTACTGGGAGGCTTTTGATCCGCACATCTACTCATTAATGGTTCACTAGGGGGTGTGATGTAATGGGAGGTGGGACTTGGCCTTCAAAAGACAGAGGAAATCCGGGGCAATTCACCACTGCCTCTCTGAATAGCCATCCTGCACAGACCTAGCTCCATGTACTCCTTGACCCAATCTAGGTGACAGGAGGAGGAGAATATGGTCTACAATTAGGATGTGGGTGCAGACAGTATAGGTTTAGGTTCGAGTACTGGTTGGGGTCACCGTTTAAACGGCGGGTGCTCTGCTGGGCCAATGGTAGGATAGACCTATACTGTGGACCCACTGATCAGGAGATTAGGGAACGTGCAGTTGACCCCAGCAAGAGTGCTCAATAGACCTAACCCACTATATGAAACCTGTATGTTTTGGTGTCCACACAAGTTGACTGTTAATAGAAACAAATTTACTTTACATTTTAAAATACCTTCTGACCTGACACACAAGACTTCTGTGAATGGTCCACCCTCCAAAGACTATCATCTATCTCTAGGGAGTATATGCATGGAATAAATGTTCACAATGGTCTAGGTTGAATGGAGAAGCTGAGGAATGAGGGTCTACAGTCAAACACCTGTGACTCACTGAATCTAATAGGCAAAATACGCAATGACTGTGCCTGATCAGTGCTGTATACTGTATGTTCTTTAGTGAGAAATTTAATTTTGCAAGTAATATCCTGAGATAATTTAAAATTAGTAACACCATTGTCTCATTTAGTCCTGTCACAAATTGGTAATAAGTTGATCTCAAGAACCTTCTATGTAACATGATAGATCTCTACCTCTCTAAGGTTGGTACTCCTAATGTACATTGTATAAATTGTAGTTAGACTGCACTGTAGCTGTACTGTGCTGCTCAGTGATGGCAGCAAAGTGTAGGTGACAGGTTCTATTTAAAGTATGGGATGATGACCAAGTCATACTCTGCATATTCTGACCCATGCGGATGCAAATGCGAAGCCCAGGGAAGCTCTTCAATATATGGAATATATGGTGGGAATGCCCTATATACTTTCAGATCTCTCTCTGTGGTTCAGTATTTCCTTACAACAAGCAACCACAGAAACTGCTACCAGTCTTTCTTAACCACCTTGGTTGATAGGATGGTAGGGCTACCCCTAGATTTTTCACCGGAGCCTGCAATGAGGCTGGATAGACTTGGCTGCTAGAGACTTCGGGTTTCGTCTGTGGAGTAGGAAAACAGAAAACTGGTGCAAGCTAACAAGAAGCAGACCTAACAGAATGATCAGAGGCTGCAAAAAATAGTAGACAAGTGGGGTCAAAACCAAGAGACAGTAGATGAGGGGTTAATCTAGAAGCAACCAGGTTGTTCAAATGTAGTAGTGAGTAGTACAAAAAATAGGAGCCAGAATAACAAAATCATAGGCAATTTCAGCATTAAGTACAAGGTTTAAATCCCTGCCTAGCTCTAGGATTGGACACTGAGCAAGAAACTTGACTGGCTCAACTTCCAGTCTCGCAAAAAGACTGAGCAGCAAAGGATTGACTAGTCAATATAGCAATTCTCCTAAAACAGCCATAACCTGGATCATAGCTAGATAATTTCCTGACTGTATCCAATCCCCTTCTGTGAATCTATAAAATTAGCCACAGACCCACAATAAAAGCCTTACCTGAAACCACATTTTCATGTTAAGCAAAAGAGAGGCAAAAGTACATTATTAGCAAAAATGGGAAATACCTGGCCGCCTCAGTGGTCTTCCCAGGAACCACCTAGGCAATAAAGCTTTTCTGGCTTGGAATGCTTAGGGCAATTTCAAAGTAAGTGATCAGCATCTCCACAGTAGAAGCACAAACCCCGACTTTTCTGATAGGTTCTATGATCCTGAGTAGAAATGGTAAATCTGAGTTTCATGTCTCTTTGGATCACAGCAGGCTGGTCATGGATTTAGGGAAGGTAAATTGGCAAGACTGAGCACTCCCCCTTGAGTATTCTTTTACATCAGTCAAATCTAATAGGCAAAGTCATTGGCTCCTCTAAAGGCTTAGTCTGTGAGTAGTTAGCCAGAAGATCCTGACTAGAGATGAGCGAACTTTAAAAAATAGTTCGGCATTTGGGTTGTGGTTATCGCCGCAACCCGTTATAGATTCCACTACCGCGGACTATCCCGGCATATGGAATCCATAAGGGGCGGCTTCCAAGAACCCGAACTGTTGAAAAGCCAAAGGACCTGGGGTGACGTCACCGTCATGTGATCAGTGCAGGGAGCGTGGCTCAGCACTGGATTTGATCCCCTGCACTGATCACATGACGGTGACGTCGCCCCAGGTCCTTTGGCTTTTCAACAGTTCGGGTTCGTGGAAGCCGCCCCTTATGGATTCCATATGCCGGGATAGTCCGCGGTAGTGGAATCCATAACGGGATGCGGCGATAACCACAACCCGAATGCCGAACTATTTTTTAAAGTTCGCTCATCTCTAATCCTGACAAACCCTGGTGAGACTGGAAGCAGAGAACAGCTCTGGATTATCTTCTAAATTCAGAACAATATTCATCAACAGGACAATCACTCGGACTCACTCTGAGAAAGATATTTGTTAGGACTACTACCCTATGATCTTGTTCATCGTATAGAAGACCCAGGACCACAAAAAATGTCTCTAGAGACGATAGTTCAGGGGAACTGGAATCAAAGGAGAAGGCCAAAACTTTTTGAATTCCCTGCAGAAGAGACATGAGACCCAATCGCTGCACATAAAAAAATATAAAAAATTCAAATCACCTCCCATTCCAATTCCACATAGAAAATAGATAAACAAAAATTAAACATAATGGGGCACATTTATTAAAACCGGCGTTTTAGATGCCGGTCTTAATAAAGCCCTATAGCTGGCGGAGGGTCCGCTGAAGTTATGAAGAGGCGCAATGATAAATGAGATGGACCTGCCTGACCTTCCCCGCCCACGCCCACAATTTTAGACCTGGCCTGAGTGGGGAAAAGTCACAGATAGCGGTTAGTTGCGCCACCATCTGTGCCTGAAATATTTCAGATAAATGATCCCCAATAGGTATAACCGCGTCCCAAAATGCCTGAACTATTAAAGTGTAAAGATATTTTTCCTGTACAGTGAATGCCATAATGGAAAAAAAGAATTCAGAATATGCCTTTTTATTTTTGTCACCTCCCCCCCCCCCCCCAAAAAAAAAATGGATAAAAAATTATCAAAGAAGAAACATGTTATAGGTGTCAGAAAATTGCAATGCAAAGAAAATATTTTTTATAAAAAAAATTTAAGTAGTAAAATAAAATCTAGAGGTGGGACGAATCCAATTTTTTTAGAATCCAAATCCGAATCTGAAAAGGTTCTCGAATCTTACGAATCTTTCGAATCTCGAATCCTACGAATCCTGTACGCAAGTGCGGCTAACTACTTCCTGACTGTGAGCCTTTGCTGGAGCTAGTTTCATCTGCGCTGGTTCTTGGTTGATCTCTTACAGTGCTTACTGCAAGTAAGAGTTTTTTTGGGGAGTAGTCAGCCGCGCTTACGCACTGGCCCGTAATTTTTTCTTACCCTCGGTGCATACATATTATATACTGTGCTATCCAGAATACAGCACAACATACCTTACATCCAGTAACTTCTCTGATGCAGACCTTCTCTTTCCTCATCTTCTACTTTCAGACCAAACCGCCATGATGATTTTTCACCCATCTCTCGTCTCTGTAGTTTGACAAAAGACATCTTAGGTTCCTACTTTTCCATCATCCTCCTACCTTCTTAGCAACTCACCTGCCACCTTAATAATAATAATAATAATAATAGTATTATAATAATAATAATAATAATAATAATGTGCACTAATTCAAAATTGCTCCCGTTCTGTGTGCCAGTACAAAATAATTGCCTCAGTGACCCCAGTTGACCTAATGTCCTCCATGTGTGCAAGTATAAAATACCCCTATATGATGCCCCTAGTAAATGCCCACATAGTGCCCCTTTCCTATTCCCCATAGTGCCCCCACAATGTGCCACTTTGTGCCAGTATAAGAGTCCCCCATAGTGTCCCCCAGAATGTGCCAGTATAAATGCCCCTTCTTAGTGCCCCCATATGTGCCTTTGCCAATGTGCCTTTGCCTATATAATATAACCCCACAGTATTCTTCCCCCCTTCAACACCATAATGTCCCCATAATGTGCCAGCAATGCCCCCATAGTGTCTCCAAGGATGTGCAAGCAATGCCCCCATAGTGTACCCCATCTGCCAGCAATGCCCCATAGTGTACCCCATGTGCGAGGAATGTCCCTATAGTGTCCCCCTTTTGCCAGAAATGTCCCCATAGTGTCCCCCATGTGCCAGAAATGCCCCCATAGTGTCCCCCATGTGCCAGCAATGCCCCCATAGTGTCCCCCATGTGCCAGCAATGCCCCCATAGTGTCCCCCATGTGCCAGCAATGCCCCCATAGTGTCCCCTATGTGCCAGGAGATGCGCCCATAGTGTCCCCCTTATGCCAGCAATGCCCCAAGCCCAGCTCATCACAGAACAAAAAAAAAAACACTTACCTACCTCCATTGCAGTGATGTGATTCAGGCCTCTTCTGGCTTGTGTCCCTCGATGTACGCTCAGCGGAGTGATTACATCATTGCACCGTCTGCGCCGGTCTCTGATAGGCTGCTGGCGTTGTACCGGCAGCCTATCAGGGGAACAGGAAAAGAAGACGCCTCTCCCTTCCCCTGCTGCACTGTTCATCCGTATTGCCGTCCTGACGGCGATACAGATGAATGGATTCGTGGGATTCGAATTCCCGCAATTACGTCGGGATTCGAGTCCACGATTTTGTCATCCCACCTCTAAAAACGATACAAATTTGGTATTGCCGTAGTTATACTGGCATGTGGAATAGGACCTCATGCCATTTTTAGTGCACAGTGAATGTTATATCAAACCCCCTGCCCCCCCACCCCGAAAAAAACCCGGGCGGAATTGTGGGTATTTTTCAATTTTACCCCACAATTTTTTCCCCCCTGTTTTCCAGTACAAAAATGTAGTAAATTAAATGGTGCCATTAAAAAACATAACTTGTTGCTCAAAAAATAAGCCCTCACATGGCTATGTGAATGGAAAATTTCTAAAGTTATAGCTCTTGGAATGTGGGGAGGTAAAAAGAAAATGGGCCGGTCCTTAAGGGGGTTGATAGAGTCTTTACAGCTGTCAGGATCAGAGATGAACGAATTTCATATAAATTATTATTTTTTCTTCTTTTAATAAGGCCTAACTAAGTCTAGTAACTTGGAATATTCATGTATACATGTCAGAATTTGTGTAGTATGCATTGTCTATTTTTTTCCTGTTCTGTAGCTCGCTATATAATATGTAATTATTTTAATAAAATGTATTTAAAAAATTATGTATTTTGGCAATCATATTTATTGGCTTTTGCACACGTGAAAGCTACTTACAATTGCTTCACAATTCAATCATTTTTTGGATACGGTCACACGTTCAGGTTTCTTGCAGTTTTATAAGACAAAACCAGGGGTGATTAAACGAGTTGTATCCGTCTTTTATACTTTCCTTTTTATGATCCACTTCTGATTTTGGCTTCCAGAACTGTACCAAGATACCTGAATACGTACCATACCATTATATTTTCAGTGGTTAAGTTTACATTTATTATGAGGAGACTCCCCAACAAATTTCCAATGTGCACAAAAAAAAAAAAGAAAGTTACTAGAGATGAGCGAATCCAAGCTAACGAAGTGGAATTCGACCTGAATTTCAGGAAAAATTCAATTTGCACCTAATCCGAATTTCCTCGTGATTCATGGTAACGCATTTCCTAAAATGGCTGCTGCACATGTGAGGACATGGAGCAAGGAACTCTGGGAAGGCGGGTTCACCCATAATGCCATGCATGCAGCCAATCAGCAGCCAGCCCTGTAATGTCACAACCCTTTAAATAGCCTCGACCATCTTGGATTCAGCCATTTACCAGTGTACTTAGTGCAGGGAGTGACGTCAGCAGGCGCTAGGGACAGTGTTAGAAAAAACTTCTTTGTGCTAAAAAAAATTATTTACAAGTGCAAGGAAAGATTATTCAAGGTGTAGGGAAAGGATAGGGAGGAATCATTCCGCAGCATTTATGTAGAACAGGGTTCAGTAGGGGAGTTTACAGCCTGGGTAACAGGAACAATTCTATTACACCTTAGTGCAATGACTGGGGACCTAAATTGTCATTAAACAGCTCTGTAATTCCAGCAAACCGTTCTTGTTATTGGGGTGCAAGTGCTGTTTCATACAGCCATTAACAGGGTTTATTACAAGGAAATATTTCTACATCTTATTTGCTCTCGTGTGGTGCAGTTATATGCTCGAAAGCAGTGATGGCGAACCTATGGCATGGGTGCCAGAGGTGGCATTCAGAGCCCTCTCTGTGGGCACTCGCACCCTGGGAAAAGTCTATGGTGTACCAGTATGCCTTAGACTTTTCCTGCGATTTATCAGCAAAGGGCACACTATGAACAGCAGAGGCAGCGCATTGAATGCAGGCAGGCTATTGTAGCTGAATGATAACGTACATGGAAGATATACTATACTGGATTGTAGTATTCAGGTTATATTGCCGTGTTGGCACTTTGCGATAAATATGTGGATTTTGGGTTGCGTTTGCTCTAAAGTATTTTTTTGGCTTGTATTTGTGGAAAAAAAGGGCTTATTAGCCATTGTGTGGCGAAGTGCTAAAATTACAGCCCTTTTTGTCATGTATTAGTGGCAAAAGAAAAATATATTTGCCGCTCAGCGGTGCAGTTATATGTTCTAAAGCACTTTTGGTTGTTTAATAGTGGCAAAAGAAAAATGTGTTTGCCGTACAGTGGTGCAGTTATATGTTCTAAAGCCTTTTGTGGCATGTATTAGTGGCAAAAGATAAATATATTTGCCGTACAGCGGTGCAGTTATATGTTCTAAAGCACTTTTGGTTGTTTAATAGTGGCAAAAGAAAAATGTGTTTGCCGTACAGTGGTGCAGTTATATGTTCTAAAGCCTTTTGTGGCGTGTATTAGTGGCAAAAGAAAAATATATTTGCTGTTCAGCAGTGCAGTTATATGTTCTAAAGCCTTTTGTGGCATGTAATAGTGACAAAATAAAAATATATTTGCTGTACAGCGGTGCAGTTAAATGTTCTAAACCCTTTTGTGGCGTGTAATAGTGACAAAATAAAAATATATTTGCCGTACAGTGGTGCAGTTATATGTTATAAAGCCTTTTGTGGCATGTATTAGTGGCAAAATTAAAATATATTTGCCATACAGCGGTGCAGTTATATGTTCTAAAGCCTTTTGTAGTGTGTATTATTGGCAAAAGAAAAATATATTTGCCGTACAGCAGTGCAGTTATATGTTCTAATGCCTTTTGTGGAGTGTAATAGTGACAAAAGAAAAATATATTTTCCGTACAGTGGTGCAGTTATTAGTTCTAAAGCCTTTTGTGTCATCTATAGGAAAAAAATACGGGCCTATTTGCCGTTCAGCAGTGTAGTTATATGTTGTAAAGCCCTTTTTGTCATGTAATAGTGACAAAAGAAAAATATATTTGCCGTTCACTGGTGCAGTTATATGTTCTAAAGCCTTTTGTGGCGTGTATTAGTGGCAAAAGAAAAGTATATTTGCCGTTCAGCGGTGTAGTTATATGTTCTAAAGCCCTTTTTGTCATGTATTAGTGGCAAAAGAAAAATATATTTGCCGTTCAGCGGTGCAGTTATATGTTATAAAGCCCTTTTTTGACTTGTATTAGTGGCAAAATAAAAATATATTTGCCATTCAGCAGTGCAGTTATATGTTTGAAAGCCTTTTGTGGCATGTATTAGTGGCAAAAGAAAAATATATTTGCGGTTCAGAGGTGAAGTTCCATTGTACTACAGCTTTTTACAGGGTGTATTAATAGGATAGATACGTACAGTTGTGTTCAAAATTATTCAACCCCCAATGCTGTAGGGTTTTAGGGAATTTAGTGTACATTTGTAATTGTGTTCAGAATGAAATCTTACAAGGACTTTTTAAAGAACCAAATGCAACTAAAATGACATCAATTGTTTTTGTAATACAGTATTAACCCCTTTGGGACACATGACGTACCGGTACGGCATGTTTCCCGAGTCCTTAAGGACACATGACGTACCGGTACGTCATGTTTCTTAACGGCGATTGCGGCGGTGAAGGGGTTAATACAAACGGGATGCCCGCTGAAATCATTCAGCGGGCATCCCGACACAACGCCGAGGGGGGTCATTTGACCCCCCCGTATCGGCGATCGCAGAAAACCGCAGGTCAATTCAGACCTGCGGTTTTCTGCGTTTCCGGTCCATTCGGGTCTCCGTGACCCGATGAACCGGAAAAGAATGGTGATCGGTGGTGTAATATCACACCACCAATCACCATTCTTGAATTGTATGCGTTGGTGGCGGTAGTGGCTGCTGATTGGTCCGGGAGAGAGGCGGGCGATTCAAACACCCAGCGCTCCTCTCTCCCCTCCTCTTTCTCCCGCTGCTGCCGACGTGCCCGCACCTGCCCGCACCGCTCCAGCTCTGCTCCTGCGACCCCCTGCTCCATCCAGAACCCTCCTGCACCCTCCAGGTAGGTTAGGGTGAGTGAGGGAAAGCTCTTTTTAGGCAGGGCTAGGAAGGGATAGAGTAAGTTTTAGGGAAAGAAAAAAAACTTTTTTTTTCCAGTGCCTCTGGTGGTTGGGGTCCACAGACCCCTAAAACCAACCCAGGGGTTCTGACCCCCCCCACCCGCCGCCCTCCTCCGCCACCTACCTCCACCACCCTCCGCCACCTACCTCCACCACCCTCTGCTGCCACCCCCACCCGCCTCCCTTCTCCGCCACCTACCGCCTCCACCACCAGCCGCCCTCCTCCGCCACCTACCTCCACCACTGCCGTCCTCTTCCGCCACCTACCTCCACCACCAGCCGCCCTCCTCCGCCACCTACCTCCACCCCCGCCGTCCTCCTCCACCCCTACCTCCACCACCAGCCGCCCTCCTCCGCCACCTCCCTCCACCACCAGCCGCCCTCCTCCGCCACCTCCCTCCACCACCAGCCGCCCTCCTCCGCCACCTCCTCCACCACCGCCGCCCTCCTCCGCCACCTACCTCCACCACCGCCGCCCTCCTCCGCCACCTACCTCCACCACCCGCCGCCCTCCTCCTCCACCACCCTCCGCTGCCACCTCCACCCGCCGCCCTCCTCCACCACCTACCTCCACCTCCGCCGTCCTCCTCCGCCACTTTTTGTAATTCTTAGTACGCGAACACCCGCCCCAACACACACGCACATTGAATAAAGTTTGACACACACGCACATACACGCACACACACCCATGGCCCACCGGATGTTCTCAGTGGAGGAGGCATACGCCCAGATGCTCTCCGACACCGAGGCGCCAGTGAGGATGACGATGACCCCACCTTCCTCCTGTCATCTGCATCCTCCTCATCATCATCTGATGATGATGAGCCCCCAAGGCGGCGGAGACGCCGCCAGGTGGAGCCAGGGGCCCCACATGCTAGGGACCCTGTGGCCCACACCAGTACGAGCAGCCCTGGGGCTCGTACTGGTTTCCCGGCCCACCAAATAAGCGCACCGGAGCCCCCCACCGGTGAACTTAGCTGGTGTCCCCCAGTGGACTATGAACCTGTGATTCCGGATTTCGTTGGCAATCCTGGAATCCAGATTCCCACAGTGGGGTTCACTGAAATAGATTTTTTTTTCAGTGACCCGCTGGTGAATCTGATGGTGGAGCAGACGAATCTGTACGCCCAACAGTTCGTCGCTCAGCACCCAGGTTCCTTTTGGCTAGGCCCGGTGGCTGGACGCCAGTCAGTGCAGCCGAGATGAGGACGTTTTGGGGCCTCGTGCTGCACATGGGCCTAGTGCAAAAACCAAGCGTCAGGCAATACTGGAGTGGGGACGTCCTTTACCAGACCCCACTGTACAGTATGGCCATGACGCGCTCAAGGTTTGAGGCCATCCGGAAATGCCTGCATTATGCAGATAATGCAGCATGTCCCCCCCAAGGTGATCCCGCCTATGACCGGCTGTACAAGATACGGCCGATCATCGATCACTTTGGGGCCGCATTCGCGCAGGCCTACGTACCTGGAAGGGAGGTCGCGGTTGATGAGTCTCTCGTTGCGCTCAAGGGGAGACTCAGTTTCCGCCAATACATTCCCACTAAGCGGGCGAGGTATGGCGTCAAAATGTACAAAATTTGTGAGAGTGCCTCAGGGTACACTTACAAATTTCGTGTGTACGAGGGACGAGATTCCCGTATTGAACCCCCAGAATGTCCCCCCACTCTGGGTGTTAGCGGGAAACTCGTGTGGGACCTTATGTACCCACTACTGGATAAGGGTTACCACCTGTACGTGGATAACTTTTATACCAGTATACCCTTGTACCAGGCCCTCTACGCCAGATCCACGTTCGCTTGTGGGACCGTGCGGAAAAATCAGCGCGGCCTCCCTGCCCACCCCCTCCAGGTACCTATCCCCAGGGGTGAGACCCGTGCCCTTACTTGTGGAAACCTGCTGTTGGTCAGGTATAAGGACAAGAGGGATGTCCTTATGCTGACCACAATCCACGGTAATGGCACCACCCCAGTCTCTGTGCGAGGTACCACGGCAACGGTCCTCAAACCCGATTGTATCGTCGACTACAATCGGTATATGGGTGGAGTTGATCTGTCTGATCAAGTTCTCCAACCATATAATGCCATGCGGAAAACCCGGGCATGGTACAAAAAGGTTGCGGTCAACATGGTGCAGGTTGCCATGTACAACGCTTTTGTACTATGCCGAGCGCTGGCAGCACAGGGACTTTCCTCCAGTTCTATGAGGCAGTCCTCAAGGACCTGATCTTTTCAGACCGGGAAAGAGCAGGTCGGAGTACCTCGGGAATTGAGGCGCCCGGGTCGTCCCTGGCCAACATTTTCCAGGTGTGGTCCCCCATACTGGAAAAAAGGGACGAACCCAAAAAGATGCAGAGTGTGTCACAAGAGGGGATTCGGAAGGACACCACCACTCAATGTGACACTTGCCCCGATCATCCGGGCCTCTGCGTCATCAATTGCTTCAGGGAGTATCACACTTCCATGGAGTACTAAATTTTTATAAGTTCCGACAGTCCCCTAGAAAACATAAAAGTATGGCTCTAAGACTTTGGAGGCACATAAACATTTTTTTTCCCAAAAATATTAGTTTTAGTGCAGGCATCCTCAAAATGCGGCCTTCCAGATGTTGTAAAACTACAACTCCCAGCATGCCCAGCTACAGGTATCAGCAGGGCATAGTGGGAATTGTAGTTTTACAACATCTGGAGGGCCGCTTTGAGGATGCCTGTTTTAGTGTCACCTAAGTCTGAGAGCCATACATATTGGGCATCGCCGCGTCCATAAAAATCTGCTCTATAAAAATAAAATTTGACCTAACCTCTTTGAAAAACTTCTTAAAAAAAAAAAAAAAAACTATGTCCAAAAGACATTTGTGTTATTACCTAACACTACAAAAATTGTAATAGCGAGCGATCAAAAAGTTGTATGCACCCCAAATAGTGCCAATAAAACCGCCATCTCATCCTGCAAAAAATGAGCCCCTACATTATATATTCCCCCCAAAAAAAATGCAGCTACCAGGCTATTTAGATAGTAAAATTATCTTTTTGTTTCCTAAAATGATAATCTAGTGTCAAATCTGAATAAATCAAAAATGTAGACATATTAGGTATCGGCGCGTCCGTAAAAATCTGCCCTATAAAAATAACATTAGAACCAACCCCTCGGATGAACGGCGTTAAAAATAAAAAATAAAAACAGTGTTAAAAAATCCATTTATGTCTCCTAACACTACAAAAAGTGTAATAGCGAGCGATCAAAAAGTTGTATGCACCCCAAATAGTGCCAATAAAACCGCCATCTCATCCTGCAAAAAATGAGCCCCTACATTATATATTCCCCCCAAAAAAAAATGCAGCTACCAGGCTATTTAGATAGTAAAATTATCTTTTTTTGTTCCTAAAATGATAATCTAGTGTCAAATCTGAATAAATCAAAAAATGTAGACATATTAGGTATCGGCGCGTCCGTAATAATCTGCCCTATAAAAATAACATTAGAACCAACCCCTCGGATGAACGGCGTTAAAAATAAAAAATAAAAACAGTGTTAAAAAAGCCATTTATGTCTCCTAACACTACAAAAAGTGTAATAGCGAGCGATCAAAAATCGTATGCACCCCCAAATAGTGCCAATAAAACCGCCAACTCATCCTGCAAAAAATGAGCCCCTACATTATATAGTAACCACCCCCAAAAAAATGCAGCAGCCAGGCTATGGAGATAGTAAAATTATCTATTTTTTGTTCCTAAAATGATAATCTAGTGTCAAATCTGAATAATTCAAAGAAAGTAGACATATTAGGTATTGGCGCGTCCGTAATAATCTCCCCTATAAAAATAACATTAGACCCAACCCCTTACAGGAGCGGTGTTAAAAAAAAAAAAAAAAACTGTGCAAAAAAATAATTTTTGGCCAAAATTTCCGTTTTAATCCATATTTTCCAGTAATAAAGCAAGGGTTAACATTAAAAAATATATATTATTTATTGCCCCAATTCTGTACTTTGCAGAAACACCCCATATGTGGTCGTAAATGGCTATATAGCCACAAGGCAGGGCACAGAATGAAGGGAACGCCATATGATTTCTGGAAGGCAGATTTTGATGGACTGGTTTATTTACACCATGGCCCATTAGAAGTCCCCTGATGTAGCCTAGACTAGAAACTCCAAAAAGTGACCCCATCTAAAAACTACACCCCTCAAGGTATTCAAAAATTACTTTACAAACTTTGTTAACCCTTTAGGCGTTCCACAAAAATTAATGGCAAATGTATTAACAATTTTAGAATTTCAATTTTTGTTATATTGCCTCAAAAAAGTATAATATAGAGCAACCAAAAAAAAATTTACCCTAAAATAGTCCCAAAACAACAACCACCATATCCTGTAGTTTCCTGGATGGGGTCACTTTTATGGAGTTTCTACTCTAGGGGTGCAGCAGGGGGCTTGAAAGGGTACATGGTGTAAATAAACCAGTCCCGCAAAATCTGCCTTCCAAAAACCATATGGCGTTCCCCTCCTTCAATGTCCTCCCGTTTGGCCAAACAGTAGTTTAGGACCACACATGGGGTGTTTCTGTAAACTAGAGAATCTGGGCAACCCATATTGAGTTTTGTTTGGCAGGTAACCCTCACTTTATGACTGGAAAAATGGATTATAATGGAAATTTTTCCAAAAATTCCAAATTTCAAAACAGTTTCTCCATCTTCCACAAACTGTTGTGGAACACCTAAAGGGTTAACAACGTTTGTAAACCCAGCTTTGAATACCTTGAGGGGTGTACTTTCTTAGATGGAGTCACTTTTTGGAATTTGTATGCTAGGGTGCATCAGGGGGCTTGCAATAGGACATGGTGTAAAAAAACCAGTCCCGCAAAATCTGCCATTCAAAACCCATATGGCGTTCCCCTCCTTCAATGTCCTCCCGTTTGGCCAAACAGTAGTTTAGGACCACACATGGGGTGTTTCTGTAAACTAGAGAATCTGGGCAACCCATATTGAGTTTTCTTTGGCAGGTAACCCTCACTTTATGACTGGAAAAAATGGATTATAATGGAAATTTTTCCAAAAATTCCAAATTTCAAAACAGTTTCTCCATCTTCCACAAACTGTTGTGGAACACCTAAAGGGTTAACAACGTTTGTAAACCCAGCTTTGAATACCTTGAGGGGTGTACTTTCTTAGATGGAGTCACTTTTTTGGAATTTGTATGCTAGGGTGCATCAGGGGGCTTGCAATAGGACATGGTGTAAAAAACCAGTCCCGCAAAATCTGCCATTCAAAACCCATATGGCGTTCCCCTCCTTCAATGTCCTCCCGTTTGGCCAAACAGTAGTTTAGGACCACACATGGGGTGTTTCTGTAAACTAGAGAATCTGGGCAACCCATATTGAGTTTTGTTTGGCAGGTAACCCTCACTTTATGACTGGAAAAAATGGATTATAATGGAAATTTTTCCAAAATTCCAAATTTCAAAACAGTTTCTCCATCTTCCACAAACTGTTGTGGAACACCTAAAGGGTTAACAACGTTTGTAAACCCAGCTTTGAATACCTTGAGGGGTGTACTTTCTTAGATGGAGTCACTTTTTTGGAATTTGTATGCTAGGGTGCATCAGGGGGCTTGCAATAGGACATGGTGTAAAAAAAACAGTCCCGTAAAATCTGCCATTCAAAACCCATATGGCGTTCCCCTCCTTCAATGTCCTCCCGTTTGGCCAAACAGTAGTTTAGGACCACACATGGGGTGTTTCTGTAAACTAGAGAATCAGGGCAACCCATATTGAGTTTTGTTTGGAAGGTAACCCTCACTTTATGACTGGAAAAATGGATTATAATGGAAATTTTTCCAAAAATTCCAAATTTCAAAATTGTTTCTCCATCTTCCACAAACTGTTGTGGAACACCTAAAGGGTTAACAACGTTTGTAAACCCAGCTTTGAATACCTTGAGGGGTGTAGTTTCTAAAATGGGGTCATTTTTGGGTGGTTTCTATTATGTGACCCTCACAAAGTGACTCCAGACCTGGACTGGTCCATAAAAAGTGGAATTTGGGAAATTTCGGAAAAATTTCAAAATTTGCTTCTAAACTTCTAAGCTATGTAACATCTCAAAAAATAAAATGACATTCCCCAAATGCTCCAAAAATAAAGGAGACATATGGGAAATGTAAAATCATCCCTTTTTGGGGGGGTATTACTGTGTATTCTAGAAGTAGAGAAACTGAAACTTTAAAATTTGCTAAATTTTCCAAATTTTTGTAAAAATTGTATTTTTTTATGCAAAAAAATTGACTTTTTTGACCCAATTTTAGTAGTGTCGTGAAATACAATATGTGACGAAAAAACAATCTCAGAACGGCCAGGGTAAGTAAAAGCGTTTTAAAGTTATCCACACTTAAAGTGACAGTGGTCAGATTTTGAAAAAATGGCCTGGTCCTTAAGGTGAAATAGGGCCGTGTCCTTAAGGGGTTAAATGTTTTTTTTGTGATTTCTTCATTGACACAATTATTCAACCCCTTAAAGACGACCACTCTTAAGAACAGAGGTTCATTCAAGTGTTTTCGATCAGGTATTGAAAACACCTGTGGATGTCAAGGAGCAGCAATCAAGCATAATAAGCACCAATTAGGCAGATGTAAAATGACTGTGATACTCAGCTCCTTCTAGACATTTACTGGTGTGTTTACAAACATGGTGAAGTCAAGAGAATGGTCTAGGAAGACAAGAGAAGAGGTGATTTCTCTTCACAGGAAGGGCAATGGCTATAAGAAGATTGCAAAGATGTTAAACATGCCAAGAGACACCATAGGAAGCATCATTCGCAAATTCAAGGCAAAGGGCACTGTTGTAACGCTACCTGGTCGTGGCAGAAAGAAGATGCTGACTTCGACTGCTGTGCGCTACCTGAAGCGCAAAAGTGGAGAAAATTCCCCGTGTGACTGCTGAAGAACTGAAAAAAGATTTGTCAGATGCGGGTACTGAAGTTTCAGCTCAGACAATAAGGCGCACACTGCGCAATGAAGGCCTCCATGCCAGAACTCCAAGGCGCACCCCCTTGCTGTCTCTAAAGAATAAGAAGAGTCGACTGAAGTATGCCAAAAGTCATGTGGACAAACCACAAAAGTTTTGGGATAGTGTTCTGTGGACCGATGAAACAAAATTAGAACTGTTTGGGCCCATGGATCAACGCTATGTTTGGAGGAGGAAGAACAAGGCCTATGAAGAAAAGAACACCTTGCCTACTGTGAAGCATGGCGGGGGGTCAATCATCCTTTGGGGCTGTTTTGCTTCTACAGGTACAGGGAAGCTTCAGCGTGTGCAAGGTACCATGAATTCTCTTCAGTACCAGGAGATATTGGATGAAAATGTGATGCAGTCCGTCACAAACCTGAGGCTTGGGAGACGTTGGACCTTTCAACATGAACATGATCCCAAGCATACCTCCAAGTCCACTAGAGCTTGGTTGCAGAATAAAGGCTGGAACATTTTGAAGTGGCCATCGCAGTCACCAGACTTAAATCCGATTAAGAACCTCTGGTGGGACTTAAAGAAAGCAGTTGCAGCGCGCAAGCCTAAGAATGTGACTGAACTGGAGGCTTTTGCCCATGAAGAATGGGTGAAGATACCCGTAGATCGCTGCAAGACACTTGTGTCAAGCTATGCTTCACGTTTAAAAACTGTTAGTACAACATCCTTTTCCAGTTATAAGTACTAAGATTGAATGTCACTTGGGGGTTGAATAAAACTGATAATGATGTGAGCACAGAAAAGACATTTGTGGTTATTTCATTATAAATGTTATGTTATATTTGTCTGACTTACAAGTGCCTCTTTGATTTAATTGTAAACAAGATGACTGAAATGATCAAAATCAATGTCAAACTGGCCAAAACACTCAATTTCAGTGGGGGTTAAATCATTTTGAACACAACTGTATGTCCTATTAACTGTTCTGCAGTGAATTGTGATTGTTATATTTATTTTTTTGGGGTGCATTAATAGGAAAAAGAATACGTCTTATTATCCCGTCTGCAGTGAACCGACATTGTTATACTGCCATTGTTGGGGTGTATTAATGGGAAAAATAAGTATGTGTTAGTCCGTTCTGTGGTGAATTTACATTGTCATACAGACATTATTGCGCTGTATTAATAGCAAAAATAAGTATGTGTTATCAGCCGTTCTGCAGTGAATTTACTTTGTCATTCAATGGTGAAATTTGTTTGTGATACAGCCTTTTTTGGGAAAATTGATGGGTGATTTTAGACTTCCTTTTGCTGTATCGACCGAATTACGTCGATTAGTCATTCATTGGGGAATTTATTTTTGTGAAACAACCTTTTTTGGGAAAATTGATGGGTGATTGTAGACTTCCTTTTGCTGTATGGACCGAAATTACGTCGATTAGCCATTCATTGGGAAAAACTTTCGTGAAACAGCCTTCTTTGGGAAAATTGGTCGGTAGCTGTAACTACGGTCAAGGACAATATATGTCCTTTATGGCCCACTGGGTAAATGTGGTTTCTGCCCAGCCCAACTTGGCCAGGTGATGCTGCTTCCGCCTCCACGTTCTCACGCCGTTGGTCCTGCGACAATGTCCGCCTCTGCCTCCTCATCCTCCACCGTGTCCTCAGCCTCCACTGCAGGGACAATTTACAGTGCCCCTCCAGCATACGACATGTGCAGGGCATGGCGGTGTCACCCTGTTCTGCACCTCGTTTGCCTTGGCAAACTGAGTCAGACAGGGGAGGAAATGCTCCGTGTCCTTCATCAAGAAATCGAATCCTGGCTTTCTCCGCGACAAATTAAAATCGGAACCATGGTGACCGACAACCAGAAGAACATGGTGTCAGCGCTGCGTCAAGGAGGGCTGAGCCATGTGCTCTGCTTGGCACACGTGTTCAATCTGGTTGTCAAGCGGTTCCTGAAGTCTTCCACCCATCTGCAACACATCCTAAAAATGGCCAGGAAACTTTGCATGCACTTCAGCCACTCGTACACCGCAAAGCACACCCTCCTTGAGCTTCAGCGGCAGAACGGCATCCCCCAACATAGGCTGATATGCGACATTTCCAACCCTTTGGAATTCCACCCTCCATATGTTTGACTGACTATACGAACAGAGAAAGGCCGTAAACGATTTCCTGATGATCCAAGCAGACAGGAGTACTCCCTTGTAGACAGGGACATTTAATCCTATGTGGGGATTTCAGCCTCCCTCCTATGCCCAAACTGGATAACTCACATCACTCCAGACACAGAATAGATGGCCTCAGAGATTGGGCGCATGCGGAAGAGGTGTTTGTTGTTTGGCGCATTCACCACCCGCTTGAACGGGATTACACTTATTTTTCTAACGCCCACAACTCCTACTCCCGCATTGACCTTTTTCTGGTCTCAAGATCACTACTTCCGTTGGCGTCAGACTCTTTTATAGGCTTGATTAAGTGGTCTGACCACGCAGCCATTGCGATATCAATTCAGGAAGCGTTTACAACTCCAAGACCTAGCCTTTGGCGCTGTAGTGATTTTCTCTTGTCTCACCCGACATATTAAAAGGAATTGGAACAAACCCTGATTGACTATTTCCAGCATAATGTGGGTTCGGTCTCCTGTCCTATGTCCTTGTGGAATGCACACAAAGCATTCATTAGGGGGCACTTTATTAAACTAAGCCACATCGCAAAAAAGATTAGAGACAAAAGAAATACTAGCTGACATTGAAGAGGTTGAGATTAAGAACAAGGTCACACCTGTGTACTCAGACCGATTAAAAGAGCTGAGACTCTAACTTAAGGATTGTCTCTTATTAAAATATGAGAATAATTTGAAGCGAGTCAAAGCTAAGTACTATTCACAAAATAACAAAGTAGGAAGACTATTGGCCCAGAGAATAAAAGCTCAAAGAGTCAAATCTAGAATCCCACACTTACGATCCAATAAAGATAATTCGATGATATGGGACCCCCAAGGTATAGCTGACAGCTTTATGGAGTATTATTCATCCCTATATAATCTGAACCCTGCTCGAGAGACCCCAGAGAGTCTCCAATCAGAAATTAGAGCGTATTTAGACACCCTTAATTTACCACGGATTACAGAAGAACAGCTAGAGGGGTTATGCTGTCCGCTCTCCTCTATTGAACTCCAGAAAATAATAATCTCCCTTCCCAACCATAAAGCCCCAGGCCCCGACGGCCTCTCAAATACCTGTTATAAGACATTCACCAATATCATCCTTCCGTACATGAAGGATGCCCTGCAGGAGGGTTTTCCAAATGGATCATTTCCGTCTGAGATGCTCTCAGCGGTCATTGTCACCATCCCGAAACCGGGAAGGACAACAGATGTCCCGCAAAATTTTAGGCCCATTTCATTGTTAAACACGGACCTAAAAATTTACGCAAAGGCCTTAGCTGCGCGATTAGCCCCGATTCTTCCATCCTTAATTGAGTGTGACCAATCTGGGTTTATTAAAGGACGACAAATCAACGGTAACACTAGAAGGGTTCTGAACATAGTAGACTTTGTGGAGAGATTAGGTGAGGAGGCGTTGCTGGTCACCCTGGATGCTGAAAAGGCATTTGACCGCATAAGCTGGTCCTTTGCTTTCTCTGTATTACAAACTATGGGTTTGTGTGGCCCATTCCTTGGAGCTGTGAAAGCTCTCTACAGTAACCCCTCGGCTAGGGTATATGTAAATAGCGCTTTGTCAGCACCGTTTACCATAACTAATGGAACCCGCCAGGGATGCCCCCTCTCTCCTCTCATATTCATCATATCCATTGAACCATTAGCACAGGCTATTCGTAAAGCGGAGGAAGTAAAGGGGGTTGAAATTGGAGGTAGAGCACATAAATTATCTCTATACGCTGATGATGTTATATTGACACTCAACTCCCCGGCATCCTCCCTGCCCGCAGTCATGGATATAATTCAACGATATGGCTCCTACTCCTATTACAAAGTAAATGAGAAGAAATCCCAAGCGCTACCTATTACCATCAGAGATCGCCCACTATCAAACCTGAAATCTATGTTCCAACTAGACTGGCAAGACGAGGGGGTACAGTATTTAGGGACCAAAGTGGCCAGAAGCACCAAACTTCTATACAAACTTAATTACATCCCTCTACTCAACACAGTTGAGAAGGAACTGCTTCAGTTTAGTAAACACGAAATTTCATGGGTAGGCCGCATAGCGACCTTTCAGATGGTGACTCTCCCGAAAATTTTGTATGTCTTCAAAACAGTGCCCATTTCTCTTCCGGCCTCGTTCTTTAATAGGATTAATAAACTACTGAATACTTTTTTCTGGTCATCAAAAAGACCTCGTATTGCAAGCAAATTATTGAACAAATTCAGGAGAGCTGGTGGTCTGGGTCTGCCCAACATAAACGACTATTACTTAGCCTCACAGGTGGGTTCCCTGAGAGAGTGGTGGCGGGGAGATCTAGCATACCATTGGATTCATATTGAAACAGTAACGACTCCGAACCGCAATTTGAAAGCTTTGCTTACGGCAGCTCTCGACCTCTCACTCTCTTTGGGATCTCTACCAAGTTTTCCCTCCTCCTCGGTTTCTGCGTGGAGGAAGTTCCACAATAGAGCAACCAAGATGGAATTCTCGACTAAGAGCTTTGCACCCCTGGAGATACTGGCCTTCCATGTCCCGGACCTGGACTTAACTAAATGGAAATCCAGCGGACTCTCCTCCATATTGTCTCTCTTTGAGGGCCCCCACCTGAAGCAGTTCTCTTCCTTGACTGCACAGTATTCCATATCACATAGAGAATTCTACAAATACCTTAGAATACGCCACCTGATAAACTCTAAAGACCCGTTTCGGGTGTGCGCATGTAAAGAAGTAATTGACCTCTGGAATACACCATCCCCCGCCAAGCCAGGCCTACGTCCTATATATGCCGCACTTAACTCCAAACAGGAGTTTGGAAAATCGGCTCCTTTTCTGGCCTGGGAAAAAGAACTAGGCCAGGAATTCACCACCCAAAACTGGTCCTCAGCACTCTCTTTTATCTCTAAAACTTTTATATGTGTTTCACATTACGAGGCAGCTATTAAAACCATGTTAAGGTGGTATCTAACCCCAGAAAGACTGAGTCACATATACCCGGGAACATCCCACCTCTGCTGGAGGGGGTGTGGAGGCAGGGGATCTCTTTTGCATATCTTATGGTCATGTCCCAAGATTACTAGCTTCTGGAGCGAAAGCTTTGCCCTTATTACCTCTGTTTTGGGCAGAAGTGTGAATCCTTCTCCTGAACTAGCGTTGTTATTTCTGGGGATAGGGGGTCATCCGTTACAGGACAGATACATAATGGGCCACATCCTGATCTCTACCAAATTGGTTCTGACGCGGCATTGGAAATCCCCTGTTGTCCCCCCTATCCAGGAAGTGGTGACATTATTGAATACCTCATGTGCGTATGAAAAAATGATGGCGTATATGAACTGTTCTTATTGCACTTTTGAGACCCACTGGTCAAAATGGTTCTCCTCTACTTATGCAATCATTCCAAACAATTGATGAACACTTCTTATGCTCACAATGTTAAGACTCTCTTTTAGAACAGCGAGTGGTTGTTATTTTTTCTTATTGTTTTATTGTTTAACGGTTTAACAGCCCTATATGTCTTATTCCGTATGACAATTTATTTTTGTGTTTTATTGAAAAAATGCAATAAAAAGCATTTGTTCTAGGAGTACTACCTTGTGTAACTGAGATGTAAGCCAGTGGCAGCTCATGCGTAACACCTGCCGTTTGCTCAGGCCCTTTGAGAAGGCCACGTTATTTGTCAGTCACCAGGACTACGGGATGAACGATGTCACTCCACTGCTTCATGTCCTGGAACAGATGCTACTAAATCTAAATAGTCAGGGGACTGGAGATGTGGCGCCTAGATCTCATGGCCACATGAGCCCTGTGGGGGCTTAATTGGAGAAGGACATTGGAGCACAAGCAATGTGTAGCAAAATGGGTGGTTTTTCTACACAGTTGACAGGAGAGGAGGAGCAGGACCAGCCAGAGGAGCTACAGGGCGATGAGGCAGAGGACCCAGACACACCGTGATGGTGTGCAGTGGAGATGGAGGCAGGCAGACGCTCTAAGTCACTTGCACAAATGGCCCGATGCATGCTCACTTGCTTGCGTAGTGACAGCCGAATTGTCACCATTCAGCAGAGGGATGACTTCTGGCTCTCCACCTTGTTGGACCCTCACTACTGGTCTAAAATGGGGGCCTTTTTTACACCTGCTGAGAGGGAGGACAAACTGAACTACTATAGAGACATCCTATGTAGTCAGTTGGCCGCTGTCTATCTGCGACATCATCCATCCTCTCACAGGTCTGACCAGGGGGGCCCTCTGTCCTCACGTTCCTCTGCCATGGCTTCTGTGGCTGGGGAGGGGGGTGGGGGTAGGAGCAGTTCCAGCTCCATCAGCAGCAACTTGAGTCTAGAGTCGCTGATGAGCAGCTTTCTTCACCTGCCTAGTGAATGAACTACTCACCAGCAGCAGCTAGACCTGAGCAGGACCTGAACCAGCAGGTGGTGGCATACTTGGACAGCACCCTGCCACCCCACGTTGAAGATCAGCTGGCCTACTGAGCAGCCAAACTGGATTTGTGGCCGCAACTAGCAGAGTTTGCCCTGGAAAAGCTGTCTTGCCCGGCCAGTAGTGTGGCATCAGAGCAGGTGTTTAGTGCAGCGGGGGATATTGTTACCCCAAGAAGAACTCGCCTGTCCACCCAAAATGTGGAGAGACTAACCTTTGTCAAGATGAATCAGGCGTGGATAAGCCAGGATTTCCACCCAACAATGCCTGATGCATCAGACTAGATCATCCGTGGTGCCACACCAACACTTTGACAAAAGAGACCGGTTTCTTCTGGCTACCTGCCTCAGCTACTATTATGATGCTGCCACCCGCCTCATGCCACACATCTGATGCCAAGTGCTCCTTCTTTCACCCACCATCTTCAGATGGTACTCGTATTGCCACCCACCTTCCCACTCTATCACAAGGTTTACTCTATGGTCTCCTGATGCTGCCACCACCTCACTATGTCACCTTGCCACTCTGTGGTCTCCTGATGCTACTGTCACCTCCACACTATGTTACCTTGCCACTCTGTGGTCTCCTGATGCTGCTGCCACCTCAACACTATGTCACCTTGCCACTCTGCAGTCTCCTGATGCTGATGCTACCTCAACACTATGTCACCTTGCCACTCTGTGGCCTCCTGATGATTCTACTGCTACCTCCACACTCTGTCATTGTGCAGCTCTGTGGCCTCCTGATCCTGCCGCCACCTACACACTGTCATTGTGCCACTCTTTGGCATCATCCAGACTCTGTCATTGGGCTACTCTGTAGTCTCCTCATTCACGTGTCATCTCTGTTTTGGATTCACTCCTGTTTTTATTGGCATTAGCAATACTGATGGATTACTGAGCAAATGCTGACTGAGTGAAGGCAGATGCTCCACAGACAGGATCCGTTTTTTGGGGGTTATTGTTCTGACGGATCAGAGGAAGGGCGAAATAATCTGTGACCTCAACACAAACTTACTGCTGACACCCTCTCCACTCTGTCAGGGGGCTTTACTTGTATAAGCATATAATAGAACAGGTTCTGTAGACATCTATATGGAATCAGTTGACGACGGTGTAAAAGGAGTGTGCTTCTTCTTGCCGCTAACATCGACCTGTAAGGCTGACTTCATACTTATCTGGTCAGTTTTGGCCCCTGACTGCCCAAATAAGTGAAGTGTGCAGTGATTCTAAGAGCGATGCCTGTCATCTGCATGTCATACGGATTCACAGTATTATTTGACTACCACAGCAGACTTCCTATGCGTGTTACTGCAAGGCACAGTGTTCTACACCACTATAAAGGCTCTCTGCAGCCAGGAAATAGTTGTTTTTTAACGAAATTCAACGAATCAGCGAAATAATTTTTTTTTTTAAATTCGCTCATCTCTAGAAGTTACTGTTTTGTAAATACAACTTTACTCAAAATATTCTTCAACCCCAGCAATGAGTACTATTATAACTTACAGATTTTTTGAACAAAAATTGTACAAACTAAAGCTTTAATAGTACTGACATTTATTTTATATATTTGACTTCTAAAGGTTATAACCCAAGCCATTATATGTTGTGCCCTAGTTAGATTCTGCAAAGTGCCCTTTCCAGCAATAGAAAGGTCAGCATAGTTCTGCAGCTAGCCTGGCAAGGATGTCTAATTATAGTCCTGCATCACATTTATAAGAAAACATTAGACTGAATAATGAACTGTAGCTCTAAATGTGCCCTGAAAACGTAGAGCTGCTCAGAGAAAATGTGCTTAAGCGTTACACTGGGGCCACTTGACTGTACATAAGCAAAGTATAGCTTTAAATTGCGCCCACAATGGTTATGCTTCTGAAGACACAACTGTATCTACAAAACATTGTTATACTGTTCTCATTTCATGTATTAATTATAACAATGACTGTGGTGACCACTCGTGGAGGACATTAAGGTTTATTTCTTTTATACTTTTTCCTAATACATCATAACGTTCATTTCCAACTCTCATTATGTCTTTAAAAGTAAAGGTTCAGAACATATTTTAGAGTTAAAGTAAGGGCTCATGCATACAACCATATTTTGCATCTTTTCCGATCTACATTTTTTTTGCAGATTGCACATTTCCATGGGTCTGCAAAAAGAAAAAGAAAAAGCACACGGATGTCCATTCCACAAATTAAAGAACATGTCTGTATTGCAGACAAGAATAGTAATTTCTAGTGATGGCAGTGAGACAAGTTTAGATTGCACACTGAAGGTATCCTTATCTTGAGGATCCATGATTTGTGGACTGCAGTACATGAGTCCTAAGGACATGTCCCATTCCTCTGGTTTATGATGTAATGGTTGCAGTTTTAGAAGAATGTTATAATGGGATTGAGTTGTTATTCTGTTATGTGGCCTTATAAGACATTTCTTCAATTTTAATTTCATTCGGAACTTTTGATCAGTCAATTTTATCATAACCTTTTAAAACCCATCTGCCATAAAAATGCAAAATTCAGAATGATACACTGAAAACATTTTGGGGGAATTTATCATTTGTTGTGGTTTTGGAGTGTTTGCTTTGTAAGGTTGCACCAAATTTATTAAAAAGGCGCACAGTAATATATTTGGAGCAAGTCCAATGTGGTGTATGCCTATGTCTGTAAGAATACATCGGGGGTTTGCCTGGCATGGGGATGCAACTTTTTTAAAAGTCACACATCATAAATGAGACTTAGGGCTCATGCACACGACCGTTGTTGTTTTGTGGTCCGTTTTTCACGGTTCCATTGTTCCGCATCTGAGGGTTTTTGTTCCTCTGATTTAAGACCTCTTCCTTTCCGTTATTCCACAAAACATATCCGTATGGTTTCTGTATGCGGTCTGTTTTTTGCAGATCGGAAATGGAAACAGTAACTTATTAATCACCAAACACATGAGCAATATGAGCTGGGCATAGCATTTCTACAGTATGGATCCGCAAAATACAGATGAAATACGCATGTGTTCCGTGTGCATTCCGTATTTTTAGCGGACCGTGATTTGTGCAAAATAATAGGACATGCACTACTTTTTTGCATAACGGCCATGCGGATAAACGGAAACAGAATGCACATGGAGTAACTTCCGTATTTTCTACAGCCCCATAGAAGTGAATGGTTCCGCATACGGCCCGCACAAAAAACGGAACGGAAGCGGAAAGAAAATACGGTCGTGTGCATGAGCCCTTAAGGTGTTCTAAGAATCAACCAGGAGGCTACCAGACATGCAAAACAACAGTTCAGTGAACTCCACTGGGTATGGGGCTCAGGAGACAGATGGTCACTGCACCTCTGCTAACGAAGTTGCATTGACAGAAAAGGCTTCAATTTTCGTAGCAGTATCGGCATTGGACCTCCGCTAATTAGCCTTCACCCAAGAAGGCAACAAATATCAGAGAACAAACACCCTGCAAACATCGCTGGATGAACACAAGCTGGTGGTATCAGCGTTATAGACTCGGGTATTCTGTGCGTTGTACCCAATCTCCCTAGGTGTTGTAAAAAGTCTTCCACTTTCCTCAGCTACAGCATATATGGCTTATGCCTTTAAAACAGACACAATGCCTTTTTCAGATTCCTTACTGGCCACCGCTAAAATTAAAAGGATTGTCTCTATACACTTATTAATATTTTATTAAACCAACCATGTTAAAATGTTTTCTATTTCAGAGTTAAATTCACCAGTTCTTATGTACTATAAACCCAGCTAATCTTAATCTAACTATCTGTAACTATAAAATATATTTTTACTATTACATAGCATAATACCCAAATATATAAATAAAGCTGTCTGACTATACAAGATCAGGATATGGCCAATGCATTGTACATCCTATCATTCATAACAAAAATCATTTTATCAACATCATATATATGATACATATGGTAGGCCAGGCACACCGAAATAATAATGACAATCTTTATTACAGCAACAAGTAATGTCAGTCACAATTTAAAAATATGTTTATCACATATGGAATTCTAAATAAAACACCCCACTACGGGGCATGCTCCCCTACCATAAGGTAAAAACAAAATAAAATGATACAATATATACACATAAATAATGTACCATCATGCTCGTAATAAATTACAAATAAGAAAAAATTCATAGAAAAAAATTCAAATAACTCTAAAAGCACCACCACTAACCAATAATGTGCAAAATTATGAGTTTATAGACGGCATGGGGTTTTGATTTTTCTACACCTTTTTCACAATTTTCATTAAAAATATATATTTTTTTAGGTATATTTTTGACATGTTCTCTAGCACTTAGTCTTTGAGTCACATTTGTATAAAAATATTGTATAATAATGTGTGTTTTATAAGCAGATAGAGTATAAAGGATCTATATTCCCTGAGAAGCTGTCCCCTGTGAAATACTCTTGACCATAATTGTAGCTTTTTTTTTTATCAGAAACTGTGATCCTTTGCGAAGCCAAGGAACATTTCATCTCATTTTCAGCATAGATATACTTTTTGAAGTATAATACATTTGGATTTAGTTTTTGTTCAAATGATCGTCTATAATGGGAATCTCCTAATATGATTTGTCAATTTTGGGAATCCATGAACATATATTGCAGACGGATCATATAATAGATTGGCATTTATAATAATTGGAACTCCAATGAACATTGGAGCTGTGGACTTCCGAGATGTAACCCTAATTCTTTAAATCTTATTTTTGAATTCATTTGGACTCCATATACTGGAGCCTTAGTGGACTTTTAGAGGAATTTTTGACTATATTGTTTGGTTATTTGTTTTGATATTCGGAATTTTGATTATACTGTACATATATATTCAGATGCAGCATTTTTTTTTCTAGTTGTGCTTTATGAGAGCCAGGCTCCTGCTCTAAATGCCTGGACTGGCAGAAACACCAATCTAGGCTGTTTAATGCCTTAGATTGCACTGTCAAAAGTGACTGCGGCAACTAAGCAGTATATAAAGGGAGTAACCTTCCTCTGTCTTCCATCGGCATCCTGCAAATGACATTGTGGAATGCCAATTTCTCTGTACGGCTGTCTGAAGCCTACTGAAGGCCCCTGCGCTGTTTGCAGTGTATCCTTGAAGAGTGCACTTTCCTGGCACAGCCTGCTGGTGACTGACAGTATTATTGTTATTTTTTTATTATTAAAGCACCATTTGTTACATGGTGCTGTTCATATAAAAAGGGATGTGAATACAAGTGTTGTATATCCCAAAATTATACCAATTAAAACTACAGTTGTCCTGCAAAAATCAAGCCCTCACAAGAGCTCCAAAGAATTTTTTTTTAAAGCTATGAGACTTGGGGTGCTGTATTTCAAAAACATTTATTTATTTTTAAAAAGGTTTTTACTGTGCAAACATAATAAAACTATATAGATTTAGCATCCATGTAATTGTAGCGACCAAGAAAGTAAAGTTATTGTGTTATTTATGCCGAAAAAAATGAATGCCACTAAATTTAGAACGTAAAAACTCACTGGCAATATTGCAATTTTTTCCCATCCCCCCTCAAAAGAAGAGTTAATAAAATTAATCAGTAAGTTATGTGTACCCCAAAATGGTACCATTAAAAAAGTGTCTCCAACTTTGTCTCCAACAAAAAACAAGCCACCATAAAAAAAAAGTTGTAGCTTTTGGAATGTGAAAATCAAAAGAAAAATGAAAAAAACAATTTGTTTGGTCATTAATAGAAACCATGAATTCCTCTTGGGCTATTAGGTTATTGAGGTCTTCTTGCTGAGAGATAGATGAGTTTAAGTTTAGAATATTTGCAAACTTCAAGATAGACAGAGTCATATGCGCTACTGACTTCAGCAGTGATATATATTCCAAGCAGAACGTCACTGCTCGGTCACCTGCTGCTTGGGGAAACAGCAGCACTGAAGTCAGTCATTGACTGAAATGGTACATTTGACCCCATCCATACAAAGATTTATAGAATTGGGAAAGTAAGACAGCTGAATAGAGCTGGACTACAGTGGCAGTGAGCAGGTCAGTATGATTTTTTTTAACAGGTACAGCAGTAAAATAGCCCAAAGAGCTGGACAGCTGCTTTAAATTACAACTAAATTAGATGCAGTATGTTGAGCAACTAACATGTAATCAATCTATATACACAGTAACTTTTCAAAGTAAGGCCTTAGGCCTCATGCACCCGAACATTGTTTGTTCCTGTGTCCGTTCAGTTTTTTTTTTTGCGGATAGGATGCGGACCCATTCATTTCAATAGGTCCGCAACAAAATGCGGACTTCACACCGTGTGTTGTCTGCATCAGTATGTACATTCCGTAGCCTCGCAAAAAAATAGAACACGTCCTATTCTTGTCCGTTCAGGCATTGTTACAATGGATCCACATAAAAAAAACGGATGGCTTACGGATGTAATCCGTTTTGTTTTTTGCGGATCCCCAATTTGTGGACCACAAAACACATACGGTCGTGTGCATGTAGTCTTATGCACATGTTCACATGCAATTTTCAATCTGCAAGAAAAGAAAAAACGTATAGCTTCCGTGTGCATTACATTTTTCCTCAAATATGGATAAGAATAGGAGCTGCAGTGAGATCCTCTGAATGAGCATGTAGATCTGTAAAAACACAGATGAGTGCAAAGCCCCATTGACTTATATGGGTCAGTGGGTCATACATTTTGGGAACGGATATCACACTGAAGAGTAATAGGTCATGAGACATAAATAATTAAAAGATTGCAAAAAAAGTTAATAAAAATCTGAGATGTACTTTTGCAGTATTAGAACTGGATGCATTTTTCCATAGCAAACATTTTAATTATGGATTATTTAATTACTGTAGTTATATGTCCACAAGTGACAGTGAAAGCAAATGTGACAGAAGTGATAGTGCTGACAGCAAGTGATGCAGGGAAATCACAGTGACTCAGTAAATGCCTGATCCTGGGCAAATACAGCAGGGAGTGGCAGGGTGTACAAGCAAGTATGCAAACAGTTAATCCTAGTCATGATGAGTCATTAAATTATTCCTTTCTTTTATCTAACATTTATTAGATTTATTACATTTCCAGATTTCTGGACTCTTGATAAAAGCCACAATGCAATAGATGTACCTACCTGCCTATTATTCACAAGGTATTCCTATGTAAATCCTTTCAGTGAACTAATTCCTTGGGTCATGAACTAAACCAGACTGAGCACTAGAATGAGTTTATAAAAGCCTTTACTGCTGACAAGCGGTAAATCATCTTAAAGTGGTTACTTTAAGGCCTCATTCACACAACAGTAGGCATCCATGCCCATATTGCGGACCGCAAATAGCGGATCTGCAATATACAAGCACCGCCCGTGTGAGTCCTGGATGCGGACTGATTGACTTGACTGCAAGATATGCCACGGTGCGGAACACATGCACAGATCGGATGCACTATGAAGCGCTTCCGTGGACTTTTGGGTCCATGCCTCCGCACCGCAGAAGATAGGATTTGCCGAATATTGCAGACCCATTCGAGTTGGGTCTTCCCCACGATACAGGATTCACATGCCCAATGTCCCGTCAGGGCCATTATTATTGAAGAGTCGGGAATTTCACACTTAGGAATCCCTGCTCTGACTCCATATATGGCTGTTTCCATATATGGAGTCAGTGTTATGAACATGAAAGGGATATTCCCAAGCATGGTCACTATGATTGGGGACACCCTGTGTATATAAGTCTAATTTAGACTCTATTTTTGAAATGTTTCTGTGGGTATTTGAACTCACAACCATCTACATTAAAGGCAAGAACCTTAACCACAGAGTTATAGAGCTCAATGGTAAGTCATTACTGAAAAAACTCATAGAAGTTTCTCTTGTATTAGGTATGCATATACAGCAGAAGTATCATTTTATATATTTTTTAGTAATTGTAAAAAAAATGTATGGAATAAAATAAATGTGTAATTACTATAGCTCAGTTGTTAAGGTTCTTGCCTTTAATGTAGATGATTGTGAGTTCAAATCCCGACAGAAATATTTTAAAAATAGAGGCTAAATACACAGGGTGTCCCCAACAGTGAAAAGTTTGATTTTATTGAGGAAAAAAATGGAGCAAAACGTAAAATATCATCAAAAAACATCCGTATTAACCCACACCAACCTTTTTAACCAGAATTTTTTCTTGGCAACCCTGGCAGCACCCCCACTCAGGATGTCTATAGGCCCACTCACTGCAGAAAGCCCAGCCTCAGTAAGCCTCATCAGGACTCACGCGATATTCTGACCCTCAAAACCTTTTTACGGAGATGTGTGGGGGCTCATTTTATTTGCGGGACGATCTGTCGTTTTTGACAATACCATTTTGGGGGGTGTATCACTTTTTATTCAATTTTCTTGGAAGATTAAGTGATGAAAAAACAGTGAATCTGCCTTTTTAAATGTTTTTCTGTTACGACATTCACCATATGGGGTAACTTTTTTTTATATTTTAATAGTATTGGCGTTTTCGCATGCGGTGATGCTCATAATGCTATTTTTTTGTTTAGTTTTATTTTGGGAAATAAGGAGTGATTTTAATTTACGTTTTTTTTATATTTTCAAAACTTTTTGTAACTTTTCTTTTTTTTGTTAAGTCCCTCAAGTGGACCACAACTTACAATCATCAGATGTAAATTGCTCCATTATTCTGTATAGAAATTACTACTGTATATCACAGTTCAGTGTTGCCATCTAGTGGCCTGAACTGGGATATACTAACAATGAGCCTGGAAGTCTAGTACAGGCTGAGGCTCATTTTTTAGAACAGGGTGCTTTCTCCGATCTCCGATGGGGAAAGCGCACCAGAAGAGGAATCCCGCGCTTCCAGTTTTTAACTGGAGGGGAACTCATTGATGTGAGGGGAGGGGGCATGTGGCGTCTGGGGCCATTAGGGTGCAGATCTGTGTGAGGAGCTTTATGGGGTGTAAATCTGTGAGGGAGCACCGGAATCGACAGAATGTAACTGTGTTGTTAGTACATTTCTGTCTAAAACCGGCCCTGTGTCCCGCGCATTGTGGACTGCGATTTGCGGTCCACAGCACGGGCACTGGGAGCCCTGACAAAGACAACCCTTTTCAGTTTGAAGCTGCTATTGTAGTCACTGCAGGTTCAACTCCCAGCACCGGCAGCAGGCAACAGATTTTGCCAAATGAAGCTGAGTCTAGACAGATATTTCCCCTACATGGTGGTCATGTAATACATGGATAGCTAGAGTTCACCAGAGCCAACTACAAGACCCCCTTGTAATAGCTCACTTGATGTATGGAGTTTCCTGAAGCTAGGCGTAGTCAAACAACAGTCCAAGTTCGATAACAGATAAATAGCAATAGTTGTCGCATAAGGCAGAGGCATAGTCAGGTAACAGTCCAAGTTCAGTAGCAGATGAATGGAAATAGTTGTTCTTCATCACTTCTGCACAGTTTTTAAGATCTTACTGTTTTTCCATTTTCTTTAGAGGGTCACTCCAGCCAAACCTAAAAATGAATTCTTTTGGCCAAAGTCATGGAGGTATACATGCTTCCAAAGTTTCATCCACCTGAATAGGGCGGATTGGGAATTCATATGGCCCTGGAAAAAAAATGCAGAAGTGGCACCATGTTGTAGGCAGAACCACACTGGCAGAAGGTGTGGTCAAGCCAAGTAGGCAGAGTTTTTTTGCGGGAAGATCTGTAGTTTTTATTGATACGATTTTGGAATATGCCTTTTTCATCATTTTTTATTCCGTTTTTTGGAGGGGCATGAAACAACAACAAAAAAAACAAATCTGCAGTTTTGATTTTCTTTTCCATTATGGAGCTCACTGTATGGAATAAATACGTTTATACCGTATTTTAATAGTTACCGGCATTTTGTGCGCAACAATGACAACTTTATTTTTATTGTTTTTTTTAGCTATTAATATAGGGAAAGAGGCTGATTTGAATTTTTATAAATTTTTATTTTTTATAGTTTTAAAAACCTTTTTCAATTCTTGTCACTTATTTAACATGCGATTGCTTCTCCAATAGACTGTACGTGTATAGCGGAGGTTGTTAAAGAGTTAAGATTAAAGTTATTCCCCCATATAACTAGGGCCTTGAGTTCAGCTTCGGATTTTGGAACAGTAATTCATGTGCATAAACGAAGTGTAACGTCATAGAAGTGAGACGAAGCAAGTCATTATTTGCAGCAAGATTTTCCAGGCCTCAGTGGAGCCCATACATTTTAGCACACTACAGAGAAGATATTGTAAACAAAGTTTTCAAACGAATCGGGTTCGGATAGAGCAATCTGACTCTATTCACTCAAGCCTACTCATGTGTGCAATGTATTTCAATGCAGCTCTGAGCGCTGACAGCGGGGGAACGGGGGCAGCTGGAAATAGTGATCTGGACTCCATGTCTGCAGTACTACTCATATATTACTGTAGATAATGGTCCAAAATTCAGGGTGACAGATTGCTTTTAAGTCTCTCATTCTCCATGATGCATTGTAAAACTGCCAGATTTATATATTTTCACCCCCCTGTGGGAGGGGCTTATATATGTGCACCGCCCACTGGCATGTACTGACTGAGGTAACTGTTATACAGCTGATTCTGTTACTGGCCTTGGAGTCATGGAGATATTAGTCACTTGATGCTACAATGTGGAAAATATGAAGTAACAGGAAATAAAACGGAGCAGAAAGCCTGAACAATGTGAAAGTAGGGAACACATATAGGTAGTCATTTAAAGGCCTAGTTTGGACTTCAGGACGCAGTGATTGTTTTTTTTTGTATCTCTGCATTTCAAAAGCCAAAACTTTTTATGAGAGCTTTTTTGTGTTATATTTTGAGGTATGTTTAATGTATTGTATAACTTTTATATTTTCTTGATGACTGCATAATAAAACACCCCAATTCCACCAATTTTTGGGGGTTTGTTTTTATGGCATTCACCGTATAATGTAAGTGATATAACGTTATTCTGCAGGTCAGTGCGATTATGCCAATACCAAATGTATGGTTTTTTTTTTTTTATGTCTTTCTGTTTACACAATTTTTTTTATGTGTTATAGCATTCATAAACCCATAACATTTCCTTTGCAGTATGAATGCTTGTTGTAGATCAATTGTGCCATTTTAGGGTACATACGACTTTTAATCACTTTTTATTGTGCTTTTGGGAGGTGGAATAAGCCATTGGCATTTTTTCTCAATGTGCACCGTATGTGATAAATGTTTCTATATACATAAAGGGAATCATCACGGTAAAAGAGGAGAGAATATTTAAAAGAAGAAAAACTGCTACAAGAGGACATAGTTTTAAACTAGAGGGGCAAAGGTTTAAAAGTAATATCAGGAAGAATTACTTTACTGAGAGAGTAGTGGACGCATGGAATAGCCTTCCTGCAGAAGTGGTAGCTGCAAATACAGTGAAGGAGTTTAAGCATGCATGGGATAGGCATAAGGCCATCCTTCATATAAGATAGGGCCTGGGGCTATTCATAGTATTCAGCATATTGGGCAGACTAGATGGGCCAAATGGTTCTTATCTGCCGACACATTCTATGTTTCTATGTTTCTATGTGATAAATTTATTTTTAATGTAAATAAACGTGTTTGTAAGAGAAAAGAGCAATTTATTTAATTTTTATTTGGAGCGTGAGAAAGAACTCCCTTTTTGTCTGTGAGAACTAAGTTGCCGCAGTCAGCATTGACCCTGATATCTGAGAGGGTAAATGAACACCACCCACAAGTGATAACACAAGCACAGCTCCTATGCCCATGTCATCCCAGTGCCCTAATAAGGCATCAGAGAGCATTATCTACCTTTCCGTTGAGACGTACTATTATGGGGCAGAGCGGGAAGGGGTTAAATTAATAAGTATATTTACAGTAGAACCCATCACAATGTACAACACTTTAATTGTTGAAAAGTTGCTTCTAGTGTTTTCTCTCTGTGTTTCAGGTTTACAAGGTAATCAAATGTGAAACAGAGTGACATCTAGTGGACATTTCACATTTTACAATATATATAGTAGAGCTGAGTCCATGATATGACGAGAGCATTTTATTCAGAGGTGAGTGTAGGAATGGGGCAGTTTAAAGGGTAACCATCATGTTTTCATTAAAAAACAATCTATTTTAGCATATATTACTGATGCAGCAGCATTATGCATAAATTCATCTTTAGTTTCTTCACATACCACTGTTTTCCTTGAGTTTTCCCTTAGTTATGGCTGTTTGCATATTTACAATATGAGAATCCTCTCAAGATGGCTCCTCTGCCAGTTCTCTGAGGCCAAAACTGCTTTCCCTCACTTCCCATACACATTTGCTGTAGCCCGCAGCTCCCTGCCAGCCAATCAGATTGGATTACTGAGAGACACGCCTCCTCACTCTGAAGCCTAATGCAGCCACGCAATGTGAAGGACCGCCCCTCTGTCTTCTGTTTATACTAAAAGGAAGACAGACAATCCCTAGCAACTGTCTTAAGGGAGCAGTGGAAAGGGACAGAGGACATTAATGAAAGCTGTTATTATAAGGTCATTACAGATCTTTTGACAATCATTGACAGACTAACTCAGGTATACATGCCTAGCTCTAATAAACTAGCAAATAAAATAAAAATATGACAGTTACCCTTTAACCCTTTCCCAACACATCGATTTTCCGTTTTTGAGTTTTATTTTTTTATTCCCTGTCTTCACAGAGCCATAACTTTTTTTATTTTTTCCTTCACATATATATACAAGGTCTTGTTTTTGCAGGACAATTTGCACTTTCTAGGGCGGAGGTGGAAAAGAAATTCAAATGGGGAGGAGCAGGAAAAAAAATGCAATTCCATAGTTTTATGAGTTTCATTTTTAAGGCATAAAACTTACCTGTTACCTTTACTCTCTGGGTCAGTACAGCAACAACATTTATATAGTTTTTCATGTGTTTTAATACTAAAAACTCGGGAAAATGTTTTTCTTTGCATCGCCATATTCTGACACCCATAACTTTTTTATATTTACATCAATGGAGCTATGTGAGGGCTCAATTTTTCAGTGCAATCTTGTTTTTATAAAAAAGTATGTATAACTTATCAATCACTTTGTATTCATTTTTTGGGAGGTGAAGCCACAAAAAAATGGTGAATTGGCCATTTAGATTTTTTTCTGTTACTGCGATCACCTTATAGAATAAATACATTTATATTTTAATAGTTCAGGCATTTTGTGATGCAGCAATGTTTATGATCTCTATTTTTATTTTATTATTATTTATTATTATTTTATTTTTATTTTTTTCTATTATTAGGGGAAAAGGGTCTAATTTGAAATTTTATATATTTTTTACAACTTTTTTTACTTTGACACTTTACTCACTCCCCTTTTTCTAAAATTCACATCCCCAACCGTATTAACTACGTAACTATTGGAAAATTCCTCAGAAAGTCTGAGGCTGCCACAGCAACCAAATGACTCCCTCCATCACCATGCAGAGGAGCCATTTGGGCCCCAGACTCGCAACGCACCCAGGGAAAGGCCTCTCAGATGCTGTGGTCACAACTGACCATAGTATCTGAGGGATTAAATGTTCATGATTGCTGTTTTCTCTGATCATGGATATTACCTCCAGGTATCTGCTGTGTAAAACAGCAGGCACCTGGCAGCTTTGGCGTTCACTCCACTCTGAAGTGGAGTGAGAACTTGCAATTACACTACACCACAGCAGCAATGGAGAAAACGGCCAGGAAGCAGCTATCCCATGGGGTGCCACCTCCTCTTCAAACAATTGATCAGTGGGGGTGCCTGGTGTTGGACCCCAGCCGATCAGATATTGATGACCTATTGTTTTGACAGGCCATCAATATATATTGCCTGCACACCCCCTTTAATTTCTATTGTCCTGAGGAAAGATAAAAAAATGGGGCAAAAAAATAAATATCTAAAGATTAAATGTGATCTAGGACAGCAGTGATTTTAATAAGAAAGTGAATACAAGAACAAGGGAGAACAATCTGAAATTAGCTAGGGGGAAGCTCAGAAGCAATGTCAGAAAATATTATTTTACTAAAATAGATGCTTGGAACAAGCTTCCAGCAGATGTGGTTGGAAAATTTACAGAAAGTGAAGTTAACCTCTTCCGGATCTGTGCAGTATATGTAAGGCGAGGATGGCAGAGAGTTTGAGACCCCCACTGTATATGGTGCGATAAAATTCTGGTCACTGCAGTTTTTTTCTTTTGGTGTAAAAAAAAAAAAGGAATTGTATTTAGTGGTAAATAGTTACTGCCTCTGATACTGCCAGCAAGGGAGAAGAGGGTGCCACATTCTTCTACTCCTCTTCCTCCTCCTCATCATCCAGTGGCGAGGGACCTTTAAAAAAGACCCCCTGGACAACTGCTGAAACAACCCCCTCTCCCCCAAAGTGATTCCATATGTGGATTATCAACCTCAAATTCTGGAATTTATGGGCAGGATTTTTGCTCGACCTTTGAGTAGGACCCCTGTAAATGCAACAGAATTGATGACATTTTGGAGATATGTGCCCTATATGGGCCTTGTAAAAAAGCCAGAATTGAAACAGTATTGGAATATGGTCATGACCCAGCAAGGATTCGAAGCAATACAGAAATTTTTACACTCTGATGATAATGCACAATGCCCACCCCAAAATAACCCAAGATTTGACCCTCTATTTAAAATTAGACCACTACTCAACCCCTTTAGCGCCAAGTTTGCTCAGTTGTATGCCCCCCCCCCCCCCAAAAAAAAAAAAGTCTGCATAGATGACTCCCTAATACTTGTTAAAAGGATGATAAAATTCTGCCAGTACTTGCCCAGCAAGCGAGGAAGTATGGCATTAAAATGTACAAGCTGTGTGAGGGTACCTCTGGGTCTACAAAGGGAGGGACACCCGGATTAAACCCCAGAATGCAACCCACCCCAGGAGTTACTGGGGAAATGGCATGGGACTTACTGCAGCCACTGCAAGATCAGGCTTACACCAGGTAACCCTGTTTGAGTCCCTAAATTCCAGAGGTACTGTAGCGTGTGGAAATGTACACAAAAATCAGAGCGGCCGCCCTAGGTCCCTGCTCAGCAAGGTTCTCCTCAATGAGAACATGCTGGTGTTTAAGTATAAGGACAAGCAGGATGTCCTTGTACTGACCACAATTTATGGAAACACTACCTTTCCTGCCAGGGTATGAGGAACCACTACCTGCAAGCTAGACTGCATCCTAGACTACAATATGGATGTCACGGTTCCCCTGGCCGATGCTGCCTTGATACGGGAGCGGCGTCTGGTAGTCAGGGGAATCGACATTATGATGCAGCCCTCTCAGCCTGGGTCCAATAAAGGTGCACGTCAGAGCATTAGAGCATCCAGCGTTCAGCTCACAGCTCCATCCGATGTGTAGGGAAGCCAGCTGGAGATAAGTCTGACTCCTGTGGGTACAGGTGCTGGTGAATTTCTGTTCCTCAGGCTCCCTCTGCTGTTTCTTGGTGGTATTGCGTTTACTTTGGCTGTGACTTTTGGATCTGGTTTTGGACTTGACTTTGGATCAATTTGGTCTTGTATTGCTCTCCAGGTGTTTGACTTCTGGCGTTCCTGGCACTTCGTTAACTGACTGGCTTTTGACTCTGGTACCGTATGACTACTCAAATTGTGTCTGTTTGTTTATTCCCTGTTTGTGTGTCGCTCCCTTACATACCTAGTATAGGGACTGTCGACCAGCTGGGGTCATTGTTTACTGTTTTATGTGGCATCACTATCTGTGTTAAAAGGAGGGAAATTCAAATTTAGAAAATAGTGATTTATTGAGAAGTGGATGCTGCTGCCTGCAGAAGCCATGAGGGACATCAGGGTCTGGACATGCTCCTGGTGGCAGCGGAGGGCATGTGGATGTGGGTCTGGGCTGCGGGCAGAGAAAGAGAAAAAGGCTGAGTGAAATGGCATCCGTTTCCATCCGAGGGGGCAGGACTGCAGTGGGCATTGACCTCCATTGCAACAGTCTTACAAATAATTTGACACAATTTTTCAATGAAGGTTTTATAATTTTCCATTATTACATAAAATTAATTAATCTTATCAAAACAATAAGTAGGTATCTAACGCTTTAATATCACTGTATTTATTAACTTCTGAAAGATGAGCGCTTCATTACAAGGGTACAATTTTGTACAGCCAACAGCCATCGGAACCTAGACATATCTGTGGCTACAGACATGACTACTGAAGAAAACTTTGCTCATAATGTTTTCTCTTCACTACAGTTAATATGATTTTTTCTGGTGCAGTGAATATGACTTATTGGATTATTTGGTACCTGTCATTTCAGGTGACTATTCAGAATAAGATGTCATGTGTGTTTATACTATCACTTGTATCCTGCATTTTCTCCCCAGTTTTGTCAGTTGTCTCAGAGCTCAGCTCTAAGGAGCTGCCCTGATGCCTCCCATACACAATACATAGAGAGGCGATCCTGCTCCCCTATCTCTGTAGCACACTCTCAGAAGCATGCAGGACAGTGGTACTGAATTAAGCACTAGGGTGACATGGAAAATTTCAGAAGCATTTGTATATATCTCTGTCTCTGCCTCCTCTCACTTTACAACTGCTTCTTTGGGAAGCATTTAACCAGATGCGTCAGGCCTCAACCACATTTCTGTGACCGCTTTACATCCGTCCAAAATGAGTTCTGTGTATTATCCGTGTTTGGTCTGTTTGTCCATTTTTTCCCCCTCTGTGTGTCACCTGTATTTCGCAGACACTGCTCAGCTAAAAATTAATTTTCAAAGCATCTCTTACCAGTGGTCAGTGAAAAATAGAATCCATGACTGGTCCATCTGTGTTGTGTCTGTGATTTTCACAGACCCAAAGACTTCAATTGAAGTGTTTGGTCTTCATGGACCAAAGTAAGGCACTGTGCTGTGATTTTTTCACTGACCCATGGTCAGTAGAAAGCTACTAATGTGTGAACAAACACATTAAAATCAATGGGTCAGAGAAAAACAGAAATGTTTTTTTAAATCAAATCTGTTTTTATTAGATTTTCCAAGAAGCAATACAACATAAAGGACATAAACACAACCAACCCCCTCCCCCCTCCCCCCCCCCCCCCTTGCTCCGTAGATCGGGTGTAGTCCATCTTGAAAGAGAGTCCATGTTAAGTGACACATTAGGAGACGAAGAGCCGTAGTACTCCATGCGATCAGAAAATCAACCATAATGTCCCCTCGCAATGAGACCCCACACTCCAAACATCCGCACCGGGCACATCACAGTCATCAAGCTATAACCTCAGATGGCAATATGGAAGTATTCAATCCACGCATACCATATCTTATTGAATTTTCTGTTGTTCCCTCTCTTTTGATATACATAACTCTCCAACCTAACCAAAGTATGCACTGCCTCAGTTAAGTCTTGAATTGTCGGAGGATCCGGGTCAATCCAGCGGGCAGCTATCCGTTTTCTGGCTTGGTATAGGATGCGTCGGAGCGCCAGCCTAACCTCACTGGTGCCAGCCAGGTCCCCCACACATCCCAACAAGCAGAAAATAGGCAAGCTGGCTATACTAACTCCATAAACCTTTTGAATGAGATCAAGGACATTAGTCCAGTACCTACGCAAGCGTGGACAATTCCACATCAAGTGTATGAGATCACCAGATGCGGCCCTACATCGTGGACAATTATCATCAGGTCGAAACCCAAATTTGTAAAGCATAGTCGGAGTCCTATACACTCTATGGATCAAGAATAGCTGTGAAACTCTATGGGCCTCACTAATCGCAATGTCAGGGAAATCAGCAAGTACCTGCTCCCATTGTTTTTCCTGCAGATCCGGAATATCTTTTTTCCATTTATCATAAAGTGACAATGGTGACTTTTTAAGCTGAACCTCCATCAGACTAAGGTAATGCAGCGATATCACTCCCCCCGAGCCACCACCGGCAGCCGTCAGGTCTATGATTGCATGTTTCTGTGCTGACTTCAGTTTCTCCCGCCGCTCCTGCACCTGTATGGCATGTCTTACCTGCTGGTATACATAGAAAAGGGACTTAGGAAGGCCAAACTCCTGTTGCAGTTGGGAGAAGTCCTTCAAGGACGAGCCCTCGAACAGTTGACATAACCTGTCCAAGCCATATTCCCTCCAAGCCCTGGCACTGGACACCCCATCAAGCTCAGAATATAGAAGATTAGGCCATATGGGGGTGAATTTAGTGTACCCTGAGACCCCTACCAATTTCCTAGCCCTCCACCACACCTCATGCATCACTCCCAGTTTACCATAAGTTCGGCCCACATCCCGGAAAGTGCCATCTTCCAAGGCTGATACAAGGCAGCGCCCCTTAATCAAATGTTTCACAATGAGAAAAACAGAAATGTGAACAAGGCCTCAGTGAGCTGATAATCTACCCTGTTTCTGAAGATGGAGTTTGGCACAAAATTGAGTGAATGATCAGTGCACGATGAAAGGAGAAGACAAGTGGCTCATGAAAAATGCCTCTTTCTTTCTTATAAGATGAACCACAAAGATTCTTATATTCACATGTATCATCAACTTGACATCAATACTGAGTGCCTAGTTACCATGGCAACATCGTGTATACATTGGCGAATCGAGGAGGTGCAGCAGAGTTGTGGAGAGGTATATAACAGTAGCCCCCAATTATTGCAATCTCCCAACAGATCCTTTGTTTCTCCTTAATCAGATGACCCCTCTTCTGAGATATAATTCTTCCAATCGAATACATAGTCAAGTCTGCCCTAAACAACCTTGAAGTCAAGGGTCTGATTATCCTTGAACTTGAAAGGGGAGGTAGGTTCTTGTGGTTTGGAAATCTTGTGGGAAAGTGCCTGAGAAATGTTTAGTCTACTAATTCCTGCAAAAATGTGCTATATCTTGTTGTCCTCTGTATTGACTACTTCCTGCCTGCCCTGACCTTGGACTATTTACCATATAGTACATACTCTGCCTGCCCTGACCTTGGCCTGTCCCTGATTATGATTCTGCCTGACCCTTCTCTGCTATGAACCAGCATCTCTGACCCGTGTGGATAATCTGTCAATCATACAAATACTACTCCAGGAGGTAGCATCCTAGTGGTTCCCGTCCAGAGAAGTCCAGATTTCTTTACAGGGGTTATAAGGGTAAAAACCAGGGGACTGTCAGGATAACACTCTTAGGAGTAGCCTAAAGTCAAATCTGTTAGTTGACAAACCACACCCACTGCTATAACAATTAGCTTAGGCCAAAGATGGAACTACCAGAAGAACCTGCATACCATCTTGGCCCACTCGGACTACCATTTCCCCTTTGCCTATGACAGCACCCCTGGCGAGACCGCCCGCTCCTCCTCAGGACAGGAAACAGGAACCAGAACTGGATGGACAGATGTCTTTTTTCGGCCTTATGTACTATGTTACTAGAATCGCTTTAAGTTCCATTCACACGTCCGTAAGTGTTTTGCGGATCCGCAAAACACAGACACCGGCCATTTGCACATGGCCTGCACTATAATAGAAAATGCCTATTCTTGTGGTTATTGCGGACAAGAATAGGACATGTTTCATATTTTTGTGGAAACGCAAGTGCGGATCCGGAAATGCGGATGCGGACAGCACAGTGTGCACCCATTCTGGCCCCATTGAAAATGAATGGGTCCGCACCCGTTCTGCAAAATTGCGGAACGGATGCAGACTACTTTTGTGGATGTGTGAATGGAGCCTTAAAAGAGGGTCCACCCCCTCTATCCCCAGTTCTGTTTCCTGTCCTAAGGGACAGGTGGAATTGGAATCGCTGTTTGCCCCGGCTTTTTCAAGTATTAGGAGGGTTACCCCGGCAGTGTAAGCCTCCTCTAAGAGCCGCTGAGATAAGACTGGGCTCCCTTCTCTTCCTACCCCCCTCTGGTCTCCTTCCTGGCTTGGGCAGGTTACAGCCTTCCTGGGTGCAGCGGACTTCTGTGGGCCGTGTTTCGATGTCCGGCTGCCAGCAGGTGTAAAATGGACATCGCTTCTGGTTGGCAGAGGGAGGAAGTGCTGTGCTGCAGACCGGAGTGGGGAGGAGCTGACACATGCGTGCCAGGAGAAAAGCCCAGCCAGCTCACTGTCATGCCGGTGGAGAAGAGGCTGACAGTTCCTCCATTATAAGAAATAAGGTTCCTGGACAACACTTGATGCTTCGTGATTTATTAAAGCTTGATATACAATGTGCGTTATGCCAGTTTGTAAACAAAATAGTTTCAGGACGTTTCGGCCGTAGCCTTCATCAGGAAACTGGATGAGCCGCACTGTATGTAAAGGGATGGCCACAGTGGCGTGTAGGGGGGCTCTATGGCCCTGTGGGCGGATAAATCTGTCTGGATTAGGGCAGTATGCCTGTTTGTAGTCCGCCATGATTCATGGCCACTGTAGATAGGTTTTAAGATTCCTCAAGACCTTAGGGATAAGCGCAGGGACGTATCTGCAGGCGACCTGTGGCAGAGTAAACTGAAAGATCGTATGAAGGGAATCTTTCACATAAAAGGAATTGCGACAAATAGATACAAATAAGAAAACACTCGGCTGAGATAAGGAAAAGCAAGGCAGCTGGATGTGTGAGATCAGCACATCCAGACGCAGAAAGTGAACAGGGACTATGGATGTGTGAAATAAACACATCATAGAGTGTCCAAAGAATGTGAAAGATACACATATAAGAGAACTTTAGAATAAACACCCTAGGTCTGGGGTTTAATTTTAAAATTAGTAATACACATTGTTGGTTTGTGTTTTTTCTTTTATATTAAAAAACCGAAATAAAAATTATATTTTAAGCCAGAAACAGGAAGTTTAGTGGCTAATGAGCCACTTTTGTGTAGAAATATAGAGTTTTTCCTGGGCTATATAGGGTCACATGTGTGATAAATAGCAAAAATAAGTACCGTATTTTTCGTTTTATAAGACGCATTTTTCCCCCCCTAAAAGTGGGGGGGGAATGGCTGTGCAACCTTTAAAGCGAATACTAGTGAGCGCTTCCATTAAGGAAGTGCTCACTAGTAGGATTTAGGTGCCGGGAGTAGGGAGTGAAGCACTGCAAACGCTTGTAATACTCACTCTCCCTCTCTTCATTACTGGGGCCAGCGCTACATTGTCCTGACCCCATACAGCGTCAGGACGTAGTACACGCACTATGACCTGACGCTGCACTCAGTCAGGTGACAGTGCAGTGCGGGCCAGAGAAGACATGGAAGCACGATTGTTGCAGGAGATGGAGAGGAGCCGCGGAGCAGGATTGGTAAGAGAACTTTTTTATTTTATTCTGATGTGAGGTCTGCTGGGGGTTCTGGCAAGGAACTCTGATTGGGGGTTCTGACAATGAGGGCTGATCTGAGGTCTGACAATGAGGTCTGATAGGGTAGGGGTCTGGTCTGAAATAAATGACTTATCTGAGGTCTTATGGGGGTCTTACATTGAGGGCTGATCAGATGTCTGAAATAAAGGGCTGATATAAGGTCTGATGGGGTCTGACATGAAGGGCTGATATGTGGGTCTGATGTGATGTCCTGATATGGGGGTATGATCCGATGGCCTGATATCTGTGGGGGTCTGATCTGAGGATCTGATATGAGGTCTGATGAAAAAAGAATGTTTCTTATTTTCCTCCTCTAAAACCTTGGGTACGTCTTATCATCGGGTGCGTCTTATAAAGTAAAAAATATGGTATGTGTTATTAACAGTTCTGCAGTGAATTTACATTGTCATTCAGTGGTGAAATTTCTTTGTGATACAGCCTTTTTTTGGGAAAATTGGTCAGTAAATGTAGACTTTCTTCTGTAATTGCGTTGATTAGCCATTCAATGGTGAATTTTTTGGGAAACAGCCTTTTTTGGGAAAATTAATGGGTAATTGCAGAGTATCTTCTGTAGGGACTAACAATTGGTCGATTAGCCATTCAGTGGTGAAATTTGTTTGGGATTTTTTGGGAAAATTGGTCGGTGAATGTAGACATTCTTCTGTAGGGACTGAGTAATTGCGTAGATTAGCCATTCAGTGGTAAAATCTGTTTGTGATCCGGCTTTTTTTGGGAAAATTGGTCAGTGAATGTAGACTTTCTTCTGTAGGGACTGAGTAATTGCTGTCCCTCCACTGCAGGGACAATTCACAGTGCTCCTCCAGCATACCACATGTGCATGCCACGGCGGTGTCACGCTGTTCTACACCTCGTTTGCCGGGACGAGGGGAGGAACTGTTCCGTGTCCTTCATCAAGAAATCAAATCCTGGTTTTCTCCGCGACAACTCAAAATCGGAATCATGGTGACCAACAACGGGAAGAACATGGTGTCGGCGCTGCGTCAAGAAGGGCTGAGTCATGCGCCCTGCATGGTGCACGTGTTCAATCTGGTTGTAAAGTGGTTCCTGAATTCTTCCACCCATCTGCAATACATCATCCTAAAAATGGCCAGGATACTTTGCATGCACTTCAGCCACTCGTACAAGCCAAGCACACCCTCCTTGAGGTGCAGTGGCAGAACAGCATCCCCCAACATAGGCTGATATGCGACGTTTCCACCCATTGGAATTCCACTCTCTATATGATGGACCGACTATACAGAGAAAGGTCATAAATGATTTCTTGATGATCCAAGCAGACAGAGGTACTCCCCTGGGTAACTTCGATGTTAGCCAGTGGCAGCTCATGCGTGACACCTACCATTTGCTTGTGCCCTTTGAACAACGTCATTCCACTGATTCATATCCTGGAAAAGATGCTGGTAAATCTGGCTGATCAGAGTACTTGAGACGTGGTGCCTACATCTCATGGCCACATGAGCCCCGTGGGGGCTGAATTGGAGGAGGAGAAGGACATTGGAGCACAAGCAATGTGTAGCGAAATGGGTGGTTTTTATACACAGGTGACAGGAGAGGAGGAGCAGCCAGAGGAGTGATGAGGAAGATGAGGCAGAGGACCCAGACACACCGTGGCAGTATGCAGTGGAGCTGGAGGCAGGGAGTCCCTCCGAGTCATTTGCACAAATGGCCCAATGCATGCTCACTTACTTGTGTAGTGACAGCCTAATTGTCAGCATTCAGCAGAGGGATGACTTCTGGCTCTCCACCTTGTTGGACCCTTGCTACCGGTCAAAAATGGGGGCCTTTTTTCACCCGCTGAGAGGGAGGACAAACTGAACTACTATAGAGACATCCTATGTAGTCAGTTGGCCGCTGCCAATGTGCGCCATCGTCCATCCTCTCACAGGTCTGACCAGGGGGGCCCTCTGTGCTCATGTTCCTCTGGAGCAGGAGCAGCCAGAGGAGTGATGAGGAAGACTAGGCAGTGGACCCAGACACACCGTGGCAGTATGCAGTGGAGCTGGAGGAAGGGAGTCCCTCCGAGTCATTTGCACAAATGGCCCGATGCATGCTCACTTACTTGTGTAGTGACAGCCTAAATGTCAGCATTCAGCAGAGGGATGACTTCTGGCTCTCCACCTTGTTGGACCCTTGCTACCGATCAAAAATTGGGGCCTTTTTTTTACCCGCTGAGAGGGAGGACAAACTGAACTACTATAGAGACGTCCTATGTAGTCAGTTGGCTGCTGCCAATGTGCGCCATCGTCCATCCTCTCGCAGGTCTGACCGGGGGGGCCCTCTGTGCTCATGTTCCTCTGGCATGGCTGCTGTGGTAGGGTGGTGGGTAGGAGCAGTTCCAGCTCCATCAGCAGCAATTTGAGTCTAGAGTCACTGATGAGCAGCTTTCTTAACCTGCCTAGTGAAGAAACTTCTCACCAGCAGCAGCTAGACCTTCTAATGAAGGCCTGTGCCACCCTAGATAGGATTCTTGCTTATTCTCCAGGGGTGCTGTCATACAGTTGTGTTCAAAATTATTCAACCCCCAATGCTGGAAAGGGTTTTAGGGAACTTAGTGTAGATTTGTAATTGTGTTCAGAATTAAATCTTACAAGGACTTTTTAAAGAACCAAATGCAACTAAAATGACATCAGTTGTTTTTGTAATACAGTATTACATTTTTTTTTGTGATTTCTTCATTGACACAATTATTCAACCCCTTAAAGACTACCACTCTTAAGAACAGAGGTTCATTCAAGTGTTTTTGATCAGGTATTGAAAACACCTGTGGATGTCAAGGAGCAGCAATCAAGCATAATAAGCACCAATTAGGCAGATTTAAAATGACTGCGATACTCAGCTCCTTCTAGACATTTACTGGTGTGTTTACAGACATGGTGAAGTCAAGAGAATGGTCCATGAAGACAAGAGAAGAGGTGATTTCTCTTCACAGGAAGGGCAATGGCTATAAGAAGGTTGCAAAGATGTTAAACATACCAAGAGACACCATAGGAAGCATCATTTGCAAATTCAAGGCAAAGGGCACTGTTGAAACGCTACCTGGTCGTGGCAGAAAGAAGATGCTAACTTCGACTGCTGTGTGCTACCTGAAGCGCAAAGTGGAGAAAAGTCCCCGTGTGACTGCTAAAGAACTGAAAAAAGATTTGTCAGATGCGGGTACTGAAGTTTCAGCTCCGACAATAAGGCGCACACTGCGTAATGAAGGCCTCCATGCCAGAACTCCCAGGCGCACCCCCTTGCTGTCTCCAAAGAATAAGAAGAGTTGACTGCAGTATGCCAAAAGTCATGTGGACAAACCACAAAAGTTTTGGGATAGTGTTCTGATGAAACAAAATTAGAACTGTTTGGGCCCATGGATCAACGCTATGTTTGGAGGAGGAAGAACAAAGCCTATGAAGAAAAGAACACCTTGCCTACTGTGAAGCATGGCGGGGGGTCAATCATGCTTTGGGGTTGTTTTGCTTCTACAGGTACAGGGAAGCTTCAGCGTGTGCAAGGTACCATGAATTCTCTTCAGTACCAGGAGATATTGGATGAAAATGTGATGCAGTCCGTCACAAACCTGAGGCTTGGGAGACGTTGGACCTTTCAACAGGACAATGATCCCAAGCATACCTCCAAGTCTACTAGAGCATTGTTGCAGATTAAAGGCTGGAACATTTTGAAGTCGCCATCGCAGTCACCAGACTTAAATCTGATTGAGAACCTCTAGTGGGACTTAAAGAAAGCAGTTGCAGCGCGCAAGCCTAAGAATGTGACTGAACTGGAGGCTTTTGCAGATGAAGAATGGGCGAAGATACCCGTAGATCGCTGCAAGACACTTGTGTCAAGCTATGCTTCACGTTTAAAAGCTGTTATAACTGGAAAAGGATGTTGTACTAAGTACTAAGATTGAATGTCACTTGGGGGTTGAATAAACGGACTTACAAGTGTCTCTTTGATTTAATTGTAAACAAGATGACTGAAATGATCAAAATCAATGTCAAACTGGCCAAAACACTCAATTTCAGTGGGGGTTGAATAATTTTGAACACAACTGTAGGTGAAGGGGAAATATTAGATTACACTTACTGGTAATCGGTTTTCTTTGAGCCTATGACAGCACCCGCATAATTCCCTTCCCTAAAAATGCTTTGTCTATGAAGTAATAAAAAATATAAATTAATTAATTCATTTATTAAATAAAGATGACAATTTTATTATAAGAAAGTTGGACAGGATGTATATAAGAAGATTTTATTAGGATATTATCTTCCTTAGTTCTTGGAAAAGGACTGGGGATAGAGGAGGTGGACTCTTTTAAAGCGATTCCTGTACCTATGGTTTGTCTTCAATGGTGATATCTAGGGAGCATTTCATTTTATTTTAGTTTTTTATCCATTTATTTTTTATGTATTCATCGATGTATTAGCACTACATGGGATTATTAAAGTACCTTTTTTAGAATTACTTTCCAGTTGTCCAGTCCATATATGAGTGCCCGCCGCCAGTATTCAAATTGATCTTTTTTCCTCTGGAGGGGTGATCCAGAACGGCCAGGAGCACCTTTCCTGAGAAAAGTGAAAGTGAGCATCTCCCTATTTTTTATTTCAATTTGATTCCTGTTCCTGTTTGCTGTCCTGAGGAGAAGGAGGCAGTCTTTCAAAGAAAACCGATTACCGGAAGGACCATAACCTTCCCAATGAACGAGTTACTGAAGAAAACCGCGGATAATGCGGGAATCCACAATCCTGGAGACCTGAAATTCAAGATTACCATCAACTAAAATTGGGGGAGGAGGCAAAGAGGAAGGAACAGTAGGTTGGACATAAGATTTCAATAGGGACTTGTAAAAAACATTATGGATCTTCCAAGTCTGAGGAAGATCAAGACGGAAAGCAACGGGATTGATGACGGATAAGATCTTGTAAGGCCCAATAAACCTAGGACCCAACTTCCAGGAGGGAACCTTCAGTTTGATATTCTTTGTAGACAACCACACCAGATCACCCACATTCAGGTCCGGACCAGGCACACGTCTCTTATCTGCCACACACTTATATCTCTCACTCATCTTTTTTAGATTACCCTGAATCTTTTGCCAAATAGGAAAATCTCTCCTCATCAGGTAAACCAAAAGAGCCCTCTCCAGAGAATATCCCAAACTGTGGATGAAACCCATATGAACCAAAAAATGATGACTTATCAGAGGAGTCCTGGCGACGGTTATTTAAAGCAAACTCCGCAAGGGACAAAAAAGAACACCAATTCTCCTGATTCTCTGCAACAAAACAGCGCAGATATGTCTCCAGATTCTGATTGACGTGTTCGGTCTGACCATTCGACTGCGGATGAAAAGCAGAAGAAAACAACAACCGAACCCCCAAGCGAGAACAGAAGGCCTTCCAGAATCTGGAAACAAATTGCGTGCCCCTATCAGAAACGATGTCAGAAGGAATGCCATGTAATTTAACAATATGATCGACGCAGGTCTAGCAGGCTGCCACAAACCCCTCAACCGTCTTACGAAGAGTTGGCCACCAGAATCTGCGAGCAATGAGATCCACTGTGGCTCTACTCCCCGGGTGCCCAGCAAGAACACTATGATGGTGCTCCTTAAAAACTTTGTGTCGCAAAGCGAGCGGCACAAATAACCTCCCAGGAGGACAAGGATCAGGTGCCTCTGCCTGGGGTGCCTGAACACCTCTGCCTCCAAATCAGGATAAAGAGCAGAGACGAACACCCCATCAGCCAAAATGGGACCTGGGTCCACAAAGTTCCCCCCTCCTGGAAAACAACGTGACAGGGCATCTGCCTTCACATTTTTAACCCCAGGGCGGAACGTAACAACAAAATTAAACCTAGAAAAGAACAAGGACCATCTGGCCTGTCTCGGGTTCAGACGCTTGGCTGATTCCAAATAGGCCAGATTCTTATGGTCGGTAAACATGGTAATTGGGTGTCTGGCTCCCTCCAACCAATGATGCCATTCCTCAAAAGCCAATTTGATGGCCAACAACTCCCTATTTCCCACATCGTAATTTCTCTCTGCGGCTGAGAGCTTTTTTGAGAAAAAGGCACACGGTCGCCATTTAGCAGGAGGGACCCTGAGATAAGACCGCGCCCACCCCCACCTCAGAGGCATCCACCTCAACAATAAAAGGTAGAGAGACATCAGGTTGTGCCAAAATGGGAGCGGAAGAAAAACGCTCTTTAATACTAGAAAAGGCTTAAAGCTCCTCTTCCGACCATGAGGAAAAATCCACCCCCTTTTTAGTCATATCAGTGAGTGGCTTAACAACAGAGGAATAATTCAAAATGAACTTTCTGTAATAATTAGCAAAACCCAAAAAGCGCATCAGCGCCTTCTGATTTTCAGGAAGCTCCCAATCAAGCACGGCGCAGACCTTCTCCGGGTCCATCTGAAAACCAGAAGCGGAGACAAGAAAACCAAGAAATTGAATCTCTGGAACCAGTTTAGCGTACAATTTATTCTCCCGCAGAATCAGCAAGACCTGAGATAGGTGGTCCTGATGAGTCTTGAAATCAGGAGAAAAAATCTAAATGTCATCTAGATATACCAGTACAAATTTCCCCATTAAATGATAGAAAATGCTGTTCACAAAATGTTGGAAGACGACCGGAGCATTCATCAAACCAAAGGGCATAACCAAGTTCTCAAAATGACCCTCCGGGGTATTGAAGGCCGTCTTCCATTTGTCCCCCTTCCTGACCCTGACAAGGTTGTATGCCCCTCTTAAATCCAACTTAGAAAAAACTTTTGCCCCCGCAATTTGGTTAAACAAATCGGGGATCAGAGGAAGCGGATAGGGGTCACGAATCGTGATACGGTTAAGCTCCCTGAAATCCAGACAAGGTCTTAAAGAACCATCTTTTTTTTAACAAAGAAAAAACCAGCGGCAACAGGTGACTTCGAGGGAACATGAATTCATCTTTCCCAAGCTGAATGTTGATACCCCCAGGGGGAAGCTTACCCTCTGGAGGAGATATATCGACGACTGTTTGTTAATGTGGGAGGGTGAAAGGGATGGTCTTGAGGATTTTATTGAATTATTGAATAATGAGAATTGGAATTTGAAGTTCACCGGAGAAATCAGCGAACACAGAATTAACTTCCTCGATTTATGCATTAAGATAGAAGAGGGACAGTTTAGAACCTGCACCTTTTTTAAGGAGACAGATGTTAACTCCTATATTGATCTAAAAAGTTGTCACTACAAGCCTTGGCTAAAAAATATCCCCAAAGGACAGTTCAAAAGGATAGCTCGGAATTGCACCACTGTGGATGATTATAGGATTCAAACTAATGTACTCAAAGAAAGATTTCTAGAGAAGGGCTATGAAGAGAATGAACTAGTAAAAGAAATAGAGAGTGTAGAGGAGGAGAAAAAAGGAAGGAAGAAGGAAAACAAAAAAACGCATGACAGCAAGGATTTTAGATTCTCGTTCCTAACCAAATATAATTCCATGTCGGGCAAAATTAAGGAGCTAGTGAAGAAAAACTGGGGAATATTGAGAAATGATCCTATCCTTGGTGGACATATCCCTAATAAGCCCTTTTTATTTTTAAGAAGGCGGCTAGTATAGGAAGCAAACTTGTACATAGTGCTATCCCCCCAGAGTCTGTCAAAGAAAAGAAAAAAGGGGGCAGGTTTACCTGTTGCGGCTTTTGTGTGGGGTGCAGGAATCGCAGCTCTAAAGAAAGAATAAGAACCATTGAGGTAGTCACATCGAAGAAGAATGGGAAGGAATTCCCTATCAGAGGACACTGTTCCTGTGAAAATGAGGGGGTCATTTACATGCTGGAGTGCCCTTGTGGCCTCCAGTACGTGGGTAGGACCACAAGAGCTCTTAAGGTCCGCATTCAGGAGCATATCAATAATATCAAAAAAGGGCTAATGAGCCATAGTGTTCCAGCTCACTTTAAACTAAAACATGGAAAAAACCCCCGTGGTTTGAAATTTGCTGGCTTAGAGGTTGTTAAACCACACTGGAGAGGGGGTGACGCTATTAAACAAATCAATGGCAAAGAAATACAATGGATCTATCAACTGGGCACGTTACAGCCCGAGGGCCTTAATATTGAGTTTGACCTTAAACCATGTCTGGTGTGATTCAATAATTTGTATCAAGAAAAAACTAGACCATTGACCAGGTAATACTCGCGAGGCTTCGCGATAAATAGAATGAGCGGAACACTTTGCGATAATGTGTTACAGTGCCCCTGATATGAGAGACTCCATTATTCGGATAGAGACATTTTGTATAACAGATGGATTAAGATGTAACTTACCTCCGCATGAGTAAAAAGTCCCTATATAAGGATAGCTCTTTATGAGCAGAAAGTTCGCTTCTTAGATTTGCAGGATCTGTGAGGTACACACCCACTGATAGTAGTTGGTGATAGGCTGTTCTATACTTGTGACAAAGTTTTTATCAATGGAGAAGACTCCTCCCCGGTCATGTGAGGGTCACATGACCAGAAGAACCCACGTATTCAACCCATCCCCTTTTATAATGAATGGTGCGTAGCGAATATAACAAATAGCTTGGATAATGGAAAGGGAGATGAATCCCTTTAAGGACGATTTCGATTCAGTGAAAAAGACAGTGGATAAATGTATTATGAATAATAATGTAAGCAAAAAGTGGAGAATGAGTAAGGAGACACGACTTTTATTTGTAATAATTGAGTGCAATTATTTTATGCATGAATTGTTTTTGTTGTAACGTATTTTATGAATGAATTGTGTTTTGTTGTAACGTAATTTTACGGTGGATCAATTTATATGTATATCCGGATTAAGGCACTATAAAAAGACGTCATTTTGGGACATGCGCAATCGCCCCTGAGGAAGCCTTGAGCGAAACCCGGGTCGGGCAGATACCACGGATTTTACCTTTTATACATGCTTTTACCATTTATTCGCTTGTGAGTATAATAAATCCCTTTTGATTATACTTTATTGTGAGGGTCCTTCACTATGTTCGTGTGAATTTGGTCTTCTAGAGGTAACGGTCTTTGAAGGGTACTGAAACCTTGAGGATTAGGACCATTGGAGTGTACACGCCATAGGAGAGCACCGGGATTGAATATCGGGAATACAGCAGCGCGGTTCCAGCCTTTTGACTTGTACTGTATCTTAGCGTGGACGGTCCACCACGTGTTTGTGAACCTGCAGCGCATAACGAACTGAGTCCGTGGGGGTGATTACGAACTGGTTTACATTTTTGTAGGTGACTTCGAGGGTCTGATATGTCCCTTTCTCAGGCTCTCAGAGATATAAGTACGCATGGCGGCTCTCTCAGGTTGAGAAAGATTGTATATTCGTGATTTAGGCAGCTTGGCGCCTGGAATGAGATTAATTGGACAATCATACTACCGGTGAGGGGGCAACTCCTGGACACCACTCTCGGAAAACACATCAGAAAATTCCGAGAGAAAAGAAGGTACGGTCTTGGTAGAAACCTCTGCGAGAGTTGCCGTGCAATTCTCTCTGCAAAACTCACTCCAACCATTTATTTGCCTTGCTTGCCAATCAATGGTGGGGTTATGTTTACTCCCAAACTAGCGGACTAATTTTGGGGGATCAGGTTTAATAATTTTACTTCACACCAAATGCCACAGTGGGCGTAACCTATTTATCTCCCAAAAAAAAAAAAAATATTAAATTGTTCTAAAAACCGTATCTTTATTGACTCTCTTAAAAATGCTCTGACATCTTCTGAGCTTAACACATATATTTAAAACCCTGGTAATGCCTCCACATAATGATCATATGTAACTCCAAGGGTGGGAACACCCTTGGAGTTACATATAATCATTATGTGGAGGCATTACCAGGGTTTTAAATATATGTGTTAAGCTCAGAAGATGTCAGAGCATTTTTAAGAGAGTCAATAAAGATACGGTTTTTAGAACAATTTAATATTTTTTTTTTGGGAGATAAATAGGTTATGCCCACTGTGGCATTTGTGGTTATGTTTAGTGAGCCAGGGTAGCCCCAACACTAGGGGAGTAGGTAATCTGCTTAAGACAAAACATGACACATCCTCAACATGAGTGTCACCCACAGGATATTGTGAACTATGCCCTTTAACGATTTTTGAGAAAGTGGAGCGGAATCGATAGCAAAAACAGGTATAGCTTTTTCCAAAGTGCACACCTTGAAACCATGTGTTGTAGCAAATTGACTATCAATGAGATTGATAGCTGCTCCACTATCAACAAAAATCTCACAAACAAAGTTCTTGCTGTCTAGCGCCACCCTGGCAGGTAGGAGAAAACGGGAACTACAAGCAAACGGCAATTCTGCCAATTGTAGCACTACGGAGGGAGTCAGGGTCACCTAGAATCAAGCCAGCAAACAAAACACAAAGTAAACGGAAAGCACTTATCTTAGAGCAAAACGACTGCAGCCTCCAGCAGCACACACTTCATCCAGGAAGTAATATAAACCGCAAGGAGGAGCAGTAAGAGAGAGAATATAAAGCAAACCGATTAATCAAAGATAAGAGGCAGCTGAGGGAGAGAAAGGAACTGAGCAAAGTGAAACCAAAACAAAGAACGTCATACACAAGACAGGGAGGAACCTCTGACCGACCGTCTCCCAGAACCGGCGGTGACAGTATCTCACCCAGAGCAAGCTGGGTGAGAACAAGAAGGGTTGGGAAAATAGTTTTTTCCCACTGTCTGCAGAAGTCAGGCTGGTAATGGGGATAATTAGCAGCCAGCTGAGGAGCTTGGATTAATCTGGGTTGAGCTCCTCAATCAAGGCTCCCAGTCTGGGAAAGGAGCAGGCTGTGTCAAGGCCTGTGGGAGCCAGGACCCTCTAACCAGGGGTGGGATTCAAATTTTTAACAACAGGTTCCCTACTCCGCGGTGGATACGCAGCGTCACGACACATATACGCCGCGTCACGACACGTTTACATATACATACACCATATATATGCAGCACATATAAATACACTATATACATGGTACACATACATAAATACACCATATACACTACACACATATTGTCACATTTCTCCCCACATGGCCCCCTCCATCCTCCATGTTGTCACATTTCTCCCCACATGGCCCCCTCCATATTGTCACATTTCTCCCCACATGGCCCCTTCCATCCTCCATATTGTCACATTTCTCCCCACATGGCCCCTCCATCCTCCATATTGTCACATTTCTCCCCACATGGCCCCCTCCATCCTCCATATTGTCACATTTCTCCCCACATGGCCCCCTCCATCCTCCATATTGTCACATTTCTTCCCTCCTGCTCCCCTCCATCCTCCATATTGTCACATTTCTCCCCACATGGCCCCCTCCATCCTCCATATTGTCACATTTCTCCCCACATGGCCCCCTCCATCCTCCATATTGTCACATTTCTTCCCTCCTGCTCTCCCACCCATCCATATTGTCACATTTCTCTCCCCCCCCCCCCCCCGGCCCCCTCCATCCTCCATGTTGTCACATTTCTCTCCCCCCCAGCCCCCTCCTTGCCATCTGTTGTCACATGATCACACTCACTACCCGTCCCTAACACGACCTGACCTGTCCTGACTCCTGTCTGTGGACTGTCAGCAACTCTAGGCAGCCTCTGCTCTGGCTGCTTCCTGCCGCTGCCACGCCGCTTACTCACCAGCAGGGGAGGGCTGGCAGCCTTAGTCCTGGGGGGAAAATCCAGTCAAGTGGCCCGTTGCACCACCGAATCAGCTCACCAGAGGGCTCTTTTCCTTGTGTCTAACCCGTTGCGTGATAGCGAGCCAAGCCCCATTCCGGACAGCAGAGACATGGAGCAGTATCATGATTGACTGATCTTTTTTTACTACAAAATCACAGTAACAACTTTATCTCATTGTGATTTTGTTGTAAAAAGATCACAGAGAGGCACAGAGCGTTATCAATCGTGTTACTGCTCTGTGTCTCTGCTGTCCGGTGCGGGGCTTGGCTCGCTATCACGCAGCGGATTAGCCTCACAGGATCCGCTCCGTGTTAAAGATCCCTAACCCCAATGCATGGCTACAATTACCCAGTCCTAATAAAATCTGGTCCTACCTTATCCAGGGTGTCGCTGGCATCGGCGTGATGTCCACTAGATCCAGAACAAGGTCCCTGTGATGATAGAGAAAAAAAAGAACAATCACATAAGGAAGGGATGGTGACTGCCCCTGTGATATCACCAGCAGGGGGCGCTGTGCTGGCCTGTAAGACTGAGCCATGCCAATGTATATAAAGGCAATCTAGGACATTTCCCCTAAGTGCTACTACACAGTACTAATGCCCACCTTGTGTCCCCACAGTAATTATGCCCACCTTTGTTCCTGTCACAGCAGTAATGCCCAGATTATGTGCCCCCTCACAGCAGTAATGCCCAGATTATGTGCCCCCTCACAGTAGCAATGCCCAGATTATGTGCCCCCTGACAGTAGCAATGCCATATTATGTGCCCCCTCACAGTAGCAATGCCATATTATGTGCCCCCTAACAGTAGCAATGCCATATTATGTGCCCCCTCACAGTAGCAATGCCATATTATATGCCCCCTCACAGTAGCAATGCCATATTATGTGCCCCCTCACAGTAGCAACGCCATATTATGTGCCCCCTCACAGTAGCAATGCCCAGATTTTGTGCCCCCTCACAGTAATTATGCCATCATTTGTGCCCCCCTCACAGTAATTTTGCCATCATTTGTTCCCCCCTCACAGTAATTTCGCCATCATTTGTGCCACCCTCACAGTAATTATGCCATCATTTGTGCCCCCTCACAGTAATTTTGCCATCATTTGTGCCCCCTCACAGTAATTTCGCCATCATTTGTGCCCCCCACAGTAATTATGACATCATTTGTGCCCCCCTCACAGTAATTTTGCCATCATTCCCCCCCCCACAGTAATTTCGCCATCATTTGTGCCCCCCTCACAGTAATTATGCCATCATTTGTGCCACCCTCACAGTAATTATGCCATCATTTGTGCCCCCCTCACAGTAATTTTGCCATCATTTGTGCCCCCCTCACAGTAATTTCGCCATCATTTGTGCCCCCCACAGTAATTATGACATCATTTGTGCCCCCTCACAGTAATTTTGCCATCATTCCCCCCACAGTAATTTCGCCATCATTTGTGCCCCCCTCACAGTAATTATGCCATCATTTGTGCCCCCCTCACAGTAATTTTGCCATCATTTGTGCCCCCCTCACAGTAATTTCGCCATCATTTGTGCCCCCCACAGTAATTATGACATCATTTGTGCCCCCTTCACAGTAATTTTGCCATCATTCCCCCCACAGTAATTTTGCCATCATTTGTGCCCCCTCACATTTATTATGCCATCATTTGTGCCCCCTCACAGTAATTTTGCCATCATTTGTGCCCCCTCACAGTAATTTTGCCATCATTTGTGCCCCCTCACAGTAATTTTGCCATCATTCCCCCCACAGTAATTTTGCCATCATTTGTGCCCCCTCACATTTATTATGCCATCATTTGTGCCCCCTCAGTGAGGGGGCACAAATGATGGCATAATAAGTGAGGGGCACAAATGATGGCAAATACTGTGAGGGCACAAATGATGGCAAAATTACTGTGAGGGCCCTCACAGTAATTTTGCCATCATTTGTGCCCCCTCACAGTAATTTTGCCATCATTTGTGCCCCCTCACAGTAATTTTGCCATCATTTGTGCCCCCTCAAATTTATTATGCCATCATTTGTGCCCCCCTCACAGTAATTTTGCCATAATTTGTGCCCCCTCAGAGTAATTTTGCCATCATTCCCCCCCCTCACAGTAATTTTGCCATAATTTGTGGCCCCCACACATTTATTATCCAATCATTTGTGCCCCCCTCACAGTAGCTGTGCCCATCACCCATTCCCCCCCTTTGGTGTGAAGTGTTAGGAGCAAAACAAAAAAAAAAAGCATACTTACCTTCTCCACTGATGACAGGCTCGGCTCCCACACTGACCCTGCTACAGGCTGTGCAAGGGAAGACTGATTCCCGGGCTTTCACAGCTCCTCCCGCAGCCAGCAGCAGTAAGTGCGGCCAGCAGGGGGAGCTCCTGAGCTGTGAAGCAGTAAGGTCTCACTGCTTCACTACGGAACGGCCCGGTGTGTGTAAATTCAGCGGCGTGTGTGTGTGTGATGTGGTGCAGGGAGCTGCAGGACCGGATCGGGATCCCTGCTTCTCACCGGTCCTGCGAACCGGCTGTGATTTCAACAAACGGTTCGGCAGAACCGGAGAGAACCGGCTGGATCCCACCCCTGCCTCTAACCCTGTGTGGGGGTAAGCACTGTGGTGTTTTTGGGGAGCTGGGTGGTAGACCCAGATCCCGCCAGAGAGGGAGTGTATACTGTGTAGTCAGTGGCCAGACGGCTGAGGTTTATTTTTATGATTTCTTTGTACTGCTGTTATGACAATAAAGCTGGTTGTGGCCAGTTTGCACCCGAATCTACAGTGGTGGAGTGGCTTCTTGATGTGTGCCAACCGTCTAAGGTGTTAAGATGGCGATCTGGAAGAGCTAAATGCCCCTGAGTTGTTACAGCAGGTATTGTGGAGCCTCTAGAGTTGTCTCCTTTACAAAGGGCTCATTAGGAAGTCCTTCAGCACCATAAGGTGCTAGTGTTTTCTTTCTTGTCAAGAAAAAGGATAGTTCCCTCTGGCCGTGTATAAATTGCCATTGACTGAATAAAATTACTGTAAAAAAAATACCCTTCTCCACTGTTCCTGAGCTCTTTGACAGGCTTCATGGATCCAGATATTTCACGAAGTTGGATTTCCAAGGAGAATACATTCTGATACAGATACAAGAGGTTGAGGAGTTGACCTCTTTTAGCACCTGAGAAATTCACTATGAATATCTATCTCATTATGTCCTATGGTCTTAATAATGGTATTTTGGTGTTTCAGAAACTTGTTAATTATGTATTTCATGATCTCTGTTATATCTGTGAAGTGGTCTATTTGGACAACATCTTGATCTTTTTTTTTGCCCGATCTGACTTTACACCGGAGATATGTTCGTATTGTCCTCCAACACTTGAGGTAGAACAGACTTGATACAAAATTTGAAAAGTGCATCTTTGAAAAGACCTCTCTACCCTTCCTGGACTCAATTATTTTTGATTGTGGTGTTGAAATGGATCCTGAGAAGTTGTCTGCTGTCCTGGACTGGTCCCATCCTACAGGCCTGGGTCCTGGGATTTGCCAACTATTACACAATAATTTATTCCTCAGTTTTCCACCCTTACCGCCTCTTTTTCTGCTCTTACCCAGAAGGAGGGTAAGAATACAAAGAAGAGGTTTCCAAAGGCCGAATGAGCCTTCCAGTCTTTCAAGCGGGCCTTTTATTCTGCATCACTCAGATGTCTCCAAACAATTCTTTCTGGAGGGTAGCTCTGGTAAGGTACACACCTACTACTTCTTCTTGAAGGATTTCCTGAAGAGTGGTGTAATCTGATGGTGTATGTCTGTCATGCTGTTATCATCTACACAGACCACAAAATCCTAACTTATATTAAGTCAGCTCAGTGTATCAACCTGTGCCAACCTCAGTGGTTGTTATTCTATGCATGGTTTGATTTAATTCTCCATTTTTGGCTGCCTGACAAAGATACTAAGGGGGATGTCACAAGGGTGACACATAAAAAGCATAGGTCATATATGCAAGGGAAGACATGTTCCATCTTACATTCATGAAGTAGTCCATCCTGAGACAGAGTCCATGGATAGAAATGGAATGTAGCATGACAACTGTGTAGATATATCATAACAATCTTTATAGGCCAAGGTCTAGCAAAGAATATGCAATATACATCCATATTAAAACATCAAAGTCTAGGCCACATCAGGACTATGGGGTGAGAGACTTGGACTAGCCCCAAGATTTACTTCATAAAGTTTCCAGGATTGCATTTTGCAAATAGCATTTTTGAAAATTGAGTGTGTCCGCTGCTCCCAACTGGCTAGCTCCTCGAGTCTACCTATTTGGTCTACCTTCTCCAGCCATTGTTCAATTGTTGGGGGACCCTTACTCAACCATCGCAAGGAAATTGGCATTCTAGCTGCTTGCACTAGATATGTGGGAAGGTCAAGTTTAAAAGGGTTCCAAGTGGTGTGTGGGAGCCACAATAATACAGACTCCAGAGAGAGGCTGATTTGTGTGCTACAAATAACATTGATCCTACAGTAGTTCCGTATGAGGGGGAAAGTCCAAAACATGTGGCTCAGGGTCCCTTCTGGTGGATATTTCTTGATGAAAACCAGACCCAGTCTACAGGAAAAAATTGTGGAGCAACTCTTCCTCTCTTGTCTGCAGATTTCTCCTTGGATGCCAGTATTGGTTTCCTGCAAAATCTGCTAAAAATTCCTGACAGCAGCATCTGTGGCTGGCACATAAGTGGACAGATCATTGTGTAAAAAAAGATGAGAGTGAAGTCCATAAAAAATAGAAAATGGTGACTCATTGGAGTGGTTGTTGTGGCAAGACTCAGCATATGGGAGCAGCGACAGCCAATCATCTTACTAAGATGAGACAAAGAGATGCAGATACTTTTCCAGAATCTGGTTGATTTTTGTTACCTTGTGAAGTCCATCTTGTTGTGCTGCCACGGAGTATCCGGTATCGGTGATGGAAGAAGCAGTCTAGAAGGCTTCTGCCTGGGAGACTGGTTCTGAGCGCAATTCACACAGACAATGGCAAAATCCCGGACAACCTGTAGGCCACCTCAATGGTCATATGAACCCCTGGATGACCAGTCAGCTTAGACTTATGTCCCCAGGTGAGCATACAGCTTCATCTGGTCAGAGGAACATATGTGTTCCCTGGAAGGATGTCATTAAACTGTATTTGAGCAACAAAAACAATGCAGACTGGGTTGATGATATGCTGTTGCTCCTCTACCCAGTCAGCAGGATGAAACGAACAAGAGAGGACATTAACTCTTGTATTCTTGTTGGCCGGACAGAAATGTAGGAAAAAGTCAATGTGTGCAAAAAACTGTTACTATTGAGAATGACTGCCACTGGGCAGACTATTTATTTTTAAGGTTCTTGTTGTCAGTGTAGATTGAGACTAGATGGCCGACCACCTTCCAGAAAATGACATCAATCTTCTAGCACCATCGTAATTCCAAGCATCTCCCTGTCACTAATGAAGTAGTTGTGTTTAGCTGGGGATAAAAGAAGTCACAGATGACCATTTTACTGGAGGAAGCAGAGATAAGAGCAGTCAGTTTGAAAAAGTGCAGGATAAATTATTGGTAGTAATTACTGAATCCTAGGAATCACCAGTGGTTCGGGGCAACTTAAAGACCCATGACAGCTTTTCAGGATCCATAGACATGCCTCATCTGAAATTATGTAACCCAGTAAAGGGTAAGAGTACGTCTTCTCTAAATAACATTTCTCAAATTAGTCATATAAATGGCTCTTATGCAAGGACTGTGGAGGACTGTGCAGACATGCCTATGATGCATAGGGAAGACAAGGATATTGTCCAGGTAGACCACTGCACAAGTAAAGAGAAGGCACCGGAATCCCTATTGCTGAAAGCAGCAGGTATCCCTAATTGCTACCCACTGTCCCTTAAAACATTCTTTCATTAAACACCACTTAAAATGGATTATTTCCTGGTATATAACACAAACAGTAAAATTTTTCATTTGTTTGTGTTATATACCGGTAAATTATCCATTTTAAAGGGGTTGTCTAGGTTCAGAGCTGATCCCAGACATATCCGTTTCTTCACCCAGGCAGCCGATGCTCTGAATTGCGCAGGATAAGGGCTTTTTCATTAGATCCAGTGATAAACCTAGTCTCTGCTAGGCCGAGGCTTCCACCTACCAGTGTTGCCGGTGACTTCACCAGCACTAATGGGCTGGCTTTAGCACTGCCCTTGCTTGTAAATTGCTTAGGTATTTGTATAAAGGTCAAAGGAAATCCCAAGATATTCCTAGTGGCTTTCTGGCTTTCCCAGGTGTTAAGTGTGATTTTCCACTCATCCTCTTCACATATCTGAATTAAAATGTAAGGCCCCCGAAGGAAAAACTTCATAAAGATCTTGGCTGCATGGAACCTGTCAAAGAGTTTGGAGATTGGCAGCAGAGGGTACTTGTTCTTAATAGTCATTTTATTCAGGCTGCAGTAGTCAATGCACGGCCAAAGAGAGCCATCCTTATTTTTATCAAGGAACAACCCGCTTCCTACTGGACAGGAAGACTTCCATATAAACCATTTTTCCACATTTCGCCTGTCATATTCTGATATAGCCTGAGCCTCAGGTAGAGACAAAGGATAGGCTTGGCCAGGAAGAGTAATTGTCGCTGGCAACAGATCAATCTTTTGTTGAAGATATAGCAGGAATCAGTAGAAGGCAGATCTTGTAGACTCTGGGGAACTTGTAGAGGAATTGATGGTTGTACCATGGCCAAATAACAAGAATGAAAATGAGGTTCCCAATGCAGAATGTCACGAACCAGCGGGTGTGAACCCACTGTGCCACGTGACCAACCTCCTCCAAGGGCATTCTCTAAGTGAACCCCTCGTTCTTCGCAATACCCCTGATGGTGGGGATAGACTTTCCCAAGGGGAACACCAGGTCGCTACCTCTTGAGGAGAACTGGAACACGAGGCAGCTGGTCCAGGCGGACCTGGTGGTACCAGTGCAAGGTACCCAAAGTACAGTCATAGTCAGTAGGCTGAGCCATAACCAGAAGTGACAGTGCAGGACCGATGAGGGATGAGGCAGTGGAGAAGTCAAACAAGCAATGGGTAACGACAGGTAGTAAAGGTACAGGTCAGGCAATCCGGGTCAGCAATAGGAGAGTTGAGACAAAGCAGGCAAGGATCAAACAGGTAGCGGAGTCCAGAAACACAAGCACGGGTCAGGTGTACAGGAAGCACAAATAACAGCAGCCTTTGCATGACACAAGGACCTCTGACACTCAGGCACCTGGGAAGGGGGCTGGACCACTAAAATAGGTGTTGGATGGCTGGGATTGGTTGCACAGGTCATATGTGCAAAAACCCTTACATCACTGAAAGTGATACACGCCGGTACTTACCGAAGTGCTGCAGGAAACAGGCTAGAAGCCATGCTGGCCATTGAGGGCAGTGCTCGCCCAAGCACAGAGCCTGGGATCGTGGTGATCAGCATCCACTGTTACACAGAAACAATGGCGAATTTTATTCAATAACAAGGCCATGTGGGCAGAGCCACAGTATCCCCAATTGGACGAAATTGGTACTGGCGGGACATAAAATAAGACCTTTTTTGATTGGAATACTCCCACTTGAAGCTCCATGGTCACAGTGATATACTGTATGGGTTCAGGAAATGCTATCCTGTTGCTGGACACACCACCAAGGACTTGAAAGGGGTTTTCAATTCACTTACTTCGTCTACAGTGGCCCTGTTCTCCTAGTTATCTGAGCATCACATGACGTGTGATGTCAGCTTCTTCCCCAGCTCTGATGACATTCCGTGCACCAGCCTGGGGGAGCAGGTCTGCCTATGTGTACCGAAACTCACTGTGAAAGCTGTGCTGGTTGGAGTGATAAGCCACACCCTCCGCCCCTGCCCTACCCATCTGCTGGCTTAGCTCTCTGCCCTGGATCTTCTCTCCCACTGTATTCTTCATCAAAGTTTAACCCCTTCTATCATAGGCAGCACTCAGGGTTGGAGGTTCTGCGTCGGGTACTGAGCAGCTGCAGGATTTACTCTTCTCTAGGCACTGAAGAGACAAATGCTGTGCACAGGATCCTCACCCCTGCAAACACAGAGCTGACAAACGTAAAAACAAAGGTGCAATGGCACACTGCAGCTAGAGCTCCGTCCTGCCACTATGCTGGATGTTAGATGAGGCATTAGTTTATATTTTGGCCAAATTATGTAAGCCACCCACCACTTCACGGTTGCCTCTACGAGTGGTCCCTAACATTAATTCTTACCTTTTATGGGCCATATCAGCCACACAAAATCCAGGGAGTGCAGGTGCAGCATGCATGCCAGATACACTCTGCTTGTAACCCCGTCTGGTGCCATACAGCGTTCATCAGATCAAGGGATGCAAATACCAACATGCATGCTGAGCCCACTAGTACTTCTCCTGGAACCAAATGGCTTCTGGTAAGTTCTATAAAGCAGACTCAGTTTTATACTGACTTTAAAACCAGCCTACAGGGCGGATTCACTAGTCAGGTGTGCATGACTGCATGGAGGTCACCACGCCTCCCATATATGCTACAAAGGATTAAAATGGGGATTGCAGTCAGCACAACCCAATACGCAGGTGCAAGTTGCTATGGTGAAATACACATACAAACGTAAAAACAAAGGTGCAATGGCACACTGCAGCTAGAGCTCCGTCCTGCCATTATGCTGGATGTTAGAAGAGGCATTAGTTTATATTTTGGCCAAATTATGGCCCATAAAAGGTAAGAATTAATGTTAGGGACCACTCGTAGAGGCAACCGTGAAGTGGTGGGTGGCTTACATAATTTGGCCAAAATATAAACTAATGCCTCATCTAACATCCAGCATAGTGGCAGGACGGAGCTCTAGCTGCAGTGTGCCATTGCACCTTTGTTTTTACGTTTGTATGTGTATTTCACCATAGCAACGTGCACCTGCGTATTGGGTTGTGCTGACTGCAATCCCCATTTTAATCCTTTGTAGCATATATGGGAGGCGTGGTGACCTCCATGCAGTCATGCAGGACGGAGCTCTAGCTGCAGTGTGCCATTGCACCTTTGTTTTTACGTTTGTATGTGTATTTCACCATAGCAACGTGCACCTGCGTATTGGGTTGTGCTGACTGCAATCCCCATTTTAATCCTTTGTAGCATATATGGGAGGCGTGGTGACCTCCATGCAGTCATGCACACCTGACTAGTGAATCTGCCCTGTAGGCTGGTTTTAAAGTCAGTATAAAACTGAATCTGTTTTATAGAACTTACCACAAGCCATTTGGTTCCAGGAGAAGTACTAGTGGGCTCAGCATGCATGTTGGTATTTGCATCCCTTGATCTGATGAACGCTGTATGGCACCAGACGGGGTTACAAGCAGAGTGTATCTGGCATGCATGCTGCACCTGCACTCCCTGGATTTTGTGTGGCTGATATGGTCCATAAAAGGTAAGAATTAATGTTAGGGACCACTCGTAGAGGCAACCGTGAAGTGGTGGGTGGCTTACATAATTTGGCCAAAATATAAACTAATGCCTCATCTAACATCCAGCATAGTGGCAGGACGGAGCTCTAGCTGCAGTGTGCCATTGCACCTTTGTTTTTACGTTTGTATGTGTATTTCACCATAGCAACGTGCACCTGCGTATTGGGTTGTGCTGACTGCAATCCCCATTTTAATCCTTTGTAGCATATATGGGAGGCGTGGTGACCTCCATGCAGTCATGCACACCTGACTAGTGAATCCGCCCTGTAGGCTGGTTTTAAAGTCAGTATAAAACTGAGTCTGCTTTATAGAACTTACCAGAAGCCATTTGGTTCCAGGAGAAGTACTAGTGGGCTCAGCATGCATGTTGGTATTTGCATCCCTTGATCTGATGAACGCTGTATGGCACCAGACGGGGTTACAAGCAGAGTGTATCTGGCATGCATGCTGCACCTGCACTCCCTGGATTTTGTGTGGCTGATATGGCCCATAAAAGGTAAGAATTAATGTTAGGGACCACTCGTAGAGGCAACCGTGAAGTGGTGGGTGGCTTACATAATTTGGCCAAAATATAAACTAATGCCTCATCTAACATCCAGCATAGTGGCAGGACGGAGCTCTAGCTGCAGTGTGCCATTGCACCTTTGTTTTTACGTTTGTATGTGTATTTCACCATAGCAACGTGCACCTGCGTATTGGGTTGTGCTGACTGCAATCCCCATTTTAATCCACAGAGCTGACAAAGACTGGAGGAGTTTTCTCCTCTGTACTCTTCTACTGGCTGTGAAAAAGTGTCTGCAGAGCATTGCACAAGAAGAGGTAGGGGGAAGATTTTTTGTACAAGATAGGGCTGCCCTCTGTCCCCATTAATATTTATTTTGGCCATAGAACCTCTAGCTCAAGCTATTAGAACGCACCCTGAGGTTTCTGGTATCTGTACTGGAGGCCGAAACCACTGTATATCACTTTACGCAGATGATGTGTTGTTATCTCTATCTGATGCGCAAAAGGCTCTACCCGGTAGTTTCAGAATACAGCAGTGTGTCTTACTACAAGGTAAATGAGACAAAATCTCAGATTCTTCCCCTCAACATTCTGTCTGGAGCCCTACATCTCCTGAAACGAGACTTTCACCTAGATTGGAGACATGATAGTGTCCAGTATCTGGGAATCACTATCCCCCCGGTTTTGTCTCGTCTCTATAAATTAAACTATGCGCCTCTACAAGATTTAATAGAATGAGACACGGCTTCTTATGGGATATTTGAAATCTCCTGGATTGGTCGCATAACATATCATTTCAAATATTGCCAAAACTTCTATTCATCTTCCGTACAGTGCCCATTAGGGTACCTTCTTTATTTAATAAAGCACAGGGACTACTCAACAACTTTGTATGGGCGGGGAAAAAACCTCGTACATCAGCTGCCCTCCTTTCTAAACCGAAACATTTGGGGGGGGCTAGGCCTTTTGATCCTACGGGATTACTTTTTGGCCACCCAAATCCAATACCTGAAATATTGGTGGAGACCGGAGTCCTCTACCCCATGGATACATATAGAGACCTCACAGGCCCCCTTAGGGCCCCTTTCACACGGGCGTTGCGGATTGGGGCCGGATAGGAAGCGGGTGCGTGGTGGGGAAATCGTGCGAGTGCGCACACAATTTCAGTCAGTTTTGACTGCGATTGCGTTGCGTGGTTCAGTTTTTTCCACGCGAGTGCAATGCGTTTTGCACGCACGTGAGAAAAAGCTGAATGTGTTACCCAGACCCGAACTTCTTCAATGAAGTTCGGGTTTGGGTTAGTTGTAGTGTAGATTGTATTATTTTCCCTTATAACATGGTTATGAGAGAAAATAATAGCATTCTTAATACAGAATGCTTATTAAAATGTGTGTTGAGGGGGTCAAAAAAAACAAAAACAAATTTAAACTCACCTCTTCCACTTGTTCGTGCCGCCCGGGTGTTCTTCTACCTTTGGTTGGGGACCTGGGAGGCAAAGGACCTTTGATGACATCACTGCGCTCGTCACAAGGTCCATCACAAGGTCCTTTGCCTCCTAGGTCCTCAACCAAAGGCAAAAGACCAGCCGGGCTGCGCAAACAAGAAGAAGAGGTGAGTTTAAGTGTTTTTTAAACCCCCTCAACCCACATTTTATTAAGCATTCTGTATTAAGAATGCTATTATTTTCCCTTATAAGGGAAAACAATACAGTGAATAGACATTTATCTCCTAGCAACCCTGCGTGAAAATCGCACCGCATCCGCACTTGCTTGTGGATGCTTGCGATTTTCACGCTGACCCATTCATTTCTATGGGGCCTGCGTTGCGTGAAAAACGCAGAATATAGAGCATGCTGCGATTTTCACGCAACGCAAAAGTGATGCAGGAAAATCACCGCTCATGTGCACAGTCCCATATAAATGAATAGGTTCGGATTCAGTGCGGGTGCAATGCGTTTACCTCACGCATTGCACCCGCGTGAAAAACTCGCCTGTGTGAAAGGGGCCTAAAGCTCTTCTGTTGAATAGCCTTAGTCTTTCTCCTCTAGAGACCCCTGCTTTACCGTCGTTGGTTGAGGCTTCCCTATACCTGTCACGGTGGGGAGTGGGGGAAAACTCCCCACCGTACAATGTCCGCGGCTACTAGGCCAGGATGCAGGAAACAGGGAGCTGGTCACCTCCTATAGCTTCCCTAGACTCCTGACTGTATGAGCCGCCTTCTATGGTAAGGAGGCCCATACCCTCGAACCTGGAGCCCTGGCATCCCTGCATTGCCCTGAAGGATGGTGACCGGGCAGAGACCACCTATTCATCCTACACCACGGATGAAAAGGTGTCTCCAGAGGCCCAGCAGCTGACCACAAACTAGACAGGGTCTACACCCGAACGGCAGGTAAGTATAACACAGCAACAAACACCTAAAGTTACCAACACTTACCTACCGCTGCCGAGATGAAGTGGGGACGCCAAGATCTACCCGGACTTTCATGTGGACACCAGCTGCACGAAGGTTCAGTGCAGAAAACACACTGTCTAGTTTTGCTTAAACCCTTCCGAGAAAGCAACCCCCTTCCGGAGGAGACAACCACACGTGTGAACGTAAATGTTCCATGCAGGCAATAGCACCTACACGGAACAACCACCATACATACCTCCACACAAACCCACACCAGAACCAACACACAAGGTGGGGAAAGGGAATAAGGAGGAACACACCAAGACACCACGCAGGACTTGCCAAAGGACCTCGGTGCCAACCAAGGGTGGCTCACACAGATAGGGAGACACACAGCCAAGGAGCAGAGCTCCTACACCAAGCTGAATAACATACAAACTGACCACAGGCTCAACTACACCAGAATATAAAGAGCCCTGACGCCACACCCAGCTCACCTAGCACACACCATTAACCCTGTGCAAACCAAAATGGGGAAACCACCAATTTAAGGGGAAAGTGTCTCGCATGCATAACCACCATGTTGCCAGCGGCAACCGCACGTGAGGCTACCATGTCACAGCCCACACATGCGGCGACCACAAAACATTGCCGCTGACAACAGCATGCGAAGCCATCGAGTCATGACCTTACCAAGGGTCGTGACAATACCACTGGTGTATATTCCACCAAAGAAGCCCCCATGTCATACTGTCTTTAATGGAATCCTCCCCAATTCAACTACTAGAATTACATCTCCGTGAAATGGATCTACACTCTTGGATAGACAAAGTGATCACTTCTGTGAGGCACCTTTTCCAAGAAGATACTCTTAAGTCCTTTTCCCAACTGCAAACTGAATTCCACATCCCTAAAGAGGACTTGTTAAAATACCTACAGGTTCGCCACTTATTGTCCTCAAAGACTCCACACCAGGTGAAGGTCAATAAAGACATATTAGAAATGTGGTCTTCCCCGGACGAGTACTGAAAGGGATTTTTAACCTTGCTATTAGATATATATTATATCAGGCACTGCCACTTGTATAGATCACTGCCACTTGTTACAAGACAGGTAATTTCCTCAGAAGACACATCCCCCAGAGGGCTCTTAATTCCTGTATGCGAGCCCACCCCAGCAGACATTGAGACTACAATAGATGACACACAGTTATCACTACCCTTGTGCCGCATAAGAAGACACACAAAGCACTGAGGGAAGGGGGCCCAAGCTGAACTCTTGCACCAAGGCCCATGAGCCGTTAGCTACGCCCCTGCAATGGATAGCAGGATCCTCATGTACATGACAGCAAGCTGTATTGAGTTTAACTTGTTAGCATCTAGACTACCATTGTAATATGTAAAATACCCTTTCATGTATTGTAGATGGCAGATACCAGTATTGTTTACCGACTTCCCTAAATTAACATGTCATCTGCTGAACTAAAGTTGGTATTCCCACCCCCAATGTCCTATAAATACATGTACTATGAAATAAAGACTTCAGATCTTAACTGTCTAAGATTGAGTTCTGGACTGTTATTATCTCCCAGCTGGAGGAGAGAGTATTCACTGAAGGGGATAATTTACCGGTGGAGGTCTGATGCCTTATTGTATGACCATCTCATAACCACCTCAAATTGGAAAGAGCTAACAAGTACCCCCGCTGGTAGTGGTATCAAACCCATGTATTTAGCTTTGGACTCCAGATCTACATTTTCTAAAACCGCCCCTCTTGTAGCTTGGGATAGGGAACTCTAGTGTTATCCCAAACTCTGACTGGTTGACTACTTTTAAATTTATTGCATGTACCTTCCGTATCACCGCTCTGGTGGAAGCGGCTGTTAAGACTTGCCTCAGATGGTACTTCACACCTGATAAATTGAGCAAGATCTATCCTGGAGCTTCTCATCTCTGTTAGAGCTGGAGAGGGTGCAGGGGGAGGGGTACTCTCCTACATATTCTTTGGGCCTGCCCACTTTTGACCCAATTATGGGAAGGGATCTTCGCTATTGCCTCTTGTTTCAGCGGTATGATTATTGAAGTCTCTCTCCTACGAGCGCTCTTTTTTAAGGATATTTTGAGACTATCCCTTTACGCTATAGAATCCCTGTAGCCTTCTTGTTTCTATCTACTAAATTGGCTATTACTAGCTATTGGAAGTCTAAAAATATCCCCACTGTGGCTGAGATTCTGGCAAGGGTCCGAACTACGAGCTCCTACGAAAAAATCATGGCATATAAAGATAATGCGGTGGGCAAATATTCCCTCCACTGGGATACATGGCTGTTTTTTGGGGTGTAATTGTGAATACTGTGACCAGAAAGTACCTGAGACCTATTGTTTTGGTTGAATTGTAAGTTGTGTTTGATCTGTTATGTCAATGTTACTGTACAATTTAATCAGGCTTTAATATCTGTGCTAATGTCGCCTATGATTGTCTTTCTGCTGAATTGGGATATGCTAGTACTTGTCATACATGCTCCATGTGATATGACTAATACGGCTTTTTTCACTTGTGTACCTTTACACTGACTCTTTTGTATACCTGTTTTCTATCATTGAAAAATCAATAAAAACTATTGAAACTAAAAAAAAAATATGGCTCTATAATATGGAGACACTAAAACATAATTTTTTTGTTTAAAAAATGCTTTTATTGTGTAAAACTTAAATAAAACCCCCAACCCCTCAGGTGAACACCATAAAAAAATACAATAAAAACTGCCAAAAATTCTTGCTGATCCATCACGGATGTGCAAAAACGCTTCCATGACAATAATACAACTGCATGCATCCGTCATGATCCACTTGTATTATGTCTTATGACGGATCCGTCATGAACTCCATTGGAAGGCAATGGAAGGACAGATCCGTTTTCTATTGTGTCAGAGAAAACTGTCCCTATTGACTTACATTGTGTGTCAGGACAAATCCGTCTTGCTCTGCACCACATCGCGGACAGAAAAACGCTGCTTGCAGCGTTATTTTGTCCGCGATGGGGATGTAACCAAACAGAATCGAGTGCATTTTTGTTTAAAAAATGCTTTTATTGTGTAAAACTTAAATAAAACCCCCAACCCCTCAGGTGAACACCATAAAAAAAATACAATAAAAACTGCCAAAATTTCTTGCTGATCCATCACGGATGTGCAAAAACGCTTCCATGACAATAATACAACTGCATGCATCCGTCATGATCCACTTGTATTATGTCTTATGACGGATCCGTCATGAACTCCATTGGAAGGCAATGGAAGGACAGATCCGTTTTCTATTGTGTCAGAGAAAACTGTCCCTATTGACTTACATTGTGTGTCAGGACAAATCCGTCTTGCTCTGCACCACATCGCGGACAGAAAAACGCTGCTTGCAGCGTTATTTTGTCCGCGATGGGGATGTAACCAAACAGAATCGAGTGCATTTTGGGGCATTCCGTTTCATTCAGTTTTGTCCCTATTGACAATGAATGAGGACAAAACTGAAGGGTTTTCTTCCACTATTGAGATCCTATGACGGATCTCGATAACAGAATTGAAAACGCTAGTGTGAAAGTAGCCTTACCTTGCCTCACAAAAATATAGAGCCAACTTACCAAGTATTTTCCAAAATGGGGTCACTTTTTGGGAGTTTTTACTGTAAGGGTGCATCTGGGGGGCTTCAAATGGGACATGGTGTCTAAAAAGCAGTCCAGTAAAATCTGCCTTCCAAAAAAATATGGCGCTCCTTTTCTTCTGCGCCCTATTGTGTGCCCCTACAGTAGTTTACCACCACATATGGGGTCAATTGCACAATAAGGGTAATAGATATTGTTGTGTTACAGAAAAAAAATTATTAACATGGAAAATCTGCCAAAAAGGTGAAATTTAGAAATTTTATCTCCATTTTCCTTTAATACTTGTGGAATACCTAAAGGGTTAACAAAGTTTGTAAACTCAATTTTGAATAATTTGAGGGTGTAGTTTCTAAAATCATTATGTCATTTATGGGTGGTTTCTATTATGTAAGCCCCACAAAGTGACTCCAGACCTGAACTAGTCCTTAACCGCCTCAGGACCCTGCCATTTTTCACCTTAAAGGGCTTCTGTCACCCCCCTTAACCCATTTTTCACTAGCTGACATTAGCTATTTGCTAATGTCAGCTGAGTTGAAATATATATTTTTTACCTTATCTGAAGCTGGCAATTCTGTTAAAAAGGCACTTTTATAATATTCAAATCATCTTCGCTACCAGCAAGTTGGGCGTGTACTTGCTGGTAGCCGCCGCATCTAGATTAGTTAGGAACGCCCCCTTCCTCGTTTGATAGACAGGGCCAGCGCTTTCTCCTCCTCGCACTGGCCCTGTCTGAAGATGAAATCCCGCGCCTGCGCCGTACCGCTCAGTAGTCGGCGCAGGCGCTCTGAGAGAAGGACGCGAGCTTTGCCGCTCCGTCCTCAGTGCGCCTGCGCCGACATGCGTCACCGCTACACCCGCTTCCTTCCGGGTGTAGCGGTGACGTAATCGGCGCAGGCGCACTGAGGACGGAGCGGCAAAGCTCGCGTCCTTCACTCAGAGCGCCTGCGCCGACTACTGAGCGGTACGGCGCAGGCGTGGGATTTCATCTTCAGACAGGGCCAGTGCGAGGAGGAGAAAGCGCTGGCCCTGTCTATCAAACGAGGAAGGGGGCGTGTATAACTCATCTAGATGCGGCGGCTACCAGCAAGTATACGCCCAACTTGCTGGTAGCGAAGATGATTTGAATATTATAAAAGTGCCTTTTTAACAGAATTGCCAGCTTCAGATAAGGTAAAAAATATATATTTTAACTCAGCTGACATTAGCAAATAGCTAATGTCAGCTAGTGAAAAATGGGTTAAGGGGGGTGACAGAAGCCCTTTAAAGACCAGGCCATTTTCAGCAAATATGACATATGACTATGTGGTGATAACTTTAAAATGTTTTTACTTATCCAGGCCATTCTGAGAATATTTTCTCGTCACATATTGTACTTCATGACAGTGGTAAATGTGAGTCAAAATATTTCATTTTTATTTATAAAAAAAAATTAAAAATGACTAAAAATTTGGAAAAATTTGCAAATTAGCAAATTTTAATTTCTGTACTTTTAAAATAGATAGTAATACCTCCAAAAATAGTTATTACTTTACATTCCCCATATGTCTACTTCATGTTTGGATCATTTTGAAAATGACATTTCATTTTTTTGGGACGTTAAAAGGCTTAGAAGTAAATCTTAAAATTTTTAAGAAAACCACCCATAAATCACCCCAATTTACAAACTACACCCCTCAAGCTATTGAAAACTGATTTTACAAACTTTGTTAACCCTTTAGGTATCCCATGAGAATTAAAGGAAAATAGGAATTACATTTTAAAATTTCACTTTTTTTTTAGCAGATTTTGAATTTAAATTTATTTTTTATGCAATACATCAAAGGTTTATAGCCATACAAATCTCAAAATCTATTACCCTCATTCTGGAGTTTACAGAAACATGTATGTATGGGGCCACAGCAGGCTTCGGAGTGAAAGGAGCACCATATGGCTTTTGGAGAGCAGATTTAGCTGGAATGGTAATTGGGAGCTGTGAAGACACCCGAGGTGGAGCTGTTGCATATGAAGACACCCGAGGTGGCCATTCAGGGAAAACCCCAAAAAACTGAACCCATTTTGGAAACTACACCCCTCAAGGAATCTTTCAAGGTGTGCACTTTGACCTCAAATGTGTTTCCTAGAATTAGGAAACACTTGGTAGTGAAAATTAAAAATTTTATTTTTTTTCTAGAAAAAGTTGCTTTACACCCACATTTTTCACTTTCCCAAAGGGTAAAAGGACAGAATGCATCCCCCGCATTTTGTTCCCCATTTCCCCCCGAATACGGCAACACCCCATATGTGCTTTAAAAAAATTATGCATGGGCGCACAGCAGGGTTCAGAGTGGAAAGAGCACCATAGGGCTTTTGGAGAGCGGATTTAGCTGGAATGGTAATTGGGAGCTATGTCGCATATGAAGACACCCTGAGGTGGCCCTACAGTGGAAACTCCCAAAAAGTGACCCCATTTTGGAAACTACACCCCTCAAAGAATCTTTCAAGGTGCATAGTGAGCACTTTGACCTCAAAGCTGTTTCCTAGAATTAGGAAACACTTGGCAGTGAAAATCACCTGCATTTTGTCCCCCCCCCCCCCGAATACGGCAACACCCATGTGCTCATAAAATGATGTATGGGCGCACAACAGGGATCTAGAGTCAAACAGCAAAATATGGATTTTGCTGACCTGAATTGGCAGACATGGATTTTAGGTGCCATGTGGCATTTAAAAAATGAATGAACAGAACAAGTAAATGGAGGGCCCATCTCCATGTGAAGGAGAAGACACGCAGTCAGTTTTGAAGAGGAAGCTGTGCTTGTAGGTGTGCCACTACCTCCTTCTAAAACAGAGGTGCTAGGAGTCAAACCCCCACCAATCTGATATTGATGTCCTATTCCGAGGATCGGTCATTGACATCATAGTACTGCTCAATTCCTTTAACCCCTTAGTGACCATCCATACGCCTTTTTACGGAGCTCACTAAGGGGCCTTAGGCTGGGTTGCCGCTTTTTTATGGCAGACCAGTCACATGAGGGGCACGACCCTGCTCTAACAGCCCGGACCGTCAGGAGTGCCGATATCGGCTGTTTAACACGTTACATGCCGCAGGCAATGGCGCCTGCTGCATGTAAAGTGCTGACAGAGGGAGCGGACTCCCTCTGCCTCCCATCGGCACCCCGCAAATGCGATTGCGGGGTGCCGATGTGTGTGAAGGCTGGGGTCTGATGTAGGCCCCAGACCAGCCATTGGTAATTTCCAGCAGGCTGCACCTCTCTGGCGCAGCTTGCTGGTCAAGGTTATAATGGCATTTTAAAAGCAAAATACTGTCTGTTATAGTCCCCTTGTGGGACTATTAAGTGGTAAAATAAAAAGAAAACACATTTCTTAAATAAAAAAAATTCTATAAAATAAATTATGCTTTTCTTCATTTTTTCAATTCAAAAAATTGCAAAAAAAAATATCTCCCCCATATATTTGGTATTGCCTCGTCCATAACAACCTGGACTATATAAATATCACACAAATTATCCCCTATAGTGAACACCATAAAAAAAAAATTTTAAAAAAAAGACAGAATTGCTAATTTATTCTTAGTTACCACCAAAAAAAAAACTTAAAAACAAGCGATAAAAAAGCGCCATTTACTCCAAAATGATACCAATGATCAATACAAGTCGTCCTGCAAAAATCAAGCCCTCACACAACTCCATAGAAAGAAAAATAAAAAAGTTATGGGTCTTGGGAAGCGGCAAGGCAAAAACATTTTTCTTTTTAAAAAAAGGTTTTATTGCAAAAAAAATAGCAAAACATAAAAAAAATTATATATTTGGTATCACTGTAATCGTACTGACCCAGAAAATAAAGATATTATGTTATTTATACCGAAAAATGGACGCCGTAAAATTTATAACGTAAAAACGCTGTGGCAATATTGCTGTTTTTCTCATCTCCCTCTCAGAAAGAGTTAAATAAAAGTTAATCAGAAAGTTATGTGCACTCCAAAATGGCGCCATTAAAAAACTAGAAGTTGTCCCGCAAAAAACAAGCCCTCATAGAGCTATATAGACGGAAAAATAAAATAAGTTATAGCTCTTGGAATGCGACGATAAATAGAAAGGAAGAAAAACGCTTGATCAGTAAGGCCCAAAACAGGCTGGTCACTAAGGGGTTACAACAACAGGAAACCTTTTTAGTTTTTTTTAGTTTTTAAACTTGGCAGCTTTATTGTTCACGATAGCACGTGGCAAGCTAGAAGGTGCCAGACAAATCCCATCTCCTCGGTTTAGGAAGATGACTGCCCTCTCAGCGGCGGACGCATCCTTCTCACGCCCTGGGACAAACCCCATTTTTCACTCCAGAAGACACGCTGCTGGCGACGTGGATGTCGCCTGATTGTCATGTGTTGCGCAGCGGCTGACAGGAAGAGACAGCTGTTACCGCTGAGGAGCATGTGACAGTGGGCGGGGCTCAGCCTGCCGTTGTGCCGCGGCCACGCCCCCTTAGTTCAGCTGCTCTTGCATGTCGCGGGAGCTGGGGAAGCTGTCGCAGTCAGGGTAGTAGGGGCCGCGCTCGATAATCGCAGCGACCGTAGACATTTCCTCGCTGTGACCCACGCCGGCGCGGTGACGTACAGCAGCAGGGCGGGGGCATGGTGCATAGTTCTAGGTGGCGCACTGACTTCTAGGTTTAGGAGGCTCTCTGCGCTTTTCCCTCCCCGAGGAGGTGTTGACCTGACGTAGCGAATGAACCGGCTGACTCAGGTAGGAAGGGAGGCCGTCAGACCCGCCTGTGTTCCGGAAGCCCTGCTGTAACCCGCACTCATTCTCTCCCCACAGAAAATGTCGGGCCTGCAGCTCAACTTCAGTTCCCTAAAGGAGCCCCTGGGTTTCATCAAGGTGCTGGAGTGGGTGAGTATGAGGGGGCCCCTGATGGACTTGCTAAGGGCGGGGGCGAATGCATACAATGACATCTAGGAGATCCGTGCAGGGACATATGGCCTGGGTGTGTGTTCACACTGTGCAGCCGGCTCTGGATGGGCGCTGGCTTGGCTGACTTAGTGTGGGCGGAGCTTCTGTCACAGGGTCCAGAGGTGGGATTGTCCTGCAGATGTGGCTCCTCATACCCAATGGAGCCTGAACCTGCAGGACCTCCAGCTTCTAACCCTTTAATGCCTGGGCTCAGTGTTCTGGATGCACAGGGATATGATAGCGGGCAGATCTGCTCATGCTGGAAATCTTACAGCTGATCACGCTTAGTTAAAGGGGTTTTCTCAATGCAAGAGAGTGATGGCATGTCATCACTATTAGATCAGTGGGGGTCAGATCCTTAACACCCCTGCCGATCAGCTGTTGAAGGGGCTGCGGGATTGAAGCGAGTGCTGCAGCCTTTTGGTTGTTTTCTTGGTGCTGTTTACTTGGTAGCGGTGGTGCGGGGTACCCAGTGAACAGTATAAACCTGTAATACTCTGCACGGCTTCTACTAACTACACAGCCCCCTCAAAACAGTTGGGGTACTTTCACATTAGCGGCAGGGGGGTCCGTCAGGCTGCACACGGCGAGAGGCCGCTGGACTAAAAGTACGACATGCAGTACTTTTAGTCCGGCGGCCTCTCGCGTGCTGCTGCCGCAACTCTGCCCCCATTATAGTAACGCGTGAACTAGCGGCAGTCTGGGGGCACACGTGAACTAGCGGCAGGACGGAGCAGCCTGACGGACTCCCCTGCTGCTAGTGTGAAAATAGCCTTAAAGGGGTTGTCTCACTTCAGCAAGTGGCATTTACCACGTAGAGAAAGTTAACTTACTAATGTATTATTATTATCATCCATATTGCCTACTTTGCTGGTTTTATTCATTTTCCATCACATTATACACTGCTCATATCCAGGGGTTACGACCACCCGGCAATCCATCAGTGGTGGCCGTGTTTGAACACTATATGAAAAAGCGTCAGCCTCTCTGGTGGCCGGGACCGTGGGAGCTCACATAGGATAGTGCTTTTGTCTATACTGTGCAAGCACGACCACCACTAAAGGATTGCAGGGATAACTATTAGATCATTGGGGGTTGTACTGTGTGGACCCCGTTCCCACACAGCCTCACAGAATAAACAGAGGTATTAGTGAGTAGGGGGTAGGAATACCCCTTTAACAGTTTAAAGGGGTTGTGCCACTAATAACACCTAACCCCTATCCACATAACAGGAGGTCTCTGGTATATGGGCGATCATGAGAACGAGGGTCCACAAGTGCTGAACTGCCCCCATGAGAATGGAGTGGTGATGCACACATGTGACCACTGCTCCATTCACATCTATAGGACTGCTGTGAGCACTGTACAGCAGTGGCCACCAGTGCTTCATCCCCCTGTCTTGTGGATGTGGCACAACCCCTTTAAGCTTCTAGGGTTTCTTCACCTTTTTCTGACGTGCTCGGCAAAGGGCAGGGCTTAACAGGAAGGGGGTGAGTGCCCAAAGGGCAGGGCTTAACAGGAATGGGGTGAGTGCCCAAAGGGCAGGGCTTAACAGGAAGGGGGTGAGTGCCCAAAGGGCAGGGCTTAACAGGAAGGGGGTTAGTACCCATGATGCACTATTTTGTACCAAAACTTCATCACAATTCTGGCGTAAAAAAACGGTCTCAAAGTAATCCAACCAATAGTTAGTACAGAGTCAGAGAAAAGGGTCTATCCCTGCTCCAGCCTGAGCCCCTGTGATAAATCCGGTGCAGGGCTACACAGCCTGTCTGTGGTCATCACATCTACAGGCCTAGTAAATGTGGTGACTGCTATTACTAATCTATCATGTATTGTCATCCAACGTTCTAGACTCCTGACCACAAAACCAGTTACTATGCAAATCTAGAGCCACAAATATAAACTGGATGTAAATCTGATTGTGGACTTTGCTCATAATGTTACTTGTCCTCTTAGGCTACATTCACACGACCGTATGGGTTTTGCGGTCCACAAATTGCGTACCCGCAAAACACAGATACCGGCCGTGTGAATGTAGCCGGCCCCATGATAGAAATGCCTATACTTGTCCGCGATCGCGGACAAGTATAGGACATGCTTTATCTTTTTTGCGGGCCCGCGGATCGGATCTACGGATGCAGACAGCACACTGTGTGCTGTCCGCATCTTTTGCGGCCCCATTGAAATGAATGGGTCCGCACCCGTTCCGCAAAATTGCGGAACGGATGCGGAACCATTTATACGGTCGTGTGAATGTAACCTTAAAGAGGTTTACTTGCGAGTGAATCAAAATGCAAAATGCCAAGATTGGGTTAAAAAAAAATATTTATTCACCTTCACAGATCCACTGCTGTTCCGGTTGCCACTACTTTCCTGGCTCAACATTCTGGAAATGCCAGAAGCGGCCTGCACAGCCAGTCCGTGGCCTTAGGCTGCTTTCACACTGGCGTTTTGGTTGTTGTTTGTGAGATCCGTTCAGGGCTCTCACAAGCGGTCCAAAACGCATCAGTTTGGCTCCGATCAGTCTCCATTCCGCTTTGGAGGCGGACACCAAAACGCTGCTTGGTGTCTGCCTGACGAAACTGAGGCAAACGTGTTAAAGATAATACAAATGGATCCGTTCTGAACGGATGCATGCGGTTGTATTATCTGAACGGATGCGTTTGTGCAGATCCATAAGGGATCCGCACCAAACGCGAGTGTGAAAGTAGCCTTAGCGGTGATCCGCCTCAGGCAGTGGATGCAGAGTGGGCCTTTTCTAGTATTTCTGGTGTATTGAGTGGAATAGGAAGTGTAGAACAGCGGGGACTGGGCTAGTGTTGGTGGGGATCAGTGGAGGTGAGTAATGCTGCTTTTTTTTAACCCTTTCTGACTTGTTTTTTTATGTAGTCACTTAAAAACCACTTTTATATGGTAACCAGATAAATTGTTTGATCTAAACATTAAATATACAAAAGCAGGCACAGTTTCATCTAATATGTCACATGATGATAAAAGATTTTATTTTCTTCTCTAGTTCTTTTCCATCTTCTCATTTGCTACATGTGGTGGATACAATGGACAAACCAGTTTAAATGTGTCCTGCCGCCCCAATATGACAGACAACAGAAGTATTGAAGCCAGCTTTGCATATCCCTTTAGGTAAGTAGTATTACAGACTATCATCTGTGAAGTGTAAATGATATAGCAGGCAAGTGACCTGAGCGGAAGCCTCAAGGTGACTCCGTATAGGACATCTTTTCACCGTCTATATTTTAATAGTTTGGGTGTTTTGGGATGTGGCAGTTCAAATGACATTTATAACTTCTATTATGGAGAAAAGCAGGGGGATTTGAATTACATTTTTTAATATTTTTAAACTTTTCTCTTTTTAAACTTATATTAAGTCCCCTTGGGGGATTTAAACATGCAAATGTTAGATTGCTTGTCCAATAGACTGCAATGAATTGCCATTGCAGCCTATGGGAAATTCAATATGTTCGACAGGGCTTCACAGGAACTTCTGCTTTGGTAGCCTCTTATCCTTCAGAGGGACTGACGCTACCACAGTAAAGGTACGACACCTTGGGTAAGCTGTCACAGTTAACCACGACATCTGAGGCGTTAAATGTCTGTGATTAGCAGTAACCTGGCGGCTATGTTGCCTGCTGCTTCTGAAGTCGGGAAGGGTTATATTAACATACTCTTTATTTTAGCCCCATAGAAGAGAAAGGCGCGGTGACCGCCCTTGCCATTCATATCTAGGGGACTTCCAAAAATAGCCGAGTGCTGTTTCGGCTATTTTCAGTGGTCCAGTTCAAATGAATGGAGGGTGGCCGTGCATGTGCACTGCGCCCTCCTTCACTTTGCTGCCTCCATTCTGAAGTTAGGTGTGGGTCCCAGAGGCGGAACCCGCGCCTATCAGAAATTTGGGGCATATCCTAGCAATATGCCTCCAATGTATGAGATGAGACAACCCCTTTGAGTTACATTATGTAAATAGTAGTGCCTACCAGTGGCTTTATTCCGGAGATAGGAACTCCTCTACTGAAACATGTGATGGACACTCAAGCTCCCTGACTCTTATAGCCTCTTATGTGTAGACTGCAAGTCCCTTTTTCTGCTCGTTCCTTTGAGGTTATCAATATGATCCTCATAGGAAGGAATCAGAAAAGAGACTTAGAGTCTCACTGTGTCAGTGAGGCCTAGTTCACATGTCAGTGTTTGGTCAGTGATTGTGAGCCAAAACAAAGAACAAATCTTTCCACTACATCCTATCCCTGAGTAGGCTTTACTCCTGGTTTTGGCTTACGTTCACTGACTCAAGTGTGAACTAGGCCTACGGCTGAATACCGGTCCCATGGTACACTGGAGGACTGTAACAGAGCTCCTGTGTCCTGAATAAAGCCGCTGGTAATCAGACCACCTGCCCTACTATTCACATCATGTAACAAACAAAAAAAAATGTTGGAGTGCTTCTTTGAAGGGCTAGTCCTTTTATATTTGTGGCCTGTCCTTGTGATCAGTATCTGATCGGCAGGGGTCTCCCACCCCCAATGCTCAGCTGTTCTGTAGTAGCTTCAAATCCAGAACTACAGCTCCGTCCATTGTGCAGTGGATGGAGATGGTTACTGCAGCGCTGCTGCCGCCATTGAATTAAGTGCACAGAGCTGTAGTTCTGCTGCTGGAGCTACTGCAGAACAGCTAAACATCGGCAATCAGATATCGATGGCTTGTCATGAGTATAGACAGTCAATATAAAAGGACCAGAAAACTCCAAGTGAGATGGCTACCTCCATATCCACGTACAAAATAAAACCAAAGTAAAAAACACACTCTAGAACCAAAACATAAAAACAGATTAGAACAAAAGTGTCAGTCTGTCACTAGTACAAATTAGAGAAATGTGATGCATCCCTTTTAAGAACAGGAAACTATGGTAGTGGGCCAAGTTGATTATTGGACAGCGTTACTTTGCTTAATGGATCTCAATTTCTCCTGTTCCACGCAGATGGCAGTGTGATCATTTGGTATGTACCACATGGATCCAGCCTGTCTTGTCTCAGTGGTTTATACTCCTGGTTGTACAGTGTCATGAATGATATTGATGACTATCCTTAGGATTGGTCAGGAATATCATATCGTTGGAGGTCTGACTCCTGGCACCCCCACAGATCAGCTCGCTTGTGCGAGTGCTACGTCCTGCACACCATCTAGATTGTAGCAGTGGTAATAACAGCTTCTTCTCCCATTCAAGTGAATGGGATGAACATCTGATCAGCTAATCATTTTGGGTGCTGGGAGTGATATTGACGCCGGAGCTGCTGATCAGGTATTGATGACCTATTCTGAAGACAGGACATCAATATAATGACACTGCTCAACACCTTTAAAGTGTATCTGTCTAGAATTAAGAGGTAGGAGTACTAGGCACCGTGTTCCTTCAGTTGCCATCAGCTCTGCTTAGCTCTTCAGGTTGCCAGGTGAGAAACATACAAACTCAAACTTTCTGAGCCCCCTACCCGGCTTGCTCTGCTATCTGAGATCTGAGCAGAGATGCTCAAAGCCGAAGATGCTGGGTGGGTTTGCCCCTTCGTGTTAGCAGTTGGTGGGGTTCTCAGTACCTGGATCTCCATCAATCAAAATTTCTGACATGCCACTTTGTCTTGCTGTTAACGGTATGTGACTGGCTTGCACAGTCCTCTATGCAGTAAGGCACTTTTGGCATCTAGTAGCAGGTTTACAGCATTAGTCCACAAGTGGGAAATATTCAGCAGCTGTGTGTTGCTTTTATGTCACCAGAGGCCAGCAGAATCTGTAAGGAATGTTAACAGCACCTTGTAGAATTCAGGGGGTTATAAATAGGAATAGAGGATTGGATGGGGCTCAGGCAAAACTGATGATTAGAGATGGAGCCTAGACAGGGGAAAACTGGTCTGAAATGCAAAAATATACCCACATAACAGCTTTATACTGAAAAGTCAACTGAAGCAATAAGTAAGCTTTAACCCCTTAAGGACCTCCGCCGTACAAACATGTATTTGCTGTGCGCAGGCTGTCTGCGCACTTAAGAGCGGAGTGCGCAGACAGCCGGCGCATGTGCGATTGCTTACGCGAAGCTGCTGCACGAGAATACATCGCACTGGAGAAAAAATAAAAATAAGCGAGGAGAGGAGTGTGGTGCTGGGCTCCAAAATAATGGGCGCGGCTGGGCTCCAACGGACAGAGGAACATCCCCTTGGGCTTCTTATACAGGTAATTTGCATATTAATAAAAGCGATTTTTACACTAAATGACAAGACGGATGGGGGTATGAATAGTATATTTTACAATAAGGCCTCATGCACATGACCGTTGTTTTGGTTCGCATCCGAGCCGCATATTTTGGGGCTCAGGCGTGGACTCATTCACTTCAATGGGGCTGCAAAAGATGTGGACAGCACTCCGTATGCTGTCCGCATCCGTTGCTCCGTTCCGTGGCCCTGCAAAAAAAATAGAGCATGTCCTATTCTTGTCCGTTTTGCAGACAAGAATAGGAATTTCTACAATGGGCCTAGTTCCGTTCCGCAAATTGCGGAACGCGGAGCAGCTTCAGTGTTTTGCGGACCCTGCAGTTTGCGGACCGCAAAACACATATGGTCGTGTGCATGAGGCCTAAATCGTAGAGACTGATGTAGTGATGGGAAAATCTCGGTGGCTAAAATCAAGTTGACAGAATCCCTTTAATCTTTGCTCATAGCTAAGATCTTCCAGATCCTTTGAGTTTAGTTGCTCTCCTCTGTACTTTTTCTAACTCCAGGGCATCCTTTTTATGGACTGGTGCCCAGAACTGAACTGCGTATTCCAGTTGAGGCTGCACCAACTCTTTGTATAGTGGCAATATTACGTCCCTGTCCCATGAGTCCATACCTCTTTTAATACAAGACAAAATTCTGTTGGCATTAGAAGCAGCTAATTGGCATTGCATGCTGTTATTTAATCTATGATCTACTACTACACCCAGATCCTTCTCAAACAGTGACTTTCCCAGTTTTACTCCCCCCTAGAACAGGGATGGGCAAACTGCGGCTCTCCAGCTGTTGCAAAACTGCAACTCCCAGCATGCCCAGACTGCCTACAGCAGGGCATGGTGGGAATTGTAGATTTACAACAGCTGGAGAGCCGCAGTTTGCCCATCCCTGCCCTAGAACATATTACATTTATCTATATTGATTTATAGATCTATATCTATACACAGCTTACATTTATCTATATTGAACCTCATTAGCCAAGTGGACGCCCAAACAGTAAGTCTGTCCATGTCAGTTTGTAACTTATTAACATCATCCATAGACTGGACCTTATTACAAAGTTTGGTGTCATCTGCAAAAATAGATACAGCACTATTAATCCCATCCGCTTTGTACACTTTTTATAACCGGGGACCATTTGGACTAGGAATCATTGACCACAACTCTTTGGATACGATTGTGAAGCCAATTTTCAATCCAATTGCAAATTATATTTTCTAAACCAATAGACCTCAGTTTACCCATTAATCGTCCGTGTGGGACAGTATTAAACACCTTTGCACAGTCCAAAAACCCAGTATCGACAGCCTTCCTTCTGTCCAGGCTTCTACTCGCCTTCTCATAAAAACAAATCCAGTTAGGCCCCTTTCACATCTGCGTTTTTGCTTTCCGTCCTAGTCCTCGGGGCTCTAGGACGGAAAGATACTGATCAGGATAATCCTAATGCATTCTGAATGGAGAGAAATTTGTTTAGGATGCATCAGGATGTCTTCTGTTCAGTATGTGAACGTTTTTTGGATGTTGACAAAACCACAGCATGCTGCGGATTTGTCTCCGTCCAAAAATCCGGAAGACATGCCGTAACGCCAGATCTGGAATTAATGCCCATTGAAGTGCATTAAACCAGATCCGGAATTAAGTTAAACATCGTTCGGCGCATCGCCGGATCCGACGTTTAGCTCTGCGCATGCGCAGCAGCAGTTCCGATCTGTTACCGTGGCAGCCAGGACGCTACTAAAGTCCTGGCTGCCATGGAAAGTACTCCGCAACAGTGTACTTACCTGCGCTCCGGGCGCTCCTTCATGACGTCACAGGTCCGGGCGGCGCATTGATCTATGCACCACAGGGACCTGAGACGTCATGAAGGGGCGGCCGCAGCGCAGGTAAGTACACTGCCGTGGAGTACCATGGCAGCCAGGACTTCAGTAGCGTCCTGGCTGCCATGGTAACCTGAAAGCATTTTGAAGACTAATCAGGATCCCGATCAGTCTTCGAATGCTTTCAGGCGACTTGCGTTCTGATGGATTCGGCGGGCCGGAAGTGCCAGCCGGATCCTCAGAACGCAAGTGTGAAAGAGGCCTTAGTTTGACAACTTCTGTTCTTAGTAAAACCATGTTGCCTATCACTTATATTACTTACGGTTACATAATCCTGTATGTAGTCCTGTAGAAGGCCCTCATACATTTTTCCCACTATGGATGTTAAGCTTACTGGTCTATAATTTCCTGGTGAAGACCTAGCACCCTTTTTTAAAATGGGCGCCTTGTGCAATGCCTGTCATTAAAGAATCTGTAAATATTATGAACAGAGGCAAAGCAATAACTAAACTGAGCTCCTTTAGAACTCTAGGGTGTAATCCATCTGGACCCGGGGCCTTGTTCACTTTTAATTTTTTTTAGCATATTTAAGACCATATCTACAGTCAACCAGTTAAGTATGTTATTTGAGGTATTAACACCAGCGGCACCACCCTCACGAGATGCCCTATCTTCTTTTATATATACAGCGCTAAAAAACCCATTTAGGAGCTCTGCCTTCTCTTGATCCCCAGTGACCAACACCCCATTACCATCATTTAGGGGTTCTACATGTTCTGACCTTTTATGTATTTAAAAAATGTTTTGGGGTTGTTCTTACTTTCTTTGGCCACCTGTATTTTATCGTGTATTTTAGCTGATTTTATTACCCCCTTACATAATTTATTTAGTTATTTATACTTTTTAACCCTTTATACTGACCCCTCCGATTTGTATTTCTTAAAGTCACTCTTTTTGTCATTTACTGCCCTTTTTACACTATTTGTAAGCCATGTGGGGTTTAATTTTATTCGCTTACCTCCAGGAATGCATTTAACAATATACAGTGCCTTGCAAAAGTATTTAACCCCCCCCCCACTGTCATGTTATGGTGCCTCACAACATGGAATTAACATGGATTGTTTGAGGATTTTCATCATTTAATTTAAGATATTTTTATTTATTTTTTTAATTGTGAAGCAAACAACATATAGGACAAAATTACCGAAAAAGTCAATGTGCATTACTATTCACCCCGCTAAAGCTAAAACTTTGTAGAGCCACTTTTTGCGGCAATCACAGCTCCAAGTCGCTTTGGATAAGTCTCTATGAGCTTGCCACTTCTTACCACTGGGATTTTTGCCCATTCCTCCTTGCAAAACTGCTCCAGCTCCTTCAAGTTGGATGGTTTGTGCTTGTGAACAGCAATCTTTAAGTCTGACCACAGATTTTCTATTGGATTGAGATCTGGGCTTTGACTAGGCCATTCCAACACATTTACATGGTTCCCCTTAAACCACTCAAGTGTTGCTTTAGCAGTGTGTTTGGGGCCATTGTCCTGCTGGAAGGTGAACCTCCGTCCTAGCCTTAAATCACACAGAGAGGTACAGGTTTTGCTCAAGAATATCCCTGTATTTAGCACCATCCATCCAATGGCTTTCTTCTGGCCACTCTGCCATAAAGCCAACTCTATGGAGCGTACGGGTTATTGTCGTCCTATGTACAGATACTCCAGTCCCTGCTGTGGAACTCTGCAGCTCCTCCAGGGTTGCCTTAGGTCTCTGTGCTGCCTCTCTGATTAATGCCCTCCTTGCCCAGTCTGTGAGTTTTGGTGGGCGGCCGTCTCTTGGCAGGTTTGCTGTTGTGCCATGTTCTTTCCATTTGATTATGATAGATTTGATGGTGCTCCTGGGATCACCAAAGATTTGGATATTTTTTTATAAGCTGACCCTCACTTGTCCTTCTCAACAACATTGTCCCTTACTTGTTTGGAGAGTTCCTTTGTCTTCATGGCAGTGTTTGGTTAGTGATGCCTCTTGCTTAGGTGTTGCAGCCTCTGGGGCTTTTTAAAAAAGGTGTGTATATGTAATGACAGATCATGTGACACTTAGATTGCACACAAGTGGACATCATTTCACTAATTATGTGACTTCTGAAGGTAATTGGTTGCACCAGACCTTTTTTGGGCTTCCTAACAAAGGGGGCGAATACATACGCACATGCCAATTTTCTGTTTTCTATTTCTACATAATAGTTTTATTTATATATTTTTCTTATTTCACTTCACCAACTAAGACTATTGTGTTCTGATCCATCACATAAAATTCAGATTAACAAAGCTAGAGGTGGGACGAATCCAATTTTTTCCGAATCTGAATCCGAAAAAGGTTCTCGAATATCTTGAATCTTTCGAATCTCGAATTCTTGTACATAAGAATTGTGTGAACGGTGTAAGAATTTTATTTTGTTAGGGCTCTTGCAGACGAGTGGATCTCCTGCCTTTTATCTGCAGCGAGAATGAGAGCCAAGCTGCGCGGTGGACATCAGAGGCACGAAGCAGTAACATGATAGATACTGCTCCGTGCCTCTCTGTGACCCTTTCACTACAAAATCACTGTGACAACTTTATCTCACAGTGATTTTGTAGTGAAAGGGTCACAGGGTAGAAGTCACACAGGACACCAGGGTCACCTTCACCGTGCCCCCCGCCATTATCTCACACAGTATGGTGCTCCCCTCCACCAGCAACCGCACTGACACCCCACCACCTGCCCACAGCCCACCTGCCACCGGGGGTCACCCGGGCAATACCCTCCATAGACACCGAGGTGAAGGACGGTAACACCGGAGACAGGTCCTTACAGAGGAACCGGGTGCCGCTGATCAGCTTCATGACTGCGCTCTCTCCTTCAGCCCAGAAAAAAAGATGGCCGCATCCGCTTGGACACTACAAATGATGCTTCATACATAAAATGGGCGGCGCAGGCGCGTGAAGTAGTGAGTCACGCTGCGCCCGCCCATCCTCCCAGCCTGCCTCCTCCTCTCTGCGAACCCGCTCTTGTAAGTCTACGGGGCGTGGGGATTCTTATTAAGGAAAGTATGTCGGGTTTCAAGTCCACGAATCCTGCAAGATTGGAGGGATAAGTGGATTCAAGAGATTCGTTGTGCCACCTCTAAACAAAACATTGAACTTAAGGCTGTAATATAACAAAACACGAAAAAAGTCAAGGAGGGTGAATACTTTTGCAAGGCACTGTACTTATCCAACGTAGATTTAAAGCACTCCCATTTAGCATTAGTGTCATTATTTGACAATTTTTGCTCCCAGTCTATGTCCTGAAGTACAGCACTCAAATTCGCCTTTCTGAAATTAAGTGTTTTTGCCCTACCGACCCAACTTTGTTTTTTACAGTTTAGTTGGAATATAATTATATTGTGGTCACTGTTAGCAAGGTTTTCATGGACAGTGACATTTCTCACAAGCTCTGCATAGTTAGAAATGACTAGATCCAGAAGAGCATTGCCTCTAGTAGGATCTTCTACAAACTGGCCCATAAAATTATTCTGCAAAAAGCTGAGGAATTTTCTCGGGTTTTGCAGCAGAGGCAGAACCATGTTCCTAATCTATGTTTGGATAGTTAAAATCTCCCATTATCACTACTGTGCCAGCTTGCTCCACCCGCTCCATTTGCACATATAGTTGATCTTCTGTCTCAGGGATCAGCAATCTTCGGCACTCCAGCTACTGTGAAACTACAACTCCCAGCATGCAAACATGCTCATATGTTCTCACAACTCCCATAGAAGTGAATGGAGCATTCTGGGAGTTGTAGTTTTGAGAACATCTGGAGTGCCGGAGGTTGCTGATCCCTGTTCTGTCTCCTTGATTGATAATGGGGGGCGGGCATCACTAAACATAACATCTACGCGCGTAGAGGGGGGCGCCATGCCTGCATAGGAGTACCAGAGATTATTCAAGGGTATGTGACCTCGGTCTATTTATGTTTGTTATACTGGTCAGCTAGGTTTACTTATTTATAGAGAAGGATATGGCATGTTATGCGATATCTGCGATTTACTTAACATGAATATTGATTAGCTGTGTTGCAGTGAGTAGGAGGATATATTATCGGGGTTAGGATAGAGTGAAGAAAACTGTGGATGAGTCATATGAAGTTAATTTACCCTTGGTATAACTTATTTGCAGGATATTATGGCGCTTTTTTGAATGGTTTCCCATATATAATATATTGTTGTGTATGTTTTTATTAATATATTTAATAAACAATTTATTTTAATGGAACTTTGTGCCATCCGTATTTTTGAGATTTAGATAGTGTACTGTAGGATAGCGTTCCTGTACGTATATATTGATCTAACTGAGTAGGACTAATAAGGACTTCTGTAAGAACTGCCCATGCAGGTGCTCCTCACAACAGGGGGGCGCCTCACCAGTGATACCCGCTTCACAACCACGTAAACTTTTATTTTTGTTTTTTGTTTTCCTTTTTTCACTGGTGTTTTTGCACTGTTTGCACTGTTTTTGTAAGAAATGCCAGCTCCAGATGTTGTATGGAAGTCTATGGGAAATATTAAATGTAGAACACACCAGCATTTTTTTTGCAGTGGCTTTCTTTTTTTTGCCCTTGAGATGCTTTTTTGAAATTGCAGTGTGCGCTGGCCTTTTTTGCAATTGCAGTGTGCTGGTGATTCTGCTCCATAGACAAGTACCAGCGTGTTCTGTTTTTTTGCGTAGCATTTTTGCTCCAGGGTATTTTCTCAATACTACTATACAAAGGAAGCGAGATTACAGGAGGGTACATGCTTTGGTATAAAAAGTGCAAAACATACAGAAAAACTCAAGCGGCCTCCCTGTGCTAATTCCAGGGAAGTCGTTGGTTGGTGGTCTGGAGGCCTGCAGGTGGCAGTGCTCCATAGGAATATATTGAACCACCCATAGACTACATTCTTAAATACAGTGTATGGGGAAAGCTAAGAATCTAATGATGACCTGTTCATGTCCCCTAAGGAGATTAAAAAAAAAGAATGTTTTTAAAAATCATCCCTTTTTCCACAAAAAATAAACAAACAAAAAAATTACGATCATTTGCACTACCGCAACCCAAAATGCTCGTACTATTAAAATGTAAATGGATTTATTCCGTATGTGAACAAACGCCGTGAGAAAAAAATGTTCTAGTCGACGTTTTCTTGTCGCTTCACCTCCAAAAAAATGGAAAAAAGTGATCAAAAGCTCAAAATCACTCCAAAATGATATAGAAAAATGTACAGATCACCCCACAAAATATACAATAAAAACTTATAGGCAGGGTGGATAAAAATCAATGATTTTTTTATTTAAATCAGATTTTTTTTATTTAAATTGGATTTTTTTTTTTATATCACATGCTTTTTAGGGAAAATATATTACCATCCAAAGGTTATTCTATCATGAAATAAAGATTAGTTTTTTAATTATGTAGAATAAGGCTGTATATGTGTAATTTTTTTGGTAAATAAATTCCATTAATCCATTCACAATGTCATGCTCTTCCAGAGGTTTTTGTAAGATTATTGGGCAGTTTCTCTGCCTACAAGATATTATCACAGATGCTTGGTTTACTTTTGCAGTTCTCAAAATTGAATTTGACTCAGCAGAGATCACATGCTTCCTCTTCACAACAAAAATGTTATAACATGAACAGAGTTGAGAAAAAGACCTTAATCCTAACTTCTACAACCTATGAATACAGAATCAATCAAGAAGTTCAGTGAATAGAAACAATATTTTTTCAAGTACAATAGAAAAGTTGTTCAAATATAAATGATTAACCTATTAAACTGGGGATAAAAACAAACTAATATGAAAAGTTGTTATTCTATAAATCTTCATCTACTTGCATATTATAAGTTATACCAGCAAGAATTAGTCTTTATGTAGAAAACTATGATTTTAAATCAAGCCTTACTGACTAGTGATTTAAATCCACCCTGCTTATGGGGGTCAGAATATGGCTATGTAAAAAAATTAAATTACAAAGCTTCATAGAATGAAGCTGACATGTCCGTTATAAGGAACACCGTAAAAAGAAAAACATTTTGTGCCGAAATTGCATTTTTCCCCAATTCCACCTCATTTGGAATTTCTTTCCAGCTTCTCACTACATTGTATGCAATAGTTAATGGTCCCATTAGAAAGTCTAGCAAAAAATCAAGCGCTCATAAGTCTATGTGACGGGAAAAATAAAAACTTTATGGCTCCAGGAAGGCAGAAAGTGAAAAACAAAAAAGCAAAAATGTGAAATTTCCCGGGGCTGAAGGCGTTGGACTATCATTAGATTAAGTAATTTTATAACGGTTTGGTAGCCCTTTGTGACAAATGCCATAATTAGTTTTCATAGACCTTAGTGGCTTGCCATCAGTTCCTGTGATGAGACAAGTTGTAAATATTCATTTGTTGTGATTCCCTGAATGTACATAGCTAATAGATTTTAACTAAGGCTTGAAAGTAATTGATATACGTTCTCAAAAATAATAGATAATTTAACAAACCTGGCAAGAAAGTTTAAATAAAATAAATTATTTTATTCAATACTTCTGATAAAATTGGGGCTTTTACCCCAATATAACCCAATCCAGGCTTTGAGGGAATCACAAGTGATGAAAGAGAGGATTAGAACTGTTTTACACTCTCACCCCCTGTGTATTTATCACTCTGCGCAAGGATTACCTTCATTAATCATGCCACTATGTATGTAGACCTAATGGTGGAGGTATTGTATTAGTGGCAGTATACAAAGTAGTGTGCTGACCGCAACTCATGGTGTGCGGTCAGCTGCAGCATCCGGCGCTATGGCGACTTTGTATGATGCCCCCAATACAATACGCCCAAGACTGGGCTGATCCACCTTGCTGACCGAGCACCAGCAGGCACGGATAGTGTTGTATCACACGGACGATGTTGTGTCTTATTAGCGATTGTGGATCTATATGCCAAGCTTCTGATGAATATATAATACACCTGTTTAAGGAAACACTTAAAGCAAGGCTCTTTGTGTCGTGCAGACCACCCTAGACCAGCAGAACGGGGCTTTTTATACTGAGACGGACTCTTTGGGTAGTAGAGAGGACCTAAGACCAGCAGTTGGGCTGTCTAAAGACCAGTGTGAACTTGGTGTCTTCTGGCAGTTCATTTAGATCTCCAGCGGTGTCGGCTGTATGACTTAAAGGGAGTCTGTCACCTACTTTAAGTGTTCTAGACCGCTCATATTGCTTTATTGCGCAGTTCCCCCTCATTTAAACAGTACCTATTATTGTATGTCCCACGTAGAGAAGCTAAAAAAAAGCAACTTTTTAACGATATGCTACTTAGGTCTCACAAGTGCCCACAGGTGGCGTTATGGCTGCAAGTGCCTGGGCCCATTGCCGATGTACCAGTCTAACCACTCCCCTTGCGGTCCTCTGGCCTGCCCTCTTTGTTTGTAATCCTCCTCTGCCTCTGAGATCTCGCGCCTGCACCATCCATTGTCAAACCAGGGCAGGATGGGCCGGAGGACTTGTGGCCATAACGCCGCACTTGGGCACTTACAAGACCTAATTAGCATATTGTTATAAACTTGTTTTTTCAGCTTCTCTACATGGGGCATATTCAATAAAGGTACTGTTTAAATGAGGGGGAACTGCGCAATAATGTGACATGAGCAGTCTAGAACACTAAGGGTCCATTCACATGTCCGCATCCGTTTCGCAATTTTGTGGAATGGGTGCGGACCCATTCATTCCAATGGGACCGCAAAAGATGCGGACAGCACACTGTGTGCTGTCCGCATCCGCACTTCCGTTTTGCGGCCCCGTAAAAAAAAAAAGAGCATGTACTATTTGTGTCCACAGCCACAGACAAGAATAGGCATTTCTATCATAGTGCCGGCCGTATGTGGTCCGCAAAATGCGAAACGCAAATAGCCGGTGTCCGTGTTTTGCGGATCCGAAATTTCCGGAGCACAAAACAGTTGCTGACGTGTGAATGAACCCTAAAAGTAGGTGACAGACTAGGGGAGAGACAAATAATGACCTCCACCATTTATTATACAAAGTGGCATCATTAATGAGCAATAAATATTCAGTGAATGAGGGTGTAATATAATTCTAATCCCCTCTTTCTCCACGTATAACTCCCTCATAGCATGGATTGGGTCATATAGGGGTAGAGCTGGGTGATTCTGACACAAAAAAACTCCAGTCCTCCATCTATACATATTATATACTGTCCTCCATCTATACATGTTATATACCCTCCTCTAAGTATCTGGGTCTTGGAGGGAACAAATGGTAGAGAGTGGCAGAAGAGAGTCAGAAAGCAAGCAAAAGTCGAGATGTTTAAGGTTCCTTTGGGGAGGTGTTAGTGTGTGGACCGGGGGAGCAGCAGAAGAGACGAGTGAAGAGAAGGTGAGTAGGTTGTGGTCGGATAGGGGGAGAGGCGAATTAGATAGGGAGCAGAGGCGGGTAAAGATAAGATCCAGAGTGTAACGATCTCTGTGGGCAGGAGCCAAAGACCACTGTGAGAGGCCGAAGGAGGAAGAGAGTAAAGAAGATATATTATATACCCTCCTCCAGTCCTCCATCTATATATATATATATTATATACACTCCTCCAATCCTCCATCTATGTACATTCAATATCCTCCTCCAGTCCTTCCATATATACTGACGCCCTGTTTCTTGGCATCCTTGGGCAAGCCAGGCTCTCGGTGCTCCCAGGGAACTGATGGGGATTGCAGCACTGTCCTCTCTCCACCACCCCAGCAGCAGTTACAGTGGGATCCCAGCTACTGTCGGTGCTGGCTCCTGCTGTTATGTGGAGCACTGTATCAGGCCTCTTCAAGTCTCTGCAGCCCGTGCCTGGATTAATAGCACGGGCGGCAGGGACTGAAATGATCACACATGAATGCGCCGATTCAGTGCTCCAGAAGAAAAAAGAAAATCACGATTTTAAAAAAATGAACATCGTGGGCGGAAAGAAAACAAATTTGATTAATCGCGCTGCCCTATATAGGAGTGAATATCCAGCTCATGAAATGATCTACATAGCTAATAACCCGAGTGTCCATCCAGTGACATTATCAGTGGCCAATTTAAATGCTTTTATGCTGACTCTGTAGACTCTTAGCAGATAAGGAAGTAAGTAAAATTTTCAGTTGTATGTATTTTAAATGCTCCAATATTTTCCTCTTTTATCTGGTTGTTTTTTTTATCCTTAGGTTAAATAATGTCAAATTCAAAGGAATAGATAACTTCTGTGGAACAACAGAAGAATGGCACCTCACTGGCGACTATTCTTCATCGGCTGAATTTTATGTTACAATTGCAGTTTTTGCCTTTCTTTACTGTATCGGTGCACTTGTTTTCTATCTTGGATTCAGGCATGTTTATGAGGAATCTAAGAAATGGGCTTTAATTGTAAGTATCATTTTTTTATGTAAATTTATAGTTTTCTTTTTACAAATATAATCATTTAACTGACTTGCTACTGAAATTCAATGTATAATTGAAATAACAAATGTAAAATAGGTTGTTTTATAGTTATAGCTATTTAAGATGACAGATGTGCCTCTTGAATAGCTTCATGGGGTGCATACACTTTACACTCAGGATAGTATTAGTTTAAAGTACGTTTACTCTATATTTATTTTTAAGTATTTACTCCTTAAAAGGGTTGTTCAGCAGAAATGTTTAGTAAGGTGCTTGGAATGGTTTAACCCGTTCAGTTACAGGCAAATATTTTTTCCCTGTTTTTGCGTTTCCATTTTTTTATTTCTGGCTTTCCCAAGCCATAAGACTTGTTTTTATGGAATTCCCTATGCAATAAAATTGACCTGTTCTCTTCCTTTTCCGGGTCAGTACAATTACAGTGATACAACATTTTATATAATTTTTCTTGTGTTTTAATACTTTAAAAAAGTAAAAGCTTTAACAAAAAGTATTTTTCTTTGTGTAGCCATATTCTGACCCCCATAACTTTATTTTTACATCTACAGAGCTGTGTGGGGGCTTATTTTTTGCAGGTTGATCTGTACTTTTTTTTTTTTTTGTGTGTATCACTTTTTATTCATTTTTTTTTGGGGGAAGTAAAGCAACCAAAAAAGGGCAAAGCTTTCATTTTGATTGCTTTTCCTTTATGCAATACAATTTTTATATTTTAATAGCACGGGCGTTTTTGAATGTGGTAGTGCTAATTTTTTGTTTTTGACGAAGGAGGTTGATTTAAAAATTTAAATTTTTAAAACTTTTTTTCTTTCTTTTTGCACTTTTAAAAGGTTCCCCTAGTGAACTTAAACATGCAATCATCAGATCGCTGTTATAGACTCAATAACATTGGCATTGAAGTATGAGAATTTCACTGTATTCCTGTGGAGCTCTGCCACAGATGGGGCCTCCTCAGGACCATAGCTGCAGCAGCCTCAAATAATTCACAGGGAGCGGGGCTTCTGCATGAAATGAATGGCTCCCTGATTGCCATTAGGGGGAACTATTGCAGTTTTTTCGCTCTCAGATACCGTCGGCACATTTGACCTTGGCACATGAGGAGTTAAATGTCTGTGATCAGTATTAACGGCTCCGATCGCAGACACTAGCCCCAGGTGTTTTCTGTTTAAAACATCGGGCAACCAGCAGCTATGGTGCCAGCTGAGCTTGTGAGTGAGTGCCATCTTTAAAGACCCAGCCAGCACCCTACATGTACGGCACAAGCCGCAAACGGGTTAAAATATGAAAGAAACAATGTTTAACCTTACCTGCCCGCTGCTATTGTAGTGCCCTGGAATAGGGGTACTGTGAAGTTTGGACGTTTGTGGATATTTGCCTATTTTCCCCTGTTTCCCCTATGTAAAATTATAAACTTCTTACTCTATTTAATTTGAAAGGGCTAACTTGCACTGTTTAACATTGTGTAACTTCATTTTATTTGTATGCTGTGATATCCTGTTCATTTGCATGCTAGCCTTTCCTCAGCATCAAACCCTTCTTCTGCCAGGGAGGAGACTGGAGAAGCCAGCCCTATGCTTTGCCTGTATTGTTTTGCACCTGAATTCCTCCAATACACCTATCTTAGAAAGGTCCAAAATATAAACCAAAAAGTAACTACAGGTGCTAAAAACCTAAACACCACCTATATTAGAAAACCTAAAGCACACTGCACATACAAATATTTAAGGTATTCCAAAATATATCTTTATTAGAATCTTAAAAAAATACATAGTAAAAAACATGTAAATTGGCACTGACAAACAAAAAGAAGGTGCCGAAATGGGGTCAGCTGTAAGTATACATAAGACAAATGAAGCAAGGGGATAAATACCTGCCATGTGGCCCACTTCCCCCAAAAAAGGAAAAAATATATTATCCAGAGCATGCAAAATACAGACCCAGATGGATGGCACCTCCAATATAGCTGACCCCATTTCGGCACCTTCTTGTGGTTTTTGTTTGTCAGTGACATTTTACATGTTTTTTTTTCTATGTACTTTTTGAGATTCTAATAAAGATATATTTTGGAATACCTTAAATATTTGTATGTGCAGTGTGCTTTAAGTTTTCTAATAAAGGTGGTTTCACCTGAATTCCTTCAGTAAACAAGCACACTGGTTACCTGCAGACCCCGACTCTTGGGGGTGCACCATGCCTTACCATACCTTCCGGAGAGCAGCAACACGTGACGCCTCGACGGTGTCCGGGTGACCCCAAACCTAGCCACTGCACTATTTTAAGAAGTTCTTCAGAAGGGGAAGCTTCGTCCCCATCCATTCAGCAGTCTTTGGCGCAGTTGCAGGCGACCATGGATTCCCTCGCCTCATCTGTGGCTGATATCAGGGCCAAGGTGGTGGAGTTGGAATCCAGAACCCACACAACACCTCAGGCGGTGGTGCCACCCGCCGAACCGTCGCCATCCCAGCTACCGGCACCAGGTACGGCTCCGGTAGTCCCGGTGATCGCCCCAGCGCACTTCGTGCCTGACTATATCAAAAAAGACATCTTGGCTGGGAAGGATGTCAACCTGGCATCCATCCTCATAGCATTGCACGATGTCGCTGATTGCGGGGAAGTCTCGGTAGTTCTCAAATCTAAGGATGCCGGTCTTTCACACTTGCGTTTTTGTTTTCCCGCATAGAGTTCCGTCAGGGCACCCCACGCGCATGGATCACGCGTCCAACCAGGACTTTAATAGCATCCTGGCTGCCATAGTAACCTCAAAGCATTTCGAAGACTGATCAGGATCCTGATCAGTCTTCTAATGCTTTCAGGCGACTTGCGTTCTGACGGATCCGGCGGGACGGAATTGCCTGCCGGATCCTCAGAACGCAAGTGTGAAAGAGGCCTTAACCGCAGCTATCCATATCAGAATTCGTTTTGGCCTTTAGCCTGTATAGGGACGTAATCTGCTCCGCCTACCCGCAGCGGAGGGAGGAGCTTGATACGTACCTGTACAGGGTCCCTGATCTTGGGCACAAGTACGGCGGTACAGCCTTCTATGATTACCACCGCTCCTCCTCAGCAAGGCCGCCGCACTAGCTCAATTTCAGTTCACCACCAACTGGGCCAATCTTGATATGGAGTTGTTCTGCCGGCACTTCGCCGGCCACCGGGCTCCCACCTGTTCGACTTGCCAGTCGATCTTCCATTCCACCGAATGGTGTCCCCAAGCAGCCGCTGCCCAACCAGGTAGGGCCACCCCCGGCCCCTCTGGGGTCACACGCAACCCCACCACCACAGACAAGCTAGGAAGGCCTATCGTCTACCTTGCTAATAGCCAAGTCTGTAATCATTTCAACTTCGGTAGTTGCCTCTTTAGTGGCTGTAGGGCCCTGCACATTTGCTCTATATGCTTCAGCGCACATCCCAGGTCCACATGTCCTAAAAGATTTACCAAACAGGCGTGACTAGCAGACATTGACATTTGTCTCCTGGCCTCCTTGTTATACGGGAACATCTGGCTTTGGGATTCATGGATTTCTTGAAGTCCCGGCTCACCTTTTGGCTTCGACACTGGGATGGTGGCGCTCCCCCACTCTAATTGGGAGTGAGACAATCTTCAGTCTGCCAGGTCCGAACCCGCCGCCATTCTGGAGCTCCTGAACACGGAGGTCAAGAAAGGGTTCCTGCTGGGCCCATTCGATCAGATCCCATTCTCTCGGTGGAGGATCAACCCCATAGGAATTGTATCCGTTTGATGTAGCGTTTGATCTATGACCTCTCAGCCCCGCGATGTACCTAAGTTTTTACGGCTTCCTGCGCCCGGGAGAGTTCTCCGTTAACTCGCCAAAGGGTACATTCTTGAAGAAAAGACAACTATTCTGGAACCACTTCGTATTAAGCTTGCCATCCACAAAGACGTCTCAGACCGGGCCTCCAACAGAGATTCGCTATTTCAAAACCCAGAACGCATGGTGTCCGGTTTGTGTGCTCCAGCATCTCTTGAATACAATACAAACTCCAGACCCCAACTCTTCATTACTCCCGTTCCAGGGGAAACCCCTAACCACTCAGCAATTCGTATCTCACATCAGATCCCTCGTCGCTGGGTTGGGTCGGGACCCAAAAACGATAAACGGACATTCTTTCCGCATCGGAGCGGCATCTGCAGCCTCCAAACACAAGACTCCTCCGCATATCATACGACATATGGGCAGGTGGAGATCAGCCTGTTTTTCCAGGTACATTCCAGATCCGCAATCTGAAACCCATGAAGTTTTTCGTTCCTTGGCATTGTAATATTCATTAAATTGTTCTTTTTCACCTACTTAGTGTCTCTTTGGCCCTCTTTTAGGCCTGCCCACATGACGTGGCTCCAGGCACACCTCAGCCAATCGGTCAGGGTCCCATCACTTCGTGTTACGGACCGTGGCTGCGGACACAAGTAGTTATGGCTGCTTGTGGCCTGTATTTGTGGGCGGAGCTGAGGTCTCACCCCTTCAAAAACCCCTCTCCTGTGTCCCATGGCACGTACGCCGCTTCTACCCCCCCCCCTTTTTTTTAATATTATTTACTCTACCTAGTGTGGGCCCTCTTTTAGGCCTTCCCATGTGACGTGGCCCCAGGCACACCTCAGCCAATTGCTCAGGGTCACATCACTTCGTGTCACGGACACAAATATATATATATATATATATATATATATATATATATATATAAATCCAAAAGATTGAAGCAGCACTCCGTGGTACAAAACAAGTGGATCGACCTTTATTCCCCTGCAACGTTTCAACTGCTCAATGCAGTCTTTCTCAAGCATTGCTTGAGAAAGACTGCATTGAGCAGTTGAAACGCTGCAGAATAAAGTCGATCCACTTGCACCGCGAGTGCTGCTTCAATCTTTGGGATTTATATATTCTGTAGACAGCTGAGCCTGCTGCTTTGGAAGGATTGCACCCACTTTTCAATATTTTTTTTGAGTGCTGCTGTGTTTTTCTTTGCTATTTATATATATATATATATATATATATATATATATATATATATATATACATATTTTTTTTTTTTTTTTTTTTTGTGACTCTGACTGCCAATCATTAGATTGACCATTGTGTTCCGTGATGGCTATATAGCCATCATTCAACACTTTGTTTACAATATACCAATATAGTGCTGTATTGGTATATTTTAGTAATAGCTGTCAGAGCCTGCTGGCTATAACTATAATGTCAGCCGGGGAATGATGATCGCATACATCCGCTGCATTTCTCTGCTGTTTGATGCTATTTTTACATACAAGTGTTTTGGTTTTCTTTTTTTAAAGCCAAGTCTGGAAATGGATCCAGATAAAGAGAAGACTAAATATGTGATTTATATTTCTCCTTCCATTAGTCTCCACTCTACTACTGGCTAAAAACCTTCATCTAAAGTGAAAATGTGAAAAAGCTTAAGATCAGTTCTTATTGCAGGTTTTCATAGTATAAACTGATTCAGGATAGACCAGCAATGTGGTATGCCTTTAGATCTTGTGAGAGTTCTATAAAGGCTTTGTACACCGTTGGAGGCGATTTATTTATTTATTTTTAATTATTGCATTGTACTGTTTATGAGGTAAAAATATATATATTTTTTTAAAGATGTATGAATAGGTGCTCACCTGATACTTTATCATGTATGGTGCTCAAAGATCTATTGTGACTCACCCAGTCAGCAGCAAAGGAAAGTGAATGAATAATAAAATATAGATCGGCACTCTATCTAGTCACAAATAGACTGAAAGTATATATAAGAAATATAGATTTATTGAAATAGAAACAATTACTTATCAGAAGGGTACCCTAGGGAGTTTAAAGGGAGATATAGGGTAGAATAAAATATTGAACTAAGTAAATAAATAAAAAATCACACTGTTATTTAAAACATATGAGTCCTGCTCTTTGATGGATAAAAAAGACCCCTTGTTAGGAAAAAATTACCCCTTGTTAAGAGAAAATGAGCATTAATATAAATGGAAGATGTAAGTTCCAGTATGATGTACACACACAGACGCCAGAGCAGCCGCTGCACAGGAGCACCGCTCCACCACATAGACACCGTGTAAACCCAGGCTGCGCTTGCCCTCCTGTGGGACGCCACAGTTGAAGGCATCAGGAAACGCTAGCCTAATATAGTGAATTAAGTGAACTGACTTACTTTTATTACATCAGCCTTTATTCATTATTGTGCAGCACGCGGGATCATTTTCAACCATTAAGACTGTGTACCTCTTACTGGAACTTACATCTTCTATTTATATTAATGCTCATTTTCTCCTAACAAGGGGTCTTTTTCATCCATCAAAGAGCAGGACTCATATGTTTTAAATGACAGTGTTTTTTTTTAAATTTATTTATTTAGTTCAATATTTTATTCTACCCTATATCTCCCTTTGAACTCCCTAGGGTACCCTTCTTATAAGTAATTGTTTCTATTCCAATAAATATATATTTCTTATATATACTTTCAGTCTATTTGTGACCAGATATAGAGTGCCGATCATATATTTTTTTTAATTGGTCTGTATTCAACATATGGAGCCCTTTTCTCTGTATGTAGTTCAGATGCTCTAGTAGCAGCCTTTGGATTTTCTCTCTTTTCCATCAGTTGGAGAGCTAACAGGCTCCTTATCTCTGCTCTGTGACATTATAAACAGTGATTAAAGCTCAATCCCTATCTTACTTATAAGAATGTGGCTTAGGGTCCTTTCACACTGGCGTTTTTCTTTTCCGGCATAGAGTTCCGTCCTCGGCGCCCTATGCCGGAAAAATCCTGATCAGGATCATCCCCATGCATTCTGAATACAGAGAAATCCGTTCAGGATGCATCAGGATGTCTTCAGTTCAGGACCGGAACGTTTTTTGGACGCAGCAAATACCGCAGCATGCTGCGCTTTTTGCTCCGTCCAAAAATCCGGAACACTTGCCGCAACGGCGGATCCGGAATAATTGCCCATTGAAAGGCATTAATCCGGATCCGGCCTTAAGCTAAACGTCGTTTCAGCGCATCGCCGGATCCGACGTTTAGCTTTTTCTCAATGGTTACCTAGGCAGCCAGGACGCTAAAGTCCTGGTTGCCATGGTAAAGTGTAGTGGGGAGCAGTATACTTACCATCCGTGCGGCTCCCGGGGCGCTCCAGAGTGACGTCAGGGCGCCCTACATGCATGGATCACGTGATCGCATGGATTACGTGATCCATGCACATGGGGCGCTCTGACGTCATTCTGGAGCGCCCCGGGAGCCACACGGACTATAAGTATACCGCTCCCCACTACTACTATGGCAACCAGGACCTGATCAGTCTTCTAATGCTTTCAGGCGACTTGCGTTCTGACGGATCCGGCGGGACGGAAGTGCCTGTCGGATCCTCAGAACGCAAGTGTGAAAGAGGCCTTACCTAAGTGTTTATGACCTCTTAAGGTACATTTAGACGCACCGATAATTGCCCAGATTATCTGGATAGATCGTTACGCAAATGGTCATTCCCAGTCATCTGGCCATCTAAGGCCCTATTCACACGTCCGCAATGTCGTCCGCATGTATTCCGCAATTCTGCGGAATACATGCGGACCCATTGACTGTGAATGGGGCCTGGAACGATGCGGAGAGGACACACTGTGCTCTCCGCATCAGTTTTTGCGGAGCGCGCCGCCGATCTTACGGCCGCAGCTCCACAAAAAAGTAGAGCATGTCCTATTCTTGCCCGCAATTGCGGACAAGAATAGACATTTCTATGGGGCTGCCGGCCAGGTGTGTTTATGGATCCGCAATTTGTGGATCCATAAACACAACGGACGTGTGAATAAGGCCTAAATGTGCAGCCGATCACCCAGATAAATGAGAGAAACGCTCGTTCATCGGGTTTTCCTGTCGTTCATGCAGGCACCACCGATTATGGCTTCTGACCAAAAGATTGTGCGGTCTAAACAGCGATTTGCTGCTCAGAAGCCGTGATTCTGTATGAGGACAAGGGATTGCTATAACGATCCCCCGTCCTCATACAGTGAAGGAGATCGCTGCATGTAAATGTGCAGTGTCTTTCACTGAACGAGCAGCCGGCTGTCGGGAAAGAACGCTTTCTTCCCGACAATAGGCCGATCAGGTGGCCCATCTAAATCCACCTTTAGTAATTTAGAGATAAAGGTTATTAGATTACTGACACAAAAGGAAAATGAAAGTAAGATTCACACAGCTAGAAAAAAGAGTTAACCCTTTGAGACGGGACGGCTCAATATTTTTTAATAAAGAACAATTAAAAAAAGGATTCTTGGCTCAAAATAAGTAAAATGCAATCATTAAAAAAAATGCCCCCAAAGGTGTAAATAGCCTTTAAGTACATGTTGATTTTACCCAACAATTGTATTGTTTTATCATCAAGTAAAATGCATGCATAAGAGCAGTCATCATGTCACCATGTTTGTAATTTGGCACCGTAATAAAGCAGTCAAATAGCCCATACAATCTCTGAATGTGTAAGGGCATCTGTCAGCAGATTTGTAGCTATAAAACTGTCTGACCTGTTACATGTGCGCTTGGCAGCTGAAGCCCTCTGTGTTTGGTTCCATGTTCATATGTGCGAACATTGTTGAGAAAAAGTATGTTTTAATGTATGCAAATGAGCCTCTAGGAGCAACGGGGGCTTTGATGTTACTCCTAGAGGCTCAGCTCTCTCTGCAACTGCTGCGCCCTCTGCACAGTGCCAGGCAGTAAGTGTCATCACACCCAGCTTGGTCAGAGGTGCAGAGGTGCAGCAGGTGCAGAGAGAGCAGAGCCGCTAGGTGGAACAGAGGCTAAGTTGCAAAAATAAAACATAATTTCTCTCGAGCACATATGAACATGGGACCAACACAGATGCCTTCAGCTGCCAAGCACACATGTAACAGGTCAGTCGGTTCCATATGTACAAATCTTCTAACAGATGCCCTTTAATCTACACTTAAAGGAGTTTTCACACAGCCTACGTGATAAATATCTGATTGCTGCAGCCCAACTTCTGGGTCCCCCAGCAGTAGGAGATCCTTGAATGGTGGGACACATGCATGCTTACATCTCCATTCACTTCTATGGGACTGTCAAGTGTGGGGTGAGCTTAAAGAAACACTAAACCTAGAAAAGATAGTAACTGTCAATACATTGGGTGAGATTTATCAATCTGGTGTAAAGTAGCAGCCAATCAGATTCCACCTTCCATTTTTCAGAGCTCCTTTAGAAAATGAAAGGTGGAAGCTGATTGATTGCTAGGGGCAACTAAGCCAGTTCTACTTTACACCAGTTTGATAAATCTCCCCCATTGTTTGCCACTCTGTAGCATTTTGTGCATGTCTTTGAAAATAACCAGTCTTCGAGAAGAGGAATTCTTCATAGGCTACATGGATTAATTTTCTGCGAGTTGCTTCCGCTTCCGTTCTGGGCTGGTCATTTAACCCTTCTGCGGATAGGGCACAGCAAGGCGGAAACCAGTTGTCTTACAGCCAGGCACAGACTTGTGAGGAGAAAGAGGGCCTAATGGTTATTCTCCTGGGACAAATATGGACTATTTTTATTTATTTATTAGTATTAATTGCAACTTGAGACAAAGAAGATTGAAGGAGGCATTGGTGGGGTAGCATTTTTATAATTTGTGAGTTTTCTATGTTTAGTGGTCCTTTAAGTCCCATACAACTAAAATAAAACTAATTATCTACATCCTTCTTATTGCTGCATGGATTGTATGACGGATATCAGTGGTAAGTAAGAACTGAATTCAGAAGTGTTTTATTAACATTTCCTATGAAAGAAGAAACTAAATAATGTAATAGACTATCTGTTACCTGTTAACGTGGACCTGTCACCTGAATGAGATGAACTTTTTGTGTGGGCAGCACACATGTCCATACTCCTATTAGCAAAATACTAGAAAATCTCGCAGGATATACAAGAAAATACGCAGGATACAAATGTAGAGCAAATAGCAGCAGTAAGCAGTTTAGCTCTCGGGACAAAAAAGACACCAGCTGGCCATACAACAGATTAGCGTCTGACAAAACTGCCTATTTTGACCAACTGTCACTTAAAATACTAAATCGAACAATTGTTTGCCATGGCCAATGACAGACTTTTTTGTATGCTGAAAATGTCATTAAAAGCTTTGGAAAATTTTGTTTATTGTCAGTCGAAACTGCATTATATTTGACATTATTGATCAAATTTGACATTTGCTCTGGAGGTAAAAAATAAAACCTTCCCTGGTCAGCTGGTTTAGTCTACAGTGTTGACGGTGGTATCGGTCATATGGAAGATCCCACAGTATGACCTGCTATCAGGAAGGTAGCGGTAGTGCAGAACGTCGCCATATTCTCATAAATAGTCGGGGCCTGGTACCCTATTTGCATCACCACCAATAACTACTGGTTCAACATGTGGAACGCACATGTCTGGTATCCGTGTTTTGCGAATCTGCAATTTGCGATTCGCAAAAACTCATAAGGTTGTGTGAATAGTTCCTAAAAATGACATATGATAGTCTCCTATAGTTTTCTACATTGAAAAAAAATGATGAAAATGTCCCTTTAGCCAAGATTGCTTGATGTACTGTGCTTTTCAAAAGACAAAATTGATTTCAGTTGTTGAACCTTTCTTTTCTAGGACTTCATCATAACACTCATTTTCACCTTTTTGTGGCTTGTGAGTTCATCTGCATGGGCTAAAGGATTGACTGATATTAAATCTGTGACCAGCCCAAGCAATATAGTAGCACATGCGTGCCCAAAAGAATACTTCTGTTCTCCAGGTCCTGAATTACACATGGGACGTCTAAACACTTCTGTGGTATGTATGTTTAGTGCGTATTTTGAGCAGTGGTCCTAAAATGCATATTAACCCCTTAGGGATTCAGCTATTTCTGTACTTGATAATGTTGCAATTTTTTTTCTATCTCCTATAGTCATAACATTTTTATTTTAGGCTACTTTCACATTAGCGGAAGGCTGTTCTGGTGGGTGAACAGCCTGCCGGATCCGTGCTGCCGCTAGTGCATGTGTGCTGCTGGAAGGCCGCAGCACCGCAAACATGCCAAGAGGCGGCCGGAATAAAACTACGACATTTTGGAGAAGGCAGCTGCTAATGTGAAAGTAGCCTTAGTCGATATAGCCATATGAGGGCTTGCTTTTCTTAGTGCCATCATTTTGTGGTATAGCTTATATATCTTTATTTAAAAAAAAAATTTCGGGGGGGGGGGGCAGCAATTTCAGTTTTTTGGGTGATAGTGGGAGGTGTTTATTTTTAAAGTGTTCTCCGTCAAGTATAAATGATATAAGTTTATTCCTAGGGTCAGTATGATTACAGGGACATCAAAAGTATATAGTTCTTGTCATGTTTTATTTCATTTTACACAATGAAAGCACTGAAAGGGCTTCTGTTCATATGTGTCTGAATTGCTGAGAAAAAAAGGTTTTATTATATGGAAATGAACCTCTAGAAGCAAAGGGGGCATTTCCATTACACCTAGAGGCTCCGCTCTCTCTGCCACTGCTGCACCCTCTCCACTTTAACATATGTTTTTATTGCCTGGCCCTTTCAATCAAAATGGAGAGGGCATAGCAGTTGCAGAAATGGCAGAATCTTTAGGTGTTAAGGCCAACGCCCTCTTTGCTCCTAGATGCTCATTTGCATATATAATTTTTCTCAGGAATGGGCGCACATATGAACATGGGACCAACACAGATGCCTTCAACTGCCAATCGCACATGTAACAAGTACAAATCTGTCCTTTACTAGATGCCCTTTACTGCTTAGGCTCCCAACTGTACATGAATGGCGCTAGAAGGGGCTTTAAACATAGTGCGTGTAGCGGGCACCATAGCCGACGGGTCTCCGCCGTTTCAAACAGCAAAAGCCTGCGGCTAATGTCTGCGACCGGCAGTAATGCTGATCGCAGGCCTTTAACCCGTTAGATATCATGGTCAAGCCCAACCATGGAATCTAAATAGATTAAACCAGCTCTGGTCCTTTGATCTAATAAGCTGGGTTTTTCTGAAGACACCCAGCGTATTGGAGCTGCAGTTTCTATGTTTGCCTGCAGGACAACATAGGATAATAGTAAATTCAGCTTAGACTGTAATTCTTTGGGAAAAAAATCTAACATAGTGAATATTGTAGCCTATAGGGTCTAACAAAAAGTAAAAAAAATTATAAACATTTAAATCACCCCCCTTTCCCTAGAATAAAAAATGAAATGCATAAACAATAAAAATATACACATTATGGGCATCGCCGCGTCCGAAAACAGACATACTATTAAACTATAAAAATATTTATCCCATACATGACATAACGAAAAAAAATAAACTTAACTTACCCCCCAAAAAAACAACTGAATAAAATGTGATCAAAAAGTTACACACACTCTGAAATGGTAGCAATAAAAACTACAGATTGTCCTGCAAAAATAAGCCCCTACACATCTCAGTAGACACAGCTATAAAAAAAAGTTATGGGGGTTAGAATATGGCAATGTAAAAAAGCAAATTCTAAGTTTTTTTTTTTTTTCCAGTGTTAAAACACAAGAAAACAATACATGGTATCGTAATTCTACTGCCCAGAGAATGGAGGGCACAGGTCCGTTTTGCCACATAGGGACAAAGCCCATAAAACTGTGGGGGAGTTGTTTTTGTTTTTTTCTAACTCCCCTCCCCATTTGGATTTTTTTTTTCCTGCTTCCTACTACATTGTATGCCATATTAAGTGGTGGCATTAAAAAGTACAACTTGTCCCGCAAAAAACAAGCCCATGTCTATGGGAGACCTGGAGGCCAGGGGAATTGCTGATTGAGCCCCCTCCCTCTGTAAAACAGTATAGGCGCTGTGGTCACCGTTGCCTGCAGCATCAAAGGCGTTAAATGGCGAGGATCTGAGAGTTGGCTCTGATCCGACCGTTGTAGTGGGGTGTCCGCTGACATCTGCTCCTGATGGGACATGCTTAGTTTCTGAGCCCAAAAGTTATATATATGACGCTGTGCTGTGGCTGCCACCCACCAGCCTAGTAAATGTGCAGGGAGGGAAAGTAGATAGCTAACATGCTTTATTGGATAAGGTTAGGCAGGAAAAAAAACTTCTTCTAGCATAGCGTGCATAGAAATCTCTATCTCCATGCCTTGTTTCCATTGGTGGTTTAGTTGTTTTTACTTTATACTCTTGCTTTCCTTATTATGAGAGCAGCACTTGTGATTGAGGCTTGTGAAGGTTTTGGGCAGTTGTGAGACTGGAATTTATTTGAATAAACCAGCAGCCAGGCAAGCAATGAATATATACAAGCAAACTGAGCTGGAGTCAGTTTAAGGGCCCATTCACACTCCTTTCAATGGGGCCGCAAAAGATGCGGACAATACACCGTGTACTGTTCGCATCTCTACTTCTGTTCCATGTCCTATTCTTGTCCTAAATTGAGGACAAGATACGGCATTTCTATCATAGGGATGGCCGTTCACACACAACTGGTATCTGTGTTAATAGAAAAGGCTTCCCTTTTTTTGTTTGTTTGCAGAAACGGCACTATTTTTGGCCATTGGCTGTCTGGTATAACAGTTCAGCTCCATTTACGTGAGACCCTTTTTAAATCTTGGACAATCCCATTAACATTGTCTGTTGGAGCAAAAAAATCTGAATAAAAAGTAACCATTACATGTTAATGGGTTCATGTTTATGTGGATTGAGTTTGTACTTTTTCATGTTAAGAGTGACGGAAAGCAGTCTTTTACAGATGCTGGCATAGACTATGAGAATACAGATTAGGATAGGGATGCACTGAGACCTTTTCCAGACTAATCGAACAATGAGCGAGTCATTTTTCAGCAGATTTTCAATATTAATACTCTATGAAGGAAAAAAGAAGCTACTACTTTCTTCAACCCTTAGGATATCGGAGGTTTTTTCGTTTTTGTGTTTTCATTTTTCTTCACTATCTTCCTTGAGCCATAACTTTATTTTTCTGTTCACCTATCTGTATGAGGGCTTATTTTTTTTCTGGACAAGTTGTACTTTCTAATGCAACCATTTAATATGGCATACAATATAGTGGGAAGCGGGAAAGAAATTCCAAATGGGATGGAATTGAAAAAATTCCTCCACCATTTTCCGGGTTTTGTTACTACGGCATTCCCTTTGCGGCAAAACTGACCTATGCCCTTCATTCTCTGGGTCAGTGCAATTACAACAATACCACATATCTATAGGTTTTTATGTCTAAATAGTGTCAAAATAAATGTAAACTTTGAAAAAAATATTTTTTTTTTTTTTACATCCCCATATTCTGACACCTATAACCTTTTTATAGTTATATCAGCTTTGTGGGGGCTCATTTTTTTGTTGGACAATCTGTAATTTTGTTCATACTATTTTGGAGTGTGTGTGAATTTTTTATATTATTTTATTAAATTTTTTTGGGTAAGAGAGGTGATGAAAAAATTGCCATTTTGACCCTTTTTTCCTTTACGCCATAATAGTACGGGCGTATTCGGACGAGGTGATGCCCATGATGTTTATATTTATTTATTTATGTATTTTTTTTATTCTACAAAAGGAAGGAATTTTAACTTTTATATTTTTTTATATATTTTTTTTAAGTTTTTATTTATTTACTTTTTATGATTTTGAAGCTCGTATTTTAGCCTGCAAAATTCATTTTTAAATATATATTTTTTTAATTTCTGAACAATCATGGGTCTTTTAGATCCATTATAGGTACAGAATTGCTCATTTCTTATGTGGGCCTGCCACCTGGTGGCCGAAATAAGAATTACAGCTTCAATACCCTGGGTCTCTCAAGAGAGACCCCCAGCTCATTGAATTCAATTACCAACATCCTCATTGGCTGCAGAGGATGCCGGTAAGAAGCCCAGATGTGCAAGCTTCCGGGTTTTTCACCCTTTAGATGCCAGGATCTCACTTGATCATGGCATCTAAAGGCTTTTACGACCGCGTTCGGTATTATTGCTGGTCGCAGTCATTAGCCGCAGGTTTCTGGTGTTTGAAACGTGCGGCTTTAATATTGGTCCCTGCCCCAATAACAGCGACCTGCCCCTTTAAGGCTAGGGCTACATTGCGACATTTTGTCGTACCAATGTCGCGCAACAATTTTTATAATGATGGGCTATGGTGTCGCACTGTGACACAACAGTCAGAAAAAATCCATCCAAGTTGGATGCATGTAGCAGTGTAGTTGGGCCCTATGTGTTGTGCAGCCCTAGCCTAAAGACCTACAGCAGTGAAGAAAAATGGCTGGGTAGTTATGGAAACCTGGAGTAAAGCTGTCTGTATGTGGAGACTAAGGGCCTGCGAGCTTCTATTGGCTGATGAGGGACATGTGACCATGTGTAGGGCAGTTGGGATATGAAGAGAGAGACTTGCAGGCTTGTATTGGCTAATGCACGTAATTTTTTGGGAATATCTCAGGAACAGTACGTCATAGAGAGCTGTGACCCCCACAAGATTTCTTTCCAGGTAGCAAGGGATGTGTATACCAGGTTTCGTTGAAATTTATGTTTGCGTTTTTGAGTGATCGCGGAACATACACACACACACACACACACACACACACACATACATATATATATACGTCCTTCTTTTTAGATAGATAGATTTTCTAAAATCTTTCTTGGAGCAACCATATTGGAGACACACACATATTTCCTGTATTGTTTGTAAGGACAGTGCAGCAGGGTGTGTAATCCTTTATGGCAGCCACAGTGAGTGGGAGTTAAGTCAGAGTAATGTCATAGATTACTACAGGAGATGGAGTATAGGATCCTCTGCTACCTCAGGGCTGCAGCCCCTTCATTGTTTTGGAAGGGGACACTGCACTAAAGCATTGCTTTGACCCCTTCCTTCTCAGGGTTGGTGGTAGCTCCAGAAGTAGGAACCTTTACCAATCATAAAGTTATGGCAGATTCTAGCGATATGCTATGTACTTTTTCCACACCTTAATATATTAGAAAATAGTGGGCAGGGCTTAATCACTGTAATTTCACTAAATCTAATTTAATAGAGAATGGTGTAAATAGCAAATCTCTAAATCACTTCATTTAACAAATATGCCTGTATCCACCTGAAAATAATCTGTAAGTTCATGAGTAGGGATGAGTGAACCCGAACTTTAGAGGTTCGGTGGTGTAGAAATTTCAGTATGGATTCCGTTATAATGGAATATAACGGAATTCATGGACGGATGGTAAAACGGAAGCCTTTAAGAGGCATTCTGTTTTGATCCGTCATAATAGAAGTCTATGGCCAAGCAGGACGTCACAGCAGTACAGTGCTGGCAGAATCCACAGAAGGGATATGCCTCCTGCTGCTGAGTCTACCTGTGCAGCTGAAACAGGGAATAATATGTCTGAAAAATACATTAGAAAAGCCCAAAATTATTATTATGCAAGTTTTTTTTTAAAGTGGGCCACCGTTACAGTACTTTGTAAAGGACTGAATTCTCCATTTTTTCTTAGTTCGTTTTAAATACCGTATATAGATTTTACATGGCTGCATATAAGAATACATTATTTTTTTAAACTGAATCTTTTAATTGTCTGTTTTTGTTTTTTAGGCTTTTGGGTTCTTGAATTTGATTTTGTGGGCAGGAAATGCTTGGTTTGTTTATAAGGAAACAAACCTCCATACACCGCCGCCCTCATCCGATCCAGAACAAGGCCCACCGCCTTCCTCCAAGTAATCGAGATTCAGACGTCCATCTCTGCCTATTTTGTCTCTTACGTGCAGGTAGCCAAGAAGACGTTGATATATAAATGGGTAGAAGTAGGAATTTTCTACAGGCTTGTGATACTTTTGTTTTTCTTGTTATATAAAAGCCTTACAATGTGATTATACCGTACAGTACATGTCTTCATGGTAAACCAGCAGGTTGTCAAAATACCTATCCCTCACTATCCGTACCTAAAATGTAACTTATGAGACCTCAGATTCAGATAATAATCCAGGTAACTGTTCCTTCAAATGAATGGAAATTGTAATACTTCTAACTTTGTGTGCAAAATGTGGGGAGTGTAGCAAATATGGTCGTGTAAGGCCAAATTCGCCATGAATCCCATCACCTTTCCTGACACATCTGATTTAGTGAATACTCGCAATGCTCAAGAAGTGACACTTATGGAGCAGATATTCATGTGAACTGTGGTATGCTTTTCTGTCATTCCGCTTCACAACTGGGTGTGTGTGTGTATATATATATATATATATATATATATATATATATATATATATATATATATATATAAAAAATGTGTGTGTACATAATAAAATATATATATTCACACATTTTTATTTCCTATCACTTCCAATTTGACTCTGAAAATCTTTTAAATGCATAAGTATATGTTACATCCAGTAATTTTATGCACACGGATAGGTTACATCCAGTAATGACAGTGAGGGGTAATTCTATTAGTGTGCGTTTTGCAGGAATTTTCTGTTACTCTTCTGCCACCTTCTTATGGTGGGCAGTGAATTTTGATGGCTCAGTGGAGAGGTCTTTTTTTTTTTTTTTTTTCTTTTTGCCTCGTGAAACATGGCTATTATAAAACTGTAGCCAATTTCCAAAGATTATAAGTAGTGTTGAGCAAATCGAGCATCAGATCCAAGTTTAAAAATCGAAGTGCGAAGTTATTCACCAAAGTCCCGCGAAACTTCGGCGATGGCAAATTTCTCTTACCGGAGCCCATACATTTGAATCCTGTATGGAGACGGATCTCAATCTTGGATCTGAAGCTCGATTCACTCAACACTAATTATAAGTATAGAATTCTTATCGCAACACTAAGTACTTTTCCAGCCTTAATGTAAATAGCGGAATTGATGTAAAACTTGCGATGATGTACTGTACTAAGATTACCAAACTGCTGTAATATTCCTTTCTGTAATGACATGCTCTGCAATAACTCTGAACACATGCTTTTTATTCACCGCTCTGAATTTTTATTTTACAACTAGTGATGCATTATTTGTCTGTACCTGTTTATTAGACTCACGTAAAGGGTTATCCCAGTTTAAGCACATACATGTTATTCATTGTTTAATGAAGAGTTATGAAGTTCTCCAATATAATTTCTGTATCTGTTCCTCATGGGTTTTAAGATCTCTGCTTGTTCTCATTCAGTAGTACCCATTAAGTTGAGAGGGGTTTTTTCCCGCTCTGAAAAAGATGGACATGGACACACTGCGTTTTTTTAAAACCACAAACGGGGAAAAAAACATGCTATGTAAATTACCGTGCAGCTTTCGCATTGGTGGATTGACGCATTTAACACATGGATTTTAGGTGCAGAATCCTCATCAAATTCCATGCCAAAAGAAACTATGTGAAATGACCCACTGTTTACTTCCTGTGGGTAAAAACGCACAAGTGGAGACTTGGGGCTCTTGCAGACGAGCGGATCTCCTGCGTGTTATCCGCAGCGAGAATGAGAGCCAAGCTGCGCGGCGGACATCAGAGGCACGAAGCAGTAACATGATAGATACTGCTCCGTGCCTCCCTGTTACCCTTTCAACTTTATCTCACAGTGATTTTGTAATGAAAGGGTCACAGGGAGGCACGGAGCAGTATCAGCTTGGCTCTCATTCTCGCTGCAGATAACACGCAGGAGATCCGCTCGTCTGCAAGAGCCCTTACAGTTCAGGTGTCAGACACCATTGTGTCCATCACATGACCAGGGCAGTGTTTTATCCACAGGAAGTAAACCATGAACTTTACTATTGAATGACAACAAGCAGAGATATTGAAGACTGTAAATAAGGGATCAGCAAGCTCTGGCACTCCAGATGTGGTGAAACTACAACTCTCAGTGTGCACAGTTGCCTGGTTGTTTTCCGATCCCCCATAGAAATGAGTGCAGCATGCTGGAAGTTGTATTCTCACAACAGCTGGCGTGCTGGAGGTTGGTGACTCCGCCATATATCATCACTACAGAAAATATATTGAAAAAAACATTACATTTACTTTTAGAATGAATATCCTTTGTTTGCTGACACTATAATACCCCTTTAATGTAGGTGAATTAAGTGTTGTTTTTTTTTTTTTAGTAAAGATCCGCATTAGCATCCGCCATCTTTTTGTTATATTTCTGATTCCGCACTGTTATATATGGGTTATTCTTATGATGCTTCTCTTGTTATTCATACCCTGAAGTGCTAAAATAAAACACTGTTGAATACCCGTTGTGTTCGTGTCATTAATTGTTGTTTTATGCATGATATAGCATATTCTTTTCTATGCTAGTAAATTACTATACTTATTACGATATTTTAACCCTACACAACACAAAGTAGATTTCATTTTTACTGATTATGCATTGTGGTAAATTTGAATATGGCGGCCTTGTATCAAACATGAACAAATTGCCAGAAGGTATTCTCCGAGGATGTCATATAATCAGCATTTCATTGGTTGAAAACCCTTTATAACCTCTCACATTGGAACCATTTTCCTCTCTCCTACTCAGGATGTTGTCATTTATTTATGATTGTCATCTTTCCTAAACCGTTTAGTCATGCAGACACTCCCAGTCCTCCTTAAACCCACTGATACATTTTTACTTCAAAGGGTTGTCCACCTTCTGGCTACTTGCGATCAAGGCGTATATAAAATGTCTTTGTGGAACTTACTAAAATAGCCTTTGTTGATTGTCTGTGCCGTTTGCTATATTTCATAAGGCACATCCCTTTGTTAGGAAAATCTTCTGTACCGTCTGCAGAGAGGTGCTGTCCACAAGATGGCTGCTGATGGAGGGCCATGTGACCAGACACATCGCTCCTCCATGTTCTAAACTCCCAACAGAGTAGATGGCAGGTGCAGTGTATTTGAATGGAGGAGACATCACATGGAGGTGATTTGCCTGGTCACATGACTCTCCATCAGCAGCCATTTTATGGACAGAACCTCCATGTGGACAGCACAAAAGACTTGTCAAACAAGAGGGCATAATTTATAAAAATTTAGAAAACTGCACCGAATTTTAACAAAGGCTATATTAGTAAGTGCCACAAACAAATTGGTCAAGCAATTTCATATCTTTAATTGGAATGGATGCTGGTCAAAAAGGATAAGCATACTAACTGAGTTACCTACTTATCTCATGTTTCAAAGGATATACGCACGAGTGCAGATGCACATATCTTATGAGCAATTTCTAATTATAAGTGCCCTGGGCTGAAGACACTTTTGCTCTGCAACTGTGTATACCCAGACTATAGAGGAGGTACGTGTGAGCACCAATATATTGGAATAGAAGTTGTTCCAAATAGGATAAGCACTTATAAATGTACAACCGTACAAGGCAGATGGTAGCCTCAACCTTCCTAATTTGAAGTTACTTGTGGTTTACTTGCTTATTAGTTACGGGGTATCTCCCATATATATGAAGATCAGCCAGGACTACACTTGCTCTCTAATCATATTCCAGTACAAATAAAGATAACTCTTATGGATATGGTCTACTATCTAAGCCTGGTGGTTGGAGAGAAAACTATAGGTTTGCCTTTACAGTATTCTGGCTACCACATTTTGCGGAAAGGTACGTCCTGGCCTCTGTAGTACTGTCCTGTTGCAGAACGGACAAGAATGGGACATGTTCTAATTTTTTTTTTTTTCTTTTTGCGAGGCCTCAGAACGGACATCTTTTGCGGGCACATTGAAGTGAATTGTCTGCATGCGACCCACAAAAAATTTGAATCAGATGCATGAGCCCTAATACTGTATTCTTTCTGATTTTGCGACTTGCAATAAATATCTGGCCTTAGTAGGCCAACGTTTTTTATACTTAGTTACTGTATGTGAAACAAGTCGTTGCACACTAACCTGGGGATCTTTATGATTTACCGGGTTATTAGATCTTGTGTCGACTGGCCCCATACTCTAACGGGCTGACCAGTGGCCGAGGCAGTTTACCAGTTTTTCCTTTGAGGATGCTTTGACACTGATCTGGCTTAATTTGTGCAAAAAAAAAAAAAAGCATACATAGCTTAGGCCCCTTTCACACTTGCATTGTGTGGATCCGGCGTGCACTTCCGTCCCACCGGATCCGTCACAACGCATGACAACTGAAAGCATTTGTAGATGGATCCGGATTGCGGATCCGTCTGCAAATGCATTGCAAGTGCAGATCCGTCTCTCCGTTTGCCATGCGGATAGACGGATCCGTCTTGTATTTTTTTCACTGGTTTATAGGTCTGCGCATGCGCACACCTGAAGGACGGATCCGTCCTTCAGTCTTTTTTTAATGCCGGATCAGGCCCCAATGTAAGTCAATGGGACTTAAGGCCTGATCAGGCGTTCAGTCATGTGTTCAGGCTTTTCAGGACGGAGATAAAACCGCAGCATGCTGCAGTTTTATCTCCGTCCTGAAAAGTCAAAAAGACTGAACTGAAGACATCCTGATGCATCCTGAACGGATTTCTCTCCATTCAGAATGCATTGGGATAATCCTGATCAGTATCTTTCCGTCCTAGAGCCCCGAGGACGGAACTCTAGGACGGAAAGTAAAAACGCTAGTGTGAAAGAGGCCTAAGCGTTAAGGGTGATGTTTTAGAATGTGTAAATAAACTCCACCTCTCCTCGTAAGACTTCTGTAGAGGACAATGCTCCTTGACCACTATCTCAATTATAAACCACACCAAGGGCTATATGTATAAAACGTAGCTTTTAATAACCACTATTAAAAATAGAAAAATACCTCACCGTGTAAACCAATATAGTGCAAAAAAATTAATACGCAATGATGTTTTAGAATGTGCCCAACGAGCACCAAAATGTTGGCGCAAAGTAAACTAAGGACTGTAAAGTTATACAAAAACTTCTAGCAAGATGCCCCAAATTTATCAAACAGTGTGAGCCGTTATAATGAATTGGGCACATCTTTATACTGTTTAAATATTAAGTAAATGTCCCATTAATGTATAGATTTTTAGTATGTTTGGCCTGTCTTTATAAAGATATATATATATATATAAGCTGTTCCTCTCAAGGTTCTTAAACAACGTGCAAAAACCAAGAATGAATATCCGCGTCCTAAATAGGCTCTTCAACATGGTGTAATACTGCAATGTAAAGTCACTGTTATAGGAAAAACTTGTTCTACCACTCTTTATGGGAGTGTAGCTACATTAGTAGAGAGGTATGTATCATATTTACCAATTGTCTCCTATAGCAGCCAGTAAAATTGTGTTGCTGCTCAGAATCTTACAATGCAGTGTTTAAAGGTAAATGCACATTAACTCACAAAGCAGGGAATGTTTGAGTATGACACGGTATGTACCACTTTAGTTTTAGGCATGTAGTGTATGTTTTAATACTTTTTTTTTCATGCTTTGGCTAAAGCAAAAACCTGCACCGTGTGAAAAACTGTGTGGTGTAAAGCATAAAAAGTGTCTGATAGCCATGAAAAGGATAGAAAATTGCAGTGCTGCTGATCCAATACTGCCTGAATCACCTATGAGCTACACTTCCTGCTTCTGTTTTGACACAGCAGAAAATGGACAGTCATGCTACTAAGGCAGTGATGGGCAAACTACGGCCCGCCGGACCTCTTTATCCGTCCCGCAAAGCTGCTCATGCGACTGCGGCAATGAATGGAATAGCTATCCACATATCCTACTCACTATAGAACGCCTGTACTTGCAGGCCGGCTGGCCAGTCACTCACGTCCTTGCGGCGCATGCTCCGGGACATGCGCCGCAAGGACGTGAGTTACTGGCTAGCCTGCCTGCAAGTACAGGCCTTCAATAGTGAGTGGGATACGTAGATAGCAATTCTATTCCTTGCCTCCAGTTTACTTATGAATACCGGTACTTGTGTGTGTGGGGCCTGGTGTATTAGAGTACAGTGACTGCACCGGGCCCTGGCACGATTTCACATACACAGGGACACTGTTATGGGGGATATCTGTGGATGACACACAGATTCCCCCATAACAGTGCCATCCACAGATCTCCCCATAATAGTGTCATCCACAGATCTCCGAATCACCCTTAATAGTGTCATCCACCGTTCTCCATATCTCCCCATCAGTGTCATCCACAGATCCCCCATAACAATGTCATCCACAGGCCACCATTAGTTCAAAAGCGCACCTTTTGGTTAAAAACACGGTAATCCCCTGAGGCCTTCTGACTAGTGCCCCTGATGGCATCTGCTTATTCTTCGATAAAAGTTTTGTACAATAACTCTTTATGCTTTTCTACCTTGAATTAAACTAAACCTTTAATGTTACGAAATTTAAATTTAATTTATATTCATTTACACAAACTCCCCATCCATCTACTCTTGGTCCAGTTCCTGTCAAAGCATTTGCCCACCTCTGTACCAAGTCAATTACTGTTTGCAGAGATGACCTGCCTCAGCCAGTGATCAACTCGGAGGCATTCCCAGCTTTTTCCTGTTTTGTCGAGACAGGAGCAGGAAGTAGAATGCATCTGGGTACCGTTGGAAACGTCCACCCTGGAGGTTTGGAGAGTGGAGTATAAGCTAGTTTTGTTTGCTTTCTTGTTTTTGTTTGTTTTTACTCTCATACCTGCCAAGTACTTTATGCAAACACTCATGGTGGCAATGCCGACCAGTCTGGTGTCTGCAACTCAGTGTGTTTTGCCATGGCTTCTTCTGGGGAATAGCAGATCCCTGTTTGGGTGCAGGGATTAACGCCATAATTGTTCTTCAGGATTTTCCCAGAAGTTAATATTCAGCATGCCAGCGTGAATTGAAAAAGAAGGGCCAACACTGTAAATTTTCCCTGCCGCCTCCCCAACGGCACTGACAGGAGGTTATCTCCACCCCTTGGACAGGAAACCACACTGGTGCTCCAGATTAAAAAGGCTTTCTCTCCTTACCTAAAGCCAGTGTTGTTTTCTGTCCACGGACAGCGCGGATGCTCCTGCCAGTAATACGAAGATTCCGCACGGTCTTGCTGTTTCCCCTGCATTGGGAGGGCCGCTGCAGAGGTAGGAGGCTCCAGGGATGTGGTGGCTCCCTTCTCCGATCTTCGGCAAAAACCCTTTTGTGGAAGGTAGCCCTGGGCTTCTTACACCTTCTTAAGGATTGTGGATCGGACACGACGGGCGTCGATGCAGACAGGGCCTTATCTAGGGCGGAGGAGGTCTCGGGAGTGGAGATGGCGTTGCGACGTCCCTGCGGCCCTGCCTTGGTGGTGTGTTTGCCTGCTCCAGCATGTCGACTCCTCAGGAGGATGCGGCCCGCAAGCCTGTGGATCCTGGTTCCAGCACCCTCAGCCCAGTAAGCCTCCTGTCCTGTAAGCTTGTGCAGATATTATCTTGGATATAGGGCTCTTCTCTTTTTACAAAATGCACTTCTAGGTGTCTGGTGGTTAATATATATAAAATTACTAGCCCTTTTTTAAATCTGACTGTTTTAGGGCAGAGAAACCTCCACTACCAGGACACAAGGTGGAGACTCAGGATGCAAAAAGTGTGCTATATGCAAGAAGTCCTTTGTCTCAAAATCCAAGAAGTCACTATGTGTAAAATGCACAGAAAAAGTAGTATCAGAAGAGTCTTCTTCTTTTCTGGACTCCATGAGAAATATGATTAGAGAGAAGGTAAATGTTGTGGTGGAATCAAGACTACCTCCCTTATCTCACACAAGCTTCCACCTCTCAGAAATCCCATAGTTCTCAGTTATACGAATTTGAGGTCGATGAAGGGGAGATCATTGATGACAGCTCTGTCAACTCGGAGGACCGTTATGGAAGACCGTCATTCCTTCCAGAAGAATTGCAGAGTTTTCTAAAAACAATCAAGGCTACTATGGATATAGAAGACCCTAAGGAGAGTCAGTCGGTACAGGATCAAATGTTTCAGGGTCTGGGAGAGAGAAGAAAACGCGTCTTCTGAGTACATAATAGTATTAAAGATCTAATCTCCAAAGAATGGAGAGACCTGGAAAAAAGAGCCCCGGTTACAAGCTCTTTTAAAAGGAAGTATTCTTTTTCCGGATTCTGATGCGACTCTTTGGAATACAACTCCTAAGATTTACGCACCAGTAGCCCGTATAGCAAAGAAATCCTCCCTTCCGTTTGAGGCTATGGGCTTACTACGTGACCCTATGGACAAAAAATGCGAAAGCCGGCTTAAAAAGGCATGGAAGATCAATACTGCAATGTTTAGACCCAGTATTTCTTCCACCTTCTTCCACGGCAGCGGGAACTCCTAGAGAGCAGATCTTAGCAACTATACTGAAATTGAAACAACAAACTTTTTAGCCGATGCTTCAGCTGATTTGGTGAGACTGTCGGCTAGATCAGCCGCTGTCTCCAATGCAACAAGAAGGGCTATCTGGCTCCATTCCTTGTCAGGGTATACAGTATCAAAAAATCGCCTATGTTCTATCCCCTGTGAAGGAGACCGTCTTTTTGGTTCAGTCCTTGACGATATCCTTGAAAAGGCCTCTGATAGGAAGAAAGGATTCGCTACAAAGAGTAGATTTATTTTGAGCAGAGGCGGTTCTTTCAGAACCAGAGGAACAGACAGAAGACGGATCAGAAGAGAAAGAATTACTCAGGGAATTGGCAGACCTCGAGAGGGAGAGGGTTCCTCTATAATCCAGACAAGCGGGCAAAATCCACTCAATGACGCCAGATGCCCGGTTGGAGCAAGGTTAAAAGCTTTTGCTCCTTGGATTCTAAATTCCATCCAAAGAGGGTTCAGCCTACAGTTCGATACCTATCCAGACGATTACTATGTAATCAACAAACCACTGCCTCAGAAGGAGAAACAACTATCCCTGGAGGCAGAAATATCCGTTCTTCTCCAGAAGCAAATATTGATTCAGCTTCTAGACCATCAATAAAAAAGGGGATTCTACTCTCCAGTATTTCTGATCAAAAAACCGGAGGGTTCATTCAGGCTTATTATAAATCTAAGGTAGTTGAACAGATATTTAATTTACAACTAATTCAAAATGGAAACCATCGTCGACAATAAACCTTCTTCCTCAGAGTTGCTATATGGTAACTATGGATTTACAAGATGCCTATTATCACGTGCCAATCCTCAGAAATCACAGAAATACCTAAGAGCTGCTGTTCATATAGGAACCTCACTGTGTCATTTTCAATTCCAGGCCCTTCCCTTTGGGCTATTCTCTGCTCCGAGGATCTTCTCAAAGATAATATCTGAGGTGACAAGTTACCTCTATCTACAGGGTATTCTCATAGTACCCTATCTAGACGGCTTCCTAATTGAAGGCCAAAACAGAACACGAGCTGCTATTTCATCTAGACCAAGTAAAGGTTCTTTAGGATGGATTATAAATCACAAAAAAATCCAATTTTGTCCAAAGTCAACAAAAAATCTTCTTAGGAGTTGTACTGGATTCATGCCTTCAGATGTCCTTCGTCCCAGAAGCAAAGCAGTTGACCATATATGAAAAGATCTCTCAATTTTGCAAGTTAAAAGATTCCACCATCGGAAACATCATGACTGTTTTAGGTTACCTAACATCCTCTATACCCACAGTCAGATGGGAGCAGAGCCATACAAGGGTTCTACAATCCCTTCTTCTAGATTCCTGGGACAGTACTCAAACCTCCTTAGAAAGAAAGGTAGGCCTTCCCTCAAGAGTATTACAGTTCCTAGCCTGGTGGAAAATAAGAAGAAATTTGCAGACAGCAGTCTGCTGGCATCAGAAAAATCTGCTAGCAGTCACTACAGATGCCAGCAACAGAGGCTGGCGTGGTCATGCGGCAGACCTGATGGTTCAAGGAGTTTGGAACAAGTCCATGGCAACTGCCTCGTCAAATCAAAAGGAACTTTAGGCAGTTTTCGAGGTTCTTCTAGCACTCCGTTCAAAGATGCCTCTACGCCATGTAAAGATTTTATCCGACAACACAACCACGGTTGCATACATAAACAGACAGGGGGGCTCTCGGAACAAGTTTCTAGCCGCAATCGTAAAGAGGATTTTTGCAATGGGCAGAAAAACGTCTGACTTCCTTATCAGCATACCATTTAATAGGAAGCAAAAATCTTGTAGCCGACAGACAGTAAAGGAAGGAGATTGGGCCCTGAGTCCCGACGTGTTCCAACTGATCATAGCAAAATGGGGTGTTCCAATCCTGGACTTATTTGCAGATCGGGGCAATAGGAAGTTGCAGAGATTTTGTTTTCTGTCCCCACAGGACCATCCAGAGATTCTATTTATTTTCAAATTGTTTTTATTGTTTTCTGTAGGTTGATTACATCAGAAAGATTGTGCATAGGTACGTATAACATATAATTCAACATACATATGTAAATGGTGTTGAGAACTTATAATTACATTGCAATTACAATATAGTTAACCGTGCCAGATCGAATATGGCACAATGGATCAAATGATTTTGTATAACCAGAAAGTAAAATTTAAAGGAGGGGGAGGGGATAAGTAGGAGAGGTCTGAGGGAAAAAGGGGGGAGGGAAGGAGGGGAGCATATAGAACTGTGAGGTCTAATATGACCCCTTACAGTGATAGCATCTGAGATCAAGTACATCTCTTGTATGACCCAGGTATACTATTCATTGAAACCTCTGTATTTTTTCCACGGACCCCATATATCTGTAAATTTGTGACGTGTACGTGCGTCCCAGTGTGCAATTTGCTCTAATCGGTATATCTGATCGCACTTCTGATACCAGTGCTGTATAGGCGGGGGGGATCAGTTTTCCTCCAATACACCGCAATCAGCAATCTGGCAGCCGCAAGTAGGATCCTATATAAGGTTTGCACTTCTTTTGATTGAGCCCCTTTAATGTCTCCAACTAGCCCGAAAAGACACACTTTAGGTAACACTGGTACATTCTTCTTGCTAATTTGTGATAGTGCTGTACATATCCCTTGCCAGTAATTTTGTATCTTGATACATGACCACCAAATATGGCTCTGTGTTCCTATAGTACCTTCGCATCTCCAGCACACTGGACTGACTCCAGGGAACATACTATGTAGACGCTGTGGTGTATAGTACCAGTGTGTGAGGACTTTGTAGCTATTTTCTTGTAACTTTATACATCTAGAAACTTTCATTGGAGCTATCAATACCTTTGTCATCTCTCTTTCTTCAAATCTGATTTTTAGTTCATCTTCCCATTTACTGATAAATTTACATCTATCTGAATCAGCAAGTGAGAGAATTGCGGAATATAATTGCGAGATCTTTTTCTTGGGCTCTAACTTTTGTAAAGCTAACTTCTCAAATGTTGTGTGATTCCCGGTGAGTGTCTTTGCCAATTTTTTTAGAATCTGGTAGCAATGTGTTATTTGAAAATTATTGTATTGGGCCATAGCAGGATGGTTTCCTAGTTCCAATATTGATGGTACATCTGCATCTGGGCATAAGGACAGTATAGGTGTGTCATTCTTTTTAGCCGACTCTTTTAGGGTGTCCCAAAAACATAAATTTGATTGGCCATCCAGAGATTCTAGATGTCCTATCTCGTCCATGGCCAAATGGGCTGCAATATGCGTTCCCCCCTTTCAGCTTAATTCCGAGAACCCTAATGAAAGTGGCGGAAGAACAGGCGCATGCAATTATGATCGCTCCTTATTGGCCAAGAAGAGCCTGGTTTTCCCTGCTTCTCAATCTGTCAGGAGGGGAATACTGGACTCTCCCAGCACTTCCAGATCTTTTATTTCAGGGTCTGATTCACCACCCCAGAGTCTCTCAACTCAAATTGACAGCTTGGAGATTGAACGCCTAGCTTTAAAGGGAAAGGGCCTCTCGAATCCAGTAATCTCCACTATACTAAAAGCTAGGAAGGCTGTGACATCAAAAATTTATCTTAGGACCTGGAAGGCCTTTCTTGCCTTTTATAAAGAGCAGAAACTGTCAAAATTCACTTCTGAATGTTTCAATTATTTTGGATTTCTCAAACCCTCTACCCTTAAAGTGCAGATATCGGCCTTGAATATTTTTCTGGATGGAAAATTGGCAGAACAACCTATAGTCAAGCAATTTTTTAAAGATGCAGTCAGAATTTCACCAACCGTACGCTCTACCATTCCAACATGGGACTTAAATTTACTTCTTACAGTCTTCATGGAGTCTCCCTCAAACCCATTGATAGTATCTCCATGAAGCTTTTATAACTTGAGACCGCCTTTCTTATAGCCATAACAACTGCTAGAAGGGTGGGTGAGATCCAGGCATTCTCTTGTCTTGCACGGTATCTTAAAATTTTAGATGACCGTATAATCCTTAAGCATTGTCCAGCCTCGTTCCAAAAGTAGTTTCAAAATTACATTGTAATCTGGAAGTTGTTCTGCCGTTCTTCTGTGATTCTCCCACCACGGACCAAGAGAGGAAGTTCCACAATCTGGATGTAAGACGTTGCCTACTATGTTATCTGGAGAGAACCAAGCATATCAGACAGTCGGACCACCTCTTTATCCAGTTCCAGGGTCCTAATAATGGTCTAGCAGCCAGGAAGCTTGCGATTGCTCACCGGATAAGAGACGCTATCTCTTTGTTATACCAACAAGAATCTTGTTTCCCCAGCAGGACTCAAGGCCCACTTGACTCGGGCTATGTGAGCCTCCTGGGCAGAAAACGCCGCTATATCAATTGAACAGATCTGTAAAGCGGCTGCCTGGGCTAATCCTATGACCTTTTTTAAAGGGTTTCTGTCACCAACTTTTGACATTATAAGCTGTCTGACATTAGCTATGTGCTAATGTCAGACCAGCTTGATAATGTCTTTTTTATAAAAATCCGCTGTATATATAGTCTGAAAAACTTACTTTTATATTATGTAAATTAGCCTCTAGGAGCAGGGGGGGCGTTGCCCTGCTCCTAGCGGCTCCGTCCGGCAACCTGCTGGCACGCCCCTTCACACTTTGATTGACAGTGCAGGGCAGCGATCCTCCTGCACTGTCTCGTTCTGAAATCGCGCGCCGCGCTGCCGCTCTGTATTCGGCGCAGGCGCGGTGAGCAGAGGACGCTGGTGCCTGCTGTCCTCTGCTCACCGCGCCTGCGCCGAATACAGAGCGGCGTGGCGCGCGATTTCAGAACGAGACAGTGCAGGAGGATCGCTGCCCTGCACTGTCAATCAAAGTGTGAAGGGGCGTGCCAGCAGGTTGCCGGACGGAGCCGCTAGGAGCAGGGCAACGCCCCCCCTGCTCCTAGAGGCTAATTTACATAATATAAAAGTAAGTTTTTCAGACTATATATACAGCGGATTTTTATAAAAAAGACATTATCAAGCTGGTCTGACATTAGCACATAGCTAATGTCAGACAGCTTATAATGTCAAAAGTTGGTGACAGAAACCCTTTAAGCACTACAGGCTGGATGTGACCCATAATCAGGACTTGTCCTTTGGGCGTAGAATTCTTTCTACAGTAGTCCCTCCCTGAAATATGTTCATTTTGTCTTAATCCTCCTTCAGTGCTGTTGGGGAGACGCCGGGGAAAAGGGTTAATTACTCTTATGGGCACTGGGAGTTTTCCCACCTCTGTCTGCTGTTTTTGGGAAAAGTATAATTACCTTTATGGATTGTATTATGTTATTATTACCAGTTAGAGTAATTAACCCTTTTTAAGTCTTTGTATAAACTTGATGTATTTATCAATGAAAGTTAAAGGAGTTTTCCAAGATTTTACTACTGATAACCTTTCCTCTGGATAGGTGATCAGTATCTGATCAGTGGGGGTCTACGATCTTCTGTTTGAAACAGTCTTTTTATAGCTTTCCTTAGGCCATTGATGACACATTAATCGATCATGTGGCCTAGTAGCAGCCTCTATACAGTGACGACACTGTGCTTGGTGGGCACAGAGAAGGCTGCAACGCTCACCGGTACCTTCTCAAACAGCTTATCGGCAGGGGTCCTAATTGTCATTCCCCACCGATCAGATACTGAAGAACTATCCGGAGGATAGGTAATCAGTAGTAAAATCTCAGAAAACCCTTTAAAACTTTTGAACTGTATATTTCACTAGGAACATAATAAGCTAATGTGTGGTTTTGTTCAAGCACAATATAGCTGTGCTAAAACAGTAAATTTTATGCCAAAAAATGCATTTCTTGAGAGAGGTTCCCTGCTTTTTCCATTATGGGATCCAATACCAATTTTTATCCAAATATAAGGCTTCTGCATATAGACTTATTATTATATCCCCTTACTAGTGCAAATATTCTCCTGAACACTAGATGGCAGTATAGTTTCCTTTTACACACACACACACACATATATATTTAGCTTATAGACTGAGTCTTTAGCAGTAGTAGTTATCTCTGTTTTCTGTCTCTCTTTATTGCTGTGATTGGGCACCATCCAACTTATCATCACATACATAAGTGGTCATCTGTACAGGTGACCACAGCTAAGTCTATTACTGTTAGCAAAAGCATGGAGTTGAGCTTTAAACTGCCCCTACACAGCTATAAATCAGATAGCATGCAGCCATTGGCCCCCATAAATGTGAAAAATGCAGTCCTATATACCAATATTTTCACACAGTCCACAACACAAAGTCAGCAGTTCTCTGGACACTGTCAGCTAACGTGCCCCCTTTAAAAGCCATGATCTTTCACTGTTCATCTTCTCTACTAGCAGTCAGACACAACTCGTATATCAGTTCCATCAGTGTTGCTGGTGTTGCATTCGACCCCAGAAGGGGGACCAGCCATATAAGCAGGCAATGGTTGCTTTAAACTGTGTCCATATCCTCAGGAAATTGGCAGAGCAGCGAGCCAGTGGCCCACCACTTACTACAATAAGCCACAGGCTGTGTGAGGGCACAAAGGGAGCATTGCTGTGTGAGAAGTGCAAAAGGGACTCTATTACTGTTTGGGTCCTAAAGTGGGCAATAGTACTGTGTGGGTCACAGAAGGAGGGTTCTAGTAATGGTTGCAGCACCAAAAGGATAGCAAATTTGTGTAGAGGTGGTGAATAAGGTGAGGAGGGTGCTGGAAAAGTAAAGAGCCGTAGATGCGTTAAATCCTGTTGAGATGAGTGGTGGCTGGAAGAGGGTATGCAAATAACTCTCTGGCTCTCAAGTTCTGCCTCTAATACCACCAGATGTAAGGCAGCTATCCTAAAGGTCAATGGTCCACCTTGTAAACAGGCCTTGAGACATGACTTGGATAATAATTAAGCCAGTACTGGCTTAACTGGTTGAGAGGCCTAGGCCAAGTTTCGGGGGATGCTATATGTCCTTATGGAAAACGCCTAATCGTGTAAGGAGTCTTATAGGCCAGGAAACACTCTTCTGGAATTCTGAGAAGACGATATGCAGATAAGTTCTTAACAAGCCAGTTAAGCCAGTACTCTCTGCTCTGCACTAGCGAGGAGCAATCGCCCCAAAACAGCTGTCTGCAGATGAGATGCTGGCTTAATTATTATCCAAGTTAGAGATGACATCACTTGTAATTCATTGGTTGTAGTTATACTGCATTCGTTTATATGTTCTACAGACCACCTGTGTAGAATAGGTATCTGATACTGTATGATCGTAATATTGATCTTGGTACAGTGGCGGAGGTGTGTGTGTGGTGGTGGTGGGGGGGGGTTCTAACATGTTTTTTTTAATAATTTTCTATAGGAATAAAGATACAGGTCAATGCAACCTACAATCAAACTGTGTTGATCTGGTAAAAAAAAAACGCCTAGGAGGCAGATGCCAATCAGGGGAAGCGGATATGGCAATCACAATAAATCCCAGGATCAACGTCCAATCCCCAGAAATCTAGTACATACTGTATAACTTGTAATATTGATCTTCATCTATGATGGTGGTGAAACTTTACTTTGTTTAGGCAAAGAGGATGGGCCCTTGCTATGGTTGCTTGTCTCGGTGTTAAAAGGTCATTAGAACGTCATCTCTGTTCTGTCCTTTTAAATGTTTGTACATTTTAAGATGTCTTTTTATCAAATAAATAACCCCAAGCTTCATAACCGATCTTGGCACTGTAATCTACCCATTCCATTTATTAAGTTGGTCACCCTCCTGTGCAGCCGCTCTAGATCCGTTTATGTCCTTCTTATACACAGGTGCCCAACATTTTGCACAGTATTCCATGTTTGTCACAAGCATCTATGCCTCTTTTTATGCATCCTATGGTTTTATTTACCTTGGTAACAGATGTCTGGTATTGGTCGGTAAAATTAAGTTTACTGTCCACCAATATCTCCAGATCAGTGGCTTTCATCTAATGTTTAATGTTTTGTGCATTTTGTTTCCTCCACCTAAGTGGAATAATAACTTTACATTTATTCACATTAAACTTCATCTGCCATTTCTCCACTCAAGCATCCTAAATCCCTCTGCAGTATATCCTCCTCGTCTGTGTTGATTACTTTACAGAGCTTAGTATAATCTGCAAATATTACATTTCTACTCTGGAAGCCCTTTACAGGGTCATTAATGAACATATTAAAAAGAAGAGGAGTCTGGACCCATTACTGAACCCAGTGGCACCCCATTGGTAACTGTCACTAGATGTGAGGTCTTACCGTTAAAAACTGTCCTCTGTTTTTCTATCACAAAGCCTGTTGTTAACCAATATTTTTTCCACTTATCCGAGCAACCTGATTTTACATACCAGCCTTGTATGTGGTACACAAAACATCCACAGTGTTACCCTGGTCCAGTCTGGAACTTATCTCCTCATAGAAGTTGATCAGATTAGCTTGACAGGAGCAATTCCTTATTAACGCTAATAATGAGCTACTTCAGGATAACGTTCCTTAGAAAACCCACAATAAAGATTACACTTTATCAACCTATAGTTTCTGGGCTTTCCTATGCATCAGTCCTGTAGAACATATCTTTTTATTATAGAGTCCTTGAATATTAGAAATAAGGTTCTGTCTATAATGATACTTGATTCATTGAGAACTCGGAGGTGAACACCACCTGTTTTTTTTTTGTTTTTGTTTTTCTAGTCAACACTGCATTTCTTTCTGGGTTTTACGCTTCAGTTTTGTCCCCATTCATTGTCAAAGGGGACAAAACTGAACTGAACAGAACAGAATGCTCCAAAATGCATTCCATTCCATTTAGTTGCATTCGCAGACCGGAGAGCAAACCGAAGCATGTTGTATTTTGCTTTCCGTCCTGGGATGAGGAGCGAGACGTTTTAACTCTGCCACAATCTGCCACAATAGAAAACGGATCCGTCCCCCATTGACTTTCAGTAGAGTTAATGACGGATCCGTCTTGGCAATGGTAAAGATAATACAACCGGATCTGTTCATTACGGATGCAGATGGTTGTAATATCAGTAACGGAAGCGTTTTTGCTGATCTCTGCCAGATCCAGCAAAAACGCTAGTGTGAAAGTACCCAAAAAGAGCAACCAGCAGGCGGTGCTATACAGATAGATTTCATTAAATAAGTGACTATAGTACATTTTTAATTACATGCAATTACAAAAGTATTCAGATTCAAATGCTGGTTTGAAAACTGTTGAATATTTTTTGGGGACAACCCCTTTAATTATTCAGAGTGCCCCAAGCTGGAGCTTGAGTACATCTTGTAAGTAATCTGTAGGAAACAGTGATAGGTCCCTTTAGGGCTATATTTGACACATATTTTGGCATGGATTCTGTGTCGAAATCCATGTCAGATCTGGCAGTAATTTGTATGTGTGTGTAATTCCTGTGTGGTTGGGGGGTACTACACGTTAATGAGCTATATATAGTGTATAGTGTTTCTGTTTTAAACCCCCACATAATCTGAAATCTGGAGTGTGATCTTTTCATGATACAATCACCAAAATTATCTTCTGTGTACATGCAAATGTACTAAATGTATCTAAAATTTATTTTTGTCTTGTGGCTCAATAGGCTTGCCACCCTGACATCTAGGGGAATGGCAGAGGAAGAAATGTAACGGGGCTGTGCAGATATACAGTATATTGATGACCTACCGATTTGAGGCTACTTTCACACCTGCGTCTCGTGCGGATCTGTCATGTATCTGCACAGACGGATCCGCACCGATAATACAACCGCATTCATCCGTTAAAAACCGTTTGTATCCGTCCCCATTGACTTACATTGTATGTCAGGACGGATCCGTTTGCCTCCGCCTCTTCAGACGGACACCAAAATGCTGCATGCTGCGTTTTGGTGTCTGTCTCCAAAACGGAATAGAGGCAGAACGGAGCCAAACTGATGCATTCTGAATGGATCCTTATCCATTCAGAATGCGTTGGGGCCAAACTGATCTGTTTTGGACCGCTTGTGAGAGCCCTGAAAAGGGTTTCACAAGCAGACCCAAAAACGACAGTGTGAAAATAGCCTGCATGGGACTGAGCTGCATCTAGGCCTGTGATGATTGACCTCCGGCACGAAAGCTGTGGTAAAACTACAACTCCCAAAATGTACACTTGTTTGGCTGTTCTCAGAACTCCATAGAAATAAATGGAGCATGCTGGGAGTCGTAGTTTCACTACATCCGGAATGTCGGAGGTTAGCCATCACTGACCCTAGACTGTATGACTGATGAACTTGACATCACTGGCGTAGGAAAAGGCCGCAATGCTCACTGCTGCAGCCTCTTCAAACAGCTGGAGTCGGACCCCACCGATCAGAAATTGATGACCTATCCTAAAAATAGGGTTTTAATATTGTACTTTGGGGAAAGCCTGTAAGGTACACTGGGAGATTTAAGCTGTGAAGCTTTCAACATTGTGAATACAGCTCTGTACTACAGGCTGTAACAGAATAAGCTGAAGAAAAGTAAAGCAATGTGATTACAAAGTGACTGAACTTTTTATATTCTATGAGATTGTGTTGGGAGGTGGATATATGCTTTTCCCTGCCCATGTTTAATATGATCAGTAAAGCGCATAATCAGCACAAAGCATTACATGGAATGTATATTCATATCTGTATCTTTGTTATTTTTCTGCGACCTTTAATATAATAGAGAGTAACGGAACTTGGAGACGGTTAAAATATCTGCATGACATGAAAGGAGCGAATCTACTTCATTTGTGTGTTTGCTTTCTATACTATTTGTCATTAAAAAGTAATTTTTACTAAGTACAATAGACTGTGAAAACATATAAGCCATAACTCAGAAAGGTGTGTGTCCTTTCTTCTCTGTGGTGTGAGAGTATGATTGGTTTAGCCGTGCAAACAAAGGTTGGTCAAGGACGTCTTGCAAATAGCTGTTACATGGTTACTATCAAAGTATCAGCTCATCCATGGTAACAAGTAGGTTTTAGTAAACTGGTGGCATGCACCATCTGGAAGGACGCAATTATTCACATATCAGATAATAGAAATAGAGCTCCTCTTCACCCAGCTTCAACAGGTCTCAGTTCTTGGTGGGGGAGGGGGGATATTTTAACATGTAGATGCACCGTAGATGCAACCACATGTGAAGAAAGTAACATTTAATTTTTTTGCGCTTATGGAACAAATAGTCTAAACTATTAAGGAAGATGTATTATCCCACTTACTCCACCATGGGTTTGCAACTTTTTAAATGCCATTGCACCAAAATGTAGGCACTAGTGGAGTTTCTACCCTGCACTTTCCAAAATAGGGTCATGGTGGGGATGGGATGTGGCCCTGACCCATTTAAAATAATTTACGTATATAATAACTCTGGGGCTGTTAACATCTCGTTTTTGCTATAAGTCAAATGGATAGGTTTAATAAACAGATGTTTCCATCCATTAAACATGTCTGTTTTTTTTGTTTTTTTTCAGATAATGACTTTGATAATGATCTTTATTTTAAAAGAGAAAGGTTTCACAAAAATGTTAACGTTTTTTGTTACAAAATAGACACGAACATTTTGAAACGTATGCACATCCGTCAAACATATACAGGATTGCTAACTACAAAACTGCATACATCTGTGTATCTTATTTTTACTGTATGTCTAAACGTATCCGCCTGATGTGCAGCAAAAACGAGATGTGAACAGGCTCTAAGGCTAGTTTCACACTAGCGTTAGAATCTTCATCATGTGCAGCATTGCCAGAAAGAGCTGGAACGCCACCAGGCCTCATTGACTATAATGGGACCTGGGAGGGATCTGGCCTGTTTCCCGCAATAGTGTTGCGATTCTGCTGGACAAAAAATGGTGCTTGCAGCTGTGGCTGAATCTCAATATTAGGGCTCTTTCACACAAGCGGATGCCGTCTGGGTAATCCGCTGCGTGATAGTGAGCCAAGCCCCGCTCCGGACAGCAGAGACACGGAGCATTAACATGATTGATAATGCTCCGTGCCTCTTTGTGACCTTTTTACTACAAAGTCACGGTGACAACTTTATCTCACTGTGATTTTGTAGTAAAAAGATCACAGAGAGGCACGAAGCATTATCAATCATGTTAATGCTCCGTGTCTCTGCTGTCCAGAGCGGGGCTTGGCACTCTTTCATGCAGCGAATTACCTGCACAGGATCCGCTTGTGTGAAAGAGCCCTTAATGCGGGAAACAGGCCGGATCCCATCATAGTCAATGGGCTCCTTCGGGAAAAGGAAGTGTCCAGCTATCCTGGATACGATGAACTCTGGCAGGTTGTTCCTGCTAGTGTGAAACTAGCCTTAAAGAGGACCTTTCACTGGTCCACAGTTTATCAGTTAAAGCTATGTACATGGAGAGCGGCACCCAGGGATGTCCCTGCACTTACTTGTATCCCTGGGTGCCGCTCCGTTCGTCCTCTGTAGCCCCCGGTACCTCTTTAAGTCTACTCTAGCTAGATCTTATTTTAGGTGCACAGACAGCAGGAGAATGTACCATATTTTTCACTTTTTATTTATGATGACACTGTTTTTGAGGAGGTAAATAAGAAAAAAAATATTTTGAACCAAAAGGTGTTCTTTTGGTGGGTTTTGAACTAATGGTGGTCTGTGGATGACACTGTTATGGGGGGGGGGGAGATCTCTGGATGACACACTGTTATGGGGGATCTGTGGATGACACACTGTTATGGGGGATCTGTGGATGACACACTGTTAGGCCTCTTGCACATGACCGTATGGATTTTTCAGTATTTTGCGGTCCGTTTTTAATGTATCCGTTGTTCCTTTTTTTGTTTTTGTTGTGTTTTTGTTTCGTAGTTCTGCAAAAAAAATCTCCGTATGGTTTCCGTATGCGACCCGTTGTTTGTGGAGGACACACTTATGGGGGATCTGTGGATAACACACTGTTATGGGGGGATCTGTGGATGACACACTGATATGGGGAATCTGTGGACGACATTTATGGGGGGGTTCTGCGGATGACACTGTTATGAGGGATCTGTGGATGACACACATATGCTTTGTTAAACAAATAAGCTGTAGTAGTACTCACTATCAAAGCAGCGGTCAGCATCACGTCACACACTCAGTCACGCTCCTGCTCCGCCAGCTTCATTAATAAAGTGAGAGGAGCATGTGTCAGCCATGTAAGATTGCTCTATTCGCTTTATTAGATACACTGCCATTTTCACCCACTTTTTGGGGAAAAGTGCGTATTATAAAGCGGAAAATATGGTACTTTGTCATTAATGAAACACATCCTCCAGCAGAGCATGGGGGGGGGGGGTTGATTTTTGTGAATGCACCCATTGTTTTAGTCCAGTTGGAAAATCCAGCACTGTGGAGTAATTTCTCACATATAAAAATTCTAACCAACTGAATAAGAACATAAATTCACTCTTGACATAAGTCTTACTGTCTGCTCTGAACGTCCAGGCCTGTCCATACTAAATAGCTGCATTCATTTAGGTACTTGAACAATAGCATTAGTGTTAAATCTCAAGTACATCAAATAGATTTGCATGTCTTCAAAGACGAGAAGAGACGGAACTGGATATGCCTGTCCTCAGTTGGCACAGTTATGTGCTAGCAACTCCCTGAAAAGAATTTAGTGTTTGGTAACCTGATGCCATTAGTACTTCTTGCTTCTTTTCTTCTGGAAAATGCCGTCACTCCACTAATTATTGTGCTGTGTTGTCTGCTGAATATGTCCAAACAGCAAACAGCAAGCCTAGGCTTAGAAAATGGCAAGATAAAGTAGATACTTAAGACTACAATGGGATGAATAAAATGTTAGCAGACACCCCATTTACCGGCAACAGGCAATTCACGGAGACATGACTTTAAAGTATATTCACAAACAAATAGCACTGCACAAGTAGCATCAACAACCATGTAGCTTTTTTCAAATTACAAAGGAGGGATTTTAGATGGAAGAGTGCCATTCAAAAGAGCATATCAAATGAGCAACCACAAAACCGACGCTGATTAACAAGTGCGCCATACTGGATTTATGCAGAGCATACACCATATCAATAAGAAGTCATCATATATGTATATATATATATATATACACAGTATAATTATCATTTGTACTGTATTGTTGAACTGTAAATCGTTGTCTTTATCTGGCCTCTTCTGTACAGTATTACTGGTCTGATGTGACTGAATTCACAAACATAATCGGTGCTCGTACATGATCATTTTATGATTCTAATATCTCTAATAACTCTAATTTTGGAGGTTGGTTATTTATAACTTTTTGTGTAAGTAAATTATAAATGTTTCTTAAAGGGACACTTCCAACAGAAATGGGTATTTTTTAAACTAAGTTTGTCCCTAATCTGAAACAATTATTTTTAGAATGTTTGCCTGTTTTTCTTTTTTTATTTCAGCAGTACTATGCCATTTAAAATGAACTACCAAATATTGTCCTCCAGAGCATAGGTCATCAGTTAAAACATTTCGGTAAACCGAGTTAGAACAGGAAGTGGGTTCAGGAAACTATATCTGGAAAACTATTTACAAAAAACAATTGCATAGAATATTCACATCTAGCTTGTTAATATGTGATTTAAAATCACAGAAGGATCATGCTGCTGAATTTCAACATGCCCAATCCTATTGTATTTAAAGGATTATAGTGTTTTATATTATATAAAGATCTGACCCCTACATTTTTGGACTATACAGATTTAAAAAAATAATAATAATCAGCAACCAAATCAAACAAAAAATGTGAAGCAGAAAATGTACTGTAAATGTAAAAATCAATGTATTCTTAAAAACTGAAAATCTGCATCCATTAACCACTTCAGCCCCCCTAGCTTAAACACCCTTAATGACCAGACGACTTTTTACAATTCCGCACTACACTACTTTCACGGTTTATTGCTCGGTCATACAACTTACCACCCGAATGAATTTTACCTCCTTTTCTTCTCACTAATAGAGCTTTTATTTGGTGGTATTTCACTGCTGCTGACATTTTTACTTTTTTTGATATTAATCAAAAATGACCGAAATCTTTGCAAAAAAATAACACTTTTCACTTTCTGTTGTAATTTTTATTTTTTTTTTAAATACATTTCTATATAAATTTTTCTCTAAATTTATTGTTCTACATGTCTTTGATAAAAAAAAGTGTATATTTATTGGTTTGGGTAAAAGTTATAGCGTCTACAAACTATGGTGCAAAAAAGTGAATTTCGGCATTTTGAAGCAGCTCTGACTTTCTGAGCGCCTGTCATGTTTCTTGAGGTGCTAGAATGCCAGGATAGTATAAATATCCCCTAAATCACACCATTTTAGAAAGAAGACACCCCAAAGTATTCGCGGAGGGGCATGGTGAGTTCATGTATCATTTCATTTTTTTTCACAAGTTAGCGGAAAATGACACTTTCTGAGGAAAAAAAATTAATAATAAAGTTTCAATTTCTGCTAACCTCTCGCAAAAAAAATAAAATCTCCCACGGACTCACTATGCCCCTCAGTGAATACCTTGGGGTGTCTACTTTCCAAAATGGGGTCATTTGTGGGGTGTTTGTACTGTTCTGCGGTGTATTTTTACATATACCCATGCTGGGTGAGAGAAATATCTCTGTAAATTGTCAACTTTGTATAAAAAAAATTAAAAAGTTGTCATTTACAGAGATATTTCTCTCACCCAGCATGGGTATATGTAAAAATACACCCCAAAACACATTGCCCTACTTCTTCTGAGTACGGCGATACCACATGTGTGACACTTTTTTGCAGCCTGGGTGCGCAAAGGGGTGCAAATTCCAATGAGTACCTTTAGGATTTCACAGGGCATTTTTACGCATTTGGATTCCAGACTTCTTCTCAACCATTAGGGGCCCCTAAAATGCCAGGGCAGTATAAATACCCCACATGTGACCCCATTTTAGAAAGAAGACACCCCAAGGTATTCTGTGAGGGGTATGGTGAGTTCATGTAAAATTTTATTTTTTGTCACAAGTTAGTGGAATATGAGACTTTGTAAGAAAAAAAAAAAAAGCCAATTTCCGCTAACTTGTGCCAAAAATCTTCTATGAACTCGCCATGCCCCTCACGGAATACCTTGGGGTGTCTTCTTTCCAAAATGGGGTCACTAGTGGGGTATTTATACTTCCCTGGCATTTTAGGGGCCCTAAAGTGTGAGAAGAAGTCTGGAATCCAAATGCGTAAAAATGCCCTCCTAAAAGACACTCATTGGAATTTGGGCCGCTTTGCGCATCTTGGCTGCAGAAAAGTGTCACACATGGGGTATCGCTGTACTCAGGAGAAGTAGGGCAATGTGTTTTGGGGTGTATTTTTATATATACCCATATTTTGTGTGAGATATATCTCTGTAAATGACAACTTGTGGATGAATAGATCTCTGCCAAAAAATGTGCAAAAAAAAAAGAAGTAAGGCCCCATTCACACGTCCGCAAAAATTTCCGCATCTATTCCGCAATTCTGCGGAATAGATGCGGACCCATTCAGTGGGAATGGGGCTGGCGGTGATGCGGAGAGCACACTATGTGCTCGCCGCATCAGCATTTGCGGAGCTGCGGCCGCAAACTTCCGGGTTTCGGCCCCAAACATCCGGCCGCAGCTCCGCAACTGCGGACAAGAAAAGGCATTTTCTATATAGTTCTGGCAATGTGCGGATCCGCAAAATGCGGAAAGCACATTGCCGGTGTCCGGGTTTTGCGGATCCGCAGATCCGTGGATCCGCAAAACACATATGGACGTCTGAATGTCTGAATGAGCCTTACAGGGGGGTGATTAGTGACGGGGGTGACAGGGGGTAATCAGGGGGGTGACAATGGGTGATCAGGGGTTAATCAGGGGTTAATCGGGGGTTAATCAGTGACGGGGGGGGGTGGATGGGGGGGTCTGTGTGGTGATTGGTGCACTTACATATGTTTCCTTTGGTGGTCCCAAGCAAAAGAGGAGTAGGCAGCAGGCATATCAGATGCTGTTAACAAAACAGCGTCTGATATGCGATTTTTTTTAACTACTACAGCCTGCCAGCGCATGATCAGCGCTGGCAGGTTGTAGTTTACCTTCCTCCCTACGAGATTCCTGTGAACGTGCGCGTTCACAGGAAAGCTCGCCTCTCGCGAGATGACGCACGGATGCGTCCACCCAGAATAACCCGACCGCCCGCCAAACGCATCCGTGCTTTAGGCGGTCCTGGCGTAGTTAAACAAACAAGATGCTCTGGCCATTAAGTGGTTAAAATAATCTGGCCTTCATACTGGCAAAGTATTGTGATGTCACCACATTTGCATAAAATGTCATAGAACTGGGCCTACAGCTGTGATGTCACTGGATGACATCTCAATGATGAAATTGTGAAAGTGTGACTCCATGTTGGATGCATACAACTTCAGAAAGAAGATTGGATGTCATCATGAGGTTTCATAGGCGTTGGAGCTATGTTGATCAGCGGCTGCTGGTCAGCTCTCTCTCATCCTGCATGTTGATTGGCTCATTCCTTCTGACCCAATTCAGGAAATTGAATCAGACTTAAAAACCACATCATCAGCAGAAGACACCAACCAATTTTATTGCTGATCCAAAAGTTGCACATGAGGGACCCTAATTACAAAAGGCATGTCCCTGGGAGAAAAAACAGAAAGTGGTGAACCCCCACAAAAAAGACCCCGGGACGCTGATGCTGTGGAGCTATTCGTTGTCCACAAAGCACCACCTTCTAAAAAAAACACCAAAGAGCTTTAAGCGACGATGTAATAGAAAGACTCGTCAAAAAGATGACATAGCAGTAAAGGATGATGTCTTTTTAAATTTTGAGACCCCTAAAACATTGGACAAGAAAATGGCTGATGACCTTTTGAAGGCATCTCGTGAAGCTTCCCAAGCCAGTCTTAAAAGGAAAGCACCAACCTCCACTGACAGTCAGTCCACGACATTTCCATTTACCAATGATGTAGGAAGCCTGGAGCTGGGAACACCACAAGTGGAGATGGCCTATACCTGGAGAGCACAGAACAACTTGTCTCCAGAGCACTTATCCATCCTGAATAGTAGTGGCCAGGAAGGCATGCTGGTTGATGACATCATTAACAAGGCCCAGGATCTCCTGCAGAATCAGTTTGGGGACTTTGACGGCCTGCAGCCCACCGCTGCTATTCTCTTTCCAGGGTACAGTGTGCTAAAGAAGGCCATAAAAATCCACTACGACAAGGACAGGGTGCACTGGCTGACCACCTGCTTCAAAAACGGCGACATCCTAGTGGTCGACAGCATCAAGACCAGCAATTTGCCTCTATCTGTTTGCGAGCAGATTAATAACATCTACAGTGTAGTGGTCCATACGCCCCTGAAACATCTAAAATTTCTCAACGTGGATCAGCAGAAAAACACCTTTGACTGTGGGGGGTTCGCCATAGAATTTGCCTTTGAGTTTCTGGCAGATGACGGTGAACCCACGGAAATCTTCCAGAACAACATTATTAGAGACCGTCTAATATCCTGCATACAGAATGGCAGGATCACAGGCTTTCCTAAAAATATCAATTAGCGACTCCATGTCGTTTTTATTACATCGAGTTTATGAAGGGCCAAGAGATCGCCCTGACCAGAAGCCTGATATTACTGAAACAGGCCTAGAAACACAGTGTCCAGGAGTAAATTGTGTGTCAATTACATTTAATTTTCCGCTGCTCCATGTTCAGTCATAATTAGTTATATTTTTGAGTGGGGTCTCACTGTGTCCTGGCAATGAATATGGGATACAGCTGGAGGTGATGACTCTACCACAAATCAACGACATCGTGGCCGCCGTGTCAGGATCAGATGATCTGCGTTTCAGCAAGAGGCAGATTCCGGGCTCAGTCTCTGCACTCACCCACTGGACTTTCTGTAGTTAGACATATTCACTAAAGAAGTGAGTTTCCTACTGCATCAAAGGCAGATTCCAGACTTGGTCTCTGCAATAACCACTGGACTTGACATTCACCGGACTTTTCCCAGACAGATGTATTCACCAATGAAGTGAGTTTCCTGCTGCATTAAGAGGCAGATTCCGGGCTTGGTCTCTGTATTCACCACTGGACTTGTCATTAACTGGACTTTCCGCAGTTAGATGTATTGACCGAAGAAGTGAGTTTCCTACTGCATCAAAAGGCAGATTCCAGGCTTGGTCTCTGCAGAAGTCAACGCACTTGACATTTACTATTGATTCAAGGAAAAATCTACCGTCCTTGTCACGTGTCATCATTTTTATCCACCGCCTAAGGGAAGGGCAGTCCTTCAGCCATGGTTCCCTAAAGGTTACATCCATTGGAGGTTTTTCCTCTCCTGAGTGCTGAAGGCCCTACTCTTCATGAGTCAAAAGCACATCATCAACAGGGCCACATTTAAGACCAATGCCCTGACTTCTAATGAAATCATCTACATACCTTGAGGTTAATAAAGAAGTCAGTGTATATTAACTACTTCAGCCCCCCTAGCTTAAACACCCTTAATGACCAGGCCACTTTTTACAATTCTGCACTACACTACTTTCACCGTTTATTGCTCCGTCATACAACTTACCACCCAAATGAATTTTACCTCCTTTTCTTCTCACTAATAGAGCTTTCATTTGGTGGTATTTCATTGTTGCTGACATTTTTACTTTTTTTGCCATTAATAAAAATTTAACAACATTTTTGCAAAAAAATGTGAATTTTGGCATTTTGAAGCAGCTCTGACTTTCTGAGCACCTATCATGTTTCTTCAGGTGCTAGAATGCCAGGAAAGTATAAATACCCCCCAAATGACACCATTTTAGAAAGAAGACACCCCAAACTATTCGCGGAGGGGCATGGTGAGTTCATGTATGATTTCATTTTTTTTCACAAGTTAGCAGAAAATTACACTTTCTGAGGAAAAAAAAATATAATAAAGTTTCCATTTCTGCTTACTTCTGGCAAAAAAAAAAAAAATCTCAGACGGACTCACTATGCCCCTCAGTGAATACCTTGGGGCAGGGGCGTAACTACCGGGGAAGCAGGGGAAGCAGCTGCTTCGGGGCCCGGGCTTACAGGGGGCCCGGCAAGCACGTGTTTGTCCTCACTTCTCTCCTCCCCTGGGTAATCAGCACGTGTCCTCACTCCTCTCCCGATCGCAGTGTCCTCTCGCCCTTGTCTATTTATTTAAAACTTATTTCTTCTTTCTTTCAGAAAAGCTTGCCCTGGGGATTGAACCTGCGACCATCAGGTTCAAAGGCAAGACACTTTACCACTAGGCTATATCTGCTGCCTAGCCAGATAGCTTAAAAAAAAAAATATGACCTCTAGATGTGGAGAACTTTGATAGTGTATCCATACACATTACAGCTGCACCAGCACATTGTATATGGATGTAGCAGAGCTTGGTGTGTTGGGGCAGCTGTAATGTGTATAGATACACTATCAAAGTTCTCCTTATCTAGAGGTCTTATTTTTTTTAGCTACCTGGCTAGGCAGCTCATATGGTCTTGTGGATATGTGTCTTGCCTTTCATCCTCATGGTCATAGGTTCGATTCCCCTCACAAACTTTTTCTGAAAGACAGGATAAATGAGGCTTGCCTAACATGGAGGTAAGTATATGTGTGTTTTTTTTTTTTTTTTTTTTAAATACTGGACTTTTACTTTACTGCCACAGGGGAGGAGGGGCTATTGGCACTATGATATTGGCAAATGGGGGGAGAGATAGGCACTTCATATTGGCACACACATTAGGGGGCAGGGGAGAGGATGGCACTATGATATTGGGATGGGGGAAGACAGAGGCACTTGATATTGGCACATTATAGGGGGCACTATGGGGAGAGGAGCACTATGGGGGCATCTGGTGCTATATGGCTGGCTACTGGCACATTATAGGGGGTTATATGGCTGACTACTGCCACATTATAGGGGGTTATATGGCTGACTACTGCCACATTATAGGGGGTTATATGGCTGACTACTGGCACATTATAGGAGGGGTTATATGGCTGACTACTGGCACATTATAGGGTGGGTTTATATGGCTGACTACTGGCACATTATAGGGGGTTATATGGCTGACTACTGGCACATTATAGGGGGTTATATGGCTGACTACTGGCACATTATAGGGGGTTATATGGCTGACTACTGGCACATTATAGGGGGTTATATGGCTGACTACTGGCACATTATAGGAGGGGTTATATGGCTGACTACTGGCACATTATAGGGTGGGTTTATATGGCTGACTACTGGCACATTATAGGGGGTTATATGGCTGACTACTGGCACATTATAGGGGGTTATATGGCTGACTACTGGCACATTATAGGAGGGGTTATATGGCTGACTACTGGCACATTATAGGGTGGGTTTATATGGCTGACTACTGGCACATTATAGGGGGGTTATATGGCTGACTACTGGCACATTATAGGGGGTTATATGGCTGACTACTGGCACATTATAGGGGGTTATATGGCTGACTACTGGCACATTATAGGGGGTTATATGGCTGACTACTGGCACATTATAGGGGGTTATATGGCTGACTACTGGCACATTATAGGGGGTTATATGGCTGGCTACTGGCACATTATAGGGGGCTGGGGGGCTATATGGCTGACTACTGGCACATTATAGGGGGCTATATGGCTGACTACTGGCACATTATAGGAGGGTTATATGGCTGACTACTGGCACATTATAGGGGGCTGGGGGGCTATATGGCTGACTACTGGCACATTATAGGGGGGCTATATGGCTGACTACTGGCACATTATAGGGGGGGTTATATGGCTGACTACTGGCACATTATAGGGGGGTTATATGGCTGGCTACTGGCACATTATAGGGGGGCTGGGGGGGCTATATGGCTGACTACTGGCACATTATAGGGGGGCTATATGGCTGGCACATTATAGAGGGGGAGCGAAACGCACGGGTAGGGGGGGGGCCCAATACAAAAATTTGCTGTGGGGCCCAGTCATTTCTAGCTACGCCCCTGCCTTGGGGTGTCTACTTTCCGAAATGGGGTCATTTGTGGGGTGTGTTTACTGTTCTGGCATTTTGGGTGGGGCTAAATTGTGAGCAGCCCTGTAAAACCTAAAGGTATTCGTTGGAATTTGGGCCCCTTTGCGCACCCAGGCTGCAGAAAAGTGTCACTCATGTGGTATCGCCGTACTCAGGAGAAGTAGGGCAATGTGTTTTGGGGTGTATTTTTACATATACCCATGTTGGGTGAGAGAAATATCTCTGTAAACTGACAACTTTGTATAAAAAAATTTAAAAAGTTGTCGTTTACAGAGATATTTCTCTCACCCAACATGAGTATATATAAATACACCCCAAAACACATTGCCCTACTTCTCCTGACATGAGATACCACATGTGTGACACTTTTGCAGCCTGGGTGCGTAAGGCTAAATTCAATGAGTACCTTTAGGATTTCACAGGGCATTTTTACGCATTTGGATTCCAGACTTCTTCTCACGCTTTAGGGCCCCTAAAATGCCAGGGCAGTATAAATACCCACATGTGACCCCATTTTGGAAAGAAGACACCCCAAGGTATTCCGTGAGGGTATGGTGAGTTCATGTAAAATTTTATTTTTTGTCACAAGTTAGTGGAATATGAGACTTTATAAAAAACTAAATAAAAAAATATATATATATCAATTTCTGCTAACTTGTGCCAAAAAATAAAAATTCTGTGAACTCGCCATGCCCCTCACAGAATACCTTGGGGTGTCTTCTTTCCAAAATGGGGTCACTTGTGGGGTATTTATACTGCCCTGGCATTTTGGGGGCCCTAAAGCGTGAGAATCCAAATGCGTAAAAATGCCCTGTGAAATCCTAAAGGTACTCATTGGTTTTAGGGCCCCTTTGCGCATCTTGGCTGCAAAAAAGTGTCACACATGTGGTATCTCCGTACTCAGGAGAAGTAGGGCAATGTGTTTTGAGGTGTATTTTTACATATACCCATGCTGGGTGAGAGAAATATCGCTGTAAGCGACAACTTTTTACATTTTTTATTCAAAGTTGTCAATTTACAGAGATATTTCTCTCACCCAGCATGGGTATATGTAAAACCACCCCAAACACATTGCCCTACTTCTCCTGAGTACGGCGATACCACATGAGTGACACTTTTTTGCAGTCAAGATGCGCAAAGGCCCAAATTCCAATGAGTATCTTTTAGGAGGGCATTTTTACGCATTTTTCTTCTCACGCTGTAGGGCCCCTAACATGCCAGGGCAGTATAAATACCCCACATGTGACCCCATTTTGGAAAGAAGACACCCCAAGGTATTCCATGTGGTATCACCGTACTCAGGAGAAGTAGGGCAATGTGTTTTGGGGTGTATTTTTACATATACCCATGCTGGGTGAGAGAAATATCTCTGTAAATTGACAACTTTGAATAAAAAAATGTAAAAAGTTGTCGTTTACAGCGATATTTTTCACACAAAGTATGGGTATATATCAAAATACACCCTAAAACACATTGCCCTACTTCTACTGAGTACGGCGATACCACATGTGTGCCACTTTTTTGCAGCCAAGATGCGCAAAGGGGCCCTAATTCCAATGAGTACCTTTAGGATTTCACAGGGCATTTTTACGCATTTGGATTCTCACTCTTTAGGACCCCTAAAATGCCAGGGCAGTATAAGTACCCCACAAGTGACCCCATTTTGGAAAGAAGACACCCCAAGGTATTCTGTGAGGGGCATGGCGAGTTCACAGAAAAAAAAAATTTTGGCACAAGTTAGCGGAAATTGATATATATATATTTTTTTTTACAAAGTCTCATATTCCACTAACTTGTGACAAAAAATAAAATTTTACATGAACTCCCCATACCCCTCACGGAATACCTTGGGGCGTCTTCTTTCTAAAATGGGGTCACATGTTAGGTTTTTGTACTGCTCTGGCATTTGAGGGTCTCCGCAATCATTACACGTATGGCCAGCATTATTAGTTTTTGCGATTCTCCTTATATGGAGCATACGGGTAATGAGATTTTTTTTTCCCGTTCAGCCTCTGAAAAAAAAAAAAATGAACGGCACAGATTTTTTCATTCGCATCGATCATCATGGATGAAAAAATCTGTGCCAAAATCAGTGACTGCGGTGCGGTGGGCTGGGCGCTAGCTACCTAACAAGTAGCTAACTAACTGGTGGTAATAAGGGACCCTTATGCCCCATTCACACGTCCGCAATTCTGTTTGCGGAACGGAATTGCGGACCCATTCATTTTTATGGGGACAGACTTTGTCCCGCTCGGATCCGGAATTACGGATCCGCGCTTCCGGGTCTGCGCTTCCGTTCTGCCAAAAAAATATAGAACATGTCCTATTCTTGTCCGCAATTGCGGACAAGAAAAAGCATTTTCTATATAGTTCTGGCAATGTGCGGATCTGCAAAATGCAGAAAGCACATTGCCGGTGTCCGTGTTTTGAGGATCTGCGGATCTGCGTGAATCCACGATCCGCAAAACACATATGGACGTCTGAATGGAGCCTTACAAGGGGGGTGATCAGTGACAGGGGGGTTATCAGGGGGTCTAGATGGGGTGATCAAGGGGTTAACAAGGGGTTAATAAGTGAGGGGGGGGGGGGTTTAGTGTAGTGTTTGGTGCAACTTTACATAGATACCTGGTCCTCTGGTGGTCGATCCCAGTAAATGGGACCACAGGACCAGGTAGCAGGTATATCAGACGCTGTTAACAAAACAGCTTCTGATATACATCTTTGATGCTTTTTATTTAGCATCTACAGCCTGCCAGCGATTGATCATCGCTGGCAGGCTGTAGTTAAACTACTGAGAAGCGCGGCACTGTGAACATGCGCGTTCACAGGAAATCTCGCGTCTCGCGAGATGACGCGCCGATGCGTCATATCAGAACTACAGGACCGCCCGCCGGACGGATCCGTGCGTTAGGCGGTCCTGTAGTGGTTAAGTAGTGGTGTGTCAACTAGATTGCGCTGCAGGGTGTCGGACCTCTGCTGATCAGATAGTGATGGGCTTTCTTGGTTTTAAAGCTTAGCTTATTTTTTTGTCCCCTACCTACAGGACAGGGGATAAGTATATGATTGATGGGGACTGCTGGATCCCCCATGATCATGTCCTGTGTACCCAAAGAAATGGAATATAGGTTAACCATGTTTCCTTCTGCTTCATTCAATGTATATAGGACTTCTGGAAATAGATAAGCATTGTAGTTGGCTATCTCCAGCAGTCCCATAGAGAGTGAATAGAGTAGCTATGTGCACACTCGACCTGCTACTTCATTCATAAGGGGACACAGGATCCAGCTCTCGTGATCAGTGGTGGTTCCATATATTCTGTGGATAGGGGAAAGTTTTGTATTAACAGAAAGTATGTCTGGACCACATATCCATCAAAGTCAATGGGTCCGCAAAAAATGTGGATGTAACATGGACCACATCCATGTTTTTGTGGATCCATGATTTGCAGACCGCAAAACGGTTGTGGTTGTGTGCATGCGGACTTATACAGATTCTACTGAAAAAATAAAAAAATTAGGAGGTACAGTCAGAGGTGTACCTCCAACGGAGGCAGCCCACGCAGCTGCTATGGGGCCCCTGGAGGAAGGGGGCCTGGTCTTGGACAAAAGGCCCCACCTCCTAATTACACTTAATTCTCGCTCCTGTCTTGAGTCCCTGTCCGGGGCTCAAGCTCTGCTTTCCAGCTCCCTGATTCCTCTGTCCTGTCCTCGGGGCCGCCGTTTACTCAGCACATCATCAGTGGCTAGCACTTGACCCACTGGAGTCCCGACTAACGCTCTTATGTTGTCTCGCTCAGCATTAGCAGAGCTTGCACAGCCTGATTGGCTTGCCTAGTGCCCAGCAGATAAACTTCCCTAAGGGCATTACTAAACTCACGACCATGTGCTAAAATAAAGAAAAAAAGAAATTACGTTTTTCTCCATCATTCTGTACTCATTACCCCGTTATGACAACGGGAAAATAGAATTTTCTAAATCTTTGCTAACTTATTGAAAAGTAATTACTAACATATTACATTGACATAGACAGGGTCAGTGCAAGGATTTTTGCCACCCTATGCAAAAGAAAAGTTTGCGCCCCCCCCCCCATGTACCATCACAATGCCTCAGCCATATGATCTGCCATATTAAAGGGGTTCTGCAGTTTATTTAAACTGATCGGCGGAGGTTCGACACCTGGCACCCCCGCCCATCAGTTGTTTGAGAAGGCAGCGGCACTGGCAGTAGCGTCTTCTCGCTGTTTACCGTAGGCGCAGTGACGTCACGACTAGTATCACTCCAAATACATAAGTTAGATTGTCAGCTCCAATGAGGACAGCAAACCTGATAATGTTTGGCAAATAAAAAAAATAGTTTTTCTGCACAGGTCCTCTAATGGGAGAAATCAACATTTAGCCCAGGGTCAGAATGTCCCACCAGAGTCACAGAGGATCCTTTGGTGTGCCCAGGCTCTGATACCATGATAGGCCCCAAAGATTCAGGAAAACAAAACCTATTTGGCTGCCACCATGGTCTGTTTCTTTGATTCAAACAATTTTTTTCATTTATAATGATGATACAGAGGTTGTGGCCTAAGAATAATTTCTTCTGGTGGGAACCCCTGTCCAACACTGGTTGAGCCACGACCAAGACATGGGCCACCCATAATGTAAACATGTCATATTTACAACAAGGTGTCCTCCATTGAGCAATAAGCAGTCTTTTTACATCTTATTTTATTTTTTATTTTCTTTCTGCCAAAATTTAAATATGATTTTATTTGTCATTAAGTATATTTCATATTCTATACAAGTTGCTTATGTGTATGAAACAAAATACAAATAGAATACAATAAAGTGCTAGAGAGAGCTGGAAGCTTTTACATATAGCTTGGTACTCAAGCACTCCAGCTGTTAAAGATATGTATTCTGTACAGACAGTGCTCAGCAACAGCTGAAGTGCTAGGAGATTTAACGAGGTATATTAAAGTATATAGGTAACACACTTCATTTTGTTAAGCAGGCGTTTTTGGAATTTTAGGAGATACTTTAGGAGAACGTCGTGGTGAAATTGGGGACCTGCTATAAGGACTTTTGTTTTCAGACTCCACTTTGGGTGCTGATTGTTTAGGAGTTTGCAGTCTGTTTGGTGTTCCGGGCACTGCAGCATTTGTCACGTCTTCTGCTTTAGCCGCATGAGGAGGTGTTTTTACCTTCTTATTTGGGGTGCCACTTGACCGTACTGGTAAGGATGTTTGCTCTGCGGGGTTCATTGGCAACTGCTGTGAGACTGGCACTGGGATTATTGGCAGTTTTGTGTCCTTCCATCTTCTAGCCCCAGACTTTGAATTATATTCATAGACGTTTCCTGTAACTACAAGCATCAATCAAGACTTCAGTAATAATGTTATAGTAAGATGGAAATTACTTTTGCTGTTTCTCATGAGAATTGTAGATTTAGCATCATTTCACAATTAGATATAATATACGGGATAAATTCACAAAAGTTATACATTGGCTATCTGCAATTATTCCCGATACACGACATATCACACAGCTATCTTTTTCTGTGCATTCTGCTCCCAGCAGCTGGTGATAACCCAGGTTCACTCTCATATGATTTCAGTATTCCACTGCCACCTCTAGAACCATCTGTTATCTACATTATCTGCTTATCTACACCCCCTACCCTGTTCAGATCTATACAGACATTCTAAACCTGCATAAACTAATTATATTAGTCCATGTCTGGACTAGTCTTGGACTCCGATATTAACCCTTGTACTGCTGTACCATATAAACCTGCATAAACTAATTATATTAGTCCATGTCTGGGCTAGTCTTGGACTCTGATATTAACCCTTGTACTGCTACCAAAAACTTGGTACAGGCTGGTGTAGGCAAATTGCTGTCCATATAATGTGCTTTTTGGATGCTCCCTCCTGTCCATTCTCTTAAAGAGCAATTTCACCTCTTAAAGTTTTTCCTAATCTTCATGAAATGATAATGCATCAAATGAACTGCATCTTAAAAAGAACCTGGCCATGCAAGTTTGACTTTTCTAATTCCAAGTGATCAGCTGTTATTGCCAGAAGGAAACTGCTTCTGACCATTCTGTCATGGAGCAGCCACTGGATGTAACGCACAGATGGACCAGGTCAACCAGACCAGGAGCTGCTCTAACAAGGTGAGACCTCTCCCCCCCCCCCCCCGCCCTATTCTATGAAATCCAGAGTCCCAACAGGGTCAATGGAAGGGGGTTGTCGTATGTCCTCCATATTTTTACTCAATGAATGCTCAACTGCAGTAGCTCGAACATAAGTTGTGATGAAGCCACACAGCCTGTTGATGTTTTGTCGCTATCACCAGGTATTGCTACTACTATTCAATAGGGTAGTGGGTAGTCTCCATGTTAGTAATAGTTACAGAACTTAGTCACGGTCCTTTCGCATAGATTGATAATCCGATTACTGGGGACTGTCTAGTGTAGCTAGGGTTATTATACTGTTTGTATAGGGTGCTGTGGTGTGCGTCTATATGTATATATATTTATATAGTCTTTGACAGAAACTTTAACTTTGATATATAATACACATTTGAGTAATGTGCCACTTGGGGACATGTCACCACTGCGGCCCGTCATTGGTTGCAGTGGCATGTGTTCCTGTCCATGCCCGATGTTTACATTTGGGATCCGAAGCACAGTGAAGTCAGAAGGCGGAACCATTAGGCCAGAATCTGAGCACTAATGAGCAAGTGTGCATCCCTTAACAGGCCCTGCTGGGTGGGGGATACTTAAAGGTGTCGTTATTTTAAGAAATAATGTCACTGAAGTAAATGGGCTGTGTCTGCTATTACTGCTTTGCTAAACTAAACTGAATTAGCAGTACTAAACAAGGCCTATAGACAAGCGGTGCCGTTTCTAGAAAAATTTACAACAATTGTAATACAACTTTAAAATCAAAATTTACACTTTATATACTGTAGCATTAGGTAATTCTCAGAACCAGATGTCTATCTGTATGGAGAGATGCTGTGTCTCGAGTCAGATCACTGCACACAGAGGGGCTATGGCTAATTTTCCATGAAGGCAAAGCAAGGTGGTACCAATACAAAGATCAGCTATGAATGTTTTATCTATAGCTTACTTGGATCTACTGCTTCTCCATCAAAGACAGTGTTCATCTTGGTCATTTCCTGTAAAAATAAACAAATAATGATTCTATGTAATTTCTTAACAAAATCGAAAATAAGAAGAGACTCGCCATGGCCCATTAAAATAATTTTTTTCATTGGTTATACAATGTTGTAAATTCCTGCACTACATTCTATACTCCTTTGTACTACTCTGCATTATTGTGTCTTAATTGCTGTTGTTCATTCTACTTTTTCTATTGCATACAAAACAGCTCTACATTTGTCCTCTTTTATTATGTGCTGCACAAAAGTATTGGGTTCTGTTATTGATAAGTGGAACTTGAAACCTTTAATTATCAGTCTTTGAGGGTGTTACTAAGGCATTGTGGGAAGATAAAATAATACATTTTTGGTAACTGATCAGTAGAAGAACATTGAACTACCTGCTACTATACATCTATTTAAGAAATAAAGCAATTCTTATCACATACTTTTTGCTCTCATCAATCTGCTAATTCAGAAAAGGCATTACATTACATTATACAAATAACATTATGTACTAAACACCTAAATTAGTTTGTTATCCAACTTTTTCACTGCCTATAGGCATCCTGCTGTCTCAGGTGGGCATAGGCACCGCTCCACTCATCCTTCCTCCAGTGGCTCAGATCCGCCTGCCTTCCACTGCTTCCTTGCAGTGGGCCCAGCCACCAGAGCCACTTTCTCATTCTTCCTAGAACCTTGATTTCCTCTGCTTCTTGCTGGCAAGGCCTCTTCCCTCTACCCATGAATTAGGATGTATGCATGTGGCCCTTTAAGAGCCCAGATGAGCTTGCGAGTGTACCTCAATTCTAATGTCTTGAACAAGGTGGCAACTTTGGGTATTTAAGGAACTTTCCTCTTTATGAGAGTGCCTGAGCAATAGGTTCCTAGCTTGCTACTTCCTACAAAGGTGTGCTGTATTCATTTGTCTGCTCCAACTCTTCCTGTCTAGACCTCAGTCAGTCCCTGACTATGATTCTGCCTGAACCCTCAGGGCTGAGCACCAGTGTCTATGACCAGTGGGTCAGCTGTTAATCACACAGAGACTGCTTCGGGAGGTATATAAAACTTACCCAGAAAACATCCTGCTTAACCTTCGTTTCTATAAAGAAAAATACATATATTTTAAATCAAATCACCATTATGTAGTTGTTGTTGTACTTTCACACTTCCGTTGCTGGATTCCGGCAATCTGTATGCAAACAGACAGCATTTGTAGACGGATCCGGATGCGGATCCGTCTCACAAATGCATTGCAATACCGGATCCGTCTCTCAGGTTGTTATCCAGAAAAACGGATCCGGTATTTTTCTTTTCATATTTAAATAAGGTCTGTGCATGCGCAAACTGGAAGACCGGATCCGGCACTAATGCATTTCAATGGAAATAATGCCGGATCCGGCATTCCGGCAAGTGTTCCGGAATTTTAGATGGAGACAAAAGTGCAGCATGCTGCGGTATTTTCTCAGTCCAAAAACCATACAGTGACTGAACTGAAGACATCCTCATGCATACTAAACAGATTTCTCACCATTCAGAATGCATTAGGATAAAACTGATCATTTTTTTCTGGTATTGAGCCCTAGGACGGAACTCAATACCGTAAAAGTTTAACGCAAGTGTGAAAGTACCCTAAATTATGCTGTCCATACACATTTTATAGCTGTCGGCCGAACAGCTATCTCTCCCGAATCCCTCCCGGCTTCCCCAGCTTGAACGAAAGTGTATATGTAATCTGTTGGGAGGATGGAGAAAGCCGCTGCAAAACACTTCTGACAGCTTATCTCCCAGGAGAACAAAAGGATTGACCAAAAGTTGTATGGTCAGCTTTTAGAGTCAGTATTATGGCTTCAACAGACCACCCAAACCACCAGTTTCAAGTCTAGTGAGCTAAGCTTAAGTCTCCATAAACCAAAGTGATGTATGTATTGTTCAGCAGAACAGTGGGTGATCCTTGTTTTGCAGTGTAAGGGTGTACGCAAACGCTAGTTAGAACATGTGTTAGAAATACGTTAAAATATATAAACCTAAAAATGTGGCCATTTGTGAACAGAAGCATGTTATATAGGCTGGTTTTATACGGCTGTAATGCAGCAACATTTTACTATTAGAGTGCATTCACACGCTGCGTATTTTGTTGCAGAAATTTCCACGACTGTAAATCAGTTCCATTCATTTGAATGGGACAGCACGCACATGAATGCAAGCCTCATTAAGGTGAATGGAACTGATTTTCTGGAACTGAAATATCTGCAACAAAAGCCACAGCGTGTGAGTGCACCCTAACTCAAACGTTGCTGCATTAGAGCCGTGTGAAACCAGCCTATATAACCTGTCTTCTATTTTAACATATCTGTAACACATGTTCTAACCAGTGACAAGAGCTGCAGAGTGAATTGTCAGACAGCTTCTCTGAGCAGGGACAGACTAGACTGCACTGCGTGTGTTAAAACAGCTATAGAAGACAAATTATGAAAATTCCCATAATAGGTACAATGCAATAATATAAATGGCCGTGATGGTGTATGTACATAGCTTTTAAGGTTTATCTAACTTTTTAGTTATATTACTTTTGTAATATAATTATAATTCCAAATCCCCATAGCTCAATAACAAACAGAATTATTTAGAACTGCATAAAACATTATTAACCTAAGTGTCATTTGTACATACCTTGAGGTTTTATTCTAGAAAGGAATAAACAAACATGTTATTACAAGAAAATGCAGTAAACTATAAAGTAATAACAATACAGATCATTTCTTAGTGAAATATTTATGTCTGAGGGGCCCACACTGCACCACTAAGCTCAGCCGTGTCGCAAAGCTAAGCTCCGCCCCGTCAAACTGCTAATCTCTGCCCACATTGCACCACTAAGTCCCACCCCATTGGCCTACTAACTCCCATTCTTAGCTTAGCAGCATAGCATTAGCACGTCTGCTACTGCTCTAACACTGGAAAGTACCCCCTCCTACACAGGGCATCTTGGCAGCTAAACTGGCTGCACAGGCAGTATGTCCGTCCCTGGTTTATTTATTTTTTTGGACAGCAGGGCGTCCCCTATTCTCTAATTTGCATGGTGGTAAAGTCCACCCATAGTTATTAACAATATACAGTATTTTAATTAACACTATATGCATGTAGGCATTTGTAACGTTAAAACAGTTGTCATGTTCTGTCAATTTGTTCAAATTGACTAAAAATATTCCCATTGCTTGACAGATATAAAATACAAAGACATTATTTGCACGATATAATTAAAGACTTAACAAAAATGTCAGTGTTACTAAGAATCCAGATATCTAATGGCTACTACCTTCAACAAGTCCATGCCCCCTTCAGCATTGCGAGATAAGATTATCATGTATTATAAATGAAAGGCATAATTGTAAAGCCAGATAAGATTAAGGTTTCATTATGGTTCTGCAGAAATACTTTGCTACAGAGCTCACCTGACAAATGCCAGTTTGTAGTTTATAAGACTTACATATCCTTGGATCACATATGTCGATTAGATGGCACATTTAAGCTTCACAGAAATTCATAAAGGCATATACTGTATGTTTTCCATGATACTCACAATGGGTCAGTGTCTGGCTTCGGAGGTCTTCTGCATGGGAAGTACTTTGCAAGAAGGTAAATCAGACCTCCAAGGAACCCAAGCAGAAGTAAGGCGCCAATTGTGCTTACAAATGGTATATACCATGCCAATGGGGAATATACATTTTCAGACGTAACCACGTACACAGCACTAGGCTATGGAAATACAAAAAAACACCTTTTATTTAGCCATCAACTAATATAAGCAGGTTAAGGACAACAGTGTCTACACTATGATTGACATCAAGCAAATGCATTACTCATATTATTTATGCTTACTGTTTCACCAGATATATTAAATATATGAAACAGTTGCCCCATGTGGAAGCAGAAAATGTCCACAGTAGCATTTTTCCCCAAAAAATTGCAGCATTCAGGGCCATATAGCTAGTGACAATCCCCATCTAGGTATGTTCAGATTAACAAATTGTGGAGATATCATGAAAAGTGGCATTAGATAACAGTAGTATTATATAGCAGTAGATAACGTAAAAGGATATTCAGAAAACAAAGGTTACAGTTCACATTAAGAAAATATACACAATTTTACAATATACAGTTGTGTTTGAATGTTTGTGAACCCTTTTCTATATTTATGCATACATGTGACTTAAAACTATGTCAGATTTTCACACAAATCCTAAAAAGAGATAAAGACAACCAAATCAACCAAATCAGTCAATATTAGACTTGGTGATTTATTGATGAGCATCAACAACTCTTCTTCTGAGGTCCTCATAAATCTCTCTTGTTTGTGACATGATACTTTTCCACAAACATATTTTGAAGATCAGACTTAGATCCATGTTCTAAAACATAATAAAACAGGTCGCCCACTCACACCTGATCACCTGGTCATCCCATTGAAAACATCTGACTAATTTCACCTTCAAATTATTTGCTAATCTTAAAGGTTTGACATACTTTTGCCACTTACAGACATGTGATACTGGATCATTTTCCTCAATAGATAAATGATAGAGTCTGATATTTTTGGTTCATTTGTTTGACTTAGCTGTCTTTATCTACTTTTAGGACTTATGTGAAAATCTGGTGTAGTTTTAGATCAAATTTATGCAGAAATATAAAAAATTCACAAGGGTTATTAGTCATTCCTGGTTTTCAAGATCTCTGCTTGATCTCTGATGGATTCTACTTAGAACCTGTGTGTCCATCATTTGCCAGGACAGATTATTAACTACTAGAAGTAAAAACTAAGTATTTCATTGCTGCTGACATTTTAACTTTTTTATGCTATTAATCAAAATTTAACAACATTTTTGTTGTATATTTTTTTTTTTAAACTACATTTCTATATACATTTTTCTCTAAATTTATTGTTCTACATGTCTACATGTCTACAAAAAAAAAATGCAATAAGTGCATATTTATTGGTTTGGGTAAAAGTTATAGCGTTTACAAACTATGGTGCAAAAAAGTGAATTTCCGCATTTTGAAGCAGCTCTGACTTTCTGAGCACCTGTCATGTTTCTTCAGGTGCTAGAATGCCAGGAAAGTATAAATACCCGCCAAATGACACCATTTTAGAAAGAAGACACCCCAAAGTATTCGCGGAGGGGCATGGTGAGTTCATGTATGATTAAATTTTTTTTCCCAAGTTAGCAGAAAATGACCATTTCTGAGGAAAAAAATAATAATAAAGTTTCCATTTCTGCTAACTTCTGGCAAAAAAAATAAAAAATCTCCCATGGACTCACTATGCCCCTCAGTGAATACCTTGGGGTGTCTACTTTCCAAAATGGGGTCATTTGTGGGGTGTTTGTACTGTTCGGCATTTTGGGAGGGGCTAAATTGTGAGCAGCCCTGTAAAACCTAAAGGTACTCGTTGGAATTTGGGCCCCTTTGCGCACCCAGGCTGCAAAAAAGTGTCACTCGTGTGGTATCGCCGTACTCAGGAGAAGTAGGGCAATGTGTTTTAGGGTGTATTTTTACATATTCCCATGTTGGGTGAGAGAAATATCTCTGTAAATTGACAACTTTGTATAAAAAAAATAAAAAAGTTGTCGTTTACAGCGATATTTCTCACACAAGGTATGAGTATATATAAAAATACACCCCAAAACACATTGCCCTACTTCTCCTGAGTACGGCGATACCACATGAGTGACACTTTTTTGCAGCCAAGATGCGCAAAGGGGCCCAAATTCCAATGAGTACCTTTAGTATTTCACAGGGCATTTTTACGCATTTGGATTCTCATGCTTTAGGGCCCCTAAAATGCCAGGGCAGTATAAATACCCCACAAGTGACCCCATTTTGGAAAGAAGACACCCCAAGGTATTCTGTGAGGGGCATGGCGAGTTCACAGAAAAAAAAAAAATTTGGCACAAGTTAGCGGAAATTGATATATATATATTTTTTTAGAAAGTCTCATATTCCACTAACTTGTGACAAAAAATAAAACTTTACATGAACTCACCATACCCCTCACGGAATACCTTGGGGTGTCTTCTTTCTAAAATGGGGTCACATGTGAGGTTTTTGTACTGCCCTGGCATTTGAGGGTCTCCGCAATCATTACACGTATGGCCAGCATGAGGAGTTTCTGCTATTCTCCTTATATTGAGCATACGGGTAATGAGATTTTTTTTTTATTCAGCCTCTGGGCTGAAAAATAAATAAATAAATGAACGGCACAGATTTCTTCATTCGCATCAATCAATGTGGATGAAAAAATCTCTGCCAAAATCAGTGACTGCGGTGCGGTGGGCTGGGCGCTAACTACCTAACAAGTAGCTAACTAACTGGCGGTGATAAGGGACCCTTATGCCCCATTCACACGTCCGAAATTCTGTTTGCGGAACGGAATTGCGGACCCATTCATTTCTATAGGGACAGACTTTGTCCCGCTCGGATCCTAAATTGCGCAAAACACATATGGACGTCAGATCAGGGAATCTAGATGGGGTGGTAGTGTGGTGCTTGGTGCTACTTTACAGAGCTACCTGGTCCTCTGGTGGTCGATCCCAGCAAATGGGACCACCAGAGGACCAGGTAGCAGGTATATCAGAGGCTGTTAACAAAACAGCGTCTGATATACCTGTTTGATGCGATTTATTTAACTTCTACAGCCTGCCAGCGATTGATCATTGCTGGCAGGCTGCAGTATAACCCGCGCGCGCGTTCACAGCAAATCTCGCGTCTCGCGAGATGACGCACGGATGCGTCCAGCCAGAGCAACAGGACCGCCGGCCTGAGGAGGTTAACTGCAGTCATTCCTCTATTTTAGTACAGTCTGCAGAATTACATTGCAGTCATCTGGCAACCCTGCCCATATTCATGCAAAGCAGCCATGCATTAAAGGGCATCCGTCACCAAATTTGTACTTATGAATCTGGCTGACCTGTTACATGTGCGCTTGGCAGCTGAAGACATCTGTGTTGGTTCCATGTTCATATGTGCCTGCATTGTTGAGAAAAATGAAGCTTTATATATGCAAATGAGCTACTAGGAGCAATGGGGGCATTGTCGTTACACCTAAAGGCTCTGCTCTCTCTGGCGTGGGCGTGGCAGTTGCAGAGAGAGTTAGCCTCTAGGAGTAATGGCAACCGCCCCCCCCCCGTTGCTCCTCATTTGCATATATTAAAAATCATCTTTTTTTTTCATCATATGAACATGGGACCAACACAGATGCCTTCAGCTGCCAACCGCACATGCAACAAGTCAGCCAGTTTCATAGGTACAAATCTTCTAACAGATGCCCTTTAAATGTTAGTTTCATCTTTTCAATATACCAGGTTGCGGACTTGTGGTATGTGAAATGAACATAATTATCTTTGTCACCTAGAGAGCTCAGTAACAAATACAGCATATCAGGTTTCAATAAAAGCAAGCATTTACACATCCTTAAAGTGTTAATCCAACTTCAGATAAAATGTGATTGTGCTAGACTGTGAACATTAATCTTCAGGTGACAAATAAACTGAAGGCAAATATAAGCCAGCATTGCTGCCATTAAAAACATCCAAAAGGTATCTGTATGGACACGCACCTTTCAGTTAGGTATTTCCCTTTACTGTGCAAATAGAAGGGCGTGAGCTATTACTTAACACCTTGCAATTTAAAATAACATTGTTTAAAGGGCAACTTTATCTGGAATTTCAAAATTCTGGATTGAGTAGGATGACTCCATAGCTCATATTCACAAAAGTTGTGTGGGAACCCTGGTTGGGAACCACAGAGCTGGTTTCTGCGTCTCTCCGGCTGTTGCAAAACTACAACTCCCAGCATGCCCAGTCTGGCTACAGCCATCAGCCTACAGCAGGGCATGGTGAGAGTTGTAGTTTTACAACAGTTGGAGAGACGAAGTTTGCCCATCCCTGCCCTAGCATATTAGTGGAGTTGCACACTAGATATTTGTACCCTCCACTAATACTATTATGCCTAGTATGAAGAATAGCCGACATGCTCTATCTACATTGCAAAGCATCCAAGTACAGAAGAGTTAACGTTCCCTCACATATTAGAGTATTGTTGGCCAAAGGCCACAAGAAAGGCAAGTTTGACCAACACTCTTATATGTGTGTGGGGAGCTCCTGACTCTCCACTGACAGATGATGCCGGGGGAGACAAGGATCTGACAAATTCATATTTTCACCCCATCCTTTTGGGATATAAGCCATCGCCAGAGGTGACTGGCAGCGGCTTTCTCTGATATCCCCATACAATATACATATACTGGTACGTTTGTCCTAGACGAACGTGTATGTATATGGGGGAAACTGGGAGGAAGTCAGGAGAGATAGCTATCGGCAGTATGTGTATGGGGGCCTATAGTGTACACATATTACCATGACGATATCAGAGCAAATACGATGAATTGCTGCTGCAATTGGGTTCAGATCTAGTATACTAGTAAACTGCATTATTTTCTATGTATTTTTTAAATATAAAAAAACCTTTATACCTAATCTGAAATAGAAAAAAAAAAAAATAGACAGTTTATTTAGGGTGAAAAATATTCATTCAATGTAACAAGCTCATTCATGTCAGTTTTGTACAATTATCTAAATGCTTACAGTGGTAGTTGTTTTAGCTGTGGTCGTTCCAGGTATATAGACATTAATAAATAAAGACACAGTCCCAGTTTGTACAGGTCCTCCAAGAGACTGGGAATTTAAATTGCCATCAGTAATTAAAACCCTCAGGTTGTAATTCCAAGTAGTGTCCCCACCTTCAGAGTAATCAAACGGGAGGGCAAGAATCAGGCTGGAGACGTTGGAGCCAGAAGAAGGTGAAAAAGCGAAATGGTTGTTTATATTGCCTAGAAGGGTATGAACAATCATGGTCAAAGATATATGATAGATAGATAGATAGATAGATAGATAGATAGATAGATAGATAGAATTTGCATACAGAATAAATTCATTGCAAAGGATAAACACTGTCTATTAAGACTAATATACAGATAAACATCAACACACAGATGATGCAAAGGGTTTCTGCAATTTAATGATTTTCTTCCATGTCACATAATAAGCATTTCTTGACTGAAGGTTGTAGCATGTACTGTTTAAGTTCATTGACCCCTTTCACATTCACTAATGTAAAAAAACGGATGCCATGGTGCCCCCCTGGACATCAAACACCACCCCATGTGTGCCACCAGTATGATTAATACCCCATGCATGCCTCCTAGTATTATTAATAATTCCATTAGTAGCCCCCAGTATTATGAATGCTCCCCTTAGTGGCTCCCAGTATCCCCCCCCCAGTATAAGAATAATAAGAATACTCACCTCATCCACTTGCACGCACAGGAACGCTCGTTCTTCACTGGATGCAGCAGGAAAGGACCTGCATTCCCAGCGTGGTGCCATCATCACACGGGGAACATCAGGTCCTACTGCATACCGTGAAGAGTGTGTGTCCCCACGTGTGCAAATAGATGAGGTAAGTTTAATTTAACCTCTTGGAGACCAAGTGCACCTCTTTTTAATGCCCATTAGACGGATGCACTCCTGTCTAAATGGCTGTTAAAAACTGTCCTATTGATTTCAATGGGGTCCATCTGACATGTCCTATGTTTTTATTTTAAAAAACGCCATGTGAATAGCCCCAAATGACTTCAATAGGTCATGTGAACGTAGCCTAAAAGGTAGGTACTTCCAATCTTAACAGTGAACAGAAGCTCCCAAATGGATTTCCAATGTATTATAATTTCGTTTAAACTAAAATGCAAGACAAATATACATTGCATCATTCCATCCCTAATTGTATACCTGAATTAATAAAGTATCGAAAAGACTGAGGTCCAGAATCCCGATCTGTACAAGTAAGCTTGAAATTCTGAATGTTTGTACCTGTTGCTTGATTTACAGGTACGGACAGTCTGTATGAATCTGGTTTACATACCGGTTTTTCATCATTAGCTTCCAGTATGTTCACAGTCACCTATGGAAGCAATAAAAAAAATAGAAGATTTAAACAAAGATGTCTTGTCTCTCATTTTTTTTTTTATTATTTCTTTTTTCTCTCCCTCTCCCTTTCTCTCTCCCCAAAACCCAAAATTCACATGACTCAAATCACCAAAAATCCAGATTCAATTGCAATTCAAATTTTTAAATAATTCAGGTTCAATTCAATTTGTGTCAAATCAGTTTTCATGTTTCTAAACACAACCATTCATCATTCATTCTATTACTCTCTTCCCCTAAATATTAAGTGCTCTTATATTTTTCACAGCTCCTTTGGAAAATGAAAGTTAGAGTCTGATTGATTGCTATGGGCAACTAAGGGTACTTTCACACTTGCGTTAAAGTTTTCCGGTATTGAGTTCTGTCCTAGGCGCTCAATACCGGGAAAAAAAGCTTCAGTTTTATCCTAATGCATTCTGAATGGAGAGCAATCCGTTCAGTATGTATCAGGATGTCTTCAGTTCAGTCACTCTTACGGTATTTGGCCGGAGAATATACTATAGCATGCTGCAGTATTTTCTCCATCTAAATTTCCGGAATACTTGCCGGATCCGGCATTATTTTCCATTGAAATGCATGCGCAGACCTTTAAAAATGCAAAAAAGAAAAATACCGGATCCCTTTCTCCGGGTGACACCTAAGAGACGGATCCGGTGTTTCAATGCATTTGTTAGACAGATCCACACCCGGATCAGTCTACAAATGCTTTCCGTTTGCACACGGATTTCAGGATCCGACAGGCAGTTCCGGCGACGGAACTGCCTGCCGGATCCTCACAATGCAAGTGTGAAAGTACCCTAAGCCAGTTCTTTACACCAGTTTTGATCAATCTCCCCCTTGATTTGCCATTTTTTGGTCACCATCTCCAATCAAAAAATTGAAAAACTGTGATAAAAAAAGGTCGTCCACCAAATAAAGCCCTCATACTGCTCTGTAGACAGAAATTTAAAAAAGTTTTGGCTGTCAGAAAATGGCGAAACAAAGACAAATGTTTTTTTTTCAAAGGTTTTATTTTAAGTAAGAGAGGGGGCCCATACAAAATGTGATGTGGGGCCCAGTCAGTTCTAGCTATACCCCTGGAACTGGTAAAATTATCAAATGGTAAAGTTAACTCCTGACAAAACTGAGTGGAAGAAACACAGATATGCTGTAAGAACTGGAGAGCAGTACAAATGTATATGCTAGACTAGGGATCAGCAACCTCCGGCAATCCAGATGTTCTGAAACTACAGCTCCCAGAATGCTCCATTCACTTCTATGGGAGTTGTGAGAACAGCCGAGCATGTTAGTATAACAGCAGCTGGAGTGCGAAAGGTTGCTGATCCTATATGTGCTAGAGTCTAGACTATATAGGTACTAGTACAAGGCCAGGCATAGCTCATAACAATTGGACCTTCATGTTCTTGCCAAAGTATATCCTGTGTCATGGTATACTGAATATACTACAGATACCACAGGGACTACCACATCACTAGTGGGTTATTTTTTTATAATACCTTATTAGGTCTCAAAACATATTATTTACCAAAGTAATAGTAGTTGATTGATGAGGTTTGAAGACCATGAAAAGTTTTGGGGACATTTTTAATTAGCACAATCTACTTATTTTTGGCTAAAAATAATATTTTTTTTCAGTTATCTTTTATTTGAATATTAGCAATTTTTTTCCTGTACAGCTTTTAGTTTCACTGAATCTGCAGATTCGATGTCAGAGTACTGTTTAAAATTGTTAAGAAAGACCAAAATTAATTGGATTCAGTAATAAAAAAATGCCCCCAAAGGTGTTCATAGCTTTTGAGGAGAAGATTTCTGAGCAAAAATACAAGCAGTTCATTGATATATGGCTGTAATAAATATTATTAGGAAATACCCATAACAATATCCTACTGCCCTTTGCAATTATTCATTTTGAAAACACGTGGAAGACCTAACTGCAGAATATCTATATTCAAGATGAGCAATCGAACCTAAAGAATCAAAATTTGACTTACATTTTTCCAAACATTTGGATTCTATAGAATGAGAATTTTGCGTGATTCAATTTGGGAGAATTTTTGCAGAGGGAGAGAGAGAGATGCAATACAGATGACATACAGTACAGAAGCAATATGAATGGTATACTATTAATACCGGGATGTATCTGTATTTAGAACACTCTCCATAGACTAGGGCATTTCCATTCTTTAAAACAGATGAAAGTAGCACATGCCGCTACTGCATATTGTGAATATCCTCATGGAGTAACAGTATTTTGCACCCCAAAATACAGATATAATTCTGATAATTGAATTACTTAAAGTCTCTTTCTTTGTTTCTCACTCTCCCCTCCTTCTCCCTCTCTCTTCTCTCCACAACCCCTCCCCATAAATTGAATCACACAAATTCTGGTTTATTAGAATCAGAACTTTCTTTTTTTTTATTTTTCTTAAACATTTAGGTTGAATTTCATTTTTAAATATATGCTCATGTCAAACCCTCCTTCCTTTGTCAGAGATCATTACTTTCCCTGGAATTAGACATCTACTTTCCTTAGAATTAGTTTTGGTATTTCCCCCTTAATGTCTGATGAATTTACTTTTACTTTTATAAATCTAATGAGCCTTACTGAAGCTGTAGAAAACTTTGATCCAGAATCTGTAGCCTTCACTGTAAGTACGTATTTTTGCGTAGTTTCATAATCTGCATAATTAGAAAGCTTCAACACTCCAGTGCTTGGATTAATCCAAAAGATATTAGTAGCACCCAAAGTGCTACCACCACTCTCAATTGTGTAAGTGATCCCTATAAAGGGGTAGTCTTGGTCCGTAGCATATATATAACCAATTATTGAATCAGCTGTAAAAACAAAAACATGTACATCCTTATTTTATATCTAAAATGATATCATACATGACAAAGGAAATCCAAAGATGTCATTTAAGTCTAAAATAAAGTAGAGTTTGATGTCTACTTCAGATCTTACTCCAGGATGCATAGAGCATTGTTCATAAAAAGTGCTACTCCAGTAGCAGTAGACCATGGTAGTATTTGCAGGGACGTAACATAGGTGACTGTCATTGGATGAATGCTCAAAATGAAGTGACATTACGTAGTGACAAGGAACAGAAGATGTTCAAAGGGTAAATATACTGGATGGTAAACATTTCTGTTCTGTTACTCTTAGCAGGTTTACCATTTAAAATAAAGGGTTTTTTTCTGCTGAACCTCCATTTTTATATAAAAAAAACAAGATAAATGGCAAGTCCTTACAATATTCTTATTATTTCAATCATTTCTTGTGTAAACTGGTGGTTTACAAATCCATCTGGAGAAGAAGGCTGCTGTAAATGCTTTGTGTCAGGCAATCTGTCACCATGGTAGACCCTTTTTTAGTGTTTGCATGGCCCTATAGTTCTGTTATACCCATGTGTAAATATACTTTTATGTCCAAATCCATGTTCTCTAACTACCAAAAAACATGTTTTAATTAATATGCTAATTCGGTTAAAAAGAGCCCAAGGGGCTGTACTTATCCGTTGTGGAGCCCACTCCTCCCCGATCTTTTTCTTTCCTCCTCCAAGCAGCAGCAACGTCATCATGCTGCTGGCTAAAATCTCACACAGGAACACGTTCACCTTTCTGTGTGGCCCACGTAGTCTGTTATGTAGCTGGCAGCAGTTTCATTAACTGAACTGCGCATGTGCCACTAGTCTGCGCAAGATGCTAGGAGGAGAAAAGAAGAAGAGTGGGGAGAAGCAGGGCACACTGCTGATGGGCGTGAATGGGCTCCACAAAAGATAAGTACAGCCCCTTGGGCTCTTTTCAACCTAATTAGCATATTGATGAAAACATGTTTTTGAGGGGTTAGAGAACATGAATCTGGACATGAAGGTATATATTTACACATGGCTATAATAGAGCTATAGGGCCATGCAAACAGAAAAAAGGGTCTACCATGGTGACAGAGTCCCTTTAAGAAATATAAAGTGTCCTGCTTATAGTTATACATTTATTGTTATGCCCTTATGCCATATTAGTGTATATTTATATTTAGTCCAATACAGTTCTAAAACAGTATGTAGTTACTCACGTGGGGAAAGCTCAGACACATTGAACACATAAGAAGAACTGTTGAATACTGGATTATGTTCATTGATTGGAGTTGTTTTAATATACACATAAATATACTCTGAAAATAAAGAAGAAGCAGAACATTGGTTGTGCTGTATTTTATAGAGGGAATATAGATGAAACAGAAAATGACATTACTTACCCTTGTAATATGGAAAGGCTATGTCCTCCACTGCAACTTTTAAACTATATTCATTGCCTACAGCTATATTATTGGGGTCTTCAAAGTCCAAATCACCTGTCAACTAAAGGAGAAAAATACAGTTAATAATGGGATGGATTATACAGAGAAAAAAATCAACCACGTAGGATCACTATCAATAATCCACTAGCAGTATGTTCGTCATTCATCATGTCTATATATTAAAAAGGGTATTCCCTTCTTAGATATTAATATGCCATAAATGTATGATACTGTAGATGTGTTACCCATGCTCAGTTGTTTCTCTAACTCCTATATTAGTGAATAGAGATAGCTGTGCATATGCACTGCCACCTCTCCAACCATGGATGTGGCAGCCAAAAGGTCCACTAACCAGGGAATTGTGATCAAGGACCCCCTTTTTGGAGATAAATGAGAGGCCTAGAGATGGGACCAGAATCTATAAGACATATATGCCATATCCTGTGGCTATGCCATATACAGTATGTCTAGGATGAGAATACTACTATAGAACACTGAATCAATTAAATAGAAAAATATTTCTTATTCTAAGTTAAAATGTTAATGAAAAATGAATGGATGTTCCCCGATATTTCCCTCCGTCTCCAGCTGAGGTTTGATAAGCAATAGGTACCGGTGCTCTGCAGACACTGATTCTCTATTTGTCAGGATAGCGTGCTCCTTCAGCGATCTTTGGGTTTTCAGGTGCGTGTGTACCTGTGGCGTCCCACGTGGTGCACAGCGTCATTCAATGGAGGTTGTTCTCAAAGCGCGCTTTTGATATAGGGGATATCAGTTTAAAGAAAAGTTCGTTCAGCAAGCCATACGCGTTTCGGGATTAACAATCCCTTCCTCAGTGGCCATGAAAACCCAAAGATCGCTGAAGGAACACGCTATCCTGACAAATAGAGGATCAGTGTCTGCAGAGCAGCGGTACCTATTGCTCATCAAACCTCAGCAGGAGACGGAGGGAAATATCGGGGAACATCCAGCCACAAGCGGGTGGTGAAGATACGGTAAAAAATCGCATATGTCTATATAACATAGATCTTTTCCGTTTCTCAGCAAAACACAATATTACTCTTGGCCCTATTGAATGGGCCATAGATCTGAGAACACTCCTGTTTTTGCTACAATCGCATGTATTTGCACTGGAAGGATTCAGAGTATTGTGCAAAACGACTAACTCTGTAATAGCCTGATTACTAAAATCAATAGCGCTGGTGGCAACTGTGCTTTTTTCAATCTACCACCGCGACTTACTCTGTCTCAAAAACCTTATTTCAGCAATCTATAGGATTGAACCTGATTCTATTTGATTGAACTGGGCATTCACTATATGTCAGGGTCTTTTTTACACTCACATTTTTCTCCCTGACCAGCTAGAATCATTTGATGCTGGGATTTGATCAACTAGCAGGATTTGATGTTGCTGTTGGTTTGTCACATTTATTGCCTCTAGCACACTTGTTATATGTGCTTCATTGTATCCAGCATATTCTTCTTATAATTTAGAAGTGATTCAAAGATTCGCTCAATAGAATTAGGACCACTTGTATGTGGTGTGGAGACCACACATACAGCTTAATACATATAGCTAGACATACATAGCTTAACCACCACGAACCAACTGTCTTCTGTGGGGACTCCAACCTGCATACTTGGCCCAATACTGATATTGTGTTTTAATTTTATTTTAATTATATGTATTTTAATTGTATGTATTCTAATAAATGTTTTCAATGCAGTTGCATATAGCAGAGTGCCCGTATTCATTTTGAATTAATACTTATTTTTTGTGTTTTTTTGGGGGGTAACTGCTATACGCAGGCACCACGAATCTTAGTGTACCACCAGAGAGTCACCTGTACTTACTTATTCACTAAGTTAAAATGTTGCCATTTCTTAGTTCTGTCTCTATAAAAACAGTGGAACAACGAAAATTTTACACTATTACAGGCTCTGGTTCCAGAGAGGATGAATCACTGTATGTACAAATATTTCCCATTCAGGGATCTAGGGAGAGGTGGCTGCAAACCCATATGGAAGTTATAATGATGGTAAACTGACAAATTACTTGTAACACTGTTTTTTTAGTAACAGATAAATGAATGCAGAAAAACACCAACCACTATTTTTCCAGATCCCGCCGGAATGAGTTGGAATCGTTCATTGCTACCAAGCCCGGAAAGTCCACTGAAATTGAATGCATTGTTTATGGGGTCAACATCAATGTCCGTGCACTGTTTACTGAGATCCATAATGAGAGTTCCATTTACTGCAGTTTCAGGTACCGATTGGCTGTTAAAACATTGAATTAATAATATGAATGTTCACTTCTGATTACAAATGAATCAACATGACCTGCACTTTGCGCTAGACTGTGATATATACAGTTGTAAGTATCTAAAAATATTTACATTTTTATTACCAAAAACTGTTTAAAGGCTTCGTACACACACTCTTTTTTGTGGTGTTTTGCCACCTTGCAAAAAATGCCATGAATTTCATGCACTTTTTATAGGTGTCCCTTTGGTGACTTTTTTATATTCACAAATTTTCATGTGCATTTCTATGCATTTTTTTTTTTATTTACCATAGAGAAGCCTATGGAAAACTGTAGGCTTAATCTAGCATAGTCAGACTTTATTGCCAATGAAAAAACATTAAAATGCACAACATATAGAAGCAAGACAAGAAAGGCAGATATGCTTCAGGAGCTTCTTGCGTCTGTCATCATAAATGTCTAAAAAGAAAACAAAAGGTAAATGGACTGGGTTAAGTGGTTCCAAATGAAATGGACCCACCGTACCAAGGTCCGAAGAAAACACTAGTAGAGGCGCCACTCCCAAAAGGGTGTAGATAGAGTCAACGGAATTGATAGAAGGTGTAACCCCCGTAGCTGGAGGATGATATCTACACAGAGTGTGGTGTCTACACCATGTGTACTGGAGAGATGTTTCAGATTTTTTATATTACTGAGATAGATGTTTGAGGTATATGTACTCACTTAACAGGGGGGTAGTCACAGGATAAAGCTCAAGACCCTTGTGGCTAACTGCCCCCCTGGCCAGAATCGCGTATCTGATGGTAATGATTGATGGCAGCCCAAACTGGAGGCTTCTGATCAAAGTAGTTTATTATGGTAAAAACTGGCCCAATGTGGTTTATTATGGTAAAATAAAAAGGGCCAGTTTTTACCATAATAAACTACATTGACAGTTTTTTGCTGATCGCAAATCGGGATTCGCAAAAAAAACTAATTGTCCATCAGTTTTTTTTGGATGATTCCTTTGTTTTCACAGATCCCTTGTAATAAATGCCTATCCTCGTCCACAAATGAGAAAAAGTAGGACATGCACTACATTTTTTGCTGAAGGGAAACACCGACAACGGACGCGGAATACAAATGGATGAACTGTCAGCATTTTTTTGCTTACCCATTGAAATGAATGGGTTCCTATCCTATCCGCAAAAAAAACTGAAACGGAAGCCGAGAAAAACAACTTTCGTGTGCATGTAGCCTAATATGGGTACAAATCAAAATATCGTGAAACTTCTGCCAGAGCATCATGACCTGTGCTGTGAAAAGCATGAAACAGATAACATTATGTTTGTTACTATTTTAGATTATTTCCGCTTTTTCTTAATTGTATTTCTCCCAGTTTGGTTTGTACACTTATACACAGAATTTGTTATCTATTTTTATTTCTGATCTTTTTCAAATAGAAATGTCAAATCAGGATACGAGCATTATAAATGGTAATAAAGATTGTATTATACCTGAATGCATACTGGGTGCACACTGGAGGGTTATCGTTTATATCCTGAATATTGATGGTGATAGTTGTTTTGTTTGAGTTTCCACCACTTGGAAGGTCCCTCACTGTGATTTCTAGACTTATGGCTTTGTTAAGCCTGAGGGTCCTAGCCTCAGCATCAATTCTCTTGGCAACCAGAATCACTCCAGTCACTAAAATTTAAAGCAAAAAAAAAAGAAAACTTAAAACAAGAAAACCTGTATAAAATGTTATTATGGTAGAACTGAACTTTTTGAAGAAAATGGATCCTTAGAAACGCAAGCCTTGACACAGTTTCCCCCAGTAGGTGCATTAAAATTGCAGCATTACTGTAATATACACTGCAGTTTCAATGGTTTCTCAGGGGGAATAAGCTGAAAGTGACCTTTCAACCATGAGTGAAAAGCTGACCACAAAGAAATCTGTCACAAAGCGTCATGCAATACCATCACACTGTGGACCCCTACATATGTGCCCACATTGCTGATAAAAATCTGATAGTATATGCAAATTAGCCTCTAGGAGCAACAAACGAACCGCGGCATAGAAGGGGTTAAACTCCTAACATCTGCAGCACAGATGTCAGCAGTTTTTAGCAGAGTGTCAGCAATGTGCTGACACTCTGCTAAAACCACTATATCGCCAACGATCATTACAGAGGAGGCGGGCGGGCGATTACAATTGCAATCCCGCCTCCCACACCGCCCGCCTCCCGCGCCACCCGCAATCCCCTCCCCCCTGCACCCCCGCCGCCACAATATGATTGGGGGCTGCAGGGGGGGGGGTTACAATTTAACTGTTTAGGCACTTGTAAGTCAGAGACCGCAGAAAGCGCTGCAAACCGCAGGTCTGAATTAACCTGCGGTTTGCAGCGATCGCCGATACGGGGGGAACACAGGACCCCCCTGGGCATTGTAACAAGGTACCTGCTGAATGATTTTAGCAGGTACCTTGTTCCGATCACTGCCGGCTGAGCAGCAGTGATCGGAAATGCTCATGACGTACCGGTACGTCATGGGTCCTTAAGGATTCGGGAATCATGACGTACCGGTTAAGTTCCCATTCCATCCCTGCTGACCACCACACTCGGGTAGTATGGATCTATACAATAATTCATATGCTAACTATAAATGTATTTTTCGATAAGAAAAAAAGTTAAAAAAATGTATATGATATCTAAGTATAAAATGTGAGTATACTTATCATACTTTCATTTATTGAGAAGTACTGGTTCGGGGTATTGATGCTGTAGTACAGTTTGCTTATAAACCCAGCATCATCTGGATCCTCAGCAGTTACTGTGGTAACTACAGTCCCTGGATTCTGTTCCTCAGGGATGGTAAATGTTGTAGCTATCCTAAAATGAACAAAATACATTTCACTTGTTAACGTTAGTCTTCAATTCGACATACAGGTGCTTTAATACGATATTAGTAATTACTATATAAATCTACTGCACATTGCAGAACATGATCGAGATTCTGGAGTATGGTAGAAAGCCATTGTCATTCTTGTAAATTCCATATTTCCACACAAAACCATTGTTTTCAGTCTATAGAACTAGAAGACTAAGTTGTATACATTTTTTGTGAGATGTTTCTGTATGAACTAAAAAGTGCAGCAGATTGAAGTAGATCAGCCTGACAGAGGAACTCTTTTGGCCTCAGTCTGGTAAATGGAGGAGATTACTTGAAAATGTATCATCAAAAATGTTATCTGCCAGTTAAAACCAGTTAGTAACACATCTCTTTTTTTCTAATCAGTTTTTATTTTCTAATTGTAGATTTTTTATTTTACTTCCAGAACATTATTATGTGGGAGGTCATCTTGCCTGAGCTGTTCTTAAAGGGAGTCTGTCACCTACATAACATGTTTTAAGCTGATTACATAGGTCTGTGGGACACAAATACATAACAATAATGTTACCTTGGTTTAGTTTTTGAGAGTCTCCAAAGCACCAAAAATGAAGTTTTAAAGATATGCAAATTACCTATTACAAGTGCCCAGGGGCGGTGAGTGTGTTGCAAATGCCCAGTGCTCCCGCCTTACTTGCACCTGCCTCCTACCCTATGTATCGTCCGGCCAGCCCTGTATCCTCATTCGTCATTCTTATCTCCATTCGTAATCCAGCGCCTGCAAGCATCGGGCCCGGGCATGCGCAGTATGTTGTCCACTGTGGGCAGAGACATACTGATATGCAGTGCGCATGCGCCAGTTACTGGCTACCCAGTTTAAAACATGTCATGTAGGTGACAGACTCCCTTTAACAGTATTTACACAGCATTCCAAAAAAAAAATCTTTATGGCAGCCATAGACACAATGGACAGGAGGGGACCCTATTAACTTACTTGGGTTCTAGGCATGCTCTGCAACCTGTGCAGAGGTCGTTGTACAAGAAAGAAGTAGGTGTGATATCACCTATTGTGGTGGATCTTGTCTTATGTATACACAGAGGTGATATAGGGAGGATTGGAATGACTTAGGCCTCTTTTACAAGGGCGTCCCGGGTGCATTGCGGGAAACCCACATGAGTGCGCACGCAATTTCAGCCAGCTTTGACTGCGATTACGTCTTGTTGTTCAGTTTTTTCCAATGCATTTTGCATGCGCGTGCTAAAAAACTGAATGTGGTACCCAGACCCGAACTTCTTTGCTAAAGTTCGGGTTTGGGTTCAGTGTTGTGTAGATTTTATAATTTTCCCTTATAACATGGTTATAAGGGAAAATAATAGCATTCTTAATACAGACTGCTTACTAAAATGTGACTTGAGGGGTTAAAAAATAAAAAATTAACTCACCTCATCCACTTGATCGCGCGGCCAGCATCGTCTTCTTTCTTCTTCTTTCAGGACCTGCAAAAGGACCTATGATGACGTCATCGCGCTCACCACGTGGTGAACGTGGTGACGTCAGTGCAGGTCCTGCTGAATGAAGAGCTACTGATGAGCTATCCTAACTTCTAACTGAGATACAGTATGCAAGGTAAAATGGATTGCCATATATTACAAAAATATCGACATACGTACATGTTGAAATATGGTGTTTCATCATTGATGTTCGTTATCATGACTATCAAACTTCCATTTACAGACAGTCCCGCTGAATCTGTTACTGTCACAGTAAGTGGGTAGCTAATGAAAACAGATAAAAAATGATTAACTATTTTTTTTTATGAAATATATAATTCATAATTATTCACATTCCAATTTCACCAGCCTGTGATTTTCTGACTTAAAGTAAATAATATGTAATAAAATTACATATACATATACATTACAGTAATAAAATTACTCCCATTCGGTTTTAGCTACACAATCTGGCCATATATTTAGCTTTATGCAAACTTCACATCAGCATAATATGGGCAAACTTCTGAGCCCATATTACATCCGCAAATCCCAAAACTCCCCAAAATTACTTCCTATAGTATATCACTTCATTAGTCCTCGACCCCAAGTCAAGTCAAATCTACAGTTGCAAAATAATCATAGCACAGATCACCTTGCGGTACAACAGGATTATGCCATGGATAATGTATCACAGATTATCATTTCATTGTCATTGATCCCCATTGTCAGGGATGGCCAAGCTGTGGCGCTCCAGCTGTTGTAAAACTAGAACTCCCAACATGCCCTTATATCTATAGGCTGTCTGGGCATGCTGGGAGTTGTAGTTTTGCAACAGCTGGAGGGCTACTGGTTGGGCATATCTCTCCATTGCCATTCAGCAGGATGATCCTCTGTTTTTTCATGCAGAATCTGCAGAAATACGTAGCATGCATTCCCATGGATGTATAATCTGCAGAAATACGTAGCATGCATTCCCATGGCTGTATAATCTGCAGAAATACGTAGCATGCATTCCCATGGCTGTATAATCTGCAGAAATACGTAGCATGCATTCCCATAGATGTTTCTTCGCAGTGGGACCAAATATCCATGGAATTTTTCCTAATTCATATGAACAAGGTGGGGAAAAAAACATTAGTTTGACTAGAATGCGTAATGTTAGCTAAATCTGCACCTAAATTCTCATTAAATCATGAATTTGTGAACGTGCATGCTTTCTTACTAGTCAAGCATTATTATGTGATTGGTCTTTATTGTTGTAGGGATATGACAAACAGTGGCGAGCAAAGTAGTTCTTCATTTCTCTAGCAAATTTAAATTTTTAGGGCTTCAATCAAATATCCATATGGGTGCTTTAATAAAATTTACATTTTTTACCTGTGTGGATCAGTCTCATAATCAAATGTTTTTGTAGACACTATTATACCAGTCATAGATACTGTAAATGGAGCTGAAGCAGGTGTCAGTGAATACTGCAAAACATATTTGTGTTAGCAGCTGTTAGTGTCACATATATATTGGTCACATAAATATGTACACAGTAATAAAATTACTATACAGCTAAAGTCCTATTTTAAACTGCACAATACCATAATGTATATTTTACTTGTACGATGACATAAATGTACTTCGTTGGTGCACTGTAACTGCATGGAGCAGGCTCACAAGCGGCTCCCACTCTAACGTGACTGGTGATTGCTAGTAATACAGCTGACACCTGGCCACTATGGCTGGGATTAGAGAAAACTGTTATCATTTAACCCCTCGGATGCCACAGTCAACAGTGTGCAGGGCATCTGAGCAGTTAGACAAAGTTAGGAGGAGCCCTCTTTCCTCTAATTGGAGAACCCATAGCAAAATTGGTTTGGGCCTTTTAAAAACTCCCAGGCCTGCCATAGCAAACTGTCTAATAAGGCATGCCTGAGTCAGTAAAAATCCCATAGACTGCAATGGTATATTACTGCAGTCTATGGTATGAGTGGTCATGTTCCCTAAGGGTACTAAAAATTACAGTAATGAAAATAGAAAGTGCTCAAATTTTTTTTTAAATAAAACACTAATTACCCCCTTTGCCAATTTTGCATGCAAAAATAAACAAGCAATAAAAGAATAAAAGAATAAATATAATTGGAGATAGATAGATAGATAGATAGATAGATAGATAGATAGATAGATAGATCGATCTAGACTAAATGTAGAGTATACCCCAATATAACACCAAAAAATTAAGCCCTCACATAGCCCTGTAGATAGAAACAAAAAATTGATGGGTGTCAGAATATGATGATGCAAAGAAAAAAAATGTTTAATAGGTTTTTATTTTTTTAGTAAAAGGGTTAACTATAGTAAGTTCAAAGTCAAACACAAGAACATTATTGTACAGCGGGAAAAAGAAAAGAAAAAAAACACGTGGGCTTGTATATGTACAGGTTCAGAAAACCCACCTTTAGAGCACTTATGCGATCCTCAGGATCAGATGCTAGAATTGTATAAATGGGTCCTTGTGCTGTTCCTTCTTCTATATAAATTAACACAACTGTAGGACACAAATGTATGGTAATAAGCAATAAGAATCATATGGATGTATTTGTTTTTTTTTTTACACATATATAGGAAGTGGCAAAATATTTCTTCTATACATTGTATGATATTGGATATGTTTGGGTTAAGCACATATGACAAATATCATATATAATATCATAATATGTTATTTATAAAATGCATAAGAATGTCCTAAATATATTACTGATATTGCTTCTAATTCAACCAATCAATGTCTGTTATAAAAGACCATTTGCAAACAATAGACACTCACTGGAAGAAACATGCATTGGACAAGCTTATAGTTCAATAATGAAAGCATGAAAAGTACTCTCTTCCTTATTTTATGGATCATTTAGGCTACTTTCATAACTGTGTTTTCCTTTCTGGTATTGAGATTTGTCATAGGATCTCAAAACCGGAGGAAAATGCTTCAATTTCGTCCCTATTCATTGTCAATGGGGACAGAACTGAACTGAACAGAGCTGAGTGATCCCGAATGCATTCTGTTCCACTTCTTTGCGTTCCCATGACGCACACAAAAGCGCTGCAAGCAGCATTTTTGAGTGTGTCATGGGATACGGAGCAAGATGGATCTGGCTTGAAACAGAATGTCAATGGTGCCAGATCAGTTTTCACAAAAATTATCCTAACCGAAGCGTTTTTGCTGATCCATGACGCAGCAAAAACGCAGATGTGAAAGTAGCCTTAGATAATAAAAACAAAATATGGGAGACATTGCAGCATTAACAGCCAGAACAAAATATATTTTCATGGTAATCTTTGCAATAATGATTGCTATAAATACTTCTCTTTTAACACATTTTAAGCGTACAGCCATATGGTCAGGTTTCCTGATGCAGTTTTGGAAGCCAACATCAAGAGTGGATCACAAAGGAGAGAAACAACAAAAAACGACCTTGAGTGTCTTCACCTGAATAATAATCACTATAATAGTGCGGTATATAACTAGACAGCTCAATCATTTACATAACAGGAAAAGCTTGCGAATCAAGCGAAAAAAACTGAAGAAAAAATAGAGCTCACAACTTCCATGTCCGAAAAGTATATATATCCTTTATTGTCACATAATAATAAATATCAAAAGTTAAAAAAGGGGGAGTAGGGGACAAGAAACACCATCCCAGTACACAAGGGCACAATACCATTTCATGTAATTAAAAAATACATCATTATACCATATGAAGTATATGTGCAAAATCGCAAACCATATAACGTCAATAAGTTATATTTGGAGTGAATATCCAAGGAGAGCATGTACAAGGAGAAAGACCATAAATGCTGATAGTAACAGAAAGTATAACAGTATTATAGCAGAGTCATATGTTAGGTCATGACTATGCTAAACCCGTGTGACTAATTATGCATATAACAGAAGGTCTAACTGCAAGGACGGAAAAGTACACTGTGCCCTGTTAGTTAGAAGTAGGGGACTCACCTCGTTATATTAAGACCTGTGAGACTGGGATGGCGCTACCCCGACGCGCGTTTCGGCATGCCTTCGTCTTATACACTGCTCATTTCCATGGTTAGTGGTGGTCATGCTTGAACAATATAGAAAAAAGCACTAGCCTATGTGAGCTCCCATGGTCCCGGCCACCAGAGAGGCTGATGCTTTTTCCTATAGTGTGCAAGCACGACCACTACTGATGGCTTGCAGGGTGGTCTGTAACCATGGAAACTAGCAGTGAATAATGTTATGGAAAAATTAATCCAGTAAGCAAAGTAAGCAATATGGATAATAACAATACATTAGTAAGTGGCTTGTATTAAGTTTTTCTACATGATAAATGCAACTTACTGAAGTGAGACAACCCCTTTAAGACTTGAAGAAGCTAGGAGTTTCATAATTGTGAAAGACACAATTGGAATATTCTACAGCTTCTATATAGACCTACAGTTGAAACCAGAAGTTTACATACACTATATGAAAAGACACATAGGCACGTTTTTCTCAATATCTGACATGAAATCAGAATAAACCTTCCCTGTTTTTGATTAATTAGGATTACCATAATTATAATTATTTGCCAAATGCCAGTATAATGAGAGAATGTTTTAAGGCATTTTTATTACTTTCTGCAAAGTCAAAAGTTTACATACATTTCATTAATATTTGGTACCATTGCCCCTAAACTGTATGACTTGGGTCAAACGTTTTGGAAATCCTTCCACAAGCTTCTCACAATAGTTGGTTGGAATTTGGGCCCATTCCTCCTGACAAAACTGGTGTAACTGAGCCATGTTTGTTGGTCGCCTTGCTCACACCTGCCTTTTCAACTTTGCCCATACATTGTCAAAGGATTGAGATCTGGGCTTTGTGATGGCCACTCCAAAACATTGACTTTGTTATCCTTAAGCCACTTTGTAATCAGTTTGGTAGTATGCTTCGGTTCATTGTCCATTTGGAAGACCCATTTCCGCCCAAGCTTTAACTTCCTAGCTAATGTCTTGAGATGCTTCAGTATTTCCACATAATCTTCTTTCCTCATAATGCTATCTATTTTGTTAAGTGCACCAGTCCCTCTTGCAGCAAAACAACCCCACAACATGATGCTGCCACCCCCGGGTTTTACAGTTGGGATGGTGTTCTTAGGCTTCCAAGCTTTTCCCTTTTCACTCCAAACGTAACGAGGGTTATTATGGCCAGAAAGTTCAATTTTACTTTACTTTCGTCAGACCACAAGACATGTCTCCAAAAATGTAGGTCTTTGTTCCTGTGTGCATTTGCAAACATTAATCTGGCTTTTGGAGTAATGGCTTCTTCCTGGCAGAGTGGCCTTTCAGCCCATGTTGATACATTACTCGTTTCACTGTGAATATTGACACAATCTTACCAGCTTCCACCATCATCTTCACAAGGTTTTTTGCTTTTGTTCTTGGGTCGATATGCACATGTCAGGCCAAAGCGCGTTCATCTCTGGGACACAGAACCCGTCTCCGGTATGATGGCTGGACATTCCCATCTTGTTTGTACTTGTGTATAATTGTCTGTACAGAAGAATGAGGCACCTTCAGGTATCTTGATATTGCACCCAAGGTTGAGCCAGACTTGTGCAAGTCCACAATTCTCTTCCTGATATCTTGGCTGATATGTTTAGACTTTCCCATGATGCTACACAAAGAAGCAGTGTGTTTCAGGTGTGCATTTAAATACATCCACAGGTGTGTCTCTTAATTAGCTCAGATGTTGCCAACAAACAAACAGAAGCTTCCAAACACATGACATTATCATATGGGCAGTCCAGAATTGTTTAAAGGCATAGTAATCTTAGTGTATGTAAACTTTTGACATTGCAGAAAGTAATAAAAATGCCTTAAAACATTCTCTCTCTCTCTCTCTCTCTCTCTCATTATTCTGGCATTTGGCAAATAATAATAATAATAATAATAATAATAATAATAATTATGGTAATCCTAATTGACCAAAAACAGGTTTATTCTGATATCATGTCAGATATTGAGAAAAACATGCATATGTGTCTTTTTATATAGTGTATGTAAACTTCTCGTTTCAACTGTATATGTTTTCATAGCAATAGATTACAAACAAACCCTGTGTAGTCTGATTATGTAGTCCTACTCTATAATGGGACAGGCAGTGCTGCACATATCTATTTTAATGGCGGCATGCATAAGTTCTCCAGCTTTTTAAAGAAACTGTTCTATGTCAGTTGCTAAGTCTGAGGCTGATCACCCCCGTTAACATAAACCTGCTCTGAACTGTCTATTAAATCTGTCTTGCTGAATCTGAATTGCTGCCTGCCATGACCTTTAGTGTATCTGTGATATTGTGTTGCATAAACTCTACCACTTGTGACCCCCAATTTCTACACCATGCTTCTGTTTATCAATTCTAGTACCTTTCTATACAAATACTATCTTCAATCTAAAAAGCTCAGCGATACCGCATGTCCATACTTGCTGCAGTGCGGTAATTGCAAAGCTCTGTGATATACCATTACTATGTGTGAATATGCCCTATATTCATGAAATGTTCCCTAGGCATGGATTGTAGCTGTTTTTGATATATAAGTTTTGGTCATATTTTATTTTCAGAAAATCTGTGTGCTTAGATTGATAGACTTTGATTATAGCCGATACTCACCTTGGTTTGCTAGGTTGTCGAGAAACACTGGAGGTTCATTAACATCAGTGAGCTGTACAGTTAAGGTTTGCAAGTTGGTGTCCATTGTGTTATCCACCATGTAAATCTGTATATCAAAGCTACTGGGTGTTGTTTCAAAATCAAGTACTGGGCTGCCTGTGGTCACCACCTGTAACAAGTTCAACATGTACCTGTTTAATGCTGATATTACATGAATGGTCTGTGTGTTGAGTTATTTTGAGGGCACACCAAATTTACACAGTTATACAAGCTCATATCTTCAGTGTTGTCCCATGAAAAGACAGAATAAAATATTTACAAAAATGTGAGATACTGTATGTATTATGGAAAGGTGGTCAAGCTTGCAGACTGCTACTCCATACACATTCTAAGGAAGTTATCTAAACAGCCAAATACATGGGCTCATGTAGACCTCTCAGCCACCACTCTTCTCAAAACCATGAATAGAAGGAGAATTAGATGTATTCAAATGTAGACAAGACATTAGGGCACAGTTACTGAGTGTTGTGTGGCATCAAGAGCACAAGATGTATACAAAATAAACTAGGAAACCTAGTGAAAAAATATAGCTTCATACTTTGCGGACAAGAAAACAGGCCAAGGAAGTCCGTGAGGTGGATATTAGACTTAAAAGTTTTTAGTTGTATATTATATTTATTTCCAGACTAATGCCAGATTTACACTGCCCAGTTATCGGACAGAATATCAGAAACGAACGATTGTATGAATGCTCGTTCCTGTGCTTGTTCATCAGGTGAAATGATCTTCGGTGCGGAGGCCGGACACCTCAGTGAACAGCACGCTGCTGCCCAGGAAATATGGAAGAGATTTATCATCTAACTTGTGCCTTAAAAGTGGCATTGAAAAGTCGCAGGTGTTACATTTTTTACTGCAACTTTAAAAAAAATTACTTTAAGGACTCATTCAGACAACCATAATGTTTCGCCATCTGTAAATTACAGATATGCAAAACACAGGTACCAGCCGGTGTGCGTTCTGCATTTTGCAGACCGCACATGGTCAGCACTATGATATAAAATGCCTATTCTTGTCCGCAATTGCAGACAAGACTAGGACATGCTCTATCTTTTTGCAGGAATGGAGCAACCCCATTGAAATGAACGCAATTGCGGAACGGATATGGACTCATTCATACGGACTTTTGAATGAGCCCTTATGCTGAACTCCCCACTTTCCCTAAAGGGAGCATGGCAGGTGCAGGAAGGCGCAAATTTATCTTGATTTACGCCAGTTTTCTGGCACAAATAAAGCCAGATATCTATGGCAGCTTTGAGCTGTTATAGATTTCTGTTTAGACCCATGGACTACAGGAGGATGTACCAAATTTATGACAAGGTGGCAATTGCCAAGAAGGAATGCTTCCTTCCTGATAATTGTCTGCTCAATGGCGCAGTATAAAAGTGCCTTAAGGGGCAGATGAATTTTCCTAATGAATGCTGATCAACAATATAGGAGTTTTACTTTCATTTTCCTATGGCAACTATCAGGAGGGGCTTGAGCGAACAATTGTTTTTGCAATCATGCTTCCAATCCCTTCTCATAGAATTACATAGCATTACAGTTTCTCAGCAGTATATCATCTATTTACAAAGATAAAAGATACAGCCAAAGATGAACATCATTTTCTGGGAATGTTTACATAGTACATAGTGATTTGGAATAAACATCATCATCTCGTTTAAAAGAGCTTTAAGGGTTTCTGCATGCAGTTTTGGAAACCAAAGTCAGAAGTGGATCATAAAAGTAGAGAAAGTATACAGGATAGATACAACTTCTCTTTTTTGAATTCATTCATGGTTTTGACTTTCAAAACTGCATGCAGAAACCTGACCGTGTGACCGTACCCTTAGGGTGGAAATAAACAGTCAATAGCTTTCGGCTGAATGATTGTTCGTCCAAAGGGTATCTTTCTCAACTCCCTAACATTTCCCCCATACACACACACGTTTGGTTCAGCCAGGTGTGTATATGTTGTCAATGGGGAGAAAGTGACTGCCAGAATTTGCAATTTGCAAATTTGATTGTTGGCCCAACTAATGTGTAAGCCTTTGGACTTGGAAGAAGCATTTGTAACTTAAAATAAATTCTTACCAAATAGTTTGGAGGGCTATTATCAATTCTGAAGGCACTAGTAAGTGGATTGCTGTTGATTATTCTGGGAGACACCAGTAAGGAGGAGGTAGAGTTCACAGAGAATGTGTAGACCACTTTTCCAGCTGGTTGGTTCTCCGCCAGTGAAGATGTATTAGGCAGTCCGATGAACAATAAAGTGCCTCCTCCTTAACAAAGAAAATATGCAGTATGAAAACAACAATACTAAAAAATACCATTATAATAATAATTTTCAGCTGTTTTTTAGATACAGGGGACAAAAATCTGTCTTTTTGCAGAGTACCACTTCTCAGTCCCATCAGCTGATGGCTCAAGTGAAGCTTTATCTCCGATCTCCTGACCTCATAAACACTTATTAAACTGATAAGAATATGGCTTACATGAGTGGACTAAGAAGTGATACCCTGCAGACTGAATTTTAAACCCTGTATCTCAAAAATAGTAAATTTTAATAAGGGCGAAATGAAAAAAAAATTTTTAGCACAAAATTTATAAAATGCAATCATAAAAAAATTGCCCGGTAGGTGTCCATAGCCTTTAATACCTTATCTGTCTTATCTATTTAGTATCCTCATTTTTATTTTATTTAAAAAATGTAGATAAAAAATTTGACTAAGCAGCAACACTGTAGATACATTTTGGGGCTAGTGTTATACATGTTCAAATTGATTTCTTAACCATTTTTCCCAGCAATGACTAGCTTGTCTTTTAACTAATTCATAATAAGTACTCTTCGATAGACTCCCCTATTAACTGTACATAAGCTGCTTGGTACAAAACAAACATTAAGATCTACAAGTAAATTAAATGAAATCCTGTGTAGTATACAAAATGTTACTGTTCACTCTGTACTTTCTGGATGTTATGGCCATTAGACTTTTTAAATCAAAGCTACCAGGAGGATAGATCTGTTTTATATTATGGTACTTAGATCCTTTTAATACTGAAATGGTGCAAGAAGCTTGATATGTGCAAATAGAAGCACAATAGTTTTTATAATACACACTATAGACTTATTTACACACCTCATGCCTCAGACTGGTAGTGTGGCTTAAATCAGTACTATGCTTTTAACAAACTTGGCATAAATCTATTATACATGTGAATATAAAAAAAAAAATCTGTAATACATGTTATTTTAGAAAAAATGGTGTCCATCACTTCTCTTCATCCTCTACCACCTGCACTGATCATTCAATCTGAATTCAATGCTTAACTCTGTCCTAAGAGACACTGAGGAATCAGGTTACATGTTGCCGATTGAAGTCTATAGAAGGGGTAGTTGGGAGGAGGAGCAGGGCTCTCCATGCGCTAGTAAAAAAAAATTTCACCCCAATGCTGGATTCACAGTAACACTGCTCACTACTTCTGTATAACGTTCTCCATGCTGCTGCTGAAGGTGCTAGCACTTTTTCTATTTCACCCCAATGTTGAATTTCCAGCTATACTGCACAGTACTGCCTTACTATGCCCTCTATGCTGAGTGAGATAGGGGAGCATAATCTCCTCTTCTCTGTGTGTTGTGTATGGGAGACACGATAGCAGCTAGTCTCTGTCCACTGTAGAGAGATCAGTGAGATCAGGGAAACATGGCAATGAGAGTGAGCCTGCAAAAAGGGAACAATACTATAGAAGAGTCACTTCTTGGCTCAATACAGTGTAATTCCTCATGTTCTCAAAAATAAATGGATATGAAAAGTATGTTTTACACTAATATTTAAAACCCATAAAGACTTACAATATTCAAAATTCCCACTTAGGTTTAAATGATCGTTTTGAGAAATCTTTTCTTAGATACTCCCAACCGGTTTTTATTATACAAAAGTTTTGTCTATTAGATTATGTGCTGATATTAGCTGCAGTCCCTTTGTAGAAGTAGGTGCCCACTTCTTTCAGTCCAAAACCTATAAAAAGGGGTTAGGATCTACGCTGCAATAAAGAAAAGCTTAGGGGTAACACAAAAATCACAGATTCTTCTTATAACTGTTTTCTTCTTTTTATGCTGCTTCCTCCAATCTCCTCCTTATCCTTCCTCCTTTGCAGCTTTTAGGTCTCTGAACTAATGAGCAGTAGTGGGTATGCTTCTCACGGAAAATCGGAATCTTGAACATCACATGGAACATATGATAAGTTATCATATGTTCCATGTGATGTTCAAGATTCCGATTTTGCGTGAGAAGCATACCCAGGTTATTATAAATATTATTACTTTCCCATGTATTTACAAGTATGTTCAGTATAATTTCAATATACTGAACACCATAAATAGCACCATAAATAAATTTGGCCTAAAAAAACATTTTTAAGTCACCTCACTTTCCAAAAACATATCAAACGATCAAAAAACTCGTAATAAAAATGAAACCTCATCTCACAAAAAAGAGCCCTCAAAATTCAAAAATGTTCTTACTGTGTAAAACTGAAGAAAAAAAATTGACATATAAGGTATCACCATGTCTGTAACAACCGTCTCTATAACAATATCACATGAACCACTCCATCAGTTGAACGCCATAAATGAATATAAATTATGCCAGAACTACTGTTTTTTTGTCACCTTGCTTCCGAAAGAAACATATCAAGCAACAAAAAGTTTTATGTACCCCAAAATGGTACAGATAAAAAGTACAGCTTGTCTTGCAAATGTAAATGTTGTCTTGTTTATGTAAGCTGCAGGTTTGTTTTATGTAAATTTGCTGTTTTACAGGAAAAATTTATTAAAATGGTTAACAACATTTATAAAATCAGCTTTGAATTAATTGAGAGGTGTAGTTTCTAAAATGGGGTCATTTATGGGTGGTTTATACTATGTAAGCCTCTCATAGTGACTTAAAAACTGAACTGGGCCTCAAAAAAGTAGATTTTTGTAAAATTTTGAAAATTGTTTCTAAAATTTTAAGACTTCTAACATCCTAAAAAAATAAAATGACATTTACAAAATGATGCCAACATAGTCATATGATGAATGTTAATTAATAAGTACTTAATGAGGTATCACTATCTGTCTTAAAAGCAAAGGGGTTCAAAGTTAGAAAATAGTAAATTTTTGAAATTTTTATTTTATAACTAAAAAGTAAAACATATAGTCATGAATTTACCACTAACATGAAGTACAGTACAATATGTCAAGAGAAAACTTTCTCAGAATGGCTTGGGTAAGTAAAGGCATTCCAAAGTCATTACCACATAAAGTGACACTCAGATTCAAAAAATTCAGGAAAGGGGGTATATAGCTTGGTCTGGAAGTGGTTAAAAAGGTCATGGTGACTTACCATAGCTGCAGAGACTTTATTGTTTTGGAGTTTATAACAAGTAAGAGCACTTCTGCTCTTAACATTTTACATGTGTAATATATTCATGTGAAATGATGTGTGAACTATAACTGAGAAGTAATACATCAAATATCATATAGCTGCTTCATACAAACACATCTCCTTGTGTGCCAAACACTGTGTAAACTAGCAAAGCAAACAAGTGCGTCAGTCTTTGAAATCTTCTACAAATGTCCTTTCAAAGCATGAATCACTTGTTTGAAGACTGACAATAGGAAGTTCATTTGTGACCTCAGATCATGTGTCCCTGTGCTGTAAAACATACTAGATCTACCTACTGGTAGAGGAGGCCATTTGTATAAGTGGAAGTGGAAGAATTCTAAAGAAGATCACTGCCTAACAACCACCTACAACTTTTCACCTCTTATATATCATCATAGAAGATGGCCCTGCTATTTGTACTTTTCCAATATCTAACAAATGTGATTGGCCCAGATACAGGAATACTTCAGATGGCGACCAAAATGGCGGGAAGACTTTTTAGTCTTGTCGCCATTCGTGACTAGACCCGTCGCCGCGCTGCAGTTGAATACTGTGGAGGGGCACAGGAGCCAACAGTTCCCTGCCCCACTGATCACTCTCATTGGCCTAAGGCTTAGTAATGTAATCGCGCCCTCTGTCCTGGAATACGGAGAAGTGATGCGGTTGCCCTTCTGCATACCACCATCCCAGGCCGTAGACCAGAAGAGGTTGCAGTCTGCATCATGAATGCCGGTGAATGGGACATAGATGAGTATTATTTTTTACCTTTTTTTCAGTGCCCACTTGGGGGACATAATTCTGAAGGGGCACTTTGGGGGACATTACGCAAGAGGGGGTGAGCACTACTATAAGGGATATTACTGGGGGCAATGTGGGGGATTTACTGAGGAGAGAGAAGAGTACTGTGAGGTTTATTACTGGAGGGGCCCTGTACATTACTAATGTATGGCAGTGAGGGGGGACCTTACAATTGGGGGAGCACTGTACATTACTACTGTGGGGCAGTGAGGAGGACATTACTACTGTAGAGGCACTGTGAGGGACATTACTGCTGTGGGGCACTGTGGGGGACATTACTACTTTAGGGGCACTGTGGGGGACATTACTACTGTGGGGCATTGTGGGGGACATTACTACTGTGGGAGCACTGTGGGGGACATTGCTATTGGGCGGCACTGTGAGGGACATTACTACCGTAGGGCACTGTGGGGGAAATTATGATTGGGGGGTACTGTAGGGGACATTACTATAGGGGTGGGCATTACTATAGGGGTGGACATTACTAATTGAGGCGTACTGTGGTGGACATAACTGGCAGCATTTTTGGGGACACTCTAGGGGAATTAATACTGGCGACAGAATAAGGGGCATTACTGGGGCATTTTGTAATATGAGGGCACTATATAGGGAATTACAAGAGGCACGGGGGCATTTTTGTACTGGGACACAATAACATTACTACTGGGGGCACTGTAGGGGACATTATTAATACTGAGCGCAATCTAAGGGCATTATTACTGGGGGTAAAATAGGGGATATTAATGCTGAGGCACTGTATGGGTATTTCTATTATAGGACATTATTTTTGGAGACACTATACAGGCATTTTTGCTGGGAGCACAATGTAGGGTTTTAATATTACTGGGGGGTATTTTAGCGGACATTATATTACTGGGGGGCATTCAAGAAGGCATTATAATTGCTGGGGGTATTATAGGGACATAATTTCTACTGGGGTCACTATTTTGTCAGCAGAATAGTATTTGGGGGCATTGGGGAGCACAGGAGTGGGCACAGTATTGTGAGTGGCAGCAGGATGACATTGTCAAGACACCAGGATGGGGACTTGAAAATGTGGGGAGGTTGATGGAAAAATTAAGAAATCTAACATGTCTGTGTTACAAATTCTGCAGAGACGAGACGGGCCTGAAAGAATTTGGCATGGCGAACTGGGTCAAACAGAGGAGATGAGGAAATAGAACATCTACATCACAGGAGATATCAGTGGATATAAGAGCTATGTCTATGTTTATGTCTATATGTGTGGTTTGGGGGGGGGGGGGGGCAGGCACATTCTTTAAACAGGAGCCCTCTGCTGTCTGTGTCCACCCCTGCAGGATGCTAAACATGATTATGATTGCATCCAGCTAATTGTGATAGGTAGATGGAAAATGAAAAGTTTTCAAAAGCCTCTTTAACAGCATTTGAATCTAAAGCAACTACTCAACCAGGAACCAGACCACTAGATACAAATATAAGGGCTAGATACATCTGATTTAGAGGCTCAGTTCAAGGCCTCTATCACCGATTACAACAAAAAGAGCAGACTCAAAAGCGTAATAAAACAGGTTCCTGAATGGACTCCATTATAGTCAATGTAGTCTGTTCAGCTCGATCCATCCTAATTATGTGCCTCAAAAGGAGCAGAATGACAGAAATAACTATGATGTGTTATAATTATATTTTTAACTATACTCTTCTATTAATAAAGTAGAATTGACAACTCTGTCTGGACCTAGAGTAGAGTAGTGGTGACAAATACTCCAAAACTATATAGCTAAATGATATGCAATTATAGGGGTTGTCCGCTTTTTACTATTGATGACCTATCCTCAGGATAGGTCATCAATATAAGATGAGCAGGGGTTTGACTCCTGGCACCCCCGCAGATCAGCTGTTTGATGAGAAGGCGGAGCTCATACAAGCATCTCTTCACTGTTTACCTGTTCGCTGCAGTGATTGCAGTGGTGAGCAGGTGTAATTACAAGTATGGCGTCCCCATTCACTTCTATGGAATGGCTCTGTCTATTCAAGTGAATACTACAGAGATGTCCCATAGAAGCAGGAAAAAAATTCCAAATGGTATGGAATTGAAAAAAACACAATTTCACCACAGTTTTATTTACGACATTCAATGTGCGATAAAACTGACCAGTTATTTTAATTCTACAGGTCAGTCCAAATCCGGTAGTTTTTCTTGCGTTTTGATACTGATAAAATAATGAAAACCGTGAGAAAAAAAAACTGTCACCATATTCTGACCCCTATAACTTTTTTGTAGTTATGTGTACGGAGCTGTATGAAATTTTGGCGGAGCGATCTGTACTTGATACCACTCTGAGGTGTGTATGACTTTTTGATCACTTTTTATTTACCTGTTCACTGCAGTGATTTCAGTGGTGAGCAGGTGTAATTATAAGTATGGCGTCCAAATTCACTTCTGTGGGATGGCTCTGTCTGTTCAAGTGAATACTACAGAGCCGTCCTATAGAAGTAAATGAGGACGCCATACTTGTAATTACACCTGATCACCAATGCAATTGCTGTGGCAAGCAGGTAAACAGATCAGAGAAGGCAGCGCCCATATGAGCACTGCCTTCTCTTCAGACAGCTGATCAGCGGGGGTGCTGGGTGTCAGACCCCCGCCGATCTGATATTGAAGACCTATCCTTAAGATAGGTCATCAATAGTAAAAAGTGGACAACCTCCTTAATAGTTACCAAAACTAGTTACCTACATCATCAGTTTTTGTATGTGGTGTCTGCCTTGCTTTATCAGACCAGTTGCAAAATTAATAATGTATGTGTCATTAGGCGATTTTTCTCTATTTGTTTAACATGGTTATGACTAGCTGAAATGAATGCTGTTCTTTGCCTCGAACATATTTATGAGCAGCCCACTGTAATTCTTTCATATTAAAAGCAAAGTGAGTCGAGATATGTTTTCAAGATATAATGAAAAATAGCTCAAATTTTCAGTACACAGAGCTCCATTGAGATAGTTCCATAATATATACAAATTACCACCATACTTAAATTATCAGTTAAACCGTATGTCCAGCTGTATTCATTAGAAGTGTCCTATGGAAATTTTTTACAGTGCTGACCAAGCGCAATATGTGATTTATCAAGTTATAGGAGGTCATTTATTAAGATGCCGGTCTTAAAAACCCCTCTATTTGGAGGTGGATCAGTCGAAATTATGAAGAGGCACAGGCCTCTATATTACTTCAGCTCATCCACTGCCAGCCTAAATGTAAGGGTACTTTCACATTAGCGTTGTTCGGATCTGGCAAACCGTATGCAAACGGAAAGCTGTTTTTTCCGGATCCATTAGATGGATCCGGTGATATACCGGATCCGTCTCATCTGGTATCATCCGGAATAACGGATCTGGTATCTCATTTTTTTCAAAGATCAAAGGGAAAAATAACTCCTCCTATATCATGGTGCAGGCACAGAACAGAATATTAGTTATTTTTCAGTTTTCCTAAACGCTCATGAAAAACACAAAGAAAACCTGATTGCATCCGGGCAAAACACTGAACTCAGTCGCAGACAAAATGATTTAACTTGCGTGCAAAACAGTCAGTTTTTCCCTGAACAGATCCTGACACATTCTGTATCGTTTGTGTGAAAGATGCCTTACCCTCAGTTCACACTTGCGTGTTTTACAGCGCGTTCGAACGCGCTGTAAAACGCACAACCGATGCAAACCAATGCTTCCCTATGGGATTGGTACACATTTTCGCGTTTTACAGCGCGTTCGAACGCGCTGAAAAACGCCTGACGCATAAACAAGTACTTGAGCTTTTTTGGGGGCGTTTGTCGCGTGTTTTGGCCCATAGACTTCAATGGGAACGCGCAACGCTTGTATTTTGCGCGTTTATGAATTTGCAACATGCTGGAAAGGCCAAACTTCATATAGACAGTGATATTTGGTCATTGGACAACACTGCAGTCAATCACACAAACGCGCGTAAAACGCGCGTTTACTATTGCCAAAAACGCACGGAAAACGTGCGTCTCAGAAACGCTCAGGTCTGAACCCAGCGTTAAAGGCGCAACTGGATGATTAGGTAATTGCTAAATTTAAATGGTAACGACTCATGTTGGACAATAAACGTGTAGTGCAAATGTACGGTATGTAGCAACTGAACAACTGTACTGAAGTCGCTCGTTCATTGCTTGTTAAATCATTTGTCGTTATTGAATTGTGGTAATGTAAAGGTGTTATCTTTCCATGTAAAACAGGTGAATTTTAGGTAAATCGTTGCTGTCTAAATACAGTGAATGATGCTTGATTAAGTGAGTAAATGTTCACATACAAATGAATTAGTACATATCACCTTTGCATGACAATGCTTGTCTGTCATTGGCGTCAAATCGCTAAATGTTAACGTATCATTAATCGCCTAAACGATTATCTACACACTAAATGCTCCTTAAGTAACGTAACATAGTAACGTAGTTTGTAAAGCTGAAAAAAGACATCTGTCCATCCAGTTCGGCCTGTTATCCTGCAAGTTGATCCAGAGGAAGGAAAAAAAACTCTGTGAGGCAGAAGCCAATTTCCCTCCCTTTAGGGGAAAAACATTCCCTCCCGACTCCAATCAGGCAATCAGAATAACTCTCTGGATCGACGACCCTTCTCCAGAAGCTGGCGACTAAGGGCTCATGCACACAACTGTATGCATTTTGCGGTCTGCAAAAAACGGATCTATAAAAAATACGGGTGACGTCCGTGTGCATTCCGTATTTTGCAGAACGAACCAGCTGGCCCCTAATAGAACAGTACCATCCTTGTCTGTAATACTGACAATAATAGGACATGTTCTATTTTTTTGCGGAACGGAAATACGGACATACGGTAACGGAATGCACACGGAGTAACTTCCTTTTTTTTTTTGCGGACCCATTGAAATGAATGGTTCTGCATACGGTCCGCAAAAAAACAGAACAGACACGGAAAGAAAATACGTTTGTGTGCATGAGGCCTTAAAAAGTAGAAATTGAACACTTACAAAGTCCAGAGAGTCATAGAACTAGAGCAGAGTCACTGTATCAGAAGGCAAGATATAGCGACACAAGGGAAAAAATGATTCTGTTTCTATAAAAGTTATGTAAAGCAGTCAAATTAATGAAAAGAGGCACTATCATTTTATATATATTATATTATATATATATATCATATATATAATATATACATATATAATAAATCTTGATTACTGTAGTATTAGAAACAATGTTAAAGAGCTCACATTTGCATCCATTTTTGACAGTAGTCTTTTTTTTTTTTTTAAATAAAACCAAAATATCATTATCATGTATCATTAATAGATAATTATATTAAGACATTTATTACCACCTTACCAGGGCCTATGACACCAAGCAGGAAATAGAGGAGCCTGAGTTTGTCCATCTTCTGAGAAGCCTGAATTGTGAGTGAATGTGTGTGTACAGTATCACAGGACTGACTAGTGGACTGTCTGGCTTTACCTGCCCTTCTGTTAACTAATCTCCTCCTCTGCCTGGAGAACAAGCTGTCCAGTCAAGAATCAAACAGATTAAAAAGCGTATCTATGGGAGTACCTAAACACCATTAGTGTGCTTGCTTCATTTCACTCTGCTCCAACTGCAGCATTCAATAGCTGTCCACCTAACAGTAAGATCAGCATTTTATATTGGGGAGACCCCAGTCTGGTTCCTCGGTCTGAGATGAATAGAATTAGCATTTGGTAATGAGCCAGCGACCACACACAAAGGCAGAAATACAATATGTTAACCAAACTAGCACAAATGATGCACATTCACACACACTACAGTAGCTTTTTTTTACTGATTGCTTAAGGCTAGTTTCACACTTGCGGCAGGACGGATCCGACAGGCTGTTCACCCTGTCAGATCCGTCCTGCCGCTATTTCGCCGTGTACTGCCGTGATGCACCGGAACTCCGCCCCGCCCCCATTATATTCAATTGGGACAGCACGGCAGTCCGGCGGCACGGCGAAATAGTGGCAGGACTAGGTCCAGAACAGGGTGAACAGCCTGTCGGATCCGTCCTGCCGCAAGTGTGAAACTAGCCTAAAACAGAACTAAGGGTACGGCCACACAGTCAGGTTTCCTGGTGCAGTTTTGGAAGCCAAAATCAGGAGTGGATCATAATAGGAGAAAAAGTATTAAAGAGGCTTTCCGGTTGCATAAAGTATCCTGACGATAGGGGTTAACTATTAGATCGGTGGGACCCCCACCGATCACCTGTAACCTGTGGAGCCCACTGAAATGGATAGAGCGGCTGGTTGAAAATGCGCGTCACCGCTCCATTCATTTATACAGGAGTTGGGGAGATCTGGAAATAACCGATCTAATAGTTATCCTGTATCCACACCTATCCTGTGAATTGGGGATAATTTTCTGTAACCGGAATACCCCTTTAACCCTTTCTACCCCGGAAGTTTTTACCCCGGAGATTTTTTTATTTTTGTGTTTTCATTTTGCGTTCTCTGCATTCCCAGAGCAATAACTTTTTTAATTTTTCCGTTCACATAGCTAAATGAGGACTTGTTTTTTGCTGGATAAGCTGTACTTTTCAACGCTACCTGTTAATATTGCATATGAGGTAGTGGGAAGCAGAAAAATATTTCCAAATGGGGTGGAATTGGAAAAAACACAATTCCGTCACAGTTTTTTTATTTACGACGTTCAATGTGCGATAAAACTGACTAGTTGCTTTCCTTCTACAGGTCAGTTTTTTACTAGTTTTTCTTGCGTTTTTGATACTGATAAAATAATAAAAACCTTGAGAAAAGAAATCAGTTATATTTTTTGTCGCCATATTCTGTCCCCTATATCTTTTTTGTAGTTATGTGTACGGAGCTGTGTGAGAGCTGTCTGAGATCTGTACTTTTCATTGATACTACTCTAAGGTGTGTATGACTTTTCGATCACTTTTTATTTAATTTTTTTATGTGGGAAATAAGGCAAACCAAAAATGTTGAATCATCCATTTTGACTTTTTCCCATTTTGCCGTTTGCCGTATTATGTGTTTTTTTTTGTCGTTTTTTTTTTGGGGGGGGGGGGGGTGATTAGAATTTTTATGTATATTTTTTTTAATTTTTAAAATATTTTTTTTTACACTTTTTTTCATAGTTCCCATAGGAAATTATAACAAGCAATTATTAGATTGCTATTCTCATAGATTCCAATGAATTAGCATTGGAGTCCATGAGAAATGTACTAGTTTCCTATGGAGCCCTTGCCTGTAGCAAGGAAACACTATGCAGTAGCCTCCTGTCATTCGGTATGATCGCCCCGGAAGCAGTTTGCTATGCAATTGACATCAGTTAAAATAGCATAAAAAAAAGGAACAATCCAGATAGAAAACAATAAATACCTTTATTCATACATGATGTTCATAAAATTACAGCATAAAAGTAGTTGGTGATGTAAACACACACAGGGCTGTCAAATGCCCGCGCAGGAGATAACATACAATATAAGTACAAATATGTAGGTGAGCAATACACAGGGCATATAGACCACCATATGGTATTTCATAAAGTAATACATAAAGTGCCAAGTGCCTTATTATGGTCCAAAATAAGTAGAACACCCCATGACCACCATACAATCACAAAAATATACCTGCAAGTAAGATCCGTTTTTTCCCGCGTCCTGACGCGCGTTTCGCTTAATGCTTTATCAGGAGGTAGTGCTAATTAAAATGTGTCCCTTCTACTACATATATACCCACCCTCATCAAAAACCCATGTCACCCACCTGAGAATACCCTGCCGTGCACCGCCTTGCCGCCAATCCCGGACCGGAAGAGACAAGCGCGCATACCAAATTTGTTCCTGGGGCTGTGAAAAAGAAGGAATTTCCTAACGGACCCTGTAAAACTGTGTGAACGAGTTCAATCTTGGTATCGCTACATTGACGATATTTAAATTGTCTGGCAGGGGACTGCTGGTGAGTTGAAAACATTCATGGACGCTCCGAATTCTAAGGCTGGGTTCACACGAGCGTGTCCGGATTAGGTCTGGATGCGTTGCGGATGCGTTCAGTGAAAACTGCGATTTCGCAGGCAAAGCCATTCAGTTTTGCCTGCGATTGTGTCCAGTTGTTCAGTTTTTTCCACGCCGGTGCAATGAGTTTTGATGCGTTTTTCACGCACGTGATAAAAAACGGAAGGTTTAAAAACAACATCCCCTAGAAACCATCAGTGAAAAACGCATCGCACCCGCACTTGCTTGTGTTTGCAATATGTTTTTCACGCAGCCCCATTCACTTCTATGGGGCCAGAGCTGCGTAAAAAACCCACAATATAGAGCATGCTGCGATTTTCACGCAACGCAGAAGTGATGCGTGAAAAACAACGCTCATGTGCACAGCCCCATAGAAATGAATGGGTCCGGATTCAGTGCAGGTGCAATGCGTTCACGTCACGCATTGCACCCGCGCGGAAAACTTGCTCGTGTGAAAGGGCCTAATGATTTGAACATCAGACTGACATATAAAATGGGCAGGACAGGAATGGATTTCCTTGATCTTCTTATAGATATTGATGATAATACATACAGACCAATTTTTTCTGTAAGGAGACTTCCGTCAATAGCCTATTGAAGGCTAGTTCAGCACATCCCAAGAAACCGACTTCAAGCATTTCCATTGGGCAGTTTCTGCAGATACGAGGGTGGGTATATATGTAGTAGAAGGGACACATTTTAATTAGCGCTACCCCTTGATGAACCATTAAGCATAACGCGCGTCGGGATGCGGAAGAAACGGATCTTACTTGCAGGTATAATTATGTAATTGTATGGTGGTCATGGGGTGTTCTACCTATTTTGGACCATAATAAGGCACTTGGCACTTTATGTATTACTTTATGAAATACCATATGGTGGTCTATATGCCCTGACTAATGTATTGCTCACCTACATATTTGTACTTATATTGTATGTTATCTCCTGCGCGGGCATTTCACAGCCCTGTGTGTGTTTACATCACCAACTACTTTTATGCTGCAATTTCATGAACATCATGTATAAATAAAGGTATTTAGTGTTTTCTATCCGGATTGTTCCTTTTTTGTGTTATTGTTCTGGCGTAATGTCCGGATGGTGCATCATTTTTCGTTCCCCACATATGTATTGGAGTTAAAATAGCCTGTTAATAATAGCTCGCTGCATGTCTAAAACTATGTAGCCTGAACAAAAAGGCCAAGCTGTGTCCAAAGCTTACATCTGTAATTTACTTGGTGAGGGAACAGAAAAACACATGGTAGAATTACAATACCTTCCTCTGCAGACGGCTAACAGGTGACTTCCCTAGCATAAGAATGTGACAGTAGCGCCATCATGTGGACTTCTGTTTTCATTGTGGACATTTTGGGTGTTTTGTTATCCTTTAGCTATTTCTGAGTTTGCCCCTGCAAAGCATGATGACACTTTTACAGTGCAGTATTTTGGTCAGCATTTTATCCTCCACTCCAGGTTTTACTATTTTGATATCTGCGTTTGCATTTCTGTTACTGCGTTTGTTTTTATATTTGGTTGCCTCATAGGACCAAAAATAATGGCAGAGGCCAATTAGGCCTTATTCACACGTCCGCAATTCTGTTCCGCATTTTGCGGAACAGAATTGCGGACCCATTAGTTTCAATGGGGACAGGCGATGTCCCGGCCGGGTCCGCAATTGCGGATCCGCACTTCCGGGTCCGCAATTGCGTTCCCGAAAAAAATAGAGCATGTCCTATTCTTGTCCGCAATTGCGGACAAGAAAAGGCATTTTCTATGAGAGTGCCGGCAATGTGCGGTCCGCAAATTGCAGAACGCACATCGCTGATGTCCGTGTTTTGCGGATCCGCGGATCCGTGGATCCGCAAAACACGACGGACGTGTGAATTAGGCCTTAATCACATGACAGACATAAACAGAGCCCTTTGAATATCATGAGGCCAGTCGGGTTTTTGTGTTATGGTGCCCAGCATATGATAACAGAGACTAAGGCCCCTTGCACACGACAGTATTTTGCGGACCGTATACTGGCAGTTTTTTCAGTTCAGTATACTGACAGTATACCGAACCATTCACTTCAATAGGACCGCAAAAAATACTGAAGTGTCTCCGTATGCCTTCCGTTTCCGTTTCTCAGTTTTTTCTGTTCCCTTTAAATATAGACCATGTCCTATTCTTGTCCGCAAATCACGTTCAGTGGCTCCATTCAAGTCAATGGGTCTGCAAAAAAAACGGAAAGCATACTGAAGTGCATCCGTATGTCCTCCGTATCCGTTCCGTTTTTTGCGGAACCATCTATTGAAAAGTTTAAGACCAGCTCAATTTTCTCTATGTTATTACTGTATACTGTATATGCCAAACGGAAAAACGGAACGGAACAACGGAACCGAAACGGAAACAAAGCGGAAGCAAAAAACGGAAAAACGGATCCGTTATAAACGGACAGCAAAACACTGAAAAAAAAATACGTTCGTGTGCAAGAGGCCTAATACTAATGCAAAATACTGACCAAAACACTGCCATGTGACAGCGACCTAAGGACTGTTTCACATAAATGCATTGGTAAACATCGAAATACAGATCCACAGTACAGACATATAATGAAACAGAGTGCATCACTATTCCATCAATACTGCATCTGTATTACACCAGTATGTGCGTCTATTTTTACATTCATGCATATTATTTATTTACCATTGTGCAAAAACTGATCCATTTTTTCCCTTTTCTGGCTGACATTTTCTTAAAGGGGTTATCCAACCTCCAAGAAAACTTAGGAAAAGCTAGGAAACTAGAAAAAAAGCACTATTTTTTTTTCTAAAGCAACTCAGTTCTAGTGCCAAGTAGTAATGAGCGCAGAGATTTCGTTATTTTGCAATATTCGTTATTTCGCATTCAATATTACTTGCGATTAATTTTTCAAGTTATATTTGCGTGCGCATAGAATCTATTCGTTATTAATAACGTTTAAACAGCTTTACATGTATTGAAAGCTTGAAATGGCAGGAGTCATTTATGCGAATGGAAAGGTGCGAAAAAGACATATATGAATTTTTGCAATACATGCAGCATACTGGAGTCTGACACAAACTGTTAACACTTGGTAGGAAAGGGAATACAAACCGCGAATAGGTTAATGCGAATATTCAAGTGACGAACATTCGCAGGACAGTTTGTACCTATTAAGTCTTTACTCTGACAGGAATAGTGGAAATTGTTATAGAAAGCAATTAAGGTTGGGGGAATTATGTCTGAATCTTTTATTTACAGTTTCCCTATCACTATCCATCTTAAGAGCGAATATTCGTAATTGCGGATATGGGGTCATGTATTCAACATATTTGCAAAATCTCGAAATCACGATATTCACGCTTAAAATTTTCCTTTTTAGTACATGTGTCTTTGAGAGCAAAAACTTTTTTTCAACTTGGTTTTATTTTTATGTCATGTTTATTTTGGCATTTTGTTTTTGTTGTTTTATTTTTCATACCTGGGAAATGTAAAATACTGAACAACAACAGCTAGAAAGAGTGTGTTTTTATGATTTTTTTTATTTATTTTGTCTTTGTTTTAATTTATTTCTTTTTTATGTTACATTTAGAACCTCCCATAAGGTCATACAGTATCTTTGAGGGGTATTTAACACTACATTTTTTATTGCTGTTTTTTTTGCAACTGGGGCTGACATATGGGAAATACAGTGATCCCTCAAGATACAATGGCCTCAGGATACAATTTTTTCAACATACAATGGTCTTTTCTGACCCATCGAAAGTTGAAACCAGACTTAACAATCATACAATGTCTCAGACTCAGTTCCAACCAATCAAGGCCACTTCTCTGGTAAAATAGCTGGATTAGTTGCCAGTTAGTGGCCATTCCTGACTGTTATATGTAAGGACATGTTTAATCTGTATTAGTTATCCGCTTATTTTCTTAAATGTTCATTTTCTCTGATCTATGATGACATTTTGGGGCTTTGTATCAGATCACTTACAATGGTTTCAACATACAATGGTTTTTCTGGAACCAATTAATATTGTAACTTGAGAGGTGTACAGCTGATCAGCAGTTAGCTAATCTGGGTCTGCTAAGACCCAGAAGCTTGTGCAGATAGCCGGCCTCCTAGGGGGCACATGCTCACTAGGAACAAGCAGTAGCATTGCTGCTTTCTGATCTGTCTACATAGCACTCATTAAGTTCTGTGTATACACCACTGGAGAAGGCAAGAACAGTAAAAAAAAAAATTAAAATTTGTACCTGTCTTCTGTATAAAAAGTCTGGCTGTGAATCAATGACAGCTGTCTCCCAGCTGCTCCCATCCAGAAACGTACTTGTAGAGCAGACTGCCTGGGTGTATATAGTCAAGAGGCAGTCCAGAAGTGGCTAAACAATAGATTTTGTTGAGCCCTCAAAAAAATGTAAGTTACATTACTAGGAAAATGTACTGCAATATAAAGCTAGTAACATTTATAGAACTAGGCCCCTTTGACTTATTAAGGCCTGGGATTATGATGAAAATAGCGTCTATAAACAGGGGACCAAGAGGTATAAGAACCAGATTAAGTGTTAGACTAACAAAAGGGGGGGGGGGCAAGTAAGACAAAATAGTGGAGGGAAGGAGGGTGCCACAAAGGTAAGGTAGTCAATAGTGCCTGTTTTTTCCATTCTCTTTTCTTTTTTAACTTTTTAAACATTTTTCTGGCTGTCACTATTTTGGAGGGCAGACTACCCCTTTAATGACGTCTCCTATATCTTTGCCTTATTAATTAAACAAGTTACTTTACAAAACGCAGCAACCTTATGACTCAAACTTTCTGTTTTTGTTGTTCGCTGTTCCATATTCTTTGGAATCAGAATGATGTTCTGGTCTCACACTCAGGAAAACCATCCAGATATGGTGTATTGAGCTGAGAAAGAGATGCCATTTGTTCCTTCTCTGTTTTTTTGTTTGCTTGTTTTTTTAACTTTTCTTGAACAAAACGTAAGTGTAGATAAAGTATAGTGAGGACACTGCGGGGGTTAGCATAAAAAAAAAAAGCCTATAGAATTCTTCCATTTTAATGGCTGTTTTAATAGGCATTAAAAACGAAGTCAAAACGGGTATTAAAAAAAGATAAACAGCCAGAAAATGGATGAACACGCATAAAATGACCATGAAAAACTGAAAGTGTATTAATTTTTAACAGCCGTTTAAACTATCGTGTGAATGTAGCCTTAGGGTGTATTAGCAATGTCCCCCTCACTGACTGATTACAATGCTCAGCCATGCACAGTCTGTCTTTTCTTTATCTCTATCTTTGAAGTACTGTAAAGTTGTACTGTAAAGTATATATGTTTTTTTTAATGCAAAGCTCCAAGGAGTGAGCACATGTAGCTCCTCTCACTTCCTCAGCACTAGTGTGATTTACTGAACCAGGGGCGAACCTAAGTCTATTACCTAGCTCCCAACAAGGGCAGTCTTGATTGTTAACCCTAACTTATCCATACAACACCATACTGGTTAGTACAATACAGTAGAACATTAAATAACATTTAAATGACAAGAAACAATTTTGAAAGTACACTATGCTGGGGTACTATTAACAAGGGAAATGGTAACATCTAGTGTTCATGTCAGTAGAGCAAAAAAGGGACAATGCAACAGCACTCTGCAAACACAAATAAAGTACAATGATTCCATAATTATAGAAAACATTCTGGTGCTAATGCTGCGCTTATTTTGCGAATTTGAGATTCTTGGCAAATACATTTTGTACAAAATTATTTGGGCCCGTCTGCAAAATGTCAAGGCGATCTCTATAAGACGGGAACCTAACACTAAATACAACCAGTTATGTGCCTTTATGGCCACCATAAAATTCAGGAAGTGCAGGTTCCACATGCATGCTGGGTTCACTCTGCTTTTTACCATTTTTGGTGCCATAATGGCCTCCATTAAATCCAGGGATGCAGGTACCAACATGCATGCTTAATCCACTTTATACTTCTCCTGATGCCAAATGGCTTCCAATAAATACATGAGAGAGGGCTACAGATTTATGTATATACTCTATTTAAAATCAGCCTATGGGGCAGACAGGCTAGTCAGGGGTGCAAGACCAACTGGAGTCAGTCACACCTCCAGCTCCAGTACAACTGCAAAAAGGGGGTCAGTCAGCACATCCCAATGTCAGTATCCCACATATCAGTAAAGCTGCACATCCTAAATTGTGGTGTTAACAATTAACAGTTATTTTCATTCAGAGGAACTTAAAGGGGGTTTGAAAGCTATGTACACCTTCAGGGCAATTTTTTTATAATTGCATTTTACTCATTTTGGGATAAAAATCATATTTTCAATTGGTCTTTGTTAAAAAATAGTCAGCAATATTGTCAAAGGGTCAACTGTTTATATAGCTGTGAGAATTGTACTTTCACTTCGTGCCGGTCATCTAATATTATGCCTAAATTACTAAATGTTAATACTTAAAGGGACACTGACAGGCCGATTTTTTTTTTAATATAATTGTCTTTTTATTGAAAAGAAATATTTTGTTTGAATACAATAGAGCATTACACAAATAGAGACAATCATGTGATCAATGGGACAGGCCGATTTTGCATACAGACATATTGGTATCATGATATCAGTCTCCATTATGTCATTAAAAATATACTAGTTTTACCCCCACCTGTAGTTTCATTTGCGATAAAAATAGGTTTTATGTTTATGGTAATTACCTTCCTAACGTGCCCAAGGGGCTGTTCCTCCGGCTTCAGAGCCTGTTATCGCGTATGTGCCAGTGCGGGATTACGGCACACTGAGAAAAAAAAGAGGACGGAGAAGAGTGAATAAATTAACAGCGGGGCGGCGCTGGGCTCAGAGATCAGGGGCGTGGCTGGGCACAAATGGCCGGAGGAACAGCCCCTTGGGCACGTTAGTAAGGTAATTACCATAAACATAAAACCTATTTTTGTCGCAAATGAAACTATAGGTGGGTGTAAAACTAGTATATTTATAATGACATAACGGAGACTGATATCATGATACTAATATGTCTGTATGCAAAATCGGCCTGTCAGTGTCCCTTTAAGCCACATTCTTATTTGTAAGATAAGAATTGAGCTACAATGAGTGTTTAGGAGGTCAGAGATCAGAGATAGGGAGCCATCAGCTGAGCTGGCTAATGGAACACAGTAAAAATATAGAGCTTACTACTAGAGAATCTCGAGGCTGTACAGAGAAAGGAGCTCAACATTTTTCAATAAAGACCAATTGAAAAAATAATTTTTAGCTCAAAATGAGTACAATGAAGTAATAAAATAAATTGCCACAAAAGGTGTACCTAGCCTTTAAGGTAATAATGATTTTTTTACCAAGTGCCTGCAGCCTGCCTACTGAAACAGAAGATTCTTATCTGCCAGCTTCACACTGCTCCAGTCCTCCGTGCTGCCTCTGCTGTTTCCATCTTCCAGTCCCCACACTGTTTTCTTACAGTCGTGCATGCATGGGCGTAGCTATAGGGGGTGCAGAGGTAGCAGTCGCTACCGGGCCCAGGAGCCTTAGGGGGCCCAAAGACTCTTGTGCCGCATAAGAAAACACACAAAGCACTGAGTGAAGGGGGCCCCAAGCTGAACTCTTGCACCAGGGCCCATGAGCCATTAGCTACGCCCCTGCGTGCATGGACATGGTCACATGCACCATTCCAGCCAATGACTGGCTTCAACGGTGATCACATGCAGCACATCACAGCTGAAGCCAGCCATTGGCTGGAGCGGTGCATGTGACCATGCCCATGCAACGCCGGAAGAAAATAGTGTAGGGTTCAGAAGATGGAGAACATGTAAGTATGAATATTTTGTTTTAGGACGTAGTTTGAGGGAACTTGCTAAAAACCAGCAGTACCGGAAAACCCCTTCAAAGCAAGATTGTCTCTATATGCAGTCAGCCTCTACCCTTGATCTTTTTCAGAGTCAATTTTAGAAGCATTTAATGATGTAAATGCCGAGCTTGGATGTCTAGAATTCTAGCATCTGCACTGGTTTAGAACTCAGTATATCCCACAGGAGACATTCTCCCTTCAGTGAGGTAATGTGAAATGTATTTCATTTAAAATTGCAATTGCAGCCATCTGGGCTTCATTTAATATTCAGCAGATTCAGCAATCGTGTCAGAGCTACCTAGCCCCAAGCATTACTATTTTTTAAGAAAATATTTGTATTTACTTTTGTAGACTAAAGCTAGTTTCACATGAGCGTTCCGAGATCCGACAGGCTGTTCCGGCAGGGAGCAGCCTAACTGAGCTCTCCGTATACAGCGGTATTTATCAGGCTGATTCTCAGAATATTTGCCAGGTTGTGGACAGATCTCCCCCAGTCCCCATTATAGTTAATGGGACTGACGGGCATTCTGACAGCATCTGGCAATACCGTATCCCGAGAGGTCCGACAGGCTATTCCCTGCCGCAACAGCCTGCTGGATCTCTAAACACTAGGGTGAAACGAGCCTAAGGTCCCTTTCACACGGGCGAGTTTTCCGCGCGGGTCCAATGCGTGAGGAGGACGCATTGCACCTGCACTGAATCCGGACCCATTCATTTCTATGGGGCTGTGCACATGAGCGGTGATTTTCACGCATCACTTCTGCGTTGCGTGAAAATCGCAGCATGCTCTATATTGTGCGTTTTTCACGCAACGCAGGCCCCCATAGAAGTGAATGGGGCTACGGGAAAATCGCAAGCATCCGCAAGCAAGTGCGGATGCGTTGCGATTTTCCCGCATGGTTGCTTAGCAACGGGACCCGATCTCTATTATTGCCCCTTATAACATGGTTATAAGGGGAAATAATAGCATTCTTAATAAAGAATGCATTGTTAAATGAAGAGGAAGGGGTTAAAAATAATAAAAGTTAACTTACCTTAGCCACTTGATCGCGTAGTTGCGATCTCTCCTCTCTTTCCCAGCATCAGCTAAGAACTAAAGGATCTGTGATGACGTCACATCACATGGTCCAATCACATGGTCCATCACCATGGTAAGATGGACCATGTGATTGAACCATGTGATGTGACGTCATCACAGGTCCTGTAGTTCTTAGATGCTGCAGGAAAGAGAGGAGAGTTAGCGACTCACGCGATCAAGTGGCTAAAGTAAGTGCGTTGTACTTTAACCCTTCCTCTTCATTTAACAATGCATTCTTTATTAGAATGCTATTATTTCCCTTATAACCATGTTATAAGAAATATAAATTCTCCAGAAGACCCGAAACCGGACTTCAGTGATGAAGTCCGGCTTCGGGTCTGGGTACCAAACATGGCGTTCTTTCTCACGCGCGTGCAAAACGCGTTACAAACATTTGCACCCGTGCGGGAAAAACGCGCATATTCCCGCAACGCACCCGCCTCTTATCCGTGTTTGGTCAGTGTTTGGTCAGTAATTTCCATCAGTGATTGTGTGCCAAAACCAGATGAAGGTCAAAAACATAGAATAGATGCAAATCTTTCCATTATATCTTAGCTCTGTGTAGGCTGCACTACTAGCATTTGGTTCACAATCCCTGATGGAACTCACTGATCAAACACTGACCAAACACTGACTGTATGAAAGCAGCCTAATTATGCATCCCTCTAAAATTGTGGAGAAGAGAAAGATGGACAAGCAGGACCCTTTTATGACTAGCCATGCTACCTAGTCTCATGCCCTAGTCTCACCCTCCTATAAAAATGGTATTAGACAGGTCAAGTATGTTAGTCAGGGGCTAGGTAATTAGTACTTTCACACTAGCGTTAAAGTTTTCCGGTTATTGAGTTCCGTCAAAGGGGCTCAATACCGGAAAAAACGCATCAGTTTTGTCCTAATGCATTCTGAATGGAAAGCAATCCGTTCAGTATGCTTAAGGATGTCTTCCGTTCCGCCCCTTTTACGGTATTTGGCCAGTGAAAATACAGCAGCGTTCTGTGGTTTATCTCCGGCCAGAATCTTCGGAACACTTGCCGGATTGCCGGATCCGGCATTATTTTCCATTGAAATGTATTAATGCCGGATACGGTACCAAGTATTTCTGCATTGACGGATCCGGTTTTCCGGTCTGTGCATGTTAAAAAAATAAATAAATACCGGATCCGTTTTTCCAGATGATACCGGAGAGACAGATCCGGTATTTCAATGGATTTGTCAGACGGATCCGCATCCGGATCCGGAAACAAATTATATCCGTACGGCATACGGATTTCTGGATCCGGCAGGCAGTTCCAGCAATGAAATTGCCCTCCGGATGCTAGTGTGAAAGTACCCTTACTATGTAAAAGATATAACTTGTTTCCAATCAGGGGAAGAAAAAAAATGTATCCAATCTATTCATCAAACCCAGCACAGCAATCAGCAAAGTGAGCATAGATTTATTACTCACGACCACGAGATACATTAAAGAGCTGTTATTCCTTTATTCAGTCATCAGACTTAGGGCTCATTCACATGAACGCATGTGTTCCGTTACGTGCAAATTGCAGCCCCAATGCACGGAGAAAGTTCGTGAGGCCTCCGGGATGGATCCAGACCCATTGAACTTGAATGGGTCAACATCACTCCGTTCCGCAAAAAGATAGGACATGTTCTATCTTTTTGTGGTACGGAAGTACGGAACAGAACCCCAAAAAAGCACTCTGTAGTGCTTCCGTAGGGTTCCATTCTGTGCTTCCGTTCCATATCTCCTGATTTGCTGACCCATTGAAGTGAATGGGTCCGCATCCCTGATGCGGAATGCACAAGGAACGGTGTCCGTTTATTGCGGATCCGCATATGCCCATATGTTCGTGTGAATGAGCCCTTAATTCCATATTTTATATACAGCATATTGAGAACGCTGACTTTCCTGTACCATCCTCATGGCATTTCATGGGACACACGTTGCACGAATGGGGTACAAAAGTCGGCATTCTCAATATGCCATTTTAAAAAATGACATAAAAACAGTTTAGACAGAGCTTTAAAAGGTTGTCTCATCTCGCCATTACAGTCCCGACCACCTCTCCTCTTGGGTGGGAAACAGCAGAGCACTCTGACACTCTGCTTTTTCAGTAGCTCTCATTGCCTTGCATGAGAGCTACAGAAATAGTGTAGCACAACAAGCTATGTTGTTTCTGAGCTAGGGCTCATGCACACGAATATTGTCGGCCGGTGTTTGTGTCCTGCATCACATTCACTTGAAAGGGTCCGCAATCTGGAAGTTGTGGTGCGAAACTGAGCCCCTGCTCTGCAAAAAAGTAGTGAATGCACTACTTTTTGTGTTGTGGACCGTCGGATGCAGATCATGAACCCCATTCAAGTGAATGGGTCCTGCGTCCACATACGGTGACCTTACGGTTGGTGCCCTGCTTTGTGGACCACAATTGGCCATCCGCAGCATGGGCCCGGCCGGCACACATTTGTGTGCATGAGCCTCTTGCTCTGCCATGCTGTTTATTAGCTTTCATGCGCGGCAATGAGAGCTACTAAAACAGCAGAGAGCCTGAGTGCTCTGCTGTTTCCCGGCGGAGAGGTGGCCAGGACTGTGTCTCATCTCTCCTTAGTAACAAAGAGATGAGACAACCCCTTTAACCAGTCAAAAGGTCAGTATGTCTAGTTTTATTTTCCCTCCAAAACTTAACTCTGCATATTCTCTTATAGTACTGTGGAAAATTACTAGCTTCTCAGTGCATAGGTGGAAAGTCCCATAGTCTCTCAGAATTAGCTGGCTGTGCATTAACCCTTTCCACAGCACAATGCAAACACAGTCCAATAACAGGGCAAAGAAAGAGGATATATAACAATAAACATATAAAATGCAGTTTAACAATATAAATCACAACAGTATAAATCAGGGATGCTCAACCTGCGGCCCTCCAGCTGTTGTAAAACTACAACTCCCAGCATGCCCTTCTGCAGGCTGATAGCTGTAGGCTGCCCAGGAATGATGGGAGTTGTAGTTTTGCAACAGCTGGAGGGCCGCAGGTTGAGCATGCCTGGTATAAATAATAGTGCAAGTTAACCCTTTAAAGTTTACTAAAGTAGTGAATTAATGGATTTGTATAGTAGTAATAGGAGAAAATGTCCTTAAATGTCCATACTCCAAAGTACCCTTGCTCCAGGGAACTACTTATGCCCTATTTGAGCATAAGGATGTCATCAATATCAGATAAGCAGTTAAAAGAGAAGGCATATGACTATGAGCGATGCCTTTCCTGTTTACCTCCTTGCCGCAGCTATTGCAGTGGTGAGCAGGTGCAAGTTGAGCACATTACAGATTTTGGAGGTCTATTTTTCTATTGCTGGTTTTATGGCACCATGCTGCCAGCACAGATCTTATACAGTGCCAAAACATTAGAAGCACTTTCAAGGTAACTATGTTTTTATGTTGACGTCCTAAGGTATTAATCTTTTTGGATATGGGAAATTTGGACACTTTGGCTTTTTTTTGTTAGGAAAACTGAATGAAATTAGTTGGAGAAAAATGAACATTGGCATTTTTCCTCAAATGTTTTTTATTATGGGGCCTATTTTTACATTCACCATGTGGCACCTATTTGTGCTTTTTACATATATTTTGGGCTCACTGCAAGACTTCAAAAGACTGGAGCACATTTTATAGGCTTATATTTCTATTGCTGCTTCTATGGCACCATGCTGGCAGAACAGATTTTGTACAGTATCAAAACATTAGAAAAACCTACAAAGAGACAATTTTTTTTTTTTTTTTTAATGTTCACCCCCTAAGGTATTCATCTTGGGGAAATTTGAACATTTTAAGCTTTTGGCTTTTTTAGGAAAACTGATTAGAAATAGGTAGAGAAAATGAAAATTGCACTTTCACATTAATGTGTGTCCTTGAACTTTGGAATGACACCTATATGTGCTTTGTACATATATTTTGGGCTTACTGCAAGACCTAAAAGGGATGGAGCGCATTTTTGGAGTCCTATCTTTCTATTGCTAGTTTCAGTATATGGCGCCATACAGTCAGAACAGATGTTTTACATTGCAAATATATTAGAAACTACTTCAAAGTGACTATTTTAATGTTGTATTCACCCTGGGGATATTTTCAATGTTTAGCTGTTTTTTTTACTTTTTTATAAATTAAAAAATATGTGTGAGTTTGTATAGTTTATGCAGAAAAGGCAAACATTTTTTATGAAAGAAAAAGGAAACAGGTATGTATGTTTGTATATTTTATACACACAAAGTTCACTATATTACTGTTGAATCTAATAACTATAATTTGTATTTTTTACTAAAGAGAAGGGGAAAAATGTGTGTGTGTCTATGGCCCCTTTTACACGGGCGAGTTTTTCGCGCGGGTGCAATGCGTGAGGAGGACGCATTGCACCCGCACTGAATCCGGACCCATTCATTTCTCTGGGGCTGTGCACATGACCGGTGATGTTCACGCATAACTTCTGCGTTGCATGAAAATCACAGCATGCTCTATATTGTGCGTTTTTCACGTTGAATGGAAGTGAATGGGGCTGCGGGAAAGTGAATGGGGCTGCGGGAAAATCGCAAGCATCCGCAAGCAAGTGCAGATGCAGTGCGATTTTCCCGCATGGTTGCTTAGCAACGGGACCAGATCTTTATTATTTTCCCTTATAACATGGTTATAAGGGAAAATAATAGCATTCTTAATAAAGAATGCTTAGTAAAATGAAGATGAAGGGGTTAAAAATAATAAAAGTTTACTTACCTTAGCCACTTGATCGCGTAGTTGCGATCTGTCATCTCTCTTTGTGCTTTAACTAGCAGCTTAAGGACCTGTGATGAGGTCACATCACATGGTCCAATCACATGGTCCATCTTACCATGGTGATGGACCATGTGATTGGACCATGTGATGTGACGTCATCACAGGTCCTTTAGTTGTTAGCTGATGCTGGGAAAGAGAAGATAGATCGCAACTACGCGATCAAGAGGCTAAGGTAAGTTAACTATTATTATTTTTAACCCCTTCATCTTCATTTTACTAAGCATTCTTTATTAAGAATGCTATTATTTTCCCTTATAACCATGTTATAAGGGAAAATAATAAATTCTCCAGAATACTCTACCCAGGTACCACAGTACCTGCCATGATATATTATATTCTACTTTTCAAAAATTGGGTTGATGTAGTCATTTCTCTGCAGGGCTGTTAGGGTGGAAAGGATGGGAATTTATATTATAGAAACAATTATGTAATTTGCTACTTATACAGACATTACTGTAAAACTGAATACAAAATGTGCAATATTTGTATTTTTCTATTGCTTTATTCTTCGACACAGATATGTGTTTTGTTATACATGAAGAAAAAATAAGAAAGTAAGAAGAAGGAGTTGAAGTGTGTAGACAACAAGAGAAGTTATGAGGAGAGTCAGGCAAGTCTACCATGTAGCCACCACTTGGTAGTGTCCAGGCTGAGGAAGGTTGGGGGAGGAATCATCAGAAGCTACCCAGCACAAACCAGTGTAGACTTGGATATAATACAAGTCTAGTGGAGATAGCAGCAGCCTCAAGCACCTGGATGCAGCCTTACAACTAACCGCAAAGTGTCTTATCACATTCCTCTATGGACCGTGTGGAACCATTTCTGTTGCCAACCAGTACAAAGAATGGAGCAGAAGTGGAATGCCTGCCGTTAGGAAGAACCGCCCTGTAGGTTGCAGAAAGAAAGGAAGAAAGACATAGACAGTAAAATTATAATATATCCAGTACCTGGCTGTTAACAGGTCGACCAGTTGCCCAGTGAGCACAGATAAAGAACTCTGATACCAGCAAAAGGAAACATAATAGTGTTATCGGCACATGGAAGCCTGTAGTGCCACAACTTAGCCTGTTAACTGGAATTGCAGCACAAGTGAGATCTGAAGTGTATGTGAGTACCTCCATGATAACTGAACCTGTACATCTAGCTTAAGGCAAGTGATTCTCAGTAAATGTTCCAGTTATTTTATATAAACTGACTCCTCTTCATTTCTACACCTCATTTGCACCCAAAGGTGCTGGTGTCACGAACCTCTGGGATCCTGCCTTCTCTGCACCTAAAACCCTGTACCATCCAGGGCACCTCAACCAACATCTGGCAGGAGATCCCTCAACACCAGAGTGTGCCCCAAAGAAATCCGGTGCCTTCCTTCCCATCACTGTACGCCAACCCAGGGAGCTGCAGAAAAGTGAGTACCAACTACTACATCCATCAGGCCACCTCATTCACACATTGCCCCTGCAGTCCCGTTCGCTGCACTTGAGGCTGGTTGAACATAATGAGAGTGATGGCTGCGGCAATAAGTGTGGTCGTAGTCCTCCTGGTGGCTTATCTCTGCGCCAGGACTGTATAGGGGGATGTAGAATGATGGTCCCCTCTAAGTCTCTCTCTCTATATATAGATCATGCAATCTTCCCAAATGACCAAAGGCATGCAAATTCTTTCTCTACATATCTTGCCGTTCCCAAATACGGGGTGCAGTCCCTCTCAGAAGTGTGGCAGGCCCCAGTAGCAATTAACCCTGACCACATGGAGTAAAGTCTTAAACCATATATGTGCATTGCCTTTGCTGTCTCAGTCCAAAACACGGCCTTTATGGTCCTCAAACTTCTGCAATAATTCAATGCTTTATTTTTTAGCAAAGTTGATTTTCTGGCAGGAATGGTGTTTTCCTGAATAAGGCTTCTGTCTTGGCAGGAGTGCACACAAAACACGTCCTATATATCTGTTCCGCAGAAGATTCTCTACTAACTAACCAGGGGAACATGGGACCAACACACTACCCAGTAACTTAAAACTAAGGACTGACAGTTAGCTATTTACTCCCATACACACAATTTTTTAATACACAGTGCATTGGTCATCGTTAGACAACCTAAACATTTTAGAGCAGTGAACCATAGTATTACAGCTTTAACCCTTTAGCAGTGAAGCAGCAGATCACTGCACAGCCCTTTCTACTAGCCATTCCATCTCCAGAATTGGTGAATTGTGTACACCAATTATTATTATTTTTTACTATGAGAGGCAATGCAAAATGTAAACCGCTGACTGACACTGTAGCTGCATATATCTGAGTCATACAGTATGCTGGGCATCACACTGTTTACAACGAACACCTGCCTCTAATTGAATGTGAACAGAGACTTAGCTTAGGGCTTCTCAAACTGTGAGGGGACCAATTGTGAGGTGCAGCTGGGAATGGACGGAGGGGCAATTTTGACAGGAATTACCGTAATTTCATGGTGCATAGGTGAATCTGTGATGATTAGTGTTGAGCGCGAATATTCGAAAAGCGAATTTTTTTAGCGAATATCGGCACTTCGCTAATTCGCGAATATTTCGAATATAGCGCTATAAATTCGCTATTTCGAATATTCGTAATTTTTTTTTTTTTTTTTTGTTATATTTTTTTCTTTCCTACTTCCCAAAAGTAGTTCTTACCTGTCCTGAGGATTCCTGGCTTCCTGGCTGCTCTAGTCAGTGCCCGTTGCCGCTTCTGCCGACTTCCGTGCTCATGTGGAGCGTCCCCATCCATGGGAGAATCTCCATATACTAAAATGTACTGTCGGATTTGAGGAATTACGTTGAAATCGCAATGCGATTAATTCAAGTTATATTAATCGCATTGCGATTACAACTTAGCACTGCTATCTTACATAGGCTAGAATTAACGAATATGGAGTATAGCTATGCACTAGCAGTGCTAAGTTGAAATCGCAATGCGAATACTATTAAGTTAAATTAATCGCATTGCGATTACAACTTAGCACTGCTATCTTACATAGGCTAGAATTAACGAATATGGAGTATAGCTAATGCTATGCACTAGCAGTGCTAAGTTGAAATCGCAATGCGAATACTTTAAGTTAAATTAATCGCATTGCGATTTCAACTTAGCACTGCTGCTATATTCCATATTCGTTAACTTCGTTAATTCTAGCAAGCTGACCCATTATAAACCCAGCTCTAAGTTGAAATCGCAATGCGATTAATATAACTTGAATTAATCGCATTGCGATTTCAACGTAATTCCTCAAATCCGACAGTACATTTTAGTATATGGAGACGTTCCCATGGTGATGGGGACGCTCCATGAGCACAGAAGTTATGGTTGGCTTGGTAGAATTAGCGAATAGCGAATATGACGAATGTATTCGTCATATTCCTCAAAACGAAGATAACGAAGTATTCTACATCTTCGTTTTAGCTACCTATTCGTCTCGTCATCGTCAACTTCGCTATTCGCTAATTCTAGCAATCAAATAGGAAGGTTGACTTACCAGACAGCTGTGTTAAATTCGCTATGCGATTTTTTTTTTTAATACAATAATTATATTACTTGATAAAATTATTATAAGTATTCTATTTATTAAAAAAAAAAAAATCGCATAGCGAATTTAACACAGCTGTCTCTATAGTCAACCTTCCTATTTGATTGCTAGAATTAGCTAAGTTGACGAATAGGTAGCTAAAACGAAGATGTAGAATACTCGCTATCTTCGTTTTGAGGAATAGACGAATACATTCGTCATATTCGTCATCCTCGCTAATTCTAGATATGAAACCAATAGGAAAGTAGCCTTAAGTACAAATCGCAATATGCGATTATTTAAATCGCATGTTAATCGCGATAACTAGAAAAAATGACGAATATTCGATTTCGACGAATATGAAACGAATATTCATTCGAATATTCGCGAATTTCGTCGAAATCGAATATGGCACCTGCCGCTCATCACTAGTGATGATGAGTCCTCAGCATTATCATCCTCCTAGCTGGTGAGATCAAATAGCGAGATAGGGCTTCTCCTCTGTGTTTTTTTTTTCCCTTTGTGCCACCACTGTTTTTCTGATAAGTATACCATTAGATGGATCTTTGTATATGTATGCTATATTTCTGATATTCATTTATATTTATTGTTAGGTGGTGGTACTGGATGCATTATGCATAGGCTCTTACCCATCAGTGGGATGTTGTCCATGGATATTTGTTTTTAATTAGTGTGTTTCAATAAACTACATTTTATTTTTAGAGGTGCGGTCTAGCTGTGGTATTTCTTTTTCTGGTTGTGTTCATGTCTGTTTTTTGATACCAAGGCCTGCACTCTTTCATCATAATTATAGGTGTGCCCCCTGTTGTTTGTTCTAATCAAATAGCGAGATAGATGATATAGATAGATTAGATACAATGGTGGATTACAATATGGGTGTTTGATGGGCCACCCTGGGCCTAATTCTCTGGGGGGCCCCATAGCTACCCAAAACAACCATCAATATTCCTAGGCAATATTTTATTCAGTACCCCACCTTTGAATACTATGGCGGGGTACAGGAGCCCATGGATTCCGCCCCCTCTGTTAACTCTTATAGGCAACAGGCCACCAGGCCTGCAGCCTATGCGTCCATAGGAGCAGACAGGTGTGATGATGTCATCGTAATTGCCTGCTTCCGAACGTAGGTGTGTGATGACATCATCACTAATGCTTGTGGCGTGAAAAGGCATCTCAAGCCACAGGCCTGAAGAGTAGATGGCGGGATTGGGTATTTTGTTTTTTGTTTTGTTTTTTTGTCACTACTTATGGCAATACTAGTAGAAATAGGTATGACTGGGGGCAATAAGCACTTCTGAAAAAACATATAACTACTGGGGGCATTATGGCTGTAGGGGGCATTATAACTGCTGAAAGCATTATTACTACTGTGGGTACTATAGATGGACTTTATTACTACTGGGGCACTATAGAGAGGCTTTTTTTACCACCTGAGGAACTTTGGGGAGGGCTTTATCACTATTGTGGGCACTATAGGTGCATTATTACTACTGGGGATATTGGGTGGGGGAATTCCAGTAAGTGTATAATGTGATTGGAATATGAATCAAGGCAACAGAGGAGGCAATATGGACAAACACAATGCATTAGTAAGTGCCTTGTATTAACTTTCTCTACATGATAAATGCCATTTGCTGAAATGAGACAGCCCCTTTAAATTCTGAACTGGGTTATGTCAGTCAGTTCTCATTTTTGGCCAGAAGATGTCTCTGTAGTCTTAACAAATGCAACAGTAATTTAACAGCTAAAAGGATTTAAAGGGCACAGGGATATATTTAATATTGATGAGCTTCCAAACTGTAGCTATACAACCAAAAAAATCAAGTTACATTGTGTAAGAGTTATTATTTCAGTAGCCAATCATGGACCTTTTAGGACCGACTTCTAGCCATAAAACTATTTGCATTATTACTATGAATGTTTAACCTTAACTTTTCTGTGTAACTACTATACTTTTTTCTCATATATACCATGCTCATACATCCCTTATATTCTAATGTAAATAAGGTAAAGAGAGATTGCAGGATGCCAAATCAATGTCTGTTTGTTTTTTCTCTATCTACATTAACAGTTCCTAGAGGACCTGTCACCAAAAAATGCAATGCAATCTCACAGCACCCTGTTATATAGCAGGAGGAGCTGAGCAGATTGATATATAGCTTTGCTGGAAAGGATCGGTAAAACCTGTCATTTTTACATTTATATCTGCAGCCCTGTGAACAGCTATCGGTACAGAAGGGAGGTGTTATCAGTGATTGACAGCTCTCTCTATGGATATTGATACACACAATGCTATCAATCACTAATAACACCTCCTTCCCATACCCATAGGTATTCACAGGAGATCAAAAAACAAAGCTATAAATGTATAAATTACAGGTTTTACTGAATCTTTTTCTACAAAAATATCTATCAATCTGCTCAGCTCCTCCTGCTCTATAACATGCTGCTGTGAGATTGCATTGTAATTTTTAGTGACAGGTCCTCTTTAAAGGGTTTCTGTCACCAGATTTGGGCATCATAAGCTGTCTGACATTAGCTATGTGCCAATGTCAGACCATTCTAATAATGTTAATCATATGCCCCTCTGACCTTTTATAAGGCTAAAAAACATCTTTATATCATATGCAAATTAGCCTCTAGGAGCAGGGAGGGCGTTGCCCCTGCCCCTAGAGGCTCTGTGTTCCCACCTGTGGCCACACCCCTTTTCTTGTGATTGACAGTGTCGGGCAGCGCAGCTCTCCTGCCTCCGGCACTGTCTGCCTTCCGAAATCCCACGCCTGCGCCCTCCACTTGTGGCTTTGGCGCAGACGCAGTGAGCTGAGGACAGCAGGCACCAGCGTCCCCAGCTCACTGCACCGAATACACAAGCGGACGGCGCAGGCGCGGGATTTTGGAAGACAGACGGTGCCGGAGGCAGGAGAGCTGTGCTGCCCGGCACTGTCAATCACAAGAAAAGGGGCGTGGCTGCAGGTGGGAACATGGAGCCTCTACGAGCAGGGGCAACACCCTTCCTGCTCCTAGAGGCTAATTTGCATATAATATAAAGACGTTTTTTAGCCTTACAAAAGGTCAGAGTGGCATATGATTAACATTATTAAGATGGTCTGACATTGGCACATAGCTAATGTCAGACAGCTTATGATGCCCAAATCTGGTGACAGAAACCCTTTAAAACAGGGGTGCACAACCTGCGGCCCGGGGGCCACATGCGGCCCTTGATACAATTCTGTGCGGCCCCCAACCATATGGTAACAGACATGTATGTCTATGTCTTGTGGCTGCACACATGTATTTTTCATGTATTTCTCCCATTAGATGGGAGTCCTAGAACTAGACATTAATGGTATATATGCCATAAATACAGTATTTCAGTTGTTTCTATCCCTTTAACTTTTCATTTCGGCCCTCGTTGTTGGTTCGGTTTAGCAATGTGGCCCCCAACCAGGAAATGTTGTGCACCCCTGCTTTAAAGGATTGTCCACTCAACATAATCCTTTCTCATGAGTGTGGGTCCAACTTCTGGAACCCCCATTTTATGTTGTCTTTTTTTCTGGGCAAATGCAGACCAAAAAGTACTTGTTTTTATTTTTCAGATATTCCTATGGATGTTGCAGCCAGTTTCATATGGATGAAATTCCCAGCAGATATCTGTGGCAAATCCGTGACATTTAGGCTTTGTTGTAGGTTTGAACTTGTATCAGTAGTAGCAGAGTAGTAGTAATAGTAAAGCTAGTACTAATGATTGTAATAATATAACTAATAAATTAATATAGTTATATAATGTAATATTAAAAAAAAAAAATATATATATATATATATATATATATATATATATATAAAATTTGGTATTCTGTGTAAAATGGAAATAAAAACAGAATGCAATAATGTACAAATCTTATAGACCCATATTTTATTCCCAATAGATTATAGAATGCATATCAGTTGAAAGTTAGACATTTCATGAAAAATAGTAACTTATATAGAACTTGATGGGAACAATGTATCTAAAAAATAAATTGGGATAGGCCCATGTCTACCATTGTACAGCATTCCCTCTTCTTTTTTATTTTTTATTTTAAACGTTTATTGAGAATAACAGGTACAGATGCAAAGAAGAGTAAAAGACATTATAGGAAGCGGTACATATACTCTGAGAGCTCCCCCCGATACTGGTCAAGTAACACAAATAATTTACCGGTATCTCATTCTAGCATTCCCTCTTCTTTTAATAACAGTCTATAAACGTCTGGGAAGTGAGGAGACCAATTGCTGGAGTTTTGGGAGAGGAATGTTGCCTAATCTTGTCTGATGTAGGATTCTAGCTGCTGAACAGTCCTGGGTCTTCTTTGCCGGACTTTTCATTTCTTGATACGCCAAATGTTTTTATCGGTGAAAAGCCTGGACTGCACGCAGGACAGTTTGACACCCTCACTCTTCTTATGTAAAGCCATGGTGTTGTGATGGATGCAGTATGTGGTTTACCATTGTCTTGCTGAAATATGCAAGGCCTTCCCTGAAAGAGACATTGTCTGGATGGGAGCATAAGTTGTTCTAAAGCCTCTATATACTGTTCAGCACTGATAATGCCTTTCCAGATGTGTAAGCTGCCCATGCCACAGACATTAATGCAACTCTGTATCGCCTAATGGCCAGTAGTTTATGAGCACCCAATATTGACTGTTGGGTTTGTTATAATATACACACACACAATTAATACAGTCATTGTTTTATAATACTTATCATGGCTATAATAATAATTTAAATTATTATTATTACAATTATTGATAAATAATAATAGTAATGACAATAATAAAAGCATATCCCTAAACTGAAATGTGGATATAAAATTGGTAACCTTAAAAATTTTGCATTGCTGCTGGAGTGTAAGAACTGTATGGTTCCTATAAAAAATAGCCATATTTTGTGACCTGCATTATTTTAAATAACCTTTATTACCCTGACTTTAAAAATCTGGTATAACAAAGTTATCCAGAAAGGGAGATGCCACCTGCAGACACTAGTCCATAGAAGAGTTGAATTAAGCCATGGAAAATACACACATCTGTTACACAATGTAAACTTTGCCATGTGCAATCTCAATGAGAGAATGAACTGCGCAATTCAAAGAAGCTTTGTTGAAAAAAAAATGGTACTAAAGGAACAGATGGTAGAAATGCTGTCTATAATGAAGAGAGCTGGAGAACTCCCCTGAGGCACAGGACAAGAGATATTGAAGCTACCGAGCTAGTGTATTTCTTTTGGTTGCGCTCAGAAGTAATGTATTCAGACTTCTGACTTCTATAGAAATTATAATGTATAACAAAAGCAAGTCTTCTGAAGGGAAATGACGCTTATATAACACATGAAATAAGAAAATCGCTTTACACTAAATCACCGCAAGTCGTGAGGAAATAAGTCAGGTCTGTGAAACCTGACATGTTACATTATCCAAGAACAGAACAAAGGAAATTGACATAAAAAATATGCCCTTGGAAGAAATAAACTTCTAAACTTCTAGTAGTAATAACTGAGGAACAGATAGACATACAGTTATATGAAAAGATGGTCCAGAATTGTTACTGAATGGATAATGCAAGTAGTTACTAAAACAAGAATGCTTAAAGAGGACCTTTCACCGGTCCAAAGTTTGTTAGTCAAAGGTATGTATATGCAGAGCGGCACCCAGGGATGTCCCTGCACTTACTTGTATCCCTGGGTGCCGCGCCGTTCGCCCGCTGTAGCCCCCCGGTACCGGCGCAGGCGCTGATGCTAGTTTTCCCTTGGGCGGAGACATCCTCTTTTGCCCTGGGTGTCTTCTTCTCCCAGGCTGGAGCGCTGGCCAATCGCAGCGCTCAGCTCATATCCTGGGAGGTTGCAGGATATGAGCTGAGCGCTGAGATTGGCCAGCGCTCCAGCCTGGGAGAAGGAGACGCCCAGGGCAAAAGAGGATGTCTTCGCCCAAGGCAAAACTAGCAGCAGCGTGTGTGCCGATACCGGGGGCTACAGCGGACGAACGTAGCGGCACCCAGGGACACAGGCAAGTGCAGGGACTTCCCTGGGCGCCGCTCTGCATGTACATACCTTTGACTAACAAACTTTGGACCGGTGAAAGGTCCTCTTTAAGGAGGACCTTTCACTTCTCCTGTCATGTCTGTTTAAAGGCTATGGACACCTTTGTGCACTACAAATCAATAACCTTATATCTTACCGTAATGCAGCACATAATAAAATTGCACTTTTTTGTTTACTGGTATCAGCTTTGCTTCACATGCACTCAGAAATGCTCTTTTATGAGTTTTGCTCAGTGTTGTCATCTCCTGTGAGAATCTGTGGGCGTTCCTTTGGATTTCACATGCACCAGCACAAGCTCTGCTGCCCTTCCCCCACATCCTGTTACAGAGCACAGCTAGCAGCCACTTACATATAGGCTGCTGGAAATTGTAAGATTCTTACAGTATGCTACAGCCTGTAATCAGCAGATCTATTTCTCACTTTCCATTCTGTAGAAAGTCCATTATTATTACTATTTGTAGACACAATAGATATATTTTATGATAACGTTGATGGTTTGATTGGTACCATTTTGGGGCACATATTAATTTTTAATCGCTTGGTATTACACTTTTTGTGATGTAAGGTGATAAAAAATGTTTGTTTTTTTGGCACATATTTTTTTTTTACGGCGTTCACCAGACGGGTTGGATCACATCCTATTTTTATAGAGCAGTTTGTTATGGACACAGTGATGCCTAATATGTGCAATTTTGAAATTTTATTTTATACAATCAAAGCATTTTTGAAAAATAAATCATGTTTTAGTGTCTCCATTTTCTGAAAGCCATATATATATATATTTTTTTTGGACGATTGTCTTATGTAGGGGCTCATTTTTTGCGGGATGAGATGATGGTTCGATTGGTACCAGTTTGGGGCACATATGACGTTTTGATCGCTTGGTATTACACTTTTTGTGTCGTAAGGTGATAAAAAAATTTCTTTTTTGGCACGGTTTTTATTTTATTGTTTTTATAGCGTTCACAAAACAGGGTATTGCATGTGATATTTTTATACAGCAGGTTGTTACGGACTCGGTGATACCTAATATGTCTGTTTTTAATAAAAAATAGGGGAAAAAAAAGAAAAAACACACCTATTAGGTATCGCCGCTTCCATAAGTACCGGCTCTATAAATATATCACAGGATCCACCCCATCTGATAAACACCATCAAATTTTTTTTTTTTTAACTGTCCAAAAAAAAGCCATTTTTGTCTCCTTACGTCACAAAAAGTGCAACACCAAGCGATCAAAAAGGCTTATGTCCCACAAAATTGTACCAATAAAACTGTCACCTCATCCTGCAAAAAATGAGACCCTACATAAGAAAAGAACATGGAGACACTAAAACATGTTTTTTTTTTTTGTTTCAAATATGCTATTGTGTTAAAGTGAAATAAATAAAAAGTATACATATTATGTATCGCCGCATCCGTAACAACCTGCTCTATAAAAATAACATATGACCTAACCCCTCAGGTGAACACAGCAAAAAAAAAAAATGATATAAATACGGTGTCAAGAGCCATTTTTGTCATCTTACATCACAAAAAGTGTAATAGCAAGCGACCAAAATGACATATGCACCCCAAGATAGTGCCAATCAAACCGACATCTCATACAGCAAAAAATGAGCCCCTACATAAGACAGTCGCCCAAAAAATTAAAAATAACAATGGCTTTCAGGATAAGGAGACACAAAAAAATAATTTTTTTCAAAAAAGCTTTATTATGTAAAACTGAAACAAAAACCCCCAAAAAGTAGTCATATTTGGTATTGTCGCGTCCATAACAACCTGCTCTATAGAAATAGCATGCAATCTAACCTGTCAGATCAATGATGTAAATAACAAAAAATAAAAACTGTCCCAAAACAGCTATTTTTTTGCAAATTTTCCATTTTATTCAATTTTTTCAGTAACAAAGCAAGGGTTAACAGCCAAACAAAACTCAATATTTATTGCTCTGATTCTGTAGTTTGCAGAAACACACCATATGTGGTTGTAAACTGCTGTATGGCCAAACGGCAGGGCGCAGAAGGAAAGGAACACCATATGGTTTTTGGGAGGCAGATTTTGCTGGACTGGTTTTTTGACACCATGTCCCATTTGAAGCCCCTCTGATGCACCCCTTGAGTAGAAACTCCAAAAAAGTGACTCCATCTAAGAAACTACACCCCTCAAGGTATTCAAAACTGATTTTACAAACTTTGTTAACCCTTTAGGTGTTCCACAAGAGTTATTGGCAAATGGAGATGAGATTTCAGAATTTCAATTTTTTGTTACCTTTCCTCAAAAAAAGTGTAATATAGAGCAACCAAAAATCATATTTACCCTAAAATAGTACCAACAAAACTGCCACCTTATCCCGTAGTTTCCAAAATGGGGTCACGTTTTTGTAGTTTCTACAGTAGGGGTGCATCAGGGGGGCTTCAAATGGGACATGGTGTCTAAAAACCAGTCTAGTAAAATCTGCCTTCTAAAAACCATATGGCGTTCCCTTCCTTCTGCGCCCTGCCGTTTGGCCATACAGCAGTTTACGACCATATGTGGGGTGTTTCCATAAACTTCAGAATCAGGACAATAAATATTGAATTTTGTTTGGCTCTTAACCCTTGCTTTGTTACTGAATTAAAATGGAAAATTTGCCCAAAAAAAATATCGAAATTCTGAAATTTTATCTCCATTTGCCCTTAACTCCTAAAGGGTTAATGACATTTGTAAAATCAGTTTTGAATACCTTGAGGGGTGTAGTTTCTAGAATGGGGTCATTTTTGGGTGGTGTTTATAATGTAAGCCTCACAAAGTGACTTCATAACTGAACTGGTCCTTAAAAAGTGGGTTTTGGAAAATTTCTAAAAAATTTCAAGATTTGCTTCTAAACTTCTAAGCCTTGTAACGTCCCCAAAAAATAAAATGGCGTTCCCAAAATGATCGATACATGAAGTAGACATATGGGGAATGTAAATTAATAACTTTTTTTGGAGGTATTACTATGTATTATAGAAGTAGAGAAATTGAAACTTGGAAATTTGCGAATTTTTCAAAATGTTTGGTCAATTTGGTATTTTTTTTTTATAAATAAAAATGAACTTTTTTTTACTTAATTTTACCAGTGTCATAAAGTACAATTTGTGACAAAAATGCAATCTCAGAATGGCCTGGATAAGTAAAAGCGTTTGCTGTCTTCAGCTCACTGCAGGAGCGGGATTTTGGCATGAAGACAGTGCCGGAGGCAGGAGAGCTGCGCTGCCCGACACTGTCAATCACAAGAAGAGGGGCGTGGCTGCAGGTGGGTACACGGAGCCTCTAGGAGCAGGGGCAACGCCCTCCCTCCTCCTAGAGGCTAATTTGCATATGATATAAAATCGTTTTTTTGCGTTATGACAGGTCAGAGGGGCATTTGATTTACATTATTTGGTTGGTCTGACATTGGCACATAGCTAATGTCAGACAGCTTATGAGGCCAAAATCTGGTGACAGAAACCCTTTAAAGTTATCACCACATAAAGTGACACTGGTCAGATTTGCAAAAAATGGCCTAGTCCTTAAGGTGAAATATGGCCGTGTCCTTAAGGGGTTAAGTAATACAGCGTGCAATATGAAAGACAAAGTACTGTGCAGGGTGGCTTTTCCCAGATCCGTTTTTTCCACAAAATCTTTTACAGAATAGCATTTCCAGAGCACAAGTGGTGGCCCTTATAGCTATTTGATGCTTAGTCATTTTTAAAGGGACTGTATCATCAGGAAGGGACCTATTGTTTAAATAAGGTTTTTATGTTAAAACATTGTTTTGCTTCTTTTTTTTTTTTTTTTCATTTTCCATGTCCTATCATCCTTTAAAAAATCCTATAATAATGTACTGTATTTTTTACACTTGCCATTAACATGTCAGGATTTCCTGTTCTTTGAGAACAGCCACATAGGCCATAGACAAAAGGGGATCACATTGACTTCTAGGGATTATTTTTCTAGATATGCTCTGTCACCTATGCAGAGGTCAGAAGGGAGTAGATAAGCTGTGATATCACCTCTTGTGATTGGTGAATTCTGTTATCTATAAAAAGGGGATACCTGTCATTGTAAACATTATTAGTGCCCAGTGTGAAAACTCTGGAATTTAACAGATTTTTTTTATATTGATAAGGAGAATTAAACAAAAATCACCATAAATTCTAGAAAAATAATTAAAAAACAAAACAAAACATGATTTAAACAATAGGTTGTTTTCTGATCACACATTTCCCACAGTGCTTATGCCCTACGTTCTTAGGACATGGGACACAAAACGTTCAGTACTCCACTGCAATGGCCAGAGTCAATTTTTCTGTCACTGTAATGAGGCCCCACTCTAATCTCAGTGAATCTGAATTAAGTGACAGCTTTGCCACACCTGGCAACATGCCAGAATTAAAAGGAAGCTTTCTCATAATAACCATAGGAATGTAATGGGACATAGACAAAGAAACTATTATGGCTGTTTATGCGGTCCTTTTGCAGTTGTGGCTTGAAAAACAACAAAAGCCCACGAAAATGGCTGTTTCACACTTGTTTACCTCACAAAGACTTTTGTCACTTGTTCAACGGTTTCAGAGAACAGGGAGGAAACTCAGAGGGGATTGAAACATAGGAGAGCAAAGTTGTTGGTCTTCTAAGAAAGTAAGAAATGTATATGATGATTACTGTTATTGATAATTTTGTGCAGCAATGCTAGTTACTATTGACTTGCTAGTGTGGCCTATGTCACTCAAAATTCAAATCTAGCGTTGTACTGTAATCCAAATTTTTTTTTTAATCAAATGCTCCTAAATATCTACCCTCGACAATCACTAGAACGAGGGTCCCCAAGGCCCCACCCTGTGTTCATGCAATGAGGAAGAATGGGGGCTCGGAAACTCCATTCTAGTGATTATGAAGGACCCAGCAGTGAAATGGCCATTGTGGATCAACCCCCTTTACATAAAGAAAACAACTTCAAATAGTCAGGGCCGGCCTTAGATGTTCAGACGCCCTGTGTGAGCTAATCTTGTGGCGCCCCCCCCCTCCCCCCGGTTCCCCTAAACCCTAAACACAGTAGTGAAGGTATAGATCAACTATAGATGAGCTTCAATGTCACTGTCTGTCGGGGGTCTTTGCGAATTTGGCAAATTTCCAGACAGTGACAGTGCCACTTTAATAGTATAATCTACAAAGTCAGTTTATGTATTGTAGAAACAAGAGCAATGTTGTCAGTACACTATATTTAACCATTTTACAACACTAAGCATGTATAGCCTCTCCCTCATTTCTTCATCCCACGTCTTTGTTTGGCCCCCTCTAGACAATTTCTATGTGGCAGTAATAAGAGCCACCCACCATCATGTGCCAGCAGCCAGAGGCCCCCCCCCCCCATATCATGTGCCAGTAGCCAGAGTGCCCCCCTATCATGTGCCAGTAGCCCCTCTTATGTGCCAGTAGCCCCCCTTATCATGTGCCAGTAGCCCTCCCTTATGTGCCAGTAGCCCCCCTTATGTGCCAGTACCCCCCCTTATCATGTGCCAGTAGCCCCCCCTTATCATGTGCCAGTAGCCCCCCCTTATCATGTGCCAGTAGTCCCCCTTATGTGCCAGTAGCCCCTTATCATGTGCCATTAGCCCCCTTATCATGTGCCAGTAGCCCCCTTATCATGTGCCAGTAGCCCCTTATGTGCCAGTAGCCCCCTTATCATGTGCCAGTAGCCCCCCTTATCATGTGCCAGTAGTCCCCCCTTATGTGCCAGTAGCCCCCCCTCCTTATCATGTGCCAGTAGCCCCCACCCTATCATGTTCCAATTGTGTACAAAAAAAAAAACACTTATACTTACCTCCATGTCAGTGATGCGATGCAGGCCTCTTCGTCGTCATCGCGCCGCCTGCACCGGCCTCTGATAGGCTGCCGGCCTAGTATACAGATGACTATGGAGATGAGAGCAATGGAAGCGCTCATCTCCTGCTGTGCCCTGCCGCCAGCCGCCCCCACTTGTCACCAGGGCCGCGGCAGGCCAGTCCAGCCCTGGTAGCCTGTAGCGTCTGCGAGCTGTGTCGGCCGCCAGGCCGGGCTCCTCTGTTGCCATGGTGCCCTGTGCGGCCGCACAGCTCGCACACCCCAAAGGCCGGCCCTGCAAATAGTGTTCCAAATATCCTATCGTTTTGTGTCAACAGTTCCTATGCAGATCTATGTGTTTCTTTGGCCATAGACTACAAACAAACTTTATGTAGTCTGATCCTGTGGAGAACCTCTTTTCTATCTTTTACCTACCATAAGATTACTAATTAGGGGTATTTCTAAAGTTATTTCATTTTTAATTTTACATACATTGCGAGAATTAAGAAAAATGCAAAGGTATAATTTCCCTAGCACCCTGGACTGTCTGTACATATCTGGTGACTACTGTTTGTAGCGGCCTACAGGAAGATCTTGAACCACCAGGCCACCATTAGGGCAGCACAAGAAGTACTGCCAGCAAAGGTCTGGGTTAATTAGCTGCCTGAAATATTGGGCATGGGCATTTTAGTTACTGCAGCTGTACAGCCGTACTTTCTAATGTGGACCTGTTAACTTGTACGGGGGTGAAATATATACTTCCCCTTTCAGGTAAAGAGACTCTATGCTCAATATTAAAAGACGGTTCAATGACCAGTTGCTTGCAAAGAATATTATTGTTTTGTTGTTGTTACTTTATATATGTAATGTAAATACAGTGTATATGTTATATTGTGTGCAATTAAAGGGTAACTGTCATATTTTTATTTTATTTGCTAGGTTATTACAGCTAGACATGTATACCTAAGGGTCCTTTCACACTTGCGTTCTGAGGATCCGGCAGGCACTTCCGTCCTGCCGGATCCGTCAGAACGCAAGTCACCTGAAGCATTAGAAGACTGATCAGGATCCTGATCAGTCTTCGAGTGCTTTCAGGTTACTATGGCAGCCAGGGCGCTACTAGCGTCCTGGTTGCCATAGTAGAGCGAGGAGCGGGGAGCGGCATGCACATTCCGTGCGGCTCCCGGGCGCTCCTGAATGACGTCAGAGCGCCCCATGCGCATGGATCACGTGATCCATGCGATCACGTGATTCATGCACTGGGGCGCCCTGGCGTCATCCTGGAGCGTCCGGGAGCCGCACGGAATGTAAGTATGCCTCTCCCGCTCCCTGCTACACTTTACCATGGCAACCAGGACTTTAGCGTCCTGGCTGCCATGGTAACCAGTCAGAAAAAGCTAAATGTCGGATCCGGCAATGCGCCGAAGCGACGTTTAGCTTAAGGTCGGATCCGGATTAATGCCTTTCAATGGGCATTAATTCCGGATCCGGCCTTGCGGCAAGTGTTCCGGATTTTTGGACGGAACAAAAAGCGCAGCATGCTGCGGTATTTGCTGCGTCCAAAAAACGTTCCGGTCCTGAACTGAAGTCATCCTGATGCATCCTGAACGGATTTCTCTCCATTCAGAATGCATGGGGATGATCCTGATCAGGATTTTTCCGGCATAGAGACCCGACGACGGATCTCTATGCCGGAAAAGAAGAACGCAGGTGTGAAAGGGGCCTAAGTTAGTCTGTCAATGATTGTCAAAAGATCTGTAATGACCTTATAATAACAGCTTTCATTAATGTCCTCTGTCCCTTTCCACTGCTCCCTTAAGACAGTTGCTAGGGATTGTCTGTCTTCCTTTTAGTATAAACAGAAGATGGAGGGGCGGTCCTTCACACTGCATGGCTGCATTAGGCTTCAGAGTGAGGAGGCGTGTCTTTCAGTAATCCAGTAATCTGATTGGCTGTCAGGGAGCTGCTGGCTAAAGCAAGTGTATATGGGAAGTGACGGAAAGCAGTTTTGGCCTCAGAGAACTGGCAGAGGAGCCATCTTGAGAAGGTCCTCATATTGTAGAGATTAAAACAGCAGCAACTAAGGGAAAAACTCAAAGAAAACAGTGGTATGTGAAGAAACTAAAGATTTCTTTATGCATAATGCTGCAGCATCAGTAACATATGCTAAAAAATTATTTTTTTTGAAAAGGTGTGCTTTTGTGCCAAGGGACCAAGTGTGAATGGGCAATGTGCTGATCTTTGCTAGACCAGGAGCCTGTTCATTGGAGAAATGTCGGTGAGCTGGAGGCCAGAAAATTCAGTGGAAAGACTGCATAGTGGGTCAACCTGGTGTTTTTTGGAAGACCCATTAGGCAAGAGTTGTCATGTAGATCAAGCAGGGCCTGGAATGGTTTGGCCATGGAAGAGGACAACTTGCAGAACTCTGTGATGGTTGTGGCTGAAGCAGTGTCAGCCCAGAGAGAGGTATGTTCTGATGAGTCTGATAGGGCTGGAACAGAGATGTCAGCTTGGGAGACAGCCTTGGGAGATGCATTAATGATCGCTCATCCCTATATTGTTTCATTGTTTGCCCGCAGCAGACTCTTAATTCACGGCGCGATCTGCCGCCGGCAAACCAGGATTTTTTTTATGTTAAAAGATCTAGGTTACCTGATAATGTGCGGTTGGTCGTTCATTGGGTAATCGGCGGCAGTATTACACTGCCAGATGACCACTAATGATGATCTAATGATCATTAATCTGCCTGTGTAACAGGGCCTTTAGGACTAAGGAAGGAGTAAAAAATATTAAAGAGTCATTTTGGGTTATTGGATAGGGAAGAGATGAGAGAGGTGAGAGGTGAAGTAGGCTTGTTTGGTGAGGTGAGGGCAGGTTTAGGCATTTATGCCTCAATTTTGATTGTCTAGTCTTGTTTATAAACTGTGGGTATTGCTTGCATCATGGCAGTGGGGCTCATAATAGACTACGTTTTAGTACTTCCTTCTGCAGGAATTTAGATGTCTGTTTTGGTTGTCTTTAATAAAATATCTATGTTTTCACAAAGATTTTGACTTGTGTGACTTTTTTTGTGTTGCTCTGCTATTTATTTGGAGAATATAGTCTTGCACTTTGAGTTTCTCTTCTGTTAACAGAACAACTGTCTAGTCAGTAAACTTGGCAGTCATTCTAAATAACTTCATTTTCCAATCAATTTCTTTGGCCTAGGGACCAAAATCTTCTAGAATGAACCAACATTCTATACAGTGCAGGAGGACGGGTGACAAACCTAAAACTACAGACTCCAAACAAAAGCATATGATGAGCTAAAGAGACAACATACAAACATACAACTGTATTCAGTTTATATAGACGATAGTGGACATTTATTATTCCTTGTACGCCAGAAAACGAGTGGCAAAATGTTGCAAGGCACAGCATGGTTCTGCAAAATGTAGTGACTTTTAGGGGTTTGGAGCTTGCTGTGATACAGGCTGCCACTCTGGTGTGGTAATAGTCATACAGATGCTGGTAATCATCCTGTGGTATGTCATTCCAAGCAGCTCTTTAAACTTGGACTCATAGTTCAGCCAAGGTGGTTGTTGGCTGCTTTGCATGGGAGATCCCTTACTCCATCCACTCCCAGACATTTTTGACGGGGGAGACATCTGGTGATCGATTTGGCCAGGGGAGCTGTCAGATACCCTGAAAAGCATGTTGTATAGTGCGGGCAGTAGGACTGGTTTCATGATGTCCTGAACATATCGAGGGCTGGTCAATATTCCCTTCACAAGTACCAGATGGGGCCATGATAGCCAATGGGGCCCCACACCATGACACCTGGTGTTGGTCCTGTATGTCTCTGCACTTATGAATGATGGCAGTAGGCTCTCTCCAGTCCTCCTGTGAACTCTGATCTGGCCAGATGTACAACTCAGATGTGCCTTCTGAATCTGGCACTGCTTCATGGCTTTGTGCCAAAATATCTGTGGGGTTTCTGACTGGACATGCTTCCAGTACTTTCGTCCCAACTTATGTGTCAAGGTCCATCTAACTCTCATAAAACATTCATCCTCAGTATTACTGTAATGTTAGAGCCTATTGCATGTTCCACCACCAATCCCACTCTCCCTCCTCTGGCCATGCCCTCATCATGCTGATTGACAGGGCCAGGCAGGATGCTGTGAACACTCAGTCAGCATGATGAGGGTGAGACCAGAGAAGGGAGAACAGAGTCTCTAGGACTATGGGCAACACCTCCCATTACTCCTAGAGGCTAATTGGCATAAAATAAAAGTACATAGAAAGAAGCGACAAAGACTATTAGCTTCAGCTGAGATTAGCACATGACATGTCTAAAGTCAGCCAGTTGGACGACCATGTTCCTGTTGACAGAAGCCCTTTAATCTGAGGACTATCCTTAACTGTGATATACTATACATTTGGGACATTTGGGACATTTGGGGGGGGGGGGTAATTTGAAGACATGAGCCTCATAATATTTTAGAGCTAGCCCTAATGTCCAACAACTGGTTACAGGTGGATCCTATTTTTCAGTAGAAAGAACCATGTGAACCATGGAAACCCCACCTTGCAACTCACAGGAATCAGATGCTTAAAAGGATCTGCTGCTATCCTTTAGTTCGCAAAGAACCGCAGGCACTAGCTACCTTAAAGAGAATCTGTCACCAGTTTTAAGGTGTCCAAACTAAGGGCTGCATAAACTAGTGACAGATCTGCTTAGTAAAATGCTGGGTGACTTTCTTTCAGTCACCCAGCTGATTTGCTTAAATCTTGTATTGACCAACTCCAGTGCATGCCAATGAGTCCTGATTCATGAGCTCTCCTCGCCGCTTGCCACTTATTGCAACAAAACTGTCAGTCATCCGAAGGGGGCGGGGCAGATGAGTGCTCATGAATATGGGGACTTATAGGCATGACCTGAAACTGTTAGGAGCTAGGATAGCATACAACTGGTGAAAGAGTACTTTTAGATGTCTTATACAGTTCCTACCTCAACATGTCAGAGCTGTGTTGGAAGCACAGTCAAAACAGGTAAAGCTACACAATATTAGACCAGTGGTTTTAATGGTATGGCTGATTGATCTAAAAGTATATGGAATGCTGATAAAGTGTAAAGAAAAAGAAAATATCTATGGTATGGGCCACCCCTGTGCCTCAGCACACTGCACTGCCATACAAATGACCCACCAACCTCTGTATCCAATAACCCCTTTTGCAGATAAGTGTTAATATTGGCAGTAATATTGGCCCCTATGACATTCCACACACTGTGGAGCCTTAAAGGGATTGTGTAAGAATGGGGGGAGGGGGGAATTTTGGCAAAACATACACACTCACTTGGCCGAACCTGTAAATGAAAGATGACTTGCATGCTTCCCGACGCCAGATCCCTGCTCCTTCTCCTCCAGGCCTGCAGTGCTCACCCCGGGGCTCCGAGGCAGTGAATGCCTCCCCTTACATGACAAATTGTCACATGACACAAGGGGATCCGGTCTCTGCTGTGGCCAGTGATTGGCTGCAGCAATGTCAAACTGAATGATGACATTGAGTGAGCCCAGAGAGGTATCTCAGGCCTGGAGGAGTGGTGAGCCAAAGCCAGAAAGCAGCTAAGGCTACTTTCACACTTGTGGCAAACTTTTCCAGAATTGAGTTCCGTCATCGGGGCTCAATACCGGAAAAGAACTGATTAGTTTTATCCCAATGCATTCTGAATGGATAGAAATCCATTCAGGATGCATCAGGATGTCTTTAGAGGAGTCACTGTCAGTCGTTTTAGACGGAGGAAATACCGCAGCATGCTGCGGTTTTATCTCCATCCAAAATGCCAGAACACACGCCGGAATGCCGGAATGCCAGATCCGGCAATAATTTCCATAGGAATGTATTATTGCCGGATCCGGCATTAGGAAATACCTGAAGGACGGATCCGTCCTTCCAGGATGCGCATGCGCAGACCCTTAAAACTGAAAAAATAATACAAGACAGATCCGTCTATCCGCATGACAAATGCTTTCAGTTTACATCCAGATTGACGGTGACGGAACTGCTGGCCGGAACACTCTGCCGCAAGTGTGAAAGTACCCTAAGTCATCTTTCCTTTACAAGTCCAGCCAAGTGGACAGATGATTTCAACCAAAAAGCCGGTTGAAATTTAACAATGAATGATCGTTTTAGCCAAGTCAGACAAAAGATCTTTCATTCAAGGAAAGATCATTTGTGGATAAAAAAAATCTTTCTTTCAAAGAGTGTTCCCACAAAGATCATTCCTTCATCACTCAGTTTAATTGAAAATGTATGGCAAGTTTAAATAGCCAATATGAACTAAAATGTGTATTATTGTGTTTACCAAACAATCGTTCACCAGATGATTGTTTCTTAAGGTGCTTGTTGTGTATGGCCAGCTTTAGTGAAGAAGAGAGGGGAGCAGGATACGAGCCTGTTAAGATGACAAGAAAGCATCCTTCTCTGATAATAGAAAAACTGAGAAGAATGGCATCACTCCAGAATAAATCCAAGTATATTTATTCACCCAATGTCCCGATGCAACGTTTCAGCTGCTTCATGTATGGAGCAACTGAAATGTTGCATTGTGGACATTGGCTGAATAAAGAGAGCTTCCTTTCTACTAGTTTCTACCTTTCTATTTCCTTTCTACTACTAATAGTTTTTCTACTTGGAATTGAGGGATCTAGCGTCGGATTCCTTGGAGGTTGCTGCATTACTATCGTGTGCTTCTCTGAAAATATGTGTTACAAAGTTTCTTATATTCATGTCTACTATTCATTTATGGGGGAAAAAATGAAACACAACCTAGTTTGGTACATAAAGAATTTTTTTTATCTCCGCATTTCAAAGGCCATGACTTTTTTTGTTTTTTGGCCGACATAGCCATATTAAGGCTTGTTTTAAGTGGGACAAATTTTTTTCAGCAAACTGTTTGCATGCTTTCTTGTGCATCATCCTAAGGGTACTTTCACACTTGCGTTGGTGCAGATCCGTCTGTTTATTTGCACAGATGGATCCGCACCTATAATGCAAAGGTTTGTATCCGTTCAGAACGGATCAGTTTGCATTAGGTTTAAAGAAAAATGACAAAGTCCAAAACGGATCCGTTATGAATTACATTGAAAGTAAATGGGGAACGGATCTGTTTTCAAATGCACCATATTGTGTCATTGAAAACTGATCCGTCCCCCATTGACTTACATTGTCATTCAAAACGGATCCGTTAGGCTCCGCATCATCAGACGGACACCAAAATACAGCAAGCTGCGTTTTGGTGTCCGCCTCCAAAACAGAATAAAAGCGGAACGGAGCCTAATTGATGCATTCTGAACGGATCCTTATCCATTCAGAATGCATTGGGGCTTAACTGATCCGTTTTGGACCGTTTGTGAGAGCCCTGAAACGGATCTCACAAACGGAATCCAAAACGCTAGTGTGAAAGTACCCTTAGAAGAGGCTTCCTTCTGGGACGACAGCCATGCAGACCAATTTGATGCAGTGTATGGCATATAGTCTGAGCACTTACCACCCACCCCTTTAACCTCTGCAGCAATGCTGGCAGCACTCATACGTCTATTTTGAAAAGACAACCTGTGGATATGACGCTGAGCACGTTCACTCAACTTCTTTGGGCGACCACAGTGAGGCCTGTTCTAAGTGGAACCTGTCTTGTTAAACCACTATATGGTCTTGTTCACCGTTCTGCAGCTCAGTTTCAGGGTGTTGGCAATCTTCTTATAACCTAGGCCAGTGGTGGCAAACCTATGGCACGGGTGCCAGAGGCGGCACTCAGAGCCCTCTCTATGGGCACCCATGCCCTGGAAAAAGTCTATGGTGTACCAATATGCCTTAGACTTTTCTTGCCATTCATCAGCGCAGGGCGCACTATGAACAACACAGGCAGCACATTGAGTGTAGCCAGGCTATTATGGCTAAATGATAAAGTACATGGAAGACATACTATATTGGACTGTAGTATTTAGGTTAAATTGCCTTGTTGGCACTTTGCGATAAATAAGTGGGTTTTGGGTTGTAGTTTGGGCACTTGGTCTGTGAAAAGGTTCGCCATCACTGACCTAGGCCATCATTATGTAGAGCAACAATTTTTTTTTTTTTTAGATACTCGGGGAGTTCTTTGCCATGAGATGCCATGTTGAACTTCCAGTGACCAGTGTGAGAGCGATAACACCAAATGTAACACCACATTCACACCTGAGACCTTCTAACACTAAAGAGTCACATGGCATCGGAGAGGAAAAATGGCTAATTGGGCAGAATTTTGCCTTTTTCACTTAGGGGTGTACTCACTTTTGTTGTCAGTGGTTTAGACATTAATGGCTGTGTGTTGAGTTATTTTGAGGGAACACCAAATTCACACTGTTACACAAGCTGTACACTGACTACTTTACATTGTCATATCTTCAATGTTGTCCCTTGAAAATATATAATAAAATATTTACAAAAATGTTTACAGGTATTACGTCCTACCAGAGGCGGGTTGTAATAGCGGCTGGAACATGGCAGGTCTGGGTGCTTTCAGAAGTCACCTAGCTGCAATGACAACTACTTGGCACCCTGTGATTGTGTTTACAAGGTTCTGATTGAAGGACAGAAGGCGTTCCCTTCCTCTGTCTAACTCAAATGGAACAGTCACTAATGACTGCAATGTTTGAGGGGTAAAACTGCCAGGATCAGAGTTATTGCCAATCCCAGTATCCCAGCAGTGAAGACAAGCACTTACACTCAGCAATATAATAGTACAGCACTGAGCATTAAGGAGTTTAGGAGGACACATGTGATGTCACTACATATCTTAGTGTCCTACTGGTCATGCATCCGCTCATATATCTAGTAAGTCCACAATGACATCAGCTTGTGGGCCCTGTGATCTAATGCTCATAGTAGGATTACCCATTATACAGTACACAAAGAAGAGATACCACACCTCGGGTACTGGCCACCCCTGGCCTTGGAGCTTTCTGGCACCTTTATTTCTTGGTATTCAATTTTTAGGGCCATTAACCCTTAACAGGCCATTGTCACTATGCCCCAAAATGTGACATCATCACCCATTCTAAGACCGTGGAAAAGACTGACAGTGTCCATTATGACATCACCAATTTTGTGATGACATCACCTCTGTGACATTGCCACTTGAACTAGTTTCCTACAAGGGACCCCTAGCCCATGTCCCAGATAATCGCCTAAAAACATAATCAGCAATGATGCCACCAAAGCAGTGATGTTGGACCCATGATGTCATGTTCAGAATGTCACAACTCATTATGGTGTCCTAAAGGGAATGCATCATGGCTCTGGCATCCAACACTTTATGATTATAGAGTTGTACAGTGTTTACATTATGGACTATACTGCACAGCTGTAATAGTAGCCAACCAGTTCTGGCACTGGAGGTGGCTCAAAGTCCCCTTTGACATATTCATACACTATATGGACAAAAATACTGGAGCACCAACACATTCCACCAACAGGAGATTTTATGACATCCCATTCTAAATGCATAGGCATTAATATGGACTTGGTATTCTCTTTGCAGCTCAGTTTCCACTCTTCTGAGAAGCTCAAGGTCAAGGTCAGGGTAGGCAGAATTTGTTCAGTAAACAGGCAATAAATTAGTACAGGCGGCTCTGGGTCATTAAAGAGGGCAGAAGTCAGGTTAGGCAGCAGAGGGTCAAATCTGGTAAACAGGCAGGGAGGTGGAGCACAGAAATTAGAACAGAAAGACAGTGCACCTTCGCAAGGACTAGGAAACCTATTGCTCAGGCACCCTCCCATAACCCATGAGAGGCAGCCATTGGCCGGAAATTATTTAGGATGCACGTGCTGACCCTGTAAGCACCAGAGAGGAGACACTTATTTCCTAGAAGTACAGTAAACTGTAGTCTTGAAGTAGGAGGCCAGGTTGGCCTTATGTGGATGGGGAAGGAGAGAGAAGATGGAGAACATACAGTAGATTGCTGTTGCAAATACTAAACCATAAGTGTTCCAGCTGCCATGTCTACCAGGTGGTGGGAGATGACGGTGGGCAAGGACTGCCAGTGCTATACATTCTTGTTGATTCCAAATATGTTTAATGGGGATTGATGTCAGGGCTGTTTGTGTCCAGTCAAGTTCTTCCGCTGCAAACTCACCCAACTATGCCTTTTTAGACCTTGCTTTGTTCACTGGGACACTATCATGCTGGAAAAGAATAAGGCCTTCCTCAAACTGTTCCCACAAAGTTGTAACCATACAGTTGTTCAAAATATCTTAGTAGCACTAAGATTTCCCTTCACTGGAACTAAGACAACTAGGACAACCCCTGAACAATCCCATAGCATTATGCCTCCTCCACTAAACTTTACAGCTGGCACAATGCAATCAGTCTGGTAATGTGCTTCTGGCATTTATCAAACCCAGACTCGTCAATTAGACTGCCAGATAGAGAAGTTTTGTAACTCCACAGAACACATTTTCACAGTTCCACACTACTTTACACCACTCTATCCGACATTTGTCATTATGCTTGGGGATGTAAGACTTGCATGCAGCTGTCCAGCTATGGAAAACCATGTCATGGCTATGGAAACCCATGGGTTGATGTTAGAGTACAGACCTCGGCTATCTCTGGCACTCCCAAAGAAATAAACGGAGCGGTCGGACACATGGGCGACCAGCCACTACGGTCATTTTTGGGGAGCAGCAAGGGGCATGCAGGAGGTACGGGGCCCCAAATCTCATGATCAGTGGGGTCCAAGCGGTATGACCCTCATCGATCTGATAGGGCCTTTTCTCTGAGTAGCCTTTTCTCTGAGTAGTCACATAAACTGTCTATAGTACAATGCTGTGCACAAGTAGTACCATACCATAGTACGTGTCATACAGTGCCAGATATGCATATGTAAGATACAGTATACAGTACTTACTAATGTGCTCCTTTTTATTTGCAATATAACAGTGAAGTGTTCTTTGCCATCCAGTCATCATGTTGTCTGCTTTCAAAGTTCAACCCGTAATACCAGCTCAATAAATTGTCAGTCAATCTAATTTATAGATCATGAATGGTGTTGTCTGAATATATAATGCATGAATAAATTAAATACATACAGTATATAAACCACTTTAAAAAGTAACTTGATTATTATCTCCTCCTGTCATCTCTAGAAATGCATGTCATTATTTCTGTATTTAGAAAAATGGCTTTCAATATGTGAAAAGATGAACTATGTTGTTGACCACAGTAGTTATTAAAAGGGTTGTGCCAATGAGTTATGCTATTGGGTTTCAGTATGCTATTGTGATATCACAAATGTCTCTATATTAGGTAATCTGCTATGACATTGCAAGTGGATTTCAGGAAGGTAAGCAACTGTGACATCACAAGTGTAAGTCAAGCAGGTAAGCAACTGTGACATCACAAGTGGAAGTCAAGCTGGTAAGCAACTGTGACATCACAAGTGGAAGTCAAGCTGGTAAGCAACTGTGACATCACAAGTGGAAGTCAAGCTGGTAAGCAACTGTGACATCACAAGTGGAAGTCAAGCAGGTAAGCTACTGTGACATCACAAGTGGAAGTCAAGCAGGTAAGCTACTGTGACATCACAAGTGGAAGTCAAGCAGGTAAGCTACTGTTACATCACAAGTGGAAGTCAAGCAGGTAAGCAACTGTGACATCACAAGTGGAAGTCAAGCAGGTAAGCTACTGTGACATCACATGTGGAAGTCAAGCAGGTTGTCAGGACTCGAACCCGTGGTCAGTCATGTCCCAGACGGTAGCTCTACCCACTAGGCTACCGTCTCTCCTTGGACTATTCTCTAGCTAACTTCTAACTTCTACTACCTCTCTTGTCCTTGCCTTGTCCTGCTGATTATCCCAATCTCTTGCACCTGCTACTTCCCTATAAAACCCAGCCCTTGAACCCAGCCCTTTGCTGGTTATTGTGCCTCCAAGCCTGTAGCAAGTGTCCTCTCTGCTCCTCCACGACTACTGCTGTTTACCTTTGTTGCCGACCCGGACCGTTTGACCTCGCTGAACTGCCGCCTGCATTGACCCTTTGCCTTCCACCGACCACGCCTCTGTCTACTCCTGCTGTTACCTAGCTGCCATCTCTACTGCCGACCTGCACTGATCGACCACGCTATCTGCCTCCTGCTTCTGTGGGTCTTTGCCACTGGACTCCAACCACCAGCCGGCTGTCCTCTGACTCAGGTGAGCCAAGGACCGTTACACAGGTAAGCTACTGTGACATCACAAGTGGAAGTCAAGCAGGTAAGCAACTGTGACATCACAAGTGGAAGTCAAGCAGGTAAGCTACTGTGACATCACAAGTGGAAGTCAAGCAGGTAAGCTACTGTGACATCACAAGTGGAAGTCAAGCAGGTAAGCTACTGTGACATCACAAGTGGAAGTCAAGCAGGTAAGCTACTGTGACATCACAAGTGGAAGTCAAGCAGGTAAGCAACTGTGACATCACAAGTGGAAGTCAAGCAGGTAAGCAACTGTGACATCACAAGTGGAAGTCAAGCAGGTAAGCTACTGTGACATCACAAGTGGAAGTCAAGCAGGTAAGCTACTGTGACATCACAAGTGGAAGTCAAGCAGGTAAGCTACTGTGACATCACAAGTGGAAGTCAAGCAGGTAAGCTACTGTGACATCACAAGTGGAAGTCAAGCAGGTAAGCAACTGTGACATCACAAGTGGAAGTCAAGCAGGTAAGCAACTGTGACATCACAAGTGGAAGTCAAGCAGGTAAGCTACTGTGACATCACAAGTGGAAGTCAAGCAGGTAAGCTACTGTGACATCACAAGTGGAAGTCAAGCAGGTAAGCTACTGTGACATCACAAGTGGAAGTCAAGCAGGTAAGCTACTGTGACATCACAAGTGGAAGTCAAGCAGGTAAGCTACTGTGACATCACAAGTGGAAGTCAAGCAGGTAAGCTACTGTGACATCACAAGTGGAAGTCAAGCAGGTAAGCTACTGTGACATCACAAGTGGAAGTCAAGCAGGTAAGCTACTGTGACATCACAAGTGGAAGTCAAGCAGGTAAGCTGTTGGGACCTCACGAGCGGGTTTCAGCCAGGTGACATCATACTGGGATTCAGTCAAGTAAGCTGCTGTGACATTACAGTGGCTTTCAGTAAGGTGAACTACTACGACAAGACAGGTGGGTTTTAGACTGTTAAGATGCTGTGACATCACAAGGCTGGTTAAAGTGACATAAATAAAAGTTGGTTTGAGTGAAGCAAACTACAGTGGCATCATACTGGCTTTCAGTGAGGTCATGTTCTATGATACTAGACATCGCAAGTGGATTTCACAACAGCAGCATGCAATTGTAATGCACTTTTCTTACCCAAGGGACTCAAAAGTGCAGCTTGAAAATTCCCATTCTTATGTGGAGTATTATGGAGCAGGGAAGTCAGTAGCAGCCAACTGCTGCAAGCACTCATTCCCCAACAACCACTACATAGGTATCATTCTGTGACATCACAAATGTGCATCATTTAGGTAAGTACCGTCACATCCCAACTAACTACAGTCAGGTTAGCTACTGACATCACAACAGCTAAGGCTTCGACCACATCTGTGATTATAATCCCAGTGTTCTGGCATGGGAATTGCCATATTCTGGGTGTGCCAGAGACCACCAGCACCCAAGGATCCAATGCATTGTAATGGGGTTTCTGGCATGAATACCAGCTTTCTGCCGGAAAAATAAAGCTGCGTATAGCTCCATGGGGAGGACTTCTACTGCCTAACTCGTTTAGTAACATTTGCAGCCCTTACACCAGAAATCTACTCTACTACTTTTCCCACCATTATAAAAAAAAAAAAAAAAAAAAACTGCAACCAAACATGTCAGTACCACATTAAAAAGTATGCATGTGAACCACAAATGGTAAAAAAATTACGTTTCACTTGCTTTCAGTTAGCTTTCGGGGTCGCCAGCACAAAAAAATGGGAACTGCTTTACAGGCAATAGTGCCGCCCACCGCCCCTTGAATAAGAGGAGAACACTTTATAAAAAATTTTTAGATTGTCCCCAGAAGCATGCTTTATGAAAGGAAAAGTGCACGTAGGGGTGAGTAGTAATAGGTGAAAACACCTAGATGTGGCTGGGTCAGCAAGTCCTTGGCCATGGCTTGCAGAATAAGTGTGAAAGCATATGGGCCAGTTACTGAGTGTATGGTGTTTGCTAGGACGATACACTGTGCAGCCAAAGAAATCAGGATGCTATGTTGCAACTAAAACAATGGGGGGGCATATTGCTAGGATATGTCCCCATTGTCTCCCAGCGATGGGACCCGCACCTACATCGAGAACGGAGTGGGGAAAGTGGTGGCTGGAGGACCCCGGGTTGGAGCTGGGCCTGTACATCCTGCACACTCGTATGTTGCTGAAGCTGCATCCAAGCTGGTCCCATAAGTGCTTGATTGGCGATAAATATGGTGACTGGTGAGGCCAAGGAAGTGTGGCAATCTGGCAGAGACATTCCTGGGAAAACCTTGCTGTGTGTTGGTGAGGAGTGTCCTGCTGAAAAATGCCAGTTGTAAGCCCTACCATGAGAGGCACCACATGTGGCTGCAGCATGTCCTACATATATCGTGAGCTGTTAGTGTCCCTGTATCACTACTAAGGGTTACTGACTGTGGTAGGTAATGGCTCCCCAGATCATCAAAACCAGCAGTTGGGGCAGTGTGTAGCTCCACATCAAAGGAAAGATTGAAGTGTTTACCACAAGGCCTTCATACTCAAACCTGACCACTTTCTGATCCCAGATAGGACCTGAATTCGATGATAAAGATGATACAGTTCCTGCCCGTAGCTGTCCAGGTTTCTCATTCATGACACCAATGCAAATGAAGGTGATGATGGCTGCCTGTCAAGCGGCTGGAAAAGGTCCAGGTAGAGACTGGGCTATGTAATGAAGGTGGCGCCTGTGTCTGGATGTGGATAACGAAACTATGAGAGCTACTCATGCTTGTTGTCGGATCAAACTATCCTCTCTACTCGTGGTCTGTCTGGGCTGTCCAGAGCCTGTTCACTGTGACGCTCCCCCTAACAAAGTCTGTCAACTGGTCAAAGTATCTTCAAATGTGTCATAGAGACATGTCTAGTGGTCAACCATCTTTGTCCAAGAGGTACACTACCCAAAAGTAGTCTCTGAGAGCCTTATAGGTCAGCGAGGAACACTTTTATGCCTTTTGTGGCAAGACCCAGTGTCCAGACCACACCTCTAATCATTTACATATCTTCCTGAGACATAACTGCACGCCAAATTTTGCAGTAATCCAACATTTCTGTCTGGGTGCACACTTTTTTTGTCAATTCATGTTTTTATTCACACATTTTTGTTTTGCCACTGACAATTTGAAAAACAACAGGGACATGTACTACTTTGGTCCATGCTGTGGACCAAACACATCCATTAAAGTCTGTGGATTACCCTGGGTTCAGACCTGAGCGTTCTTGAAACGCGCGTTTTACGCGCGTTTTTGTTGCACGTATTACAGCGCGTTTTTGCAAATAGGAAACACACGTCGTACGCGCGTTCTTGTGATTGACTACTGTGGTGTCAATCACAATACGCGCGACAAACGCCCCAAAAAAAGCTCAAGTACTTGTTTATGCGTAGGGCGTTTTACAGCGCGTTCGAACGCGCTGTAAAACGCGAAAATGTGAACCAGTCCCATAGGGAAGCATTGGTTTGCATGTGTTGAGCGTTTTACATCGCGTTCGAACGCGCTGTAAAACGCGCAAGTGTGAACTTAGGGTAAGTGAAAACCACTGATAGAACACTGATGGCATCTGACCATTGATCGGATATGCCCTGGAAGTCCCCTTTTCAGGTTAGCAATACCTGTGGAATACGGATGAATCGTGGAGGGCAAACAATGGACACAAAAACAACAAGTGACTCTTCACAGATAAAACACTGACTTTTTTACAGACGTCATTGCAAAAGTGTAAATAATAAGGCCTTAAGTTGAAATTGGAACCACATTTGTATTCTGCTCAGTATTTTGAGTTATTTGCTTGTATTATCATGGGAAGTTTCTAGAGATGAACTAATCGGATTCAAGTCGAATTTTGTAAAAATTAAAGGAGAATACTGCCCCAGCAGAACCAAATACCACAGTGTAGCACAATATACTTCTCCAGCAGAACCAAATACCACAGTGCAGCCCTAAATACTCCCTCAGCAGAACCAAATATCACACTGCAGAACAACATACTGTCTCTGCAAAACCAAATACCACAGTGCAGCTAGGACTGCTGCTATCGACTATTTTTGTAATTGAGTATTCTATCAAATAATTAAGTACTCTAATAACAAAAAAATAATTAAAAGAACATTTTTCTTTATAAAAACTCATCAGCCCCCTGTGCCATCAGCTGCCTGCTCAGTGCCATCAACTACCCCCTCAGTGCCATCAGCTGCCCCCTCAGTGCCATCAGCTCCCCCCCAGTGCCATCAGTCATCCCCCATCAGCATCCACCCCAGTGCCACCAGCTGTCCCCCAGTGCCACCAGCTTCCCCCCCCCCAGTGCCTCCAGGTGCCCCCAGTGCCACCAGCTTGCCGTCCAGTGCCACCAGCTGCCCCCAGCTGCCCCCAGTGCCTCCAGGTGTCCCCCAGTGCCACCAGCTGCCTCCCAGTACTACTATCTTCCCCTTCTAGCCTTGTCTCTAGCGCCAGTGAAACACAATATTTACCTCTCCTGTAAGGGCACCGCCCCACAGCTCCTTCATCTTCATTTCCGTGAGCTGCACTGTCGTCCTGACGTCACACAGCGTCAGGTCATAATGCACGCTTACGTTCACTATGTCCTGACGATGTGTCAGGGCCGAAAGTGCAGCGCGGTGCGGGCCAGCGGGTGACCACGCAGCGGTGAGTAATTGCAAGCGCTTCACTCCCGCTCCGTGGTCACATGACACAAACGAATCATCAATGCAAAAAATTTGCATCAAGGATTTTGTTGTGTCGAATTACTCGATTCAATCGAATAATCGTTTCAGCCCTAAGTGCAGCACAAAATACTCCCTCAGCAGAACCAAATACCACAGTGCAGCACAATATACTGTCTCAGCAGAACCAAATACCACAATGCAGCACAGAATACTGCCTCTGCAGAACCAAATACCACAATGCAGCACAGAATACTGCCTGTGCAGAACCAAATACCACAGTGCAGCACAATATACTGTCTCAGCAGAACCAAATACCACAATGCAGCACAGAATACTGCCTGTGCAGAACCAAATACCACAGTGCAGCACAATATACTGTCTCAGCAGAACCAAATACCACAATGCAGCACAGAATACCGCCTCTGCAGAACCAAATACCACAGTGCAGCACAATATACTGTCTCAGCAGAACCAAATACCACAATGCAGCACAGAATACTGCCTGTGCAGAACCAAATACCACAGTGCAGCACAATATACTGTCTTAGCAGAACCAAATACCACAATGCAGCACAGAATACTGCCTCTGCAGAACCAAATACCACAGTGCAGCACAATATACTGTCTCAGCAGAACAAAATACTACAATGCAGCACAGAATACTGCCTGTGCAGAACCAAATACCACAGTGCAGCACAATATACTGTCTCAGCAGAACCAAATACCACAATGCAGCACAGAATACTGCCTCTGCAAAACCAAATACCACAGTGCAGAACAAAACACTGCCCCAGCAGAACCCAATACCATAGTGCAGCACAGAATACTGCCCCAGCAGAACCAAATACCATAGTGCAGCGCAATATACTGCCTCAGCAGAACCAAATACTACAATGCAGCACAGAATACTGCCTCTGCAAAACCAAATACCACAGTGCAGAACAAAACACTGCCCCAGCAGAACCCAATACCACAGTGCAGCACAGAATACTGCCCCAGCAGAACCAAATACCATAGTGCAGCACAATATACTGCCTCAGCAGAACCAAATACCATAGTGCAGCACAATATACTGCCTCAGCAGAACCAAATACCGAGGTGCAGCCCAATATACTGCTCCAGCAGAACCAAATACCGAGGTGCAGCCCAATATAGTGCCCCAGCAGAACCAAATACCACAGAGCAGCACAGAATACTCCGTCAACAGAACCAAATACCACAGTGCAGCACAGAATACTGCCCCAGCAGAACCAAAAACCCAGTGCAGTAAGGAATACTGCCTCAGCAGAACCAAATACCAATAGTGCAGCACAAAATAGTGCTGCCCGCCCCACAGTATAAAACTATCATCGTCCTAAGGACGCCAATATCATTGAATTCAGGAGGGCGCTTGCAGCCAGTGGCCAGGTGCATAAGTGTCCGATGTTCCTCCATTAAGTAGGAGCCTCAGATCGTTATATGTACCTGGCTGGCGGCCATGAGAAAGGGCTTGGGCAGCCCTTTGGGCATCAGCCTACCAGTAAATTTGAGTGAAGGGTCTATGACCAGTTCTCCCATGTTTGTCTCTATATTGTGTCACAGGCATCACTAGCCACTTGCTGCAGTACTGCTACAGATGTGTATATAGACACTTTACCTATTTTGTCACTTTTAGGCCCCTTTTACAAGACCGAGTTTTCCGCGCGGGTGCGATGCGTGAAGTGAACGCATAGCACCTGCACTGAATCCTGACCCATTCATTTCAATAGGTCTGTGCACATGAGCGTCTTTTTTCACGCATCAGTTCCACGTTGGGTGAGAATCGCAGCATGTTCTATATTCTGCGTTTTTCACGCAGCTCTGGCCCCACAGAAATGAATGAGGCTTCAGTGAAAAACGCGTTGCATCCGAATGCAATGCGTTTTTCACTTATGGTTACTAGGAGACGTTGTTTGTAAACCTGTGTTTTTTCACGTGCGTTAAAAACGCATCAAAACTGATCACACCCGCGCGGAAAAAAATGAAACACTGAACGCAATCAGACAAAACTGACTGAAGAGGCTTGTGAAATGGTGTAAGTTTCACTGACTGCACCCCGAGAGAATCTGTATCGTTTGTGTGAAAGAGGCCTTTGGGTATATTAACACGTATCAGATTTGTTGCAGAGGTTTGCATTACTAATTTCCAAAAATAAAATATGAAAAATAAGGTTAATATTACGAAGTAATTTGTTTTTATCAGCTAAAAAGCTTCGAACTTTTGAGGACTCCCCTGCATAACGGAAACGGGACAGATCCGTTTTGTAGCCCATAGACTTTTATTATGACGGAATGAATAACTGAATTCCTCTAAAGGCATTCCGTCATAGAATTGCGTTATGGTCCGTGGTAATGGAATCCATAACGCAATTCACCTTTTACCAACAAACGAAGCGTGAAGGAATTTTAAAATATGAAATTCATTCATCTCTAGTGATAAAAATAACCCAGAATGGTGACAAGTTGGCTGCAGGAGACACAGGTTTGGTTAAAAAAAAAAAAAAAAAAGAAAAAAAAAATATATATATAGAACCCTCTAAAATAAAGTGTAGACATCTTAGCGCCCTATGCGTTTTATTACTTTGAATTCTTATTAAAACATGCGATTTATTTGCAGTCCGCCGACTCCCTCGCCTCACAGACTACACCAGGACTGGGAAGCAGAGCTCCCTCTCTGGTCGCCGGCGGCACTGCAGCCAGAACATGCCAAACATGAGCATGGAGGATCAGAGACACAGTCGCTCGGCTTCCCCCTCCCCTTCAGTCAGCTCAATGTCGGAACGTTCCGAAGATGACGTCACGGAGCCTCGAATCCCGTGTCGCTCCGCTTCCGAAGGAAAGGAAAAGCAACAAGAAGGAAGAGCAATGGCGACACTGGATCGCAAAGTGCCCAGTCCGGAGGCTTTTCTGGGCAAACCGTGGTCCACCTGGATCGACGCAGCTAAAATACACTGCTCCGACAGTAAGAACACGGCCCCATCCAATTGCTGTGTAACCGATCAATCAGCCTGGCACAGCCTGGGTTTCTATAGGCATCTAGATTGATATATAGAAAATAAAAGTGAGAGACCGGTCCCTGGTGTCCCCCGCGCTACTCCCTGTAGTCCTGGTCAGAGAGACAAGCCCCATGGACAGCAGAAGACATATAGAAAGAGGGAGACTGAGTGTGTGTGGATTTACTGGGTGTCTATTAGAGAGAGGCCCATCCTTTAGTGCTGTCTGTGCTCCTCTGTGCACTGGGGCTTCCTATGCCCGCCTGTGTATCCCATCCATATGGGCTATATGACAAGTGCATGGTGCCCGTACAGCGTGTGTGGTGGGCATGGAGGGTCCATGCTGAGGCTTGGCTGCCAGGCTTCCCAGACGTTGCTCTTTCCATTCACTGAGGTCTACATCCTGACTTTGGCTTTTCTTTCTCCCACAGATGTAGATTTAGAAGAGACTGGAAAAGACGGTGGAAAAAGCAGGGAGGTCATGAGGCTTAATAAAGAAGGTAAGTGCTGTAGGTGTACGTGGGTACCCTCCATTGAGTACTGGGTCGCCATGTTGACCAGTGAGCGTGGCTCATACCTCAAGGATACTTGCCCTGAAAGGGGTTTTATAGGGTGACGTAAGCAAATTTGTATTGACTAACCTGCATGCTATTGAATGTTGGGCCTTGAAAGCACGTGCTCTCCTCCGAACATGTCCATATGGCCACCTGTCATGGTTAGCGGTATGGAATCCATCAATCCCTTACCATAAGGTACGACAGATCGCAGTGTGCTTTCCAAGTGGCTACTGTAGCCCAACATTTAGGGTACGGTCACACGTTCTGGTTTCTTGATACGGTTTTGGAAGCCAAGATCAGGAGTGGATCGTAAAAGGAGAGAAAGTATAAAGAACAGATCGGTCTTGTCCTCTTCTTCCTTTTTTATATGGCTTTCAGTGTGGTCATACTCTTCCATTCTTGGTTTGTCTCTAGGGTTGTCCTCAAATCCTATGGGCTGTAAAATAGTCAAAATAACTGCTAGAGTGATCCAACTACTGCCACCTTAGTATGCTCGTTCCTGCCTAAACATCCAGAGATCAGTTCTCGGCCTAGATTTTTTCAGCATAGTATGGAGCTGAACAATTTCATTAGTACCTAAAGGTACTATTACACCGACAGATCAGCCAAGTTCCCTCCCATCAATCGCCTGCTCGCTAGAGGAGGAGACTGCTGCTATTACATAGAGCGATCTCCTCCTCAGTATAGGGACGAGCAATCGGTAATGCCATCGCTCGTCCCTATACTTATTGTTTGCCGGCAGCAGAGCACCTATTACACGGTGTCGGCACACAGGGATTTTTAAACATGTTAAAAGATCCTGATTATCCGATGAACAAGCATTTGCTCATTCATCGGGTAATCGGCGACAGTATTACACTGCCAGATGAACGCTAACGAGTGTTACTATGATTATCCATTGGTGTAATAGGGCCTCAACTGTGTTGTTTGGCATCTTTGGTTTTATTGCTTTACTTCGGATTTACTTCCGTAAAGGTATCATTGACCCCTACAAAGTAATTCGTCCACTGCTTGTAGAATGCTTTCACATACTCTGTTATTTCAGATGTGTTTCCCCTAAGAACTCCATCATTCTTGTTGTAAAGACAAACCAGATTTGGTGGTCTGGAGGTTACGTTGGCCTTAGGGCAGAATATTTTAACATACCATGGTCTTTACTGAAACATTGTAACTTGAAAGTATATTCATTGTACAATGCCACAGAGGCTGCTGATCTGTGGCACGTGTGATTACCTAGAAGATCCAACCAATCAGGATGGGCATCTCACTGGTAAAACATTGGTATAACTGAAGTGCATGCACTGATTGCTGCCTAGTAGCTCCTCTCTAGAGTACCGTACACTATTACGTGTTCTGTAGCGCTAGCTACTTCTGCCAGGATGAAGTGCTGTCTTGGACACTAAGTGGGGATGACTCCATGTTATTTTTCTGGGAGTTGTAACAATTTTACTGCACGTGGAAAGTGTCTTCTTTTTCACCAGAATTTGTGGAACCCAGTTGCTGTGCCAAATATATGGTGTGTGTACCATAATTTTGTTTAATTTATGACATGCTAGATAAGGCTACTTTCACACTAGCGTTTTGGCTTTCCGTTTGTGAGATCTGTTCAAGGCTCTAAAAAGTGGTCCAAAACGGATGAGTTTTGCCCTAATGCCTTCTGAATGGAAAAGGATCTGCTCAGAATGCATCAGTTTGCCTCCGATCAGTCACCATTCCTCTCTGGAGGTGGACACCAAAACGCTGCCTGCAGTGTTTTGCTGTCCGCCTGATGAAGCGTAGCCAAACAGATCCGTCCTGCCACACAATGTAAGTCAATGGGTACGGATCCGTCCTGGCACACAATGTAAGTCAATGGGTATGGATCCGTTTTCTCTGACGCAATAGAAAACTGATCCTTCCCCCATTGACTTTCAGTGGTGTTCAAGCCGGATCCGTCATGGCTATAGAAGATATAAGACAACCGGATCCATTCATGACAGATGCATGCGGTTGTATTATTGTAATGGAAGCGTTTTTGCAAATCCATGACGGATCCGCCCAAAATGCGAGTGTGAAAGTAGCCTTACTTTTGTTCCAACTTTTTGTCTGTGCCTTGTTTTGCTGCTGTCTTAGACAGTTTTTGATGCATGTTTTGGACAAAAACGATACAATCTCCGAGGTAATATAAAAAGTGGTGAAACATTCTGATGCTATAAAGCTCTATGGCACATTCCGTTGCAAATACAGATTTTTATGGTGCATTGTGTTTAGTCTTCCCTTCACTTTTGAAAAGAGCATCACGGATTTAGATGTAGTTAACCATTCCAAATCTTAAATTTGGTGCAGACTAAAAATTGTGCTGGTACAATTTTCTGGTGCAAAATAGGATCAGTATTTGTAAACCAAAACCAGGAGTGGGTCCAATAAACAGAAGAGGCACAAATGTTTCTATTATACCTTTTCTCTGTAGCTTCACGTTCTGGTTTTGGCTTACAAATACTGACCGTGTAAAACGAGCTTAAATGTGTTCTCTAGTCATTTTGTCTCATCAACGCTTGTGGAAGTAAGATCTTTTACATAGCACTCGTCCTTCACGCCGCCGATGTCGTGGTCTGTACAGCACACGCAGAAGGCTCTTCCACCCAGGTTCTGACCGGATGTGGCCACTTTCTTTTACTGTTCAGCTGCATTTGCCATTTACTATAAACTACTATAAAGATCTTCATTCCACAGATTATTGCCAAGCGCTGATGAGACAAAATGACCCCTTTAAAACCTTATAAAAGCCTATGCAGTCTATACAGTACTGTGAAGAAGCTCCCGTCCAATGATATACCGTACATCTTCCAGCAGCTCTTTCTGTATTTTATAATAGTATAATATTATATTTGTTTTCTTACTTTGAGTTCACATTTTGGAACCAATTAGTTATGGTTTCAAGTAACAATGGTTTCAACTTACAATGGTCGTCCTGGAACCAATAAAGATTGTGACCTGAGGGACAACTTGTAGAGATGCTCTTGGAAGCTGTTCTCTTTGGCTTCCTTTTTGCACTATTCATTGTTGGCATGCTACATTGGAAATCACAAGGCAGAAACCAGGTATCCACCATTAGTAAACCTAATTTTGGTTTTCGTGTCCGTGCCAGACAGGTGCTCTACTTTAGGAACGTTCAGTTGTCCACTTGCGCTTTATTATGTATATTAGTCCTTTTTTTTCACCGTTGTCTTTTACATCAATTTTCCATTTTCAGGAAAAGTTTCCTTGTGATAGTCTTCTTGACTGTATAGTTTTGTATTTTTGAGTGTTGAGTGGTATTTGGAAGAGCGCTCTTTGTGTCATTACTGTCAGATTCTCTACTGTGTGCACACTTACTGCGATCGCTTGGTGTAAAAATGTCAAGTACAGTTGATGTTCTAAGAAATGGAAATGCTGCCTTTCTGAGTGACACACCAATTTAGTCGTATAATAGCCTGTGTTTTAGGTTGGCTCCTGTTGACTAGTCAGCAGTGAAATTGTTCCGCCAGACAATCGTTCCACCAGAGACAACTTTTATGTAAAATGGATGAAGTTTTGGGGGTCGCATGTACGCTGGAGGTTGTATTTTTTATGTCGGAAGCATGTATTATATTTTTCGTTAGAACTTACAGTGAGTCAACATTACATATCTGTGAACGTATTGCTTGAATATTTTAATATGCTTCGCACTTTTCTATCTATCTATCTATCTATCTATCTATCTATCTATCTATCTATCTATCTGTCTAGTCCATAAAAAAGCCAGCAGCACTCCAATGTAGCCAAGTAAACCGTGGTTTATTCACCCAGTGTCAATAGCGACGTTTCAAACGCTTGTTGCGGTCTTTTTCAAGCTATAGGACCGCAACAAGCGCCTGAAACGTCGCTATTGACACTGGGTGAATAAACCACGGTTTACTTGGCTACATTGGAGTGCTGCTGGCTTTTTTATGGACTATTGAATTGGACCTTGGTGCTGGTCCTATCCGCCTGATTTTGCACCCATTTTTTAGTGTGCTGCATCCTCCTTTTCTACTCTATCTATCTATCTATCTATCTATCTATCTATCTAAAATGTGTCTTTAGTCTTTTTAAAAAAACATATGAGGAGGATTACCCACATTTCCCATTCTCCCCCTGACATTTTTGAAGGGTCACTGAGCTTTCAAAAAAGTTGATATGTCATAGCACCATATTAAAGGTTTTGATTGGTGGACGTCTGAGTGTTGAGACCCTACCGATTGCTAGAATGAGGAGAGAGAAGTGCTCACATAGTATGTTGTCTCTCCTCACTCGGTGAGATGGAAGCGAAACAGGCTCATAGACTTCTAATGAGCACTTCCCTCTCCTCGTTCGAGCGATCGTTTGCGGTCTTGGCACTCAAACTCGCCAGATATTTTGCCATATCAAAAGTCTTTGGAAAGCTCAGTGACTCTTTAACAAATACATCTTCTAAGTTTCTGTACCCATAATGCAACTATATCACTAGGTGCTGTGGCATCTGGAAGACCCATCTTCCTAAGTCCTTATTCAAACGAATATCATTTCCATCTGTTTGCTGCCATGTGTATTGTAGTACAATGGACAGCTCAGAGACCGATACAAGTAAATGGTGCTGTCTACACCTCTGGCCATGCACCATTCTGGTCCGCGTCTCATGACACATGGACCTGGAGACAACCATCTCCGGTAGTCTCCAAGTTCTTGTCCTACAGGAACATGTGAACCTGACAGCTGCATTAAAAATCATCCTTGTGTTTTGTTTTTTGATATGGCCGTCTGAATAAGGCCATAACTAAGCATAATGATGTACGTTTATGTGCCATTTCTTCTGGTGACGTCACATGGCATGTACATCTGATGCATTCATTCTTAAAGGAGTTCTCTTGGGCTTTAACTATCTTCTATGTTTCAGCTAACCTATGGAAGGAAGAGACTTTCAGCAGGACTTACCCTTCCGTTGCGCTGCCGATTTTGCAACGTTGGCTGTGATGTGACTGCCCATTCTGTTCAGCTTCACAGCCGAGATTGCGGAATCGGTGGTGAAATGGAATGGTAAGTACTGCTGGAAGTCTCTTCCCTCCACAGGTTAGCTGAAACATAAAACGTAGATAAACCCCTTTGAGCGTATTCTGTAAATCTGGTTTCAACCATATTGAAAGGTAGATTTAAAAAAAATAATATCTGTTTATTTCAAGTGTAGAGAGTGCTTGTGTTCTGAAAGCGTCGGCTGTTTGATGCTTATGCATTTATTACAGGCCAAACGATTTTCCGGTTTTTATATGGCGAATAAAGATGCAGTGGCAGCACTGAAATACTATACTTTGAAAGGTCCTCACTGGATTTTTCTCAGTGGCTTACAACTGTAGATTCACAAAGATGTTTTTTTTTTTGTGTGGCACCTTACACATTGACCAATAGTAATAAGGCCCCATTCACACGTCCGCAAGTGTTTTGCGGATCCACGGATCCGCAAAACACGGACATCACCGGCACTATATAGAAAATGCCTTTTCTTGTCCGCAATTGCAGACAAGAATAGGATATGTTCTATTTTTTTCGGGAACGCGATTGCGGACCCGGAAGTGCGGATTCGCAATTGCAGACCCGTGCAGGACATCGTTTGTCCCCATAGGAATGAATGGGTCCGCAATTCCGTTCCGCAAAATGCACAACAGAATTGCGGACGTGTGAATGGGGCCTAAAGGAGAAGTTGGAATTTAATTTATCGGTAATATATACTAAGTTCCATAATTAGCACCTCCCGGGTATGGATTTATTGAAATTGCCTGTCGATTGGGTCTGATGTGTTATGTCCATAAAGTGCCTAAGGGTGCTTTCAGACTTGCGTTTTTACTTTCTGGGGTAGAGATCAGTCGTCGGGTCTCTACGCCGGAAAAAAACTGATCAGGATTATCCCCATGCATTCTGAATGGAGAGAAATCCGTTCAGGATGCATCAGGATGTCTTCCGTTCAGTATTGTAACGTTTTTTGGACGTTGACAAAACCGCAGCATGCTGCCGATTTGTCTCCATCCAAAAATCCGGAAGACTTGCGGTAACGCCGGATCCGGAATTAATGCCCATTGAAGTGCATTAATCCGGATCCGGAATTAAGCTAAACGTCATTTCGGTGCATCGCCGGATCCGACGTTTAGCTCTGCGCATGCAGGGGGTGTAAGCTGGGGCTCTGATCGGTTACCATTGCAGCCAGGACGCTACTGAAGTCCTGGCTGCCATGGTAAGTACTCCGCAGCAGTGTACTTACCTGCGCTGCAGCCCCCAGGCGCTCCTTCATGATGTCACAGGTCCGGGTGTCGCATTGATCTATGCGCCGCAGGGTCTTGTGAATGAGGCCTTAGCTCAGATATTTTTTAGAGGTAGTGCAGTGATGTAGCTGTCTTTATTACTATAAAGCGGGCTTACACCAGATAAACACATCATGATATGTCAGTCCCATAAAAATGAATGGAGCAGTGGAACAACATGCGCACTGCCACTCCATTCAGACGGAATCTAATTCAAGTCAATAGGATCCATTGCAAAACAGGTCTGTTGTATAATTCATATAACCTTTAAAATTGGAAACAATTTCATTAGTGTGAACAAAGCCTAAATATTTAGCCTCTTGTGTTTTGCAGTCCATTGAACTGTTAAGTGGTCATATACATAATATCAATTGTGTGTGAACTCACTAATTTCATTGGGACCTGTAAACTAACTAATGTGTATGGGGAGTTTCGACTTTCCCTCAGCTTTTGATGTGTGTGTGGGGGAAGGAACAGGCTGTTGAATTTCAACATGCCTAATCCTTTTCTTCTTAAAGAGCAACTGTCCACATGATCAACCCTATTAAACCAGGAATACAGCCTGGTAGAGTTGATCATGCCAGTTAAAACAATACCCTGATTATGTCTGTCTTTTGCCCTGTTGCCGCGAAAACGGCATTTTTAATGATATGCAATTGACTTTCCTGGAGCACCAAGGGTGCCGGCCAGAGCCCTCAGAGCACCAGTTTATTTACACCCCTTCAGATTTTGGTACAGGGCTAGACATCAGTACTGACCACTGAGCCATTGTGCTGCCCATATTACATTGTGCAGCGTATGTTTATCGTATACTGGAAAAACTGGCAAATATGTTAAAAGGGTATTCCTATCCTACCGCTGGGACCCCGCTGTACTCTGCTATCTTCGGAACTTGCATAGAAATGAATGGAGTGGCTGCGCACATGTGCAACCGGCTGCTACAGTCATTTTAGGGGGGGGCATGCAGGGAGTATGGGCCCCCATTCTCGTATTCGGTGGGGGTCCCAGTGGTAGGACTGATAGTTGTTGTTGAAAAATATTCCTATTGGAAATCTTGGACCCTGTCACGCAAAGTGAAAAGGGGCTACTTGCTATCAAAGAGATCTATTACTTTTTAGTTGTCGTTATACTATATATTATACATTATACTATGAATGCGTTATTTTTACAGAAGTTTTAGAGGGGGAAATCTGATCTGAGCACAGTCATGATACAACTTTATTTCCTCCTTCTGACCCTTTTTTCTGGTTGAACTTTAATCGTATTGGTTATTGTTTACCTTTTGCCAATCCAATACTCTATTTATTAATCTAGTCAGAATAAAAAGTAAAAAAATGCATCGTATGAATGTTTTTAAGGGAACTTACACACACAAAAAAGCCGCACAAGTGAGACTTTTTTAATTTTTTGAGCCTGTGGTCTTTGGTGCTTTTTTAGTTTTTTTTTCTCTCAAAAAGTGCATTAAAAATGAATGTGTGCCTGTACCCGAAGTCTGTTCTGATTTTTAGCCTTTAGATGTAAACAAATAGGTTTTCTATATTTGCAGCAAATAGAGATCTTGAAAACAATGAGAAAGTTAACAAAAAAAGATATATTAGATGTAAAACTCATGATGAAAAGAGTAAGCTTAAAGGGGTTTTCAAGTATTAAAGGGGATTTCTCACCACAAAATGCAATGCAATCTGACAGCACCATGTTACAGCGCAGGAGGAGCCGAGCAGATTGATATATATTTTTGTACGAAAAGATTCAGTTAAACCTCTAACTTTTACATTTATATGCCTGCTTTTTCCACCTCCTGTGCACAGCTATTGGTACAGGAGGGAGATGTTATCAGTGATTGATAGCATTGCGTGCATAAAGGCCCCTTTAGGCTGGGTTCAGACTTGAGCATATTTAAAACGTGCGTTTTACGCGCGCGTATTACAGCGCGTTTTTGGAAATAGGAAACGCGCGTCGTACGTGCGTTTGTGTGATTGACCACTGTGGCATCAATCACAATACGCACGACAATACGCCCCAAAGAAGCTCCTGTACTTCTTTGGGCGTAGGGCGTTTTACAGCGCTTTCGTACGCGCTGTAAAACGCTCAGGTGAGAACCATGCCCATAGGGAAACATGGGTTTTCACCTGTTGAGCGTTTTACAGCATGTAGGAACGCGCTGTAAAACGCTCAAGTCTGAACCCAGCCTTACACTGCTAGATATAGCAGACAATTGTCGGGAAAAAATTGTTCCTTCCTTCACCTGCTCATCAGTGAAGGAGACCGCTACATTTACATGCGGTGATCTCCTCCACAGTGTAGGGAGGAGTGATCTCTTATGCCATTGCTCGTCCCCATACAGATTCTCTGTGATTATCTGGCGGATGCTCAACCAGTGTAAAAGAGCCTAAAGTGTTCATACAGAGATACCTGTAAGTTACTGAAACACCTCCTTCCTGTACCAACACCTGGTAGAAAAAGCAGACATATAAATGTATAAATTTCCCACAGAACTATATAAAAATCTGCTCCGCTCCTCCTGCTCTATAACATGCTGCCTGCAGATTACTGTACATTTTGGAGTGACAATTCTTTTTAATATCAAATTTATCAATACATTTTCAAAGTTAGATGGGTGGATATCCAACACCCCGCACCATTGATGGTCAGTCGCTATCCAGCTCAGACTATAAAGGCCTCCATGTCCATAGGACACAAGATGGCGGCAGTCACATAACTTGCCTTAACCCTTTCCTCGTGCTGTCTCTGGCTTCCTCAGCTGCAGGTGTTAAACAGTAACCAAATACTTTTGGTGCATGCTCAGACACAGAAGACTCTGCTGCTTATATCTAGACTGGACACCTCCAGTTACCGTTCAGCGCCTAGGCCAAAGTGGATAGAGCCAGGGAAAGCCCGGAGAAGCAGTCATTTGAACAAGACAGCCTGCTGCCATCTTGCATCCTATGGATGCCAGCCTTCTCTGTTTATATTGCAGATACTGGGGCAGCTGGTCGGCTTCACTGTCAGAACTGGAGTAACATAAAAAGTCATTTACAGTCACATGAGTCCAACTTTACTGTTTATGGAAATTTACTTTACTTTTGTATAAAGTGGCCAACCCCTTTTATTTATGAAAACCTTCCGAGTTACATGTGATGAGCCCAACACAAACCCAAAATAATCCTTCTGAAGACACCTCTTTCTCCAGACATTATATCTTAGACATTTATTTTATTCATTTCCTCTTGTTGGTATTCTAAGGCTCTGTTCACATCTTATTATTGTTTCTATCAGAGGTATAAGTCATGAGTATGCCCCAACTACACCTCTGACTAAAATCTCCTATAGTAGTGACAAGCATCAGCATCTGAGGTTAGCCCAAATGTTCCATGTGATGACCTCAATGTTAACCAGTCTCAGGTGAAATGTCTTAGTGGAACTTGGTGACTTCAGACTGCTCACTGTTAGGGTCCATTCACACGTCCGAGTGTGTTTTGCCGATCCGCAAAACACGGAAACCGGCAATGTGCGTTCCGCATTTTGCGGACCGCACATCGCCGGCACTCTCATAGAAAATGCCTTTTCTTGTCCGGACAAGAATAGGACATGTTCTATTTTTTTGGGAACGCGATTGCGGACCCGGAAGTGCGGATCCGCAATTGTGGACCCGGCCGGGACATCGTCTGTCCCCATTGAAACTAATAGGTCCGCAATTCCGTTCCGCAAAATGCGGAACGGAATTGCGGACGTGTGAATGGACCCTTATGGGTGAGCACATACAACACATTATTTATGGTCCTTATACATGGACCAGTTTAGCAGGCAGGGAAAAATACAAACAGTCCTGATAATTTCCTGATCGGCAGAGGAGGTGAGAACTTTATGTACATGAAGCAATCATCTCTGCTGCATGGGGACAAGGGATCGCTACTGTGATCGCTCTTCCCCGTAGAATATCATTGTTTTGGGGCAGCAGATCCTTTATGTACGTAAGACGATCTGGTGCCCAGAAATGATCGAGGAGAAAGGTACGAGCGTTTGCTCATTCATTGGGTAAATTCTGGCACATTTACACATTTTAGTGAACAGAGAAAAAAAAGGTTAACCCAAACGCTCCATGGTTGGTGTCCCGCGATTGACAAAATTGATTGGAACTGAATTCACGTGCCACAGAATTGTGTTTTCCCAACCTCTCTTCCCCCAGCAACCCCTCTCTATCTCCCCTACCCACAAAGATTTATCATATGCACAGGTTTAACACTTGTCCGTTTCGACGTAGATTTCATTTGTATCAAACGGACCCGAATCATATTTTCCTATATCTGCTCTCCTACTTCCATTCAAATGTTTCTTGGGGATGGTCTAACATTTTTAATAGTTTTGGACACCCTAATAACCATGTTAAAAAAAAAAAAAAAAATCATGGGAGAAAAAAATATTCAAAACCTATGCGCATATATTTTTTTTGTATTGCGCTTTTATATGATTTATATACAAGTGTATTCTCTTTGTGACGTTAGTAAGTTGACGTGAACAAAATTTTTTTGCATTTGCTTGTTGCACCGAGGTGCTGTGGGTTGGGTCTTCACAGCTAACATTGTGGTCAGTGGGACATGCTTCAGACATGATTTGGCATTTATAAAAGCATATCTTTCACTAGTCAACATCATATGTGTGCCTTTGGAAGGACTAATAAGAAAGAATGCAAGATGTCTCAGGCTAGAACATAGGTCATGTGCAAGGGAAATGGAGAAGTTGAGTAATAATTAAAGAATGTCCTAAAAGCTCCGTACTGCAGTTCTACAGCATAGTATTGGCACTCCTACTTCTATGCAATGGTAGCCTAAAATCACGCATTCTTTTGTTTGCTGAAAAGAAAAAAAAAGTTAGATTTTCTTGGAACATATAGTATTTTTTATATATGAAAATGTCTAAAATTGATAGGAAAATGCATACAGAGCACACGGAAAGTCTTCCGACCCATTCACTTTTTTCACGTTTTGACATGTTACGGACTTATGTCTGCACTCAATACCTCATAATGACAAAGTAAAAACAGTGTGTTCAAAATCTTTACTAATTTATTGAAAAGGAAAATTTTAAATATTGCATTGACATAAGTATCCGTTAGGTTTCCGCTCAGAAGATGATTTTGGAGAGGAGACAAAAGTAGTGCATGCAGGACTTTTGTCTCCTCTTCAAAAATCTTCCTCTGAGCGAACACCTAACGGACCCCATTATAGTCAATGGAGTCCTTAGGTTCCGTTCGGCTCCGTTATGTGCCGAATCCGTTCTTTCTGTTCTCCTGCTCCTTAACGGAGAAGGAAAACGGAAAGGCTGAACGGTGATGTAAACGAAGCCTTAGTTGAATCACATCCCAAGTGCTGAAAAACACCCCACAGCATGATGCTGCCACCACCATGCTTCACTGTAGGCATGGTATTGGGTAGTGCCTAGTTTTCTCCAAACATGACACTTTCAATTTTGGCTCCACCAGACCAGAGAATCTTGTTTCTCACAGTCTGAAAGTCCTTTGGCTGCTTTTTTTGCAAACTTTCATGTGTCTTTTCTGAGGTGGGGGCTTCTTTCTGGCCACTCTGCCATAAAGCCCAGATTAGTGGAATGCCGTGGCGATGGTTGACCTTCTGAATGATTTTCCTATCTGCACATAGGATCTTTGAAGCTCAGCCAGAGTGACAATTAGGTTTTTGGTCACCTCTCTTATAAAGCTCCTTTTCCCCTTAGTTTGAAGGCTGGCCAGCTCTTTGAAGAGTCCTCATTGTTTCAAACATCTTCCATTTAAAAACTATGGAAGCTACTGTGCTGTTGGGTACTTTCAGTGGAGGAAAATGTTTTGGTGCTCTTCTCTAGATCTGTCACACAATCCTGTCTCTGAGATCTACAGGCAGTTTTTTCTTCCTCATAGCATGGTTATTGCTCTGCTATGCATTGACAGCTGTAAGACCTGGAACCTGAGACAGGGGTCTGTCTTTCCAAATCATGTCCAATCAACTGAATTTACCAGATGTGGACTCCAATCAAGGTGTAGAAAGCAGCTCATAGATTATCAAGAAAAATGGAAGGCCCTCAGAGCTAAATTTCATAGCACTGAATTCTTATATCCATGTGAAATTTTTGTTTTTCCTTTTTAATAAATTTGCTAACATTTATAAAATGTTATCATTTTCTCATTACAGAGTATTTAGTGCAGATAGATAGGAGATTTAAAAAAAATTTAACACAAGACCGCAACATAACAAATTGTGAGAAAAGTCAAAGGGTCTGAAGACTTTCCGAATACACTGTATCTGTGCAATTGCAACACATTTGAATAGAACATTTTGAGAATTCTTTTTTATAATTTACGAATTCTTGCTTGGTCTACGTTCACATTTGCTATGGACAGTTTATTAGGAACCTTTATTGCAGATGTCATGGTTTTTCAGAGGAACGGTAGCACTGTATTCAGGACTATTTTTCCATCAAAATGCCTGACACCACCGTAGAACCCAACAGACCCTATGCCTGTTGCTAGCAGTGTCTGCTGGGCCACGGATCCAGCATTGGGGTTTCCCTTTATGACATAAAACACTACACAGATGTGAATGGAACCTAAGACTCTGTTCACATCTTGATTTAAAGGCTCCATTAGCATATGTAGTTACCCATTCAGGAATGCAAAATAAAACAACTTTTGCCTCTAATGTTAAATGCTTCGAAAATTAAACCTTTTTGGGGGGAATTGTTTATTTACGGTGTTTCTGGTGTCAGGTTTCCATTTGTCTTTGTTTTTGCTGCAACAAACTTACCAAGTGCCACTGGGTTTATATAAATTTGGCGTGAGTGGCGATATGATTTAGCCACTGTCGGTGAAAGTACGCCAGGGACAAGTCACATAAAAGGCACAAATTTTGCATGATTGTGATATTTTTATGCCACAAAACTGGCGTAGTAGATTTAAAAAATGTCCCTCTTTATGTTTAAGTTTAACAGAGCATCAAAATCCAGTAGCTCCAAGCCTGGGTCCTACACACTTGCCCTCAATAGCAGATCACACATGTTAAAGGATTTGGGAGAAATACTGCAGCACTCGATGTCTTCAATGCAATTCCTAATTTATTCACCAAGAATGCATTCTTAGTGAATAGATTAGGAATTGCATTGAAGACATCGAGTGCTGCAGTATTTCTCCCAAATCCTTTCATTGTCAGCGGCCCTCTCGGTTAGGGCCTAACACTGCTGGCACTGCCACTCTATGGACTGTCCAATTTGGACCCAGCAATAGTACTGTTTGATGTTAGAGGCATGTGTCTAGAGTCAACCACTGCAAATTCTAAAGGGTTTTTATGAGATTCTTCCTCAATATCAGAATGGCAGGGGGACAACACCTGGGGTCCCCACTGATCAGCTGTTTGAGGAGGCCATGGCGCGCACCGCTGCCTTGCAGCTCACGAACTACAGTGCCATCCACTGGATAGCAGCTGTGCTTGGAACTGCATCTCAGCCCAATTCATGTAAATGGGCCTGAGCTGCATCTAGGCCATGTGACTGATGGACCTGACATCACTGGCAGGGGCGCCAGAAAAAAAGGGCAGTTTCTGAGGATAGGCCATCAATATCAGAATCTAGGAAAACCCCTTTAAATGAATGCTTCATACTTCTTTACTATAGGTCAGGGATGGCCAACCTGAGGCCCTTCAGCTGTTGCAAAACTACAACTCCCAGTATGCCCACACTGCCTACAGCTATCAGCCTACCTCAGGGCATGGTGGGAGTTGTAGTTTTATAACAGCTGGAGAGCCACAGGTTGGCCATTCCTGCTATAGATTCTGTGGCGCTAGGAAATGCATAGTGGAAGGTTTGGATGTTCTACTATGTGCTTGTGATATGTTGTAGGCTATGTTGGCTCATTTTTCTATGTTTTTCTGCTCTGTATGATTTACAGGAAAACAAACATCTGTTAATGTTCCTATTGATTTCAGTTGGATTTTTGTGTAACTGGTAATATTATTTAAGTTCTCTTCCTTCAGGCTCTAGTTGCTTTTGGTGGGCAGAACAGCATTACAGATCCAATAAAACTAAGAACGTACCCATCATCGAGTCCTCATAAGTGGAAGTATTGACATTATAGTGAACAACAGCAACAAATTAAAATTGTTACTTTGATATCTTTCTGGCTTGTATAACTGAAAAGAAATAAAAAAAAACGGATACTATCTTTCACTTGGGTAAACAAACAACTTATTGTAGACTTTTGTGAACAGCCCACTCCAGGATCCAGTGTCACTTTTCTCAGTAGCCAGCTAATAAGAACGATCATGGAGTAGAAGTAGAAAACAACCCTAAGGAGGCTGTCAAATGCAGTCCATGTGACGGCCACATTTCCCGGACCAACTGTGAGTCGTGTGAGCTGAATTCACTGCATTATATTAATCTATAATGCTGTGAGATCCTGTCCTCATAGATTCATTTGAGTACAAGACTGGAACTCATAGCATCATGGATCACTATGGTGCAGTAAGTTCAGCTGATGTGAGCCACGGTCAGAGAACTATAACCATCACACCAGACTGAATTTCACGGACCACACACAGCTATTGGAAAGCAACTTTAAAAATTAGGTCAGGGAACTCTTCAAGCTACTGCTGGATGCTGTAGTAGGACCAGCAGCTTCATGCTATGTAGTTGTTTTACTGCCCCATTAAGCAGTTTTCCTCTATGACACCTGCCCCTGCCCCCCCATATCCTGTCCTATCTCATCCTCATGGAGCCCCTGCTGTCTCCTTTCCTCTCCTATGTATCCAGAGCTCCTGTTCCACCCTCCTATTGCTGCCCTGCACAGACCTCCTGCCACTACTTCTTGTATGAATCCCCCTCAGAGCCCCTTCCACCTACTCGCTGTGTACACCCCTCCTGTCCATCCAGGGCCCCTGTCTCACTCCTCTGCCTCTCATTATGGTGGTGTGTAAACCTCATGCACCATAAGGACCTTCTAATGTCACAGGGTCACGTGACTGTGCCCCCCACCCCGTATTGTGCCCCCTTATACCTTGCATTGTGCCCTCTTACCATACCCTGTACAGTGCCCCTAGTTATTCCCTATACTGTGCCCTCTTATACCCTTTTATCCAGTCACCGTTTAGTGGTGCTATCCAGTCACTGTATGGCGGTGTTATCAGGTCACTGTATAGAGGTGTTATGCAGTGACTGTATGCCGGGGGTATCCAATAACTGTATGGCAATATTTGTATCCCCTTCCCTGCCCACTCCACCATTTTTAGACCTGGCATGAGTTGGGAAAAGTTGCAGATTGCGGTGCTAAGGACCTTTGCGCCACAATCTGTGTCAGAAATACGCCTAATATATATGTATTTCTATTTTTCGCTTTAAAAGACGCACCTAGGTTTTTAAGAAAAATAAGAAAAAAAATATTTTGAACCAAAAGGTGTGCTTTTGGTGGGTTTTGAACTAATGGTGGTCTGTGGATGACACTGTTATGGGGGCATCTGTGGATGACGCACTGTTATGGGGGCATCTGTGGATGACGCACTGTTATGGGGGCATCTGTGGATGACGCACTGTTATGGGGGCATCTGTGGATGATGCACTTTTATGGGGGCATCTGTGGATGACACTGTTATGGGGGGGGATCAGTGGATGACACATATATAGCATCTTATGCTATATATGTGTCATCCACAGATCCCCGCCCCCCCATACCAGTGCCCCTGTGTAAATAGTGACCCCCATACACCTGGCCCCGATCACAGCAGTCTTCAAATCTAAACTGTAGTCATGTAATCCTTAACCTCTTGGTTAGCTTTGTTACAGTAGCATGATGGTCTGTAGTAGTACTCACTATCAAACTACCGTAGCAGGCCGGCCGGCAGCGTAACGTCACTCTGTTATGCACCTGCTCCTCCCACTTTATTAATGAAATAGGCGTGTGACGGAGTGAGTGACGTTATGCTTCTGGCCGGCCTGCTACGGTAGTTTGATAGTGAGTACTACTACAGAGGATTGCGCTACTTTAACAAAGCTAACCCACTGGTTAAGGATTAAATAACTACACTTTACATATTAAGACTGCTGTGAGCGGAGCCTGGTGTAATGGAGTACAGTGACTGCAGCGGGCCCCGCCGCGATCGCAACATCAGTTGCCGGCCTCCAGACCCTTCTCCCTCCCCGCTGATGCATCGCAGGCCGCGAATGTGCAGCATAGCGGCCTGCGATGTATCAGTGTCAGCGCACCATTCGCTTTATTATTCCAGGGTATGGCTAATATCTTTATAGTATATCGATTCTAATATATCATACTTTGCCCTATATTTCCCAATAGATAAATGATCCTTGGGAAACACAGTCCTCACCCCTGAGCACCAGGACCAGGTTGTGCGCTCTGTCAGTACATGGCGCCTCCCCTCTCCGTCCCTCTGCTCTTCTGAGTATTATTGCTTATTCTGGCACGCTAAGGCTGTGTTCACTTCACATTTTTGCCATCCGTTTAATGTATACCAAAAAATTAATACATTAACAGATGCCTCAGACTGATGCCATAAAGTTGCATCCGTTCACCATACAGTTCCATTGTAAAAAAAAAAAACATATACGTTAACGTATGTATTTTTTATTGGACTCTGCATGATACAAAAATATGGTATTCTGCACATTTGTATACATCAAACCGATAGGAAAAACGTAATGTGAACCCACTGGGGGAGGGAAGGGGGCATACAAAATTTTTCTGTGGGGCCCAGTCAGTTCTAGCTACATCACTCCTTCTCTCCTCCAGGCCCGGCCCAGCGGTGACGTCATAACGTGTCTCACTGCTGCAGCGGGCCTGAGGAGAGCAGGAGCTCAGAATGACAGGACCGCCGGCTCCCCTGCAATCCAGCAATGATAGGTATATAAGGGGGGCCACTGGGAGATCATTACACTGTGAGGGCCCCTTACACAGTATAATGACCTTCAATACCCCCATTTAGTATAATGATCCCCAATGACCCTCCATTCAGTAAAATGACCCCCAGTGCCCCCTCCATACAATATAACCCCCAGTGTGGGGGCGACTGAGGGTCATTATTCTGAATGGGGCGACTGGGGGTCATTATTCTGAATGGGGCGACTGGGGGTCATTATTCAGAATGGAGGGCCACTGTGGGGTCATTATACTGGGTGGGGGGCCACTGGGGCTCATTATACAGTGTGGCGGGGCATTGGGGGCTGATCATTATACTGTGTGAAGGGCCACTAGTGATCATTATACTGTTAGGGGCCACTGGTATACGGTGTGGGAGCCTCAGGTGGACATGTAAATGTAAAAAAATGCCTAAAGAGGGCCAACTGGGATTTATCTCCCAAGGGCCCACATAAACCTGGAGCCGGCTCTGTATACATGATTTTATATTTTAATGCCGTATGGAGATCTGCATTAAAATGTATGGTCTCCGGCGAGGCGAAATGAGTTGTTACTGAAGACTCTTTTTTTTTTCTTTTTAACACTTTATTTATGTTACTGAAGACTCTTGATTATTAAACTTGAAAACCATTTAAAAACAGTTCCTACCAACTATATTAACGATATTGAATAAAGATTTAAGGGGATTTTGTCACCACATATAACCCCTCTAACCTAAACATATGCTCATTTCCAGGGTAATCTGAGGATCCCTAAACTGGCCTTATTAAATCAAACTGTGGCTTTATTTTCCTAAAAAACAGGTTTTAATAACCTGTCAATGACTTACTTAAGGTGCCCAAGGGGAGGTCCGTTGATCCAGGGTGCCCGGCTGCACCCCTCGCCATTCGGTGCCCAGCGCCACCTTCCCTGTCTTCAGCGTTTTTTTGTACCACATGGGTGATTAAACTCATTCTTTTTCATTTTACTGGAGTGCTGCCCTTCTTTCCTGATATATATATATATATATATATATATATATATATATTTTATTTTATTTTTTTCAATAAAAGTAATTTGCACACATGCAGAGTGTGGCATATATATAGCTTATTTTTTTGTATTGTAGGCATGACAAAAAGAAAAATAGTACGAGGGAGTGTTTGTGTTCCCATATACCATATATTAGCTCTTTAAGGACTTCTCAAGGGTCAGGGACTCAGGAAAGCCAGTGGAAAAAGTACTATCCTTAAATATAGTCCATTTGGTCTATGCATGTATAAAGTCAACACCTCTACTGGCATCTGCATCATTTACTCATTCACCAATAGAAAAAATAACCGATGACTTCCAGTGTTGGGTTATACCTGACCTGGCCAAAACCAGGACTTTTGTCCACAAACATATCATGTATTTCATGTGCTTGCATTACCTGGGTGCCAAGACTTCGGTGAATAACTTCAGGACTTGATTATTTAACTTGAAAAGCATTTTAAAACAGGTATCCGAAGTCTGGTTAAGTACCGATTGGTATCTTGGTGCCAAAGGCAACTTCTGAACCAAGTTTTAAAATGGTTTTCAAGTTGAAAAATAAAGTCCTGAAGTTATTCATCAAAGTCCCGCGAGACTTTGGTGATAACCAATTTGCCTCGCTGGACCATACATTTTAATGCTGTAAGGAGACGAATATCCATGCAGAATTAAAACGAAGTTTTGAGCAAAGCAACTTTGGATATAGGATTCGACGCTCACTTCGCTCATCCCTATTCATGATGTTTGAAGTGTTCAGTAATTGTTTTAGCATGCTGAAAACCCCTTTAAAGGGAATGTGTTGGAAAATAACCTATTGTTTAAATCACTTTTTTATGTTTTATATGTTGTACATGTTTTTAGGGAATTTTTGATGATGTTATTTTTATTTTCCATGTCAATATCTATATTTAAACAAAAACCATAAAATCCTGCAGTTTTTGCACTGGCCACTAAGCCTTATAATAGGTGCCAATTTTTGGTCTGCACAGATCACTTTACTGCAGTTACCTGCTTATCTGTCATTCTAATACTGCCTGTAATGATATCACCTCTGTGTATAGATAAGACGAAATCCTCCATTCACAATAGGTGATTGTCAAACTTTATCTATTCTTTTCTTGTACAATGACCTCTGAACAGGTCTCAGAGCATGCCTAGAAAACTCTCCCATAGAAGTCAATGAGGTCCTCTCCTGACCATTGTATCTATGACCCATGGGGCTGCTGTAAAGCAATTTTCTTTTTAAAATCTTTTTATTAATTTTGAAAATGAAGAACAGTTTGTATAACAGAGATAATACAATTGTTACATATATAACAATGTCAAAATGTTCTTAATGCTTTCTAAATGCTGTTAAGAACGCCTCAGGCAAGATGGCAGCCCCCATGATCATGTTCAGAAAATAAAAAATAAATCTGCAACCAGAAAATAAAATCAGATTAGAAAAAGGCGAAACGTGTTAATATCTAGTTAATAAACTTCAGGTCCCTATTTCACGCGAAAAAGGAAAAAAAAAGTTATAAAAATGCATTACAAATATTTTTAGACCATTTCTTATAAGTTTTAATGCTTAAAAGTTTAGGTACACTTTAAGAATATCTCAGTACTTTGCTCCATTCAGCTTCCCCTCAACCAGTCTCCCTTTCCCAGCTGCTGAAAAACACCTCCACATCATGATGCTGCCACCACCATGCTTCACTGTAGGGATGGTATTGGGAAGGTGATGAGCAGTGCCTGGTTTCCTCCAGACATGATGCTTGAAATCGAGGCAAAGTTGGTTCCTTCAGACCAGAGATTCTTGTTTCTTAAGGTCTGAGAGTCCTTTAGATGCTTTTTTGTAAACTACATATGGGCTTTCAAATGTCTTTTTCTGAGGAGAGGCTTCTGCCTGGCCATTCTGCCATAAAGCCCGGATTTATGTTTGACCTACTGGAAGTTTCTCGCATCTGCACACAGCATCTTTGGAGCTCAGCCAGAATAACCATTGGTCACCTCTCTTACCATGGCACTTCTCCTCTGATTACTTAGTTTGGTGGGGTGGCCAGGTCTAGGAAGAGTCCTGGTTGTTCCAAACTTCTTCCATTTAAGGCCTCTTTCACACTTGCGTTGTGAAGATCCGGATCCGACACAACGCAAGTGAACTGAAAGCATTTGAAGACTGATCAGTCACGCTACTAGCATCCTGGTTGCCATAGTAGCGGTGGGGAGCGGGGGAGCGGCATACTTACATTCCGTGCGGCTCCCGGGGCGCTCCTGAATGACGTCAGAGCGCACCGCGCACATGGATCACGTGATCCATGCACTGGGGCGCCCTGACGTCATCCTGGAGCGTCCCGGGAGCCGCACGGAATGTAAGTATGCCGCTCCCCCTACTCTTTACTATGGCAACCAGGACTTTAGCGTCCCCTGGCTGCCATAGTAACCATTGACAAAAAGCTAAACGTCGGATCCGGCGATGCGCCGAAACGACGTTTAGCTTAAGGCCGGATCCGGATTAATGCACTTCAATGGGCATTAATTCCGGATCCGGCGTTACGGCATGTCTTCCGGATTTTTGGACAGAGACAAATCCGCAGCATTCTGCGCTTTTGTCAACGTCCAAAAAACGCTGACATACTGAACTGAAGACATCCTGATGCATCCTGAACGGATTTCTCTCCATTCAGAATGCATGGGGATAATCCTGATCAGCATCTTTCCGTCCTAGAGACCCGAGGACGGAACTCTAGGACGAAAAGCAAAAACGCTAGTGTGAAAGAGCCCTAAGAATTATGGACACCACTGTGCTCTTGGGAACTTTCAGTGCAACAGAATCTTTTATATCCTTCTCCAGATCTGTTCCTCCACACAGTCCAGTCTTTGAGCTGTACAGGCAGTTCTTTCCTCCTCATTGCTCTGATATGCATTGTTGGCTATAAGACCTTATATAGACAGGGGTGTATCTTTCCAAATCATGTTCAAGCCACTGAATTTACCACTGGTAGACTCCTATAAAGGTGTAGAAACATCTCAAAGATGATCAAGACAAATGTGAGGCCCCCAGAGCTAAATTTCAAGTGTCATAGCGAAGGGTCTGAATACCTATGTCCATGCGAAATTTTAGTTTTTCCTTTTATGATAAATTTGCAAACATGTCTAAAATTCTGTTTATACTTTCTCATTGAAGGGTATTGAGTGCAGATTGATGGGGAACATATTTTTGTGGGTTTTCAGCACAAGGCCGCAACATAACAAAATGTGGAAAAAGTGAAGGGGTCTGAAGACTTTCCGAAAGGATTGTATATAAGTTCTAGTCCTAACATGTATAGGTCAGGAGAGCTGCTGTAAATTACATTGTGTGCTGGAGCTTCTTCAGGGGCCTGTTCATTACACACCGTGTATGAGAAAAATAACATTATTGCCCTGTCAACTGGTGTCCAAAAGAGCAGCTCATTCTGGTCCAGGTGGATAGTGGTACAGTACATGTAATACTATAGTGTACTATAAAGAGGGGCTAGTATTCAGCCTATGACTTTAGTAATACAGCACATACTAATGTCATCATCATCCTGCCAATGGCATATGCTGCATGCAGTCACTCCCTGCAGCATTTCTGAATATTGTTTTAAAGGGGTTTTCTGGTTTCTATAAAATGATGAACCATTACTATGTGGACTGAGATTTCGGCTTCTGGTCTTGGCCACTGTGTTGTTCCCTTTAAGTTATGATGACTCAAGAAAGACTGTTGTAAGTTGAAAATATTGTAGCCTTAGGTCATTGTAATTTGGGGAAATGTAAGTTGTTTTTTTTTGTTTTTTTGTTTTTACACTGTGTCCAATGTAAACTGGTTCCTCAAATTTTAGTTTACTTTTTACACTGTGTTTATATCTGTTCAAAGCCTTTGGTGTAGATTGTTATATATATCGGAAAAAAATAGTACAGCACGGAATGCCATTTTTTCCGGTAGCATGACGGACACTATTGCTGAACCCATCGGATCCCATTATAAGTCAGTGGCGTCTGTTGATGTGCGTCATTTGACACATCCATCACAGCGGAAATTCGACTGGTCATCTCCTTTGACGAAACAGGAAACAGAATTCTAATGCCGATGTGAATATAGCCGAACCTGGTTTATAGACTTGTCTGAAGGGGAGTGCAATGTGGCTGATTATGTCGTATACCTGGAGAAAAACCGCGAATGAGCTGGTCTTTCAAATCATCCGATACTTCATATCTTCTGTGGGGGTACTCGTATAAGTAAAACGGAGGCACTTTTCTTTAATGCACTTTTTAAGGTGATCTTTAAAAATATACATGCCAATTCTTTGGTCCTCCTGGACCTTTGGTGTGGTGTATGTCATCTTACTAATGGTCGATCTAGTCAGTAAATGTCTTTTTTGGACTTTTTTAACGTCTCCCGCCAAAATTTTAATTCTTTCCTATTGGTTTTTGTCATCTTAAACTTGAAAACTTGCAGTGGCATCTAGCTGCCAGCGTGGGTCGCCCTGATATTATTTGTGCGGCCTCCGCACAGGCTGTGGTTTTACAGATGCTCTTTACAGTGAAGAAGTACAAGGCTGTAGTGTTCGGACAATGGTGGGTTTAGTTGTCTGACCTCTTAGGCTTGGAGTACGGGATCTTTATTTGCCATGAAGCCTTTGCTGACCTGTTGAGATAGATTGATAGTCTAGTGAGACAAGATATGAAAAGGCTAATTCTCAAAACAACCCTACTCATCCTCTCCTTATTTCTTTCCTCTATTCAGTTTGACTTATCAGACTGTTCTATCCGTATTTCCATCCATCGGTCCCTGGAACAACACATACCTATGCAAATGTTCTTCATTTGAATGATAAGTAGGCTAAGTACATGTAAATGAAATGCATACATCTGCAGTCGGAGCCCTGGCCTGCTTGTGACTCTCCAGGCCTGAAGTGCTCATCCCTTGCCTACAGTATGAAGAACACCTGCACAATTGGCTAGGACAGCGTGGCCAAGAATGAGCTCCTTGTGCTTACTCCTTCCAGGCAGAATGCCCTCACAAAGTGCTGGAGGACTGCTGCCTGGGACTTGGATGATACTCAGAATGCTAGGCTAGGAGTCGAGTGTTAATAATTTAGCTTTGTGGTGATTTTTACCAGTACTATTTGTAGACAATTCTGGGAACTTTAGTTTGTTACATAGGCCCATATTTATCAATGTATGTGTGCCTTTTTCTGGAGCATTTTCCTCTAAAATTGTCTTATCTGCCGTGGGACACATTTATTAACCATTTGCGCCATGCACGTCAGTTTGGAAATTTTGAAAAGTGGGCCAGGATTTAGACACGTTTATCAGTTGTGACTTTTTAGAACGTCACAAACTGTTTGTGCAGTCCCGCTCCAGTTGGCGGGTGGTGTAGAAATTGAAGAAACATCTCGGACATATTCAAAGGGAACCTGTCATCAATTTTATGTTGATCACAACGAGGACAGCATAAGGTAGTGACAGACATGCTGGTTTCAGCGGTGTGACACTCATGAGCTAAAAGTAAGTGGTTGCCGAGAACCAGCATCATAATCATTGCAGCCCGGGCCTTGAAAAGAGTCACATCTACCTAAGAAGAGTCATGGTTATTCATAATCTCCTGCTCTCCCATCCATCTGCTGATGATTGGCAGTTCTCTTCTAGGGAGAAAAGTAAGGAGAAGACTGCCAATCATCAGCAGGAGAATATGACTCTTCTCAGGTAGATTTGACTCTTCAAGGCCTGGGCTGCAATGATTATGATGCTGGTTCTCGGCAACTACTTACTTTTAGTTCATAAGTGACACACCGCTGAAATCAGCATTTCTGTCAATGCTTTATGCTGAGTGAGGGCAGCATAAAGTTGATGACAGTTTTCCTTTAAAGATGCAACACATTGGTAAACATCATACAACCGTTCATAATTTTGTTGCAAGTATTGGCAGCGTTGCCTGCAGCACACTACCACGTGTGATAAATTTTGGAGTCTCCCCAGTTCTAGAACAGTGGGGCTTGTAGATGGCCATAATTGACAGCTTTCCCATGTGCCCCCATGGAATGTTGTCTTCTAAAATATGTTCATGTGTTCACATTCCAGTTCAAAGGGGTTGCCCAGTGTTATGTGATAAAGCTTGAAGGATAATTTCAGTCATAAATGAGAAAGTGGTTTCTTTTCTTCTTGTTATTTGCTCATCTTGTTATCACATCATAGTTTCTATATGCTAGCAGTAAGGATACTATTAAATTTTTTTCTTCAAAGCCAGAAAATACACTAAACGGACAAAAGTATAGGGACACACCTCTTAATCATTGAATTAAGTTGTTTCTTTCGGTCCCATTGCCACAGGTGTATAAAATCCAGCCCCTAGTCTGCTTTCCAAAACATTTGTGAAAGAGTGGGTCATTCTAAAGAGCTCATTGCATTCCAGTGTGGTACTGTAATGCCACCATTGTAACAAGTAACTTTGTAAAACTTCTTCCTAGATATTCCACCATCCACTGTGAGTTGTATTACTGCACGTGGAAGTGTTTAGGGACCACAGAAGCCATGTAACGTTACAGAGAGGGATCGCTGAGGTGTATAGTACATAAGTCACCAACGCTCTGCTGACTCAGTAGCTGCAGAGTTCCAGACCTCTTCAAACATTAACATCAGCACAAAAACTGGTCTGGGAGCTTCATAGCATGTTTTTCCATGGTCGATCAGCTGCATGCAAGACTTACATCACCAAGCACAATGCCAAGCGTCAGATGGAGTGGTGTAAAGCATGCCTCCACTGGACTCTGGAGCAGGAAAATATGTTCTGTGGAGAGACGAATGATATTTTGTTATGCAATTCTAAAGATTTTCTAATTATATCTTATTGCTAGGACAACTTCTTTAACCTCCTGTACACCTTTATGTCCGAGATGCGCAAAGAGTGTATGGAGGGGGCTCAGTTGTTGAGCCCGTTCCATACTGTACAGGTACATACCGAATACATACAGAACAGGCTCCATACCCCCTTAGGGTACTTTCACACTTGCGACGTGGCTATCCAGCAGGCTGTTCCGGCGAGTAAACAGCCCGCCGGATCCGCCATGCCACAAGTACCTGTGTGCTGCCGCTCCGTCTCCATTGACTATAATGGGGGCGGGAGCGGAGCTACGGCGCAGCACAACAGTGCATGGCAGTGATCGCGGGACTAAAAAGTCAGATCTGCAGTACTTTTAGTCCGGCGATCTCCGGGCGTGCTGTGACATAGCCCCGCCCCCATTATAGTCAATGGGGACGGAGCGGCAGCACATGGGTACTTGCGGCATGGCGAACAGCCTGCCGGATAGCCATGCCGCAAGTGTGAAAGTACCCTTAGACACCACAGTCAATAACAACTGTGACATCTAACAGATTAGTCAGAGGGAGGGGACTCCCCCTGACCTCCGGCCCCTTTCCATAGTGAAAAATAAGGAGTAGAGATGAGCGAACTTTAAAAAATAGTTCGGCGTTCGGGTTGTGGTAATCGCCGCATCCTGTTATGGATTCAACTACCGCGGACTATCCCGGCATATGGAATCCATAAGGGGCGGCTTCCACGAACCCGAACTGTTGAAAAGCTGAAGGACCTGGGGTGACGTCGCCGTCATGTGATCAGTGCAGGGGACGGGATCAAATCCAGTGCTGAGCCACGCCCCCTGCACTGATCACATGACGGTGACGTCACCCCAGGTCCTTCGGCTGTTCAACAGTTCGGGTTCGTGGAAGCCGCCCCTTATGGATTCCATATGCCGGGATAGTCCGCGGTAGTGGAATCCATAACGGGATGCGGCGATTACCACAACCCGAACCCCGAACTATTTATATATTTAAAAAAGTATTAAAAATTCAAATCCCTATTCTCAATATTACTTAAAGGGAACCTGTCAGAAGGAAATTCACTGATAAAGCAGGCATGCTGCCTTGTAGGGCTCACCCTGCTGAATATAATGATACCTTTCACTTGGTGATCTGTCGCTTTATTGTGGAGAAAAGGTACTTTAAATCCATATGCTAATGAGCTGATGTGAGTCCAGCAGTTGATAGGAGTCCAGCGTTTTTTTCACTTCTTCAGATGTACTCAAACACACCAATAGCTGATCTCAGGGAAACCAGCCACAAAAACACCACGGAGCCTCAGTTAAGAGTCTCAACACAGCAATCCAAAGTGCAAAGCTCCCTGGGAAACAGGAATATGCAAAATAAATGTGGAGCCCCAGTTATGGGTCTACAACACAATGAAAGCCAGATATCCCTCAAAGGAAGGAAAACCGAGCCCCGAAACAGCTGTCTGTGGATGGATAACTGGCTTAGGTTTTCCCCGTCATATCCTTAAAGCTTGTAAAAAAGCGGGATCTTGACATAGGGGCCACTTAATATGGTGGATTTGGTGATCTCTGTGACACCCCTTTGCTTGGTTTTCCTTCCTTTGAGGGATATCTGGCTTTCATTGTGTTGTAGACCCAATAATGGGGCTCCACATTTACTTTGCATATTACTTCTTCAGATGTAAAAGGGGCGTGGTTTATTACATCCTTCATTTAAATAATTGTTTATCAAACCTGTGTTTATCACCCCATGAACAAACTAGCCCTTATTATAATTACTAACTTCAATAGTATATTCCTCCCCCTTTTTTTACCTTATATAATAATATAATACCTTAGCATTCCTTGTTATTCATTTTCCCGCCAATTATCAAAATGAATGAGATGTAATAAACCACGCCCCTTTTACATCTGAAGTGAATGGGGGAGTGGCTACAGCTCTGAATAGAAAAAACGCTGGACTTATATCAACTACTGGACTCACATCAGCTCATTAGCATATGGATTAAAAGTACTATTTCTCCACAATAAAGCACCAGATCACCAAGTGAAAGGTATCATTATATTCAGCAGGGTGAGCCCTACAAGGCAGCATGCCTGCTTTATCAGTGAATTTCCTGCTGACTGGTTTTCTTCAAGTAATTTGTATTGCGCGTCTAAAAATGTCTGCACTATTAAAATATGAAAATACCAGCAAGTACCAGAAAGTTCCTGCACGGTAAACGCTGTAGCAGACGAAAAAAAACTAAAAGTCCTCACACAGCTCTGTACACCGAATATGTTATGGGTGTCAGAATATGGTGGTACGTGAATAGAAAAGTAAAAAAGTTATGGCTTTTGGAAGACGGAAAACTAAAGCTGAAAATGAACAAATGAAAATCGCCTGGTCCTGAAGGGATTAACAAAATGCAAAAGACCCCTAATACGTGTTGCTGTCATTTTATATGGATGTTTTATTGATGGTGCTTTGATGTTAAAGGGGTAGACTAAGGCTACTTTCACACTGGCGTTTTGGATTCCGTTTGTGAGATCCGTTTCAGGGCTCTCACAAACGGTCCAAAACGGATCAGTTAAGCCCCAATGCATTCTGAATGGATAAGGATCCGTTCAGAAATCATCAGTTCAGCTCCGTTCAGTCTCCATTCCGTTCTGGAGGCGGATACCAAAACGCAGCTTGCAGCGTTTTGGTGTCCGTCTGATGATGCGGAGCCGAACGGATCCGTTTCGACTTACAATGTAAGTCAATGGGGACGAATCCGTTTTCAATGACACAATATGGTGCATTTGAAAAAGGATCCGTTCCCCGTTGACTTTCAATGTAATTCAAAACGGATTCGATTTGACTTGAGGAGGTGGTGACTGTCAGCTGGGTTCCGGGCCGGGATACCACGGTCCGCGCACGGCCGTGTACCATGGCCGTGTGCATGAGGCCTAAATCAGACCTCCAGACATGGCTGACCCTAAGTGGTCATGATAATGTTCCCTGCCACTGGATTTAGGAACATGTGACCGCTGCAGCCAATCACAGGCCGCAGAAGGTGTTCTTTCCCCTTTTGTGTTACATCAGACGTTACACGTTTGGAGGTCTGATTTTTGCCTAATTCACACGTCAGTGTTTGGTAAGGGAGCTCCATCAGTGATTGTGAGCCAAAACCAGGTGCGGCTCTAAACACAGAACTGGTGCAGATCTCTCCATTCTACCTTATGTCTGTGGAGGCTCCAGTCCTGGTTTTGGCTCACAATCACTGATGGAAATCCCTGACGTGTGAATGAAGCTTTAGTCTTGGATAACCCCTTTGAGAATTATCTCTACTGCTTACATGGAGCAGTTGCATACATTCCTTTTATTTTATTTTTTGTAAATTTTAGAAAAGTATTATGTTGAGCAGTTTCCAGGTGATTCTTCTTATTTCTGCTATTAATCTTCTAGCCTCTCATGGAGTTGTAGTGAGAATGAGCTGTTTCCTGGCATTAGGGAGCATTTCTAGGTCGCTCCTTTCAGCCTGTGAGTCAATTGAAAGTCATCATGTCAGAGCCGGTGGCTGAGTTTTCTTTCATGTAATGTCAGATCTGTGTTTTTCCTCCGCTTTTATTCTTACATTTTCTATATCTATACAATGTTTTGGTTACTCTGGAAGCTACCTTTTTGTTTGCATCTCTATTAATATTTTATACATGTTTTTAGCCTCGACTATAATGAGTTTCGATCATGTGGGCAACATATTAAGGGCTCGTTCACACGACCGTGGTTTTGGTCCGCATCGCTCGGGTACGGACTCATTCACTTCTATGGGGCTGCAAAAAATGCAGACAGCACTCCGTGTGCTGTCCGCATTCGTTGCTCCGTTCCGTGGCCCCGCAAAAATGATGAGTCATGTCCTATTCTTGTCCGTTTTGCGGACAAGAATAGGCATTTCTATAAAGGGCCGCCCGTTCCTTCCCGGAAATTTTGGAAGGCACACGGGCGGCATCTGTGTTTTGTGGATCCGCAATTTGCAGACCGCAAAACACGGCACGGTCGTGCAAGCGAGCCCTAAGGGTGTAAAACTAAAACATACTTCCCCTCTGGTCTGTCTGTGTGCACCAACGTGAGGAAGTTAAGGCCAGACATACACAAGCAAGTTGAATGCGAGAAAATCGCAGCCTGTGTCAGTGAGAGGTCTCATTCTGACCTCCACCCCTCTGACAGAAATGCACAGCATTATACTGATTTATAATGCTGTGTAACTCTTAAGGCTGTATACGACCTACAGAATAAGCAGGCGATTGTTGGGAGAGAAGCGTTCCTTCCTGGCAATCACCTGCTCGCTAGCAGAGGAGACGGCTGCTATTACATGCAGTTATCTACTCCAGATTATGGGGAGCAGCGATCACTAATGCCATTGCTTGTTGAAAGATTTGGATTGCAGGTAATTGGCGGCAGTATTACATTGATCGGTATTACAGTATTGGGCTACATGCACACGAACGTATTTTGTTTCTGTGTCTGTTCTGTTTGTTTTTTTTGCGGATAGGATGCGGACCCATTCATTTCAATGGGTCTGCAAAAAATGCTGAAAGCACACCGTGTACTATCCGCATCTGTATGTCTGTTCTGTAGCCCCACAGCCCCAAAAAAAAAAAAGCATGTCCTATTCTTGTCTGTTTTGCGGACAAGGATAGGCATTATTACAATGGATCTGCAAAAAAAAATGTCATCCGTTTTTATTTGTGGACCGCAAAACACATACGGTCGTGTTCAACACATACGGTCGTGTGCATGTAGCCTTAGGCTAGGTGTACACAACGACATTTGTCGCGCGACAATTTTCATAATAGTAGTCTATGGTGTCGCACTGCAACATGCGACATGCTGCGACTGCGATGCGACAGTCGTAAAAAATCCATTCAAGATGGATTTTTCTGCGACAGTCGCAGCATGTTGCAGTGCGACACCATAGACTAATATAAAACCTGTCGCATGACATTAATGCGACAAAATGTCGAACGACAAATGTTGCAGTGTAGTTGTACCGCATGTGTCGCGCGACACATGTCGTTGTGTAGACCGAGCCTTATACTACGAACGCTCGTTAGCGGTGATCTGGCAGACTATCTGCCAGTCTAATTCACCCTATAGACTTCTGAAATCTACTGAATTACAATGACATAAGGCTATCACTGTAATACGATAGATTCCAGGACACCCAGGCTCACACAGGATTATAAATCAGTATAAAGCTGTGTGATCCTGGTAGAGGAGTGATGGTCAGAATGGGACCTCTCACTGACACACGCTGCGAGTTCCTCGCATTCAACTCACTCATGTGTGTTTGGCCTTAAAGGGAGTTTGCTTTTTTTATATTGATGACCTATCTTCAGGATAGGTCATCGATGTCAGATCAGCGAGGGGCCAGTCCATTGAAGTGAATGGAACAGATTAGTTGTAATTACACTGCTCACCGCTGCACTTGTGATTGAGAGCAGATAAACAAAGAAAAGAACGCACGCTCGTACTCTTCAAACAGCTGATCGTCAGAGGTGCTGAGAGTCACAGATTTAATATTGATGACTTATCATGAGGAAAGGTAACATAGTAACTTAGTTTATAAGGCCGAAAAAAGACATCTTTTCGTCCAGTTCGACCTGTTATCCTGCAAGTTGAGCCAGAGGAAGGCAAAAAACCCCTGTGAGGCAGAAGCCAATTTTCCCCACTTAAAGAGAAAAAATTCCTTCCCGACTCCAGTCAGGCAGTCAGAATAACTCCATGGATCAACGACCCCTCTCTAGTAGCTGTAGCCTGTAATATTATTACACTCCAGAAATAAATCCAGTCCCCTCTTGAATTCCTTTATTGTACTTACCATCACCACCTCCTCAGGCAGAGAGTTCCATAGTCTCACTGCTCTTACCGTGAAGAACCCTTTTCTATGTTTGTGTACAAACCTTCTTTCCTCCAGACGCAGAGGATGTCCCCTCGTCACAGTCACAGTCCTGGGGATAAATAGATGATGGGACAGATCTCTGTACTGACCCCTGATATATTTATACAAAGTTATTAGATCTCCCCTCAGTCGTCTTTTTTTCTAAAGCGAATAACCCAATTTTGATAACCTTTCAGGGTACTGTAGATCCCTCATTCCAGTTATTACTTTAGTTGCCCTCCTCTGAACCCTCTCCAGCTCTGCTATGTCTGTCTTGTTCACAGGAGCCCAGAACTGTACACAGTACTCCATGTGTGGTCTGACTAGCGATTTGTAAAGTGGTAGGACTATGTTCTCATCACGGGTGTCTATGCCCCTTTTGATGCAACTCATTATCCTTTTGGCCCTGGCAGCAGCTGTCTGACACTGGTTTCCACAGCTTAGTTTGCTGTTTATTGAAATTCCTAGATCCTTTTCCATGTCAGTGTTACCCAGTGTTGTACCATTTAGTATGTACGGGTGACTTGCATTATTCCTTCCCATGTGCATAACTTTACATTTGTCAGTGTTAAACCTCATCTGCCATTTTTCTGCCCAAGCCTCCAATCTATCCAGATCCCTCTGTAGCAGAAAACTGTCCTCTTCAGTGTTAATTACTTTACACAGTTTAGTGTCATCTGCAAAAATAGATATTTTACTGTGCAGGCCTTCTACAAGATCATTAATAAATATATTGAAGAGAATAGGGCCCAATACTGACCCCTGAGGTACCCCACTAGTGACAGTGACCCAATCTGAGTGTCTACCATTAATAACCACCCTCTGTTTTCTATTACTGAACCCTATGATTGAAATTCCAATTGCGGCCAAGAAAAGGACATGTTCTGTTTTCTTTGCGGGGCCACGGAACGGCAGTACCGATGAGGACAGCACACTGTATGCTGTCTGCGTCTTTTGTGGCCCCATTGAAATGAATGAGTCCGCATTCGCTCTTTAAAATTTCGGAACGGATGCGGACTCAAATATACGGTCGTGTAAATGGGTCCTTTGTGGCGCAAACAATTATTAAGACAAAAATGTTTATAAGTAGTCACCCCCTGAAAGTCAATACATTGGAGCCACCTTTTGCTGCAGGTCTCTTAGGTAGGTCTCTATTAGCCTAGCTCGTCTACATACTGGGATTTTTGTCCACTGTTCCAGGCAAAACTGCTTCAACTCTTCCAAGTTAGGTGGTTTGTATTCTTGTACAGTAGTCTTCAGTTCATGCCACAGATTCTCCATTGGATTGAGTTCTGGACTTTGACTAGGCGATTCCAATACTTTTAAATGTTTCACCTTTAAAGTGATCCAATGTAGCTTTAGGCTACTTTCACATCTGCGGCATTCTAATCCGGCCGCCAAATCCAGCAGAGAATGCTGGGAATCGGCCAGACACAAACCGCAGCGTTCAGTGGTTTCTGTCTGGCCAATTGTCTGTATTTTTGCCGGATCTCCACCGGACCCCTATAATGGGGCTAGGGCTGCAGCTATCGATTATTTTAGTAATCAAGTATTCTACCGATTAATCCAATGATTAATTGAGTATGCTAATAAGAGAAAATGAATTAAAAGAAGTTTTCTATAAAAACTCATCCTCTTTCCCGTGCCATCAGCTCCCCCCTATGTGACATCAGCTTCCCCCCAGTGCCATCAGTTCCCCCTCCAGTGCTATTCGTTCCTCCCACATGCCACCAGTTGCTCCAGCCCAGTGCCATCAGTTCTCCCTACAATGCCACCAGCTCCCCACATGCCATATGTTGCTCCGCCCAAGTGCCATCAGCTTGCCCCCAGTGCCATCAGCTGCCCCCACTGCTATGAACTCCCCCATGCCATCAGTTCCTCCACTCCCTCTTCTAGCCATCAGTGCCCAGCCGCAGCGCCAGTAAACTAAAATACTTACCTTTCCTGTTAGGGGCACTGCCGACACTCCAGAGATTCTCCATCCTCTTCTTCACGCGCTGCACTGGGACCTGACGTCACACAGCATCAGGTCATAGTGCGCAGTGTCCTGACGATGTGTGTACCTCAGGATCCATTGCAGCACGGTGTGGGCCAACAGGAGACCATGGAGTGTGAGTTATAGCAAGCTTTTCACTCACGCTCCGTGGTCACATGGCACAAACAAATTTTTTTTGTGTCGAGTTCCTCGATTATTTTGAGTAATCGTTTCAGCCCTAAATGGGGCCAGCGGGCATTCCAGTTGCATCTGGCAGTGCCGGATCCGGAGAATTCCGGCAGAGAATTGCTGCCATAGATGTGAAATTAGCCTTAGCAGTATGTTTAGGGTTGTTATTCTGGTGGAAGGTGAACCCCCATCCCAAACAGGTTTTCTTCATAAATTTGCTTACCATCCATCTTTCCTTCCTTCAATCTTGGACAATTCTCCAGTCTGTAGCAGTACTTTACTTTGGGAGTAGTCTTCTGGGGAGGATGGGAAGTGTTGGGTTTGCACCACACAGTGTTTACCATGGTGGCCAAAAAGTTTCATTTTAGTCTCATCTGACCAGAGAACCTTTCTCCATGTATTTGAGGAATCTGCACATGCTGTTTGGAGAACTCCAAATGTGTTTCTTATTATTTTCTGTGAAGATATTGTACAGTGGCTATCTTTAGGGTAGGCCATCAGTATGAGATCAATGGGGGTCCGCCATTCAGCTGTTTGAAGGGGTCATGGCGCTGTTGTGAGTTTTGCATCCTCTTCAACATTTTTCTGCTCACCTTCCCCCTTTGCAGTGTAACTACAACTGCTCGTCTTCATAGAAATTGTATTTTTTCCTTATTCTGGGAAAATTTGGACTATCACATCTGTTACATGAAATTTATATTAAAATGAATTTTAATTCCAGGTTGTAATGCATCAAAACAGGAAAACCACCAAGGGGGTGAATACTTATGCAAAAACCTGTAACTCTAGAATGTGCCATTTATTCTGTTGCACACTGTTGACAATTCATTCATGCACTTATAGTAGGAATAAAGGCGGAACGGCACAACAAGTTAGGCTACTTTCACACTCGCGTTTTGGGTGGATCTGTTACAATAATACAACCACATGCATCCGTCATGAACCGATCGGTTTGTATTATCTGTAACATAGCCAAGACGGATCCGTCATAACCGCCATTGAAAGTCAATGGGTGACTGATCCGTTTTCTATTGTGCTAGATTGCGTCAGAAAAAATCGGATCCGTTTGGCTCAGTTTTGTCAAGTGTCCGCCTCCAGAGAAGAATGGTGACTGATCGGAGGCAAACTGATGCATTCTGAGCGGATCCTTTTCCATTCAGAATGCATTGGGGCAAAGCTGATCCGTTTTGGACCGCTTGTGAGAGCCCTGAATGGATCTCACAAACGGAAGGACAAAACGCGAGTGTTAAAGTAGCCTTATATAAAAAGATGCTCCAGAATTATTATTGCATGGGGAATACAAGTAGTCGGCAAAGCACACTGAGTGGAGGCAGGTGGAGTGGGGACATGTAATGCTAACAGGTCTACAACATGACTCCATAGGGACACCATGTGTCACCCTACAGGGATTGTGCACGTGGCAATGCTCTATGTATAATCACTTACCAAAGATGATAATAAGAAATAAATAGATCTGTATTCAGTAGGCTCCCCCTAGTGGTGGCAGCAGGCAGGCAGAATGTTATTACGTCTATGGCTGTGTAGCAGCTTTGTTAAAAGAAAATAGAGCTCCAACATCTATAAGAATGTACTACATAATCTGCAGAGAATCTTGTACCTCTAAAAAAAAGTAATGTTCAAAATGGAGTTATAGTTCTAATATGCCCTGTGGTATAAAAGTATAATGTGTGACAGGTTCTGATGTCATGCCATGGGCCACTGTACTAATTTATTATTATTATATTTTTTTTTTACAGACATGCACTTATTCGGGCACTTTCCTGCTCATGATGACTTCTATCTAGTGGTCTGTAATGTCTGCAATCAAGTAGTGAAGCCACAAGTATTCCAGTCACATTGCGGTAAGCAAATAATTACTAAAATATTATTATTATTACCTTTATTATAATTTCTAGCTTGAGCCCCTTATTTCTTGCGCACATCTGTCTGGTAGTCTGGAACCTGAAGGCTGTAAAATATACAGAGACATGTCAATAAGCTGCATGTCCTCCTAGAAAATATTCCCGGCTTATAGGGGTTTTCTGGGATTTAAATATTGATTGAATATTCACCTCTCCTTAGGTTAGGCTGTTAATATTAGATCAGTGTGGCTTGACGGGGGCTGTCGGGCTATTGTCAGCTAGCCTCGCAGAAAGCACTGGTCATGTGCCAACAGAGGAATCGCTCTCCTGTGTCGCCACCGCGCTGGGAGTACAGCGCTCAGGACCAGGACTGACGCTGGAAGATCAGGGCACCTTTAGCAATACAGTCCATTTGTACGTTAACTTATATTAGATTAGAAACACATTGGAAATCATTTTCTTTTTTGTTGGAAAACCCTCTTAACATTTCATTTTTGTTTCATTTATTTAAAATCAGGCTTTTTTATTATTAGTATGTTTCTACTGCAATTATCTCCATTCACCTTTTTGTAGCCTCAGGAATGATGGGAGAATGTAGTGGACCTTGTTTGGAATTCTTTTTTTACATTCCACTCCGTTATCTGATTTTGGAATAACACTAAATTCTGCACATAAAACTATATATAAACATGTACCGGTATACGTTGTTTTTAGAATGGGATCCTATGGGTGACCGATGGCGTTCATTACAGGCATCCGTTTAACATATATGCCCGTACATGGCGGCCACGAATTTGTGAATGAAAAATGTATTGAATGGCTTTGGAGATCATACACTGTCATGTATTACCAACGCTGCCAGTTATGTGTTATATTTGTATTATTCTTTATTGCTATTGGCACAATAAAGGGGTATTCTACCTGTTTGGTATTAAAGGGGTTTGTCCAAACTTTTGGTTTTGATGGCCTGTCCTCATCAATATCAGATCGGTCGGGGTCTGATCTCCGGCACCCCCACCAATCATCTGTTTGAAGAGACTGAGCGATGTGGCCCCTTCCTAGGCCAGTGACGTCCCTTTCATCGGTCAAATGCCCTAGGCACGGCTCAGTCCCATTCAAGGGGGCTGGGCTGCAATATCAAGGCCAGCCGCTATCCAATGGACTGTGCTCTGTTTGGTAAGCTGTGAGGAGGCTGCAGTGATCAACGGTCCCCATGGTCTCTTCAAATAGCTGTTCGGTGGAGGTGCCGAGAAAGCCCCTTTAATGACCTGCGTATTGGTCATCAATATCAGATTGGTGGGCTTCCAACAACCAGCACCCCCACCAATCAGTTATTTCGGACTGGCACCAGAAACTAAACAGTGGTTTGACCTGGAAGCAGAAGGCTCAGTCCGCTGTGTAGTGTCCTAGCTGACGGACTGCACCTCGGCTCCCGTTCAATTCTCAGAATTTCTCTGGAAAATGGAAATGTCAACCTGGGCAGTATTTTTGGATGAGAAAGGTGGCAACTCTAGTCTGACGGTTTTGTACAGCAGAGGCCTGCCAACTGAGAAGCTGACAGGAGCAGTATGGCCAGTCTTCACATACTTCGTGAATTCAGCCATTTCTCTCTTTCGCTTATATATGTAAGTAAATAATTTTTTTTAACACAGAATTGTAATCCTTGATGTCACATGTAGAGAAAGTTAATACAAGGCACTTACTAATGTATTGTGATTGTCCATATTGCTTCCTTTGCTGTCTTCATTTTTCCATCACATTATACACTGGTCATTTCTAGTGGTTACAGCCACCTCTGCAGCGCAGATACAAGGTGCTGTGCATGCGTGCCCATGTCCACTCCCATGGGCCTGACCACCAGAGAGGCTGACGCTTTTTCCTATAGTGTGCAGGCACGACCACTGCTGCTGGATTATAGGGTGGTCGTAACCCCATCACAGTGTATAATGTGATGGAAAAATGAATCCAGCCAGCAAAGGAAGCAATATGGACAATCACAATACATTACTAAGTGCCTTGTATTAACTTTCTCTACATGATAAATGCCATTTATTGAATTGAGACAGCCCTTTAACTGCTTCCCGACCAGCGCTGCAGTACTATGGCGCGCTGATCGGGCGGGTGCAGGAGCTGTGCCCTCCCGATCAGCTGCGGAGGACCAGCTGTTCCTGTTAGCCGGACCCCTGCTGTATGCTTTGGCATCAGTGAAAACACTGATGTCGGCGCATTTGCCCTTACTATGCCGCGGTCAGCGCTGACTGCGGCATGTGCAGGGTGTGTGGAGGGAGCTTCCGCCCCTTCCCCATTGGGTCCCCGCGCTGCTGTGACGGGGACCCGATGGCAGGGAAGGCAGCCCAATGCCTTCCAAAGGCATCGGGGCTGCCTTCCATGTAAGCCTTCGAGATCCAGACCCCTGGATCTCACAGGCAAGAAGGCTGTAAGTGTATTACAGTGTGTAATACACTTACAGCCAATGCATTGCAATACAGAAGTATTGTAATGCATTGTATAGGAGATCAGACCCCAAAAGTTGTGGAAAAAAGTTAAAATAAAGTTTTGTATATTAAAAAAAAATAACAAAAAATTTCAAGTAAAAAAAAGCGATCCTTTCCCATAATTAGGTAATAAAAAAAATAGGAAAAAATAGGAAAAAAAGAAAAGTATACATATTAGGTATTGCCGCGTCCGTATCGACCGGCTCTATAAAAATATCGCATGATCCACCCTGTCAGGTGAATGCATAAAAAAAAAAAAAAAGTGGAATACTAAGCGATCAAAAAGTCTTATGTACCTCAAAATGATACCAATCAAACTCATCTCATCCCACAATAAATAAGACCCTACCTAAGACAATCGCCTCCAAAAAAAAAAATATATGGCTCCAAGAAAGTGGCAGCACACAAAAACGAGATTTAATTCTGTTCAAAAATGCATTTACTGTATAAAATTTAACAAAAAAAAAAAATGGTAGACATATTGGGTATCGTTTTGTCTGTAACAACCTTCTCTATGAAAAATATCACATGAGATGCCACCTCAGGTGAATGCTGTAAAGAAAAAAAAACTATGCCAAAACTGCCATTTTTTTATCACCTTGCCTCAAAAAGTGTAATACCAAGGGATCAAAAAATCGTATGTACCGCAAAATGGTACCAATTACACCGCCATTTCATCCCACAAAAAATGAGACCCTACCTAAGACAGTAGCCAGAAAATTAAAAGAATAGGGCAGTCAGAAAATGGCAAATCAAAAACAAGATTTCATTCTGTTCAAAAATGCATTTACTGTGAAAAGCTAAACAAAAAAAATAGACATATTGGGTATCGCCGCGTCCGTAATAATCTGCTTTATAAAAATATCACATTATGTGCCCCCTCAGGTGAATACTGTAATAATTTTTTTTAAGAGACTACAAAAAAAACAGCTCCCACATAGGACCATCACTCAAAAAATAAAAACCAATGGCGCCCATAAACCAATCCATCAAAATCTGCGCTGCAAAAGACATATGGCGCTCCTTCCGTTTACAACCACATATGGGTTGTTGCGGTATTCAAGAGAAAATGGGTAACAAATTTTGGTTGCTTTTTCTCCTGTTGCCCCTTGTGAAAATGAGAAATTTGGGGCTAAAGCAACATTTTATTGGAAGAAATTAAACTTTTCATTTTTACAGACAAGTGTTTTCAAATTCCGTAAAATGCTTAGGGGTTAAAGTGCTCAGTACCCCCTTAATATATTCTTTGAAGGGTGTAGTTTCCAAAATCGGGTCACTTTTTGAGAGTTTCCACTGTAGAGTTACGTCAGGGTCTCTTCAAATACAAAATTGGTGCCCAAAAACCATTCTAGCAAAATCTGCCTCCAAAAACCATATAGCGCTTCTTTCCTTCTGACCACTGCCACGTGTCCATAGAGCAGTTTACCACCACATATGGGGTATTTCTGTAAACTGCAGAATCAGAGTAATGTATATTGAGGTTTCAGTTGGCCTAATTGTACCTGGAGATGAGCATAAATAAAACCTCTCTTACTTTTACGTAGGGCTGCTGTGTACAGGAGTATTGGATATACTTGAGTTTACCAGGTGGGCCGAGGGGTGAACCGAGGTTTTGTGTACTGTTTTGTGTACTTTAGCTGATACTTCATTGATTAAAGCCATATCTTGATATTAAAGGGGTTGTCTGGCCAGATATATTAATGACCTATCCTCAGCGCCGTCTCCTCGTCAAACAGCTGATCAGCGGGTGTTCCTTGTGTCGGACCCCCGCAAATAAAATGTTGATGACTTATTCTGAGGATAGGTAATCAATATATATGGCTGGACAACCCCTTTTACCTTTTAAGTACCAGAGTCTATTGAAGATATGATTTTCTAATATACATTAGTTCTTACCCCAGTGTAAAATGGTAATGATATTTTGTTGATTTTAGTACCAAGTTCTACTTATGCTGTGATCGCCCTGTGGCAACTGGTACAAAATAGCTGCCAATATCATGCCCATTCATCCTTGAGTGGTGTCCTCCTGGTGTAAAGTCAGCGCTAGCTCTGCCTTACTGGACGTCTATCAAGGCAGATCGGGAGTACTAACAGAGAGGGCACTGGGAATAGTCACCATGCAGCGCTGCCCATATGAATGCTGATGAGCGGCGCATAGCGGTTTTATAACTTTGTTTTCTATATAATACAAAAAACTGCCCATTTAGGTTGGATTTTACTCTTTTCAATACAAGGGTGAGATCTGTGGAAAATATGCATCAAATCTGCACCAAAAATTGCGAGTAGCACATGCAGTTTTTGCTACAGAAATCTGCACACATTTTTCTGTTTTGCATTTTGCACTTGTGTGCAGGTACCCTTAAAGGGGTTCTTAAATGTTTTGTAAAACAGGGAGCAGTGTAAGGCCCCTTTCACACGGGCGAGTTTTCCGCGCGGGTGCAATGCGTGAGGAGGACACATTGCACCCGCACTGAATCCTGACCCATTCACTTCTATGGTGCTGTGCACATGAGCGGTGATTTTCACGCATCACTTTTGCGTTGCGTGAAAATCGCAGCATGTTCTATATTCTGCGATTTTCACGCAACGCAGGCCCCATAGAAGTGAATAGGGATGCGGGAAAATCGCAAGCATCCGCAATCATGTGCAGATGCATTGCGATTTTCCCGCATGGTTGCTAGGATACGATCGGGATGGGGACCCGATCGTTATTATTTTCCTTTATAACATAGTTATAAGGGAAAATAATAGCATTCTAATTACAGAATGCAATGTTCCCCGGGCTATAGAGGGTTAAAAATAATAAAGAGTTAACTTACCTTCTCCCATTGTACGCGCAGAGCCCCAGAACGTCTTCTCTCTTGATGGTTGGGATGCTTGAGGACCTGTGGTGACGTCACAGGGTCACATGGTCCAATCATATAAGCATTTGAGTGGACCATGTGACCCATGTGATCCTGTGACATCACGGCAGGTCCTTGTTGGATGAAGGACCTGCCATGATGTCACAGGATCACATGGGTCACATGGTCCACTGAAATGCTTCTATGATTGGACCATGTGACCCTGTGACGTCACCACAGGTCCTCAAGCATCCCAACCATCAAGAGAAAAGACGTTCTGGGGCTCTGCGCGTACAATGGGAGAAGGTAAGTTAGCTCTTTATTATTTTTAACCCTCTATAGCCCGGGGAACATTGCATTCTGTAATTAGAATGCGATTATTTTCCCTTATAACTATGTTATAAAGGAAAACAATTACATATACAGAATACTCATCCCGAAACCAGACTTCAGTGATGAAGTCTGACTTCGGGTCTGGGTACCAAGCATGCAGATTTTTTCACGCGCGTGCTAAATGCACTACAAACGTTAGCACACGCGCGGAAAAATCACGGCGATTCCCGCAACGCACCCGCCTCTTATCCGGACGTCAAACATGACGCCTGTGTGCAAGAGGCCTAAAATTAGAAAGAAAAAAAAACGTGATCACCTGTAAAATCTTCCGCCAGGCCTGCACTGCCACTCTGGTCCCCGCTGGACTTGTTTTGAAGACATCACATCTGTGGTTCCCTTAATTGCTACAGTTAATTACTGGCCTCAGAGGTCACATGTGCATGAATGGCATGTCTCCACTGAGGCCAGCGACTGGCTGCAGCTGTCACGGTACAGCACATAAACGTTGCAGACCCAGCAGCGGCTCAGGATATTTTAAACATTCTTTTTAAACTTTACACTGCCCTTGCTCACTGCAAAATTTCACAAAATCTTTGAGAACTGCTTTAAAGAGGGGAATGGTTAGAATATTATTCTTAGGTATTCTTAGGTGCTGTGACACCATGCTGGTGGTTTAAAGGGGTTGTCCGAGTGTTTAAGACTGATGACCTATCCTCAGGACAGGTCATCTGATGGGTGGTAGTCCGACTCCTGGCACGCCCGCCGATGAGCTGTTTGAAGAGGCCGGTGTGCTCTGGTGAGGTCACTGCCCCAATTCATACTTCATACTGTTAAAGTTCTGTTCACTATAACATGTGGCCAGAGCAGTAAGGGCTCTTTCACACTAGCGTTTTTGTTTTCCTGCATAGAGATCCGGATCAGGATTATCCCCATGCATTCTGAATGGAGAGAAATTCGTTCAGGATGCATCAGGATGTCTTCAGTTCAGGACCAGATCGTTGTTTGGCCGGAGAAAATACCGCATCATGCTGCGCTTTTTGCTCCGGCCAAAATTCCTGAACACTTGCCGCAAGGCCGGATCCGGAATTAATGCCCATTGAAAGGCATTAATCCGGATCCGGCCTTAAGCTAAACGTCGTTTCGGCGCATCGCCGGATCCGACGTTTAGCTTTTTCTCAATGGTTACCATGGCAGCCAGGACGCTAAAGTCCTGGTTGCGATGGTAAAGTGTAGTGGGGAGCGAGGAGCAGTATACTTACCATCCGTGCGGCTCCCGGGGCGCTTCAGAGTGACGTCAGGGCGCCCTACACGCATGGATCACGTGATCGCATGGATCACGTGATCCATGCGCATGGGGCGCTCTGACGTCATTCTGGAGCGCCCCGGGAGCGGCACGGATGGTAAGTATACTGCTCCTCGCTCCCCACTTGCGTTCTGACGGATCCGGTGGGACGGAAGTGCCTGCCGGATCCTCAGAACGCAAGTGTGAAAGAGGCCTAAAACATAAAAAAATACATTAGAGTGAAGGGAAGTAGCGGAATAAGATTATTATAGCACAGGAAACTATTTGTCACTGTAATGTGATAAGCATGTGTGATGTATTCTTGGGTGATTTTCAGCATATAGGGTCTACAGTTGTTTTTGTTCACCACGTGCATTTCTTTATGGTTGAATTTCTGGCCTTGCCCAGCAGGGGTCTCCCGTGAATCAGTGGATATGGTGCATTCCCGTTCAGTGCATGCTCAGAACTCAGAATTGGAGCATTTCCTTATCGTCAGCCTCTGTTGAAATTCTTAGAAACATCATTTTATAACCGTTTATTATGTAATGACTTGATCCGGGCTGTACAGCAAATGCTGGAGAAACCATAAGAGAGCCGGTCTTGGACCATTTTTAAGCATGTAATACAAGTTGCATGATCTCGAGAACTGGGCTCTGTCTTACACCGTAAATGAAGAACATTGACGTACACACTGTTGATATGCCATAAATGTCTAGTTGGGAATAACCCTTTCCATTCTATTCTTTTAACTCAGGGCCTTAAAGGGGTTTTCCATTTTCTGTGGCCTTTTAAGCAGGCCCGAACCGGTCCCCCCCACACACACACGCGGCTAGGCTTGCAAAGGGGACCATACTTAGCTCTGCTCTCTGCGTGTCAACATCTGGTTTGATGTGGCCCATTGACGTGACGCAAAGGGGGCGCATCACCTGTGCCACCAGTGATTGGCTGCAAAACTGGATGTTGACACGCATGGACTGGAGCACTACAGCAGCTGGGGAACGAAGGAGTTAGAACCCCGAGGTGGGGAGCCGGTAAATATGCTTCCGTCCACAGGTCCGACCACGTAGGGGTGTCTGCCTGGAGTGACCTGTTGGCGAGTGTAATAAAATATAATGCATATGTAATGCCTTTATGACTTCCAGCTTTGATTTTCTGGCTTCCTGAGTTGTGCATTACTAGGACACCTTTACTCCGAATTGCAGTAGATTGGATATAGCTTTGTCAGGTTAATGTGAAGCACAAATTGATCACATTAGCAGGACTGGCCCAATTTTATGGCCTACTTTTTATTTAAGTTGGCACTAACTGTGTTAGTTGATGGGCACTGCCCTCCATTGTCTATAGCTGTACATCTGGATTTGCAGATGTGCACAGTCTTAAAGGGCTGTTTCACTTCAGCAAGTGACATTTATCATGTAGATAAAGTTAATACAAGGCACTTACTAATGTATTGTGATTGTCCATATTGACTCCTTTGCTGGCTTGATAAATTTTTCAATCACATTATACACTGCTCGTTTCCATGGTTATGACCACCCTGCAATCCATCAGCGGTGGTCGTGCTTGCACACTATAGGAAAAAGTGCCGACCTCTCTGGTGGCCGGGACCGTGGGAGCTCACATAGGCTGGTGCTTTTTTCTATAGCGTGCAACCACTGCTGCTGGATTTCAGGATGGTCGTAACCATGGAAATGAGCAGTGTATAATGTGATGGAATGAGCTGCCGGCAGTAAACTCTTTCCCTCCTCTCAGTAAACTCGCCCCACCCCCCAGTACCTCAACAAAGATGGTGGCGGGGTGCATGCGCAAACTATGAGCCGGCCACCGCTGCCCCCGGAATAGTTCTCTCTCTTCAAAAGAGAAGAGAGTGTATAGAAGGATGCCCCAATCGGGTCCCCCAGCACCTCGACCGGGGCAATATGGCCTCTAATTAAGTTTTACGTTTAATAAAGGTCAGGAGCCCCTACCAATAAAATAAAAAGGCGCATACATGGGCACTGGTTACTGTACTGAAGATCTGCCTTCAGCAAGTAACCATCAGGGACCAATAATAATGGTCCATGATCATGTGGTCTCCATGATATCATATCAAGTTCTAATCAAGTCCAAACTGTATATTCAAACACATCTGGACTCAAATGAAGGTGTAGAACCATCTCAAGGATGATCCGAAGGAATGGACCGCGCCTGAGTAAAATATATGAGTGTCACAGCAAAGGGTCTGAATACTTAGGACCATGTGATATTTCAGTTTTTCTTTTTTAATAAATCTGCAAAAATGTCAACAATTCTGTGTTTTTCTGTCAATATGAGGTGCTGTGTGTACATTAATGAGGAAAAAAATTAACTTAAAAGATTTTAGCAAATGGCTGCAATATAACAAAGAGTGAAAAATTTAAGGGGGTCTGAATACTTTCCGTACCCACTGTATATGAAGACAGGGACTCTCAAGTTAACAATTTAAATAAAACCATATATACTCATTATTTCATCCTATAATAATTTTGCACTCAGCATGCTTACTACACCACTAGATGCATGCTTTAACCCCTTAAGGACACGGCCCTATTTCACCTTAAGGACCAGGCCATTTTTTTGCAAATCTGACCAGTGTCACTTTATGTGGTGATAACTTTAAAACGCTTTTACTTATCCAGGCTATTCTAAGAAAGTTTTTTCGTCACATATTGTACTTCATGACACTGGTAACATTTTGTCAAAAAAGTTCATTTTTTTGTATAAAAAAAATACTAAATTTACCCAAAATTTTGAAAAATTTGCAAATTTTCCAGTTTCAATTTCTCCACTTCTAAAATACATAGTAATACCTCCAAAAATAGTTATTACTTTACTTTCCCCAAATGTCTACTTCATGTTTGGATCATTTTGGGAATGCCATTTTATTTTTTGGGGACGTTACAAGGCTTTGAAGTTTAGAAGCAAATCTTGAAAATTTTCAGAAAATTTCAAAAACCCACTTTTTAAGGACCAGTTCAGGTCTGAAGTCACTTTGTGAGGCTTACATAAAAGAAACCACCCAAAAATGACCCCATTCTAGAAACTACACACCTCAAGGTATTTAAAACCGATTTTACAAACGTTTTTAACCCTTTAGGTGTTCCACAAGAGTTCATGGCAAATGGACATAAAACTTCAGAATTTCGATTTTTTTTTTTTGGCAAATTTTCCATTTGAATCCATTTTTTCCAGGAACAAAGCAAGGGTTAACAGCCAAACATAACCCAATATTTATTGCCCTGATTCTATAGTTTGCAGACACCCCATATGTGGTCGTAAACTGCTGTATCGCCAAAAGGCAGGGCACAGAAGGAAGGGAACGCCATATGGTTTTTGGAAGGCAAATTTAGATTTTTTCTTTTTTATTAGTGATAAATGTGTTTTTTTGTTTTTGCCTTTTTTTTTTTTTTTTACATTTTTTTACTTTTTTTTTTGGACCCAGACCCACTTGGTTCTTGAAGATCCAGTGGATCTGGTGTCTGTATAATACAGTACAGTACATTATATAATGTACTGTACTGTATTTTTTACTTGACACTTAGTCTGATCAGACTTTTGCCATTAGCAAAAGTCTGATCAGACTTCTGTTACCATGGCAAGCAGGACACCTTTGAAGGCGTCCTGTTGCCATGGTTACCCTCCTCCGCTGCTATAACAGAACAGCAGAGGATGGGGAGGGAGGGAAGCTGGGGACTGGAGCTAGGGGGGCTGCACCAGGCACAGCAGCCCTCCACAGCAGCTCCCTCCCTCTTAACCACTTCCATACAGCGGTCCCTACGGACCGCGGCATGGATGGGGTTAATAGGCTGACATTGGCAATGTGCTGACACTCTGCTTGCCACGCTCGGCCATCCTGAAAATCAGGGGGGCGGGCAGAGGATCATGCGCCCGCTCCCCCCCCTCCCCGCACCGCCCATCACAATGAGGGCACGGGGGGGGGGGTGTTTGGGAGGTAATAGGAATACAAAAAAAACATTTGGCAGCATTTTAAAGTATCTGATCCCCGCGGTCAGATACATCGCAGATCGCTGCAAACCGCAGGTCTGAATTAACCTGCGGTTTGCAGCGATCGCCGATGCGGGGGGGTCACAGGACCCCCCTCGGCATATGAACATGGTTCCTGCTGCACGATCGCAGCAGGAATCATGTTTCTATCTCGATTATTTTTTTTTTTTACAGTAGATTTAATTTAGGGCGTATGGGTACGCCCTGTGTCCAAGGACTCGTACATTAGGGCGTACCCATACGCCCTCTGTCCTTAAGAGGTTAAGGGATCTAGTTTTCAAAATTGGGTTATTTATAAGGGTTTTCTATCATTTTGCAGCTCAACGCCATTACATGTGTGCAATGGGGCCTGAACCATTTTCATTTTATTATCTGAAAGGCCCCAGGTGCTCCTTTATGTTTGGGCCCTACCGTGTGTCAAGATATAAGATTAGGGCCACAATGGGGATATTTCTGAAGACAGGAGACATGAGGGGATACATTTTGGGGTGTACTTCTTCATTTTCATGTGCTCTGTAGAAAAAAACAGTATTCGCTTTTGTGTAAAAAATGAAAAATGTTTTAGATTTTTTCGCCTGCTTAACATTAATTTCTGCAAAAAACTAGGGGTCTAAAAGCTCACTAAACCCCTAGATGAATACCTTAGGAGGTCTAGTTTTCAAAATGGGGTCATTTATAGAGGTTTTCTATTTTTTTGGCAGCTCAATGCCATTGCAAGTGTACAATGGGGCCTAAAACATTTTCAAGTAAATTTTGTGTTCTGAAAGCCACTGGGTGCTCCTTTATGTTTGGGCCCTGCCGTTTGTCAAGACATAAGATTTTGGCCACAATGGGGATATTTCTGAAGACAGGAGAAATGGGGTGATACATTTTTGGGGTGTACTTCTTTATTTTCATGTGTTTTGTAGAACAAAAACTGTCTTTAAATTGACAAAAAACTAGGGGGTAAAAAAACTTATTACACCCATAGATGAATACGTTAAGGGGTCTAGTTTTTAAAATGCGGTCACTTTTGGGGGGGTTATATTATTCTGACACTTATAAGCTTCGGCAAACTTGACTTGTTGCAGGAAAAAATATGTACTTAAATATGTACTAAAATGGTAAGTCTCCAAAATAAAAAAAGTAAATTTTTTTGTAAGTGCAGCCAAAATAAAGTAAAGATGTGTAAATATATTTCTGATAAAAATGTTTAATAGTATGTATGTATGTGAAATATTGCAGGTGAAAATAGAAAAATATGCCAATTTTTACAAATGTTCATAGATTTTTTTTGTTTTTTAATAAAGATACGCATATTTTATCGGTAAAATGTTACCACCTAAGTAAAGTACAATATGTGACGAGAAAACAATGTCAGAATTACTTTGATGTGCAAAACCTTTACAAAGTTATTCTCTGCTAAAGTGACTCATGTCAGATTTCCAAAATCTGGCTTGGTCATTAAGGCCCAAACAGCCTAGGGGTTAATGTCTCTGTTATATGTATATGAGAATAATCTGTATTTATATAGCGCCACCATATTCCTCAGCGCTTTACAAATTCAGAGGGTTTATGTACAAAACATAAGACATTACAACGTAACTGGCTAATATACAGCTGAAACACTAGCTATGTGAGAATTGGTACATATGCAGGAGACTGTTGGGTACCGCGTGGTGTCACGTGTTATAGGGAAGGGGAAATGCATTACAGTTTTATTGCTTGCACTAAACAAAGATTGGCACGGCCTGCATGTAAGCTGCTAAGATTCAGCCGGTTGCTAAGTGGTGCTGTTGATTTAACCACAAAAATAATCCTCCTCCCTGTTTTGCAGCGGGATATTATCTGTCTGATCAGTCAGCCAAGAATGATGTGGGAGCTTCTGTGTGTCACTCCTTCTCTGCCCCTGCGTGCATCCCGCACAGTTATGTATTCATTTCAGCTCTCGTTAATTATAGCACTTTTTTAAATTAACATTGTATAGAGCAGGGGTGACATTTTGCAGATCTGGTGTGGGGCAGATGCAAGGGGTATTCCAGCACAGCGTCAGCAGGAGGTAGGATGCAGCGGGGGTTCAGCAAGGTGGATATAAGCGTCTTTATTTTTTTTAAACATTGGATGACTTTTAAATTTTTGTATTGAAATGCCCCTTTAACCTTACCCTGCTCCTGCTTACTAATGGCAGTGTTAGGAATTTTCATCCAAAATCAGGCTTACCCATCATATTGGATGTGTTCGAATGCGGTGGGATTTCTCACATGGGTTCTTTCTTCAAGATTTTCCCCATTCCATTGCTTTGCCAAAACGTATATTCTGTATATTCTCTGGTCAGCTTAATAGCGAAAGATGACATTTTTGTTTCAGATAGCAAGAATGGAAGTGTACCCAAAATAAGAGCCAGTTCACACTAAGTTTTTTGGCACTGATTTTGGAGCGTTTCTGCCTCAAAATCTGCTCCAGAAAACGTCTCAAAACAGCCTCCCATTTATTTCAATGGGAAGTAGCACTTGCTTCCGACAAAAAACGGATGCAGCGCTGGAGATCAGCTGAGCATCACCCTCATCCTGGGTCAGGCAGGTAACCATCTATTCTTTATTGCAGGGGGATCAGATTTGTTCGGTTTCCTCCTGAAACTGAACAACCTTTTTAAGGGTACAGCGAAATGGTCAGGTTTTGAAAGCCAAAATCAGGAGTGGATCATGAAAGGAGAGAAAATATAAAGGACAGATACAACTTCTCCTATTTTATTATTTCACTCCTGGTTTTGGGCTTCCAAAAGTCCATGCAGAAACCTGCCCCTGTGGCTGTACCCTAAGTATACCACTTAGGGTACTTTCACACTTACGGCAGTGTGCAGGGTCGGTGCAAGGATTTTTGCCGCCCTAGTCAAAAGAAAAGTTTGCCTCCCCGCCTCCCCCATGTGACATCACAATGCCCCACCCATATGATCTGCCATATTAAAGGGGTCCTGCAGCTTATTTAAACTGATGATCTATCCTCTGGATAGATCATCAGCATCTGATCGGCAGGGGTCTGACACCTGGGACCCCCACAATCAGCTGTTTGAGAAGGCAGCGGCGCTGGCATTGACGTCACGACTTGTATCACTGGCCTGGGTGGAGCTAAGCTTCATTCAAGTGAACAGAGCTTAACCCCGCAAAGGCCAGTGATACTAGTCGTGAGGTTACTGCACCTGCGGTAAACAGCGAGAGGGCTGAGGCATTACTGCCAGCGCCGCTGCCCTCTCAAACAGCTGATCTGCGGGGGTCCGCAGGGAGAAGAAGAGCCAGGGAGAAGAAGCTCCAGTTCTCGCGGGATTCGCGAGAACTGGAGCGATTTCATCCATCCTGAGCCGGCGCCATCTTGGATTCCCGCGACGAGCATCGGAGCAGCGTGAATGCTCGCCGCGGGAATCCAAGATGGCGCCGGTTTAGGATGGATGAAATCGCTCCAGTTCTCGCGAATCTCGTGAGAACTGGAGCTTCTTCTCCCTGGCTAAGAGCGGAGCGCGCTGATTGGATGCGCTCCGTGCCAGGGAGAAGAAAGACACGCCCAGGAGAACTTTTGCAGGCCCTCCCAGTTGAGCCGAATGGCTCATTAGCATGGAACGCGGGAAATATTGCGGGGGGCACCGCGGACAAACGGGGGCACATAGTGAATAAAGATCAACTGATTAAGCACCACGGGGGACAGGCAAGTGAGGGTATATCTCTATTTTAACTTGCATTTTCAGGTGAAAGGTCCTCTTTAAATAAACTGCAGAACCCCTTTAACTAACGCCAGTTCTCTCTCCCCCCCCCCCTTGTCATTCTCTCCCCCCCCCCTTGTCATTCTCTCCCCCCCCCTTGTCATTCTCCCCCCCCTTGTCATTCCCCCCCCCCCTTGTCATTCTCCCCCTTGTCATTCCCCCTTGTCATTCTCTTTCCCTTTTGTGTCACTCCCCCCCCCCCTTGTCATTCTCTTTACTCCCCTCGTTATTCTCTTTCCCTTTTGTGTCACTCTTCCCCCCCCCCCCTCCCCTTGTCATTCTCTTTGTCCCCCTTGTCATTCTTGTCCCCTTGTCATTGTCCCCCTCCCCTTGTCATTCTCTTTCTCCCCCCCTCCCTTCGCTACCTCTAGTGTAGCGTGGCCGAGCGCTGAATGGTCCATTCAGAATGCATTAGGATAAAACTGATCAGTTCTTTTCCGGTATTGAGCCCTGAGAACGGAACTCAATGCCGGAAAAGAAAAACACTAGTGTGAAAGTACCCTTAGATGTAGCAGTTGTAACCAAATCCTGGTCCATGAGGCGACCCGAAGGCTCCTTTGCCAGATAAGTCTACTTTTACATCTGCGGCAGGGTGTTCTGACCGGCTCTTTCGGCAGAGAATGCCTGAAATCGAACAGACCAAAACCCCTGCGTGCAGAGTTTTTTGTCTGGCCGACTCTCAGCAAATTTGATGGGTAGTGGCTAGAGATGAGCGAACTTTTAAAAAAAGTTTGGCGTTCGGGTTGTGGTAATCGCCGCATCCTGTTATGGATTCCACTACCGCGGACTATCCCGGCATATGGAATCCATAAGGGGCGGCTTCCACGAACCCGAACTGTTGAACAGCCGAAGGACCTGGGGTGACGTCACCGTCATGTGATCAGTGCAGGGGGCGTGGCTCAGCACGGGATCAAATCCAGATTTACTAAGTTACTAAGACAATCGATCAAAAAATAAAAAAGTTATGGCTCTCAGACTATGGAGACACTGAAACATAATTTTTTTGGTTTAACAAATGCTATTATTGTGTAAAATTTAAAAGAGAAAAAGTATATATATTAGGTATTACCACGTCCGAAACGATCTGTTCTGTAACATGTCACATTACCTAACCCCTCAGATGAACTCTGTAAAAATAACTAAATAAAAATTGCTAAGACAACCAATTTTTTGGTCACCTTGCCCCATAATGTGTTATAATGAATGATCAAAAAATCACATGTACCCAAAAATGGTACCAATAAAAATGTCAACTCTTCCTGCTAAAAACAAGCCCCTGCACAAGACGATCGGCAGAAAAATAAAAAAATATGGCGTTCAGAAAATGGAGATACAAAAACAGAGATTTTTTTTTAATGCTTTATTATGTAAAACTGAAACAAACAAAGAAAGTAGACATATTTGAAATCATTGCGTCTGTAACAACCTACTCTATAAAAAAAGCCCATGATCTACCCTGTCAGATGAATGTTGGGAAAAAAATAAAAACTGTGCCAAAACAGCCATTTTTGGTTACCTTGCCTTTCAAAAAACGTAATATAGAGCAATTAAAAATCATATGTACCCCCAAAATAGTACCAATAAAACTGGCACCTTATCCCCTAGTTTCCAAAATGGGGTCACTTTTTGGGGGAGTTTCTACTGTAAGGTTGCAGCAGGGGGGCTTCGAATGGGACATGGCATCTAAAAACCAGTCCAGCAAAATCTGCTTTCCAAAAACCATATGGCGCTCCTTTTCTTCTGCGCCCTGCCGTGTGCCCTTACATCAGTTTACGACAACATGTGGGGTGTTTATGTAAACCGCAGAACCAGGGTAATAAATATTAAGTTTTGTTTGGCTGTGAACCCTCGATGTGTTAAAGCAAAAAATGGATTAAAATGGAAAATCTGCCAAAAAAGTGAAATTTAGAAATGTAATCTCCATTTTCCTTTAATTCTTGTGGAACACCTAAAGGGTTAACAAAGTTTGTAAAATCAGTTTTGAGTAACTTGAGGGGTGTAGTTTCTACAATGGGGTCATTGTAGGTTTCCACTATGTAATCCCCACAAAGTGACTTCAGACCTGAACTGGTCCTTAAAAAGTGGGTTTTGGAAATTTTCTTAAATAATTTAAGAATTGCTTCTAAAATTCTAAGCCTTCTAAAATCCTAAAAAAAAAAAAAAATGACATTTACAAAATGATGCCAACATAAAGTAGACGTGAGGAATGTTAAGTAATAAATGAAAATTGCAAATGTTTCAAAATTTGGGGTAATTTTTTTTTTTATAAATAAAGGTGAAATATATTGAAGTACAATGTGTCACGAGAAAACAGTCTCAGAATGGCTTGGATAAATAAAGTGTTCCAAAGTTATTAGCACATAAAGTGACACGTCAGATTTGCAAAACATGGCTCGGTCAGGAAGGGCGTAAATGGCCCGGATGGGAAGTGGTTAAAGGGGTTGTCTGGGTTCGGACATATTCTCATTTTCACCTAGGCAGCCCCCCTGATAGGAGCATCGGAGCATTTCATGCTCCGATGCTCTCCCTTGCCCTGCGCTATATTGCGTAGGGCAAGGGCTGTTTTATTTTTTAAACTGCTAGGCGGAGGCTTCACCCATTGACTCACTGTATTTAGGGACAAATCAGTTTTTTTCTGTTCTGATTTCACACAACCGCATCCTAACGGAACGGATGCATCCTGATGTACAAAATCAAAACGGATCCGTTTAATTAGGAATTAACAACACAAGTGTGAAAGTAGCCTAAGGTAAAAGCCGTCTGAACAAGTACTGGCATTGTCAACAAATAAACTGTATGTTGTAAGGAGGGAACTGGGGAATGCTTCAGTCATCCATCTCATTGATGAAAATGTTTGAAGGCAGCAGATCATGTAGTCACATCGTACATATTCTTTAAACTTCTTTTGATCTTAAACCGATTTTGAGTGAACCAGAGTACAATAGCAGCAAGGAGCTTTTTCACAACTTCAGAAAGGAGAGATGGCAAATTGTTGTTTTATTCAACATTTTATCCTCTATGTGCCTGGATGTAAATTTATAGAGGAGGGAATGCTTCAGTCATCCATCTCATTGATGAAAATGTTTGAAGGCGTCAGATCATGTCTTCCATCTGGGCTTACAATTTGGTGCCAGCAGGAACCTAGCCTGAGGACAGATTATGGGATTTTATGACAAGAAGGGATTTCAAATCCGTATGGAGAAAACCAACAATCGTATGAAGGCCAACATGGATTCCCATTTAAATTATGAGTCGCAGAATTGATGTGGTTTTCATGTGAATTTGGTGCAGAATAATTCCTGGTAGGGTACTTTCACACTAGCGTTAGTGTGATCCGTTGTCGGAGCTGCCAGCCGGATCCGCCGTTCAGTGTGACAACTGACAGCATTTGTAGACGGATCCGGGTGCGCTAGAAAAACAGTTAACCCTTTGTGACAGAACGGCTCAATATTTGTAATTAAGACCAATTGAAAAAATTATTTTTATCCCAAAATGAGTAAAGTGCAATCATGAAGACAAATTGACCCCGAAGGTGTAGATGGCCTTTATATAATAACCTTAAATGTAAATAAAAAAAGAGAGTATATAATGGAACGATAAATCTAATGTCTTCTGCTTTGTTTGTCTAGTGAAGTTCAGTCCACTGTTTGCTGTTATCAGCCACTTCAGGCTGCGGATAGGCTGGCTTTAGTGCTTTCAGTAGGATTACTGACAAGACAGCGGTTACTGTTATATCTCACTTATCTCCTGGTCTGAGAACCTCCACGTGTGAATGAGTCTTCAGCTCTTTTTCTTATCTGCACTTTTGCCATAGGTTTAGCTTATTGCTGATTCTATATATGACTCTATCTAGAATCTGTTACAAGAGGAACACCTTAGCGGTAGTGCTAAATGACAAAACAAGGGGAAAGGACCAGCTCCGTATAGAAACCTTGATGGCTCATGCTTTTGTGTTAATGTTTTTTTTTAATTTGCTTGGAAGAGGGAAAGGGCTTATGCTGGATTATGGAACCTTCACAAACCTGACGTAGAATTGTTTGTGGACTTGTTTAATGCATAGTTCTCTTCCTTATTCTTCAAGACCACACAGGCCTTTAAGCTGTATGCCAGCCTTCATATCATGTCATGCCACAGCAGGAACTTCAGGGAAGACTGAAAAACCAGCTTTCCAGCTTTGGCCAATAGACGGGGCTTATTCTATTGATGTAAATCAGACAGTCTGTAAAGATTCAGGGCAGTGTTGATTAGAACAAATCTCTGATATGATTCCCCATAAGTTATAGATCTGTCATCAATGTGTCTATCTCTTTCACGTTCTCTCCCTCCGGATGTATGGATAGATGGGGTTTTCTTTAGTGTGTTTTCTAGTGCATTGGTCCCCAACCTTTTTTGCACCAAGGACCAGTTTAACGCAAGACAATTTTCCCTGGGCCCGGGTGGGCGTTCTGGGGCGGGGCTTGGGGTGGTCGGCGCTGACTGATTCACGCGCTTAATAAAACACAAGGTGCATATTCAAATATATAACACTATATAACCTCCAATGCCTCAGATCAACCCCCCAACCTTCAGCCAGCCATCAGCCCCCCCCATGTCAGCCAGCCATCAGCCCCCCATGTCAGCCAGCCATCAGCCCCCATGTCAGCCAGCCATCAGCCCCCCATGTCAGCCAGTCATCAGCCCCCCATGTCAGCCAGCCATCAGCCCCCATGTCAGCCAGCCATCAGCCCCCATGTCAGCCAGCCATCAGCCCCCCATGTCAGCCAGCCATCAGCCCCCCATGTCAGCCAGCCATCAGCCCCCCATGTCAGCCAGCCATCAGCCCCCCATGTCAGCCAGCCATCAGCCCCCCATGTCAGCCAGTCATCAGCCCCCCATGTCAGCCAGCCATCAGCCCCCATGTCAGCCAGCCACCAGCCCCCATGTCAGCCAGCCATCAGCCCCCCATGTCAGCCAGGCATCAGCCCCCATGTCAGCCATCAGCCCCCATGTCAGCCATCAGCCCCCATGTCAGCCATCAGCCCCCCATGTCAGCCATCAGCCTCCCATGTCAGCCATCAGCCCCCATGTCAGCCATCAGCCCCCATGTCAGCCATCAGCCCCCCATGTCAGCCATCAGCCCCCATGTCAGCCATCAGCCCCCATGTCAGCCATCAGCCCCCATGTCAGCCATCAGCCCCCATGTCAGCCATCAGCCCCCATGTCAGCCATCAGCCCCCATGTCAGCCATCAGCCCCCATGTCAGCCATCAGCCCCCATGTCAGCCATCAGCCCCCATGTCAGCCATCAGCCCCCATGTCAGCCAGCCTTTAGCCCCCATGTCAGCCAGCCTTTAGCCCCCATGTCAGCCAGCCTTTAGCCCCCATGTCAGCCAGCCATCAGCCCCCATGTCAGCCAGCCATCAGCCCCCCATGTCAGCCAGCCATCAGCGCAAATAAAATAAAAAAAAACACTTACCTCTCCTGCTCCTGGACGCCACCACTGCTCACCATCGCGATCCTCTTCATCCTGCTGTCGGCTGTGTATTGCTGGCGCGGCGCACAGTGTCACAGTGCGCCCTCACTCAGTGCGCAGCCCTGCACAGCCGACAGCCGAGCCGAGGACCAGGAAGCGGTGAGCACAGATCCTTCACCGCTTCCGGGTCCTCCATAATGGAAGCGCTTCATTAGTACCACGTTAAAGACGGCCCTGATTGCCGCGGCCCGGCAAACAATCTTCCAGGGCCCGGTCCTGGGCCGCGGCTCGGTGGTTGGGGACCGCTGTTCTAGTGGATCAGTATACATTTACTGTACATAATAAACTTAAACTCTCCACATAATAAACCCTAAGGTAGCCTTGGATGCTGTCCTTGATTGACTTGGATATCGTCCCTAAGGGTGCTATTTACGCAGCTGTTAGCAGTCGTGAGTACCGCTCGTGATTTTCAGTTAATTAGCGGGCCACACTTGGTCTTGCAGAAAGATTGGCAGGTTCAGGTGCCCCTCCAGTGTGGTCGCTCCTGTGTAAGAGCACCTTTTAGCGTGAACAGATTCAAAAAGGGCCCATAGCCTGTAAGATTTTGGTGCCCGCATTAGCGATTACTTACCCGATGAACGAACGTTTGCTTATACATCGAGTCATCGCCAGCCCCTTTACGTGGGCCAATCATCGGGAACGAGCGTTAATACTAACATTCTTTAGTATTGCCCTGACAATTGACCCATGTAAAGGGGTCTTAAAGGGGTCTATCATGTAGAGAAAGTTAATACAAGGCACTTACTAATATATTATTATCCATATTGCCTCCTTTACTGGCTTGATTTGTTTGTCCATCACATTATACACTGCTTGGTCCCATGGTTACAACCACCCTGTAATCCATCAGCAGTGGCCACACTTGCACACTGTAGGAAAAAGTACTGGGCTCTCCAGTGGCCGCCACTGTGGGAGCGCACATAGGCCGGCACTTTTTTTTATAGCGTACAAGCACGGCCACCACTGCTGGATTTCAGGGTGGTCTGTAACCATGAAAACAAGCAGTGTATAGTGTGATGTAAAATTGAATCCAGCCAGTAAAGGAGGCAATATGGACAGTCACAATACATTAGTAAGTGCCTCGTATTCACTTTCTCTACATGATAAATGCCACTTGCTGAAATGACACAATCCCTTTACGGTTAGGGTTTGTCGTCAGGAGAGTGAAAGGAGTATTATAGCCCAATAAAAAAGCTGTTCTGTGACCTGCAAATGGTTTGAGCATGAACTGCTTGTTTGCAGTGTTGCCAGAGCATCTCAATGGGATTAAAAATAGGAGTTTGACTCCAAAACCTTACAGGCTATGGGCCCTTTTGGGGGCAGTTTTTCTTATTGCATGCTACACATTTTGGGCCTAAAATAATTTTTTCAATTGATCTACTAAAAATTTTCAACAGTATTTCTCTGCTTTCGGTTTGAGTTCATTTGCGGAAATAGCAGGCTGTCTGCTTTATACTCGAGCTGCTCTGACGTCTGGATCTGTAGCCCTTATCTCTGAACTCCTGACAGGTCGTAAACACTAATTTAGGGTAAATGCACACGATCAGGATTGGGTGTGGATTTTCAGCGCGGATTTGCATGCGGAAAATCCGCACCGTAGGTCATGTACGGTACATTGTATTCTATGAGAATTTGAAATTCTCATGCACACGATGCGGATTTTTTCTGCACTGATATTGACCTATGGTGCGGATTTTTCCTGAATTTTTTTTTTTCCTGACTGGATTTTCTCCATTCATCAAATCCGCATGCAAATTTACACATAAATCCGCACCAATTGATGCGGATTGACCACACGGATTTCCCTGCGAACACATACGGATTTCAGTGCGTATTGTCCACACATAGATCCTGAACGTGTGCATATTTAAGTATAATGATTGTTTAAAAGTTGGTAGGAAAGTACAGATAACGAGAGATCCAGCTGACAAAGCAGTTTTCTGCCGAATTTTCTGTGAAGCAGAGAGCCTGCTAGCTGGCAAATGCATTCAAACCAAAGCTGTTGATAATTTTTAATAAAAAATGTGTACTTTTTTTTTTTTAGCAAATGTGTGACAAGCCTATATGTTCTTTTTGGTCAGAAGTGGTTTGCAACTTGCAACTCTTCCATGGATGCCAATTAGGCCCAGTGTCTTTGTTATTGTTGACTTTTGTACATTGAACTTAATTGAGGCAAGTTAGGCCTAAAGGTCTTGAGATATTCATTAGATGTTCATTTGGGTTCTTTTGTGACCTCCTTGACGAGTTGATGTGCTCCTTGGTGACGTTTTTGTAGGCCACCCACTCATGGAAGGTTCACCACTGTTCCAGGATTCCTTTATTTGTGGATAATAGCTCTCAGTGTGGTTCGCTGGAGTCCAAGAGCCTTTTCAATGGTTTTGTTTTGCACCTGTATTTGAATCTCTTTAGAACATGGCATCATACTGTGTTTTGGGACCTTCTGGCCTTCTCCACATTGCCAATCAGTGATGTAAGTGATGTTTAGATTCAGTAAGTCTGGCAATAATCAGGCCTGGGCATGACTGCCGAGGTTGAACTGAATTTGGTAGCTCAAGGTCCTTTTACACAGACTTTTCAGTCAATTATTAGGAACAAACCAAAAGTTCAAGATAATTACCTGACTGTCAGCCAAAATGAATGCTACATTTAGATGCAGCAATCTCTTATACTGTATGGAGACAAGGCATAGCTACAGCAATCACTTGTCCCTATTGAAAATCATTGTTCCTGGGCAGCAAATACTTGTCTACACAGGACGTTCTACTGCATCTGAAAGACACGATCACCCAATGAACGAGTCTCATTCATCAGGTGGTCGCTGGCATCTTTTACACAGGCCAGTTATCGGGAACGAGCATTTCTACAAACGCTTATCCTAGATAATTTACCTGATTATTGGTGCGTGCAAAACAACCTTCTGGGGGAAAATTACTAGTACTTTTTATGGTAGAGCCAGGTATGGCTGGAAAGTATTTTTCCATCACTAAATAAAATAATTTGTTAACAGCATTTTGTTTTACTTGTGCCATCTTTGTCTAATATTAAAAGTAGTTTGATAACCTGAAACAAAAATAAAAGAAATAACCAGGCATGGGATTCTGCCAGTTCCCTCTATGTCTCCGGATCTGGTTGTTAAAGTTACAAGTGAATCGGAGAACTGTGTTACCGGTTGAGTCCCGATCCGGTGCTCTGGCGGTGGCAGGGCAGCTGGAGATGTTCGCTTCCATTGCTTGGTGTATGTAAACATGTGTTGTAACGCTGTGTGTCCGCCGTTGTGTAGGGAACCTGTTAAAAATTTTAATCCCACCCCTTGTTTTAACACAATAAACATTGTACTATATGATGTATGAGAACACATTACTGGGTTTTTCTAGCTTTACCTAAACTTTTGATTAGGTCCCGGAATGTGCTCCAACGTTAGTAAGAAATCCACTCGCCCTGCTGCTTGGTTCCAGTGCTGAGGCTCCGTTCAGCATTACTTCCAGTCCCTGGGCTGTCAACTTCCGGACTGCTCACATGTACTGTTACAGCCAATCACTGGTCTCAGTGGTGCACATGACCAAGCAGTGATCTTTACCACTGAAGACAACGAATGGTTGCAGTCAGGTCTGAAGAATCAGAGTTGAAGCTCGTTTTGGGTAGACTCTGTAGAAATGTACCTGCTCCAGGAAAAAGCACACTACAGGAAAAAGCTGTAGCGTGCAAGCACGACCACTGCGGCTGGATTGCAGGGTGATGGTAACCATGGAAATGAACAGTGTATAATGTGATGTAAAAATAAATCCAGCCAGCAAAGGAAGCAATATGGACAATCACAATACATTAGTAAGTGCCTTGTATTACCTTTCTCTACATGATAAATGTAATTTGCTGAAGTGAGACAACCCCTTTAAGTATATTTGTTTTACAGTTATTAAATGCATAGTGCATTGCATATTCACTTACAGGAATTTAGAAAAATTCAGGAATTTTAGAAATTGGATTCCAATAAATTTTTTCAAAATTTCTGGAATTTCTGAATTTGTCTTCCAGTAAATGCAGTAAGTGGTTTAACTTTTATCTTAGTAGCCTGATTACTTAAATGTAAGTAAGAAAACATCAGATGTTACCGTTTTACTACATTAAGTTTGTTATTACTAAGTTACTGGTCATTTATAAAGGAGTTAGTGCTGGAGTCGGAGAGTAAAAAAAACTAGGAATTGGATTCAGAACTTTGGCGTACCAACTCCAAAGCCCTGGTTGCAGTGGTACACATGGCACTGTCTGGAAGTCTACAGATGAGTGAATTTTTTATTTTTGGTAGAGCACACTACAGGGCATAATTAAAAAGTAAGGTAAAGCTGGAAATCTCTTTTAAAGGGTTTCTGTCACCAGATTTAACCCTATGAAGTTAGCTGACATTAGCGATGTGCTAATGTCAGCTAAACCTAACTAGCCTATTCTTACTTTTCTCAGTGCCTGCATTAACCTAAAAATCGAACTTTTATAATATGCTAATGAGGCTCTGGGAGCAGGGGGGGCGTTGTTCCTGCTCCTAGAGCCTCCATTCTCCCACCTTGGTCTCCTCCCTCCAAGTCTTGATTGACAGGGCCAGGCAGCGCTTGCGTCCGTCTGCCATCCCTGTGCTCGGATGTAGTCTCGTGCCGTTCTGAACTCAGCGCAGGCGCGGTGAGGAACCTGGCAGCCGACGAGCGTCTTTCCCTCACCGCGCCTGCGCTGAGTTCAGAACGGCGCGAGATTTCATCCGAGCACAGGGTTGGCAGACGGACGCAAGCGCTGCCTGGCCCTGTCAATCAAGACTTGGAGGGAGGAGACCAAGGTGGGAGAATGGAGGCTCTAGGAGCAGGAACAACGCCCCCTGCTCCTAGAGCCTCATTAGCATATTATAAAAGTTCGATTTTTAGGTTAATGCAGGCACTGAGAAAAGTAAGAATAGGCTAGTTAGGTTTAGCTGACATTAGCACATCGCTAATGTCAGCTAACTTCATAGGGTTAAACCTGGTGACAGAAACCCTTTAAGCCAAATTATTATTATTTTTTAACTATTCGGGATGATGTAAAAATAATGAATACCTTTATTTAATCCCCTGGGATTCCTATTCCGATGCTTCCCCCCTGGTGTCTGTACTGCTTAGGACTTCCTTAATTATTTTACCATATTCTGATAATTTTTTTAAACATTTGAAGTGGCTGGAAAATAATAATCCTTGGTCGTTTAGGCCGGGAAAATAAATACCCATTGTAGTGTACCATGGAGTAAATCTAAAAGGGAATATTTGTAGCCGAAAAGTCCAAAAGTGGTTGTGAGTGGAAAAAAAAATCTAAAGTTTTCACAATCTTGTGCCTTCCTATTTTAGGTTAGCTAAATCATCTGAGTTTATGTCGTCCAACAAAGGTGCATTTGACGGATTCTTAGCTTGAGGCAAGATGTTTCATGAAACCGGTTTTTAACCTCTTCTGTCCCTGCTTTAGATGGGGAGAAGAGAGGACATCTTCAGGTCACGAGCAGAGCTGTAGACTGTTATTTTGGAGTTAATTACTAGAAAACAGGGAAATCGTTTAAAGAATGGAGTTTTTCGATGCTGCCTGTGTTCACGTTCTTTGTTGAAGCAGTAGCAGTAATCCGTAGATAAAATAAAGATGCCCCTATCTAGCAGCATTAAAAGCAGCCTTGTGGGTGGAGAAAGCTGCAGTTTTTTTTTTCACCCTGCTCGTGTTGTTATTTGGCATCCTTCCATTTTTCTGCACTTCTGGTACCCGACTGGTAAGACCTGAAACTTGCTGTTTAACAAGTGCCCGTCGCCAAGACAGTTGGTACACGCGATCAGCACTGCTACGTCTTCCCCCAGGAGCAGGTCAGTGTCGGCTGTGCTGCAAAGCAATCAGACTCCTTAATCACGCACACTGAGCTTGTTTGACGGCAGCTGTGTCAGTGCTCGACACTCTGGCTTCCAAAAGTACAACATGTTTACAGGCGGCGCACAATCAGATTAAGTTGGCAGCCTCTTCCTTCCTCTCTCTGTAAGTGGCTTTCATTTTCGTGTGTTGATCTCCATGAAAAATCTCCTCGCTCGTTTCCTTTTCATGATCTCCCCCCATGGACTGCTTCCATGTGGCCTTTATTTTTATTGTTAGTTGCTAACGCAGGAGTGCAAGTGAGCGACGTAATGGTTGGAGAAGAGGGGGAAGTGGCTTTTTGTCATTTGTGAATTTCCTTCTCTGAATGCTGCACACAATAACAGGCTCCGAACTGGCCTGCATACACAGCATTGTTGGTGGCGATGCACTGATGTGCGCCTCGCACACTTAACTGTCGAGGGGGCACTGCTTTGTACACTGCCTGCCGGAACGGAGCCGCGTGCAGGCTGAATTAACTGACATCAGCCGTGCCAGAGAGCCTGGTGTTTACTGGAGAGCTGCTTCGTCCATGCGCTGGTGCCTTCACCTGTGCCAAATTTAGTAGGCCACGGCTCGTACACTGGCATAGTAGTCTGTAGCTGCTGTTAACTACTTCATGACTGGTACTGCTTCCACTGAAATCCTTGTTTTATTACCTATAAATATGTCGGTACATTTGCTTTTTGAAATGTTTGTGTCTGTCTGACTGTCAGAAATTTCTTTTCATCAGTCACTATGGCTTTTTATATTTTACCGTGTATTGGTTTGTTTCTGGAATCATTTGCTTGTGCAAAAAATTTTCAACCTATATGATATGTTCTAGATTATGCTCTAAATGTGATTTATTTATTTTTTGTTTTTTTAAGAATAGGATTTTAGTGTACAAGCATTATTGATTGGTTGATTTTTTTCCCTTTGCAATAAGCGATATTCGGATCTTGCCCATATTGCATTTCCAAGAGTCCACAACAGTGATGGGCCATGTAACTTTCTCTGGTTTTTAGATTTTGTTGCGTTTCTGCAGTTATATGGAATCACTCCATAGTTCCATAACCGTTCCCTGGCACCATCATTAATTTTGAGTGGATGTTGTTGTCCCCCTAAACGCTCACCTTTTGGTTTGCTTGTGCGGTCAGGTCCTGAGTGATCAAATGGCCGCCCATGGCTGTGTAAATAATTTGGTCATTAGGTCCTCATTTTTGTCTAAATGTAGAATTACTGCTCGTGTGTGTGTGGCGCTAAATTTACTGCCCATGGATGGAGCCATTGTACGGCTGACAGCGATCACATCCAATTCTTGGGCAAAAGCCTTTCTATAGGTCATGAGATTGAGCCATTTAGCCTATTAGTCCTGGTACCAAAGCTATGAGTAGAGTATTAGTTGCTTCATATGTTTGAAAAACAAATTGTGTGCGAACTGGAATTATGTAATTTTATATTCATGTGCATATAATATCTAGCAGTGATTGCCTGAACTTAGCCTTAAAGGGGTTGTCCACCTTTTATGAAGTGATGGCCTGTCCTCAGGGTAGTCCATCACTAGATGATCCGGGGGTCCGAAACCCCACACCCATTCTGATCAGCTGTTCAGCAGTAGCTCCGGTGACAGAAGCAGACATCTCCATCTCCTTTAAAGTGGACTGTAGTGGACAAGTCAACCATGGCAAATGTTTCCACAGGTAAAAATCTGCAGCAGAAATCTTAGTCTGATCCTTGGGTTTCTGCCACAGTTTTGCATTTTGCACCATGGCTTTTGCCCCATTCACTAGGGCTAAACGACATGCGGACACCTGCCAAGGGTCTTTGCAAGAGCGTGCCAAGAACAGACATTTCCCTTCTTGACCCAATTTGAAAATCGTAGCAGAAATCATCTGTGGCCATATGGACGGCAGCATGGATTCCCATTTAAGAGGTAATTCCTGGGCGGATTCTACACCAATTTTCGACGTGGAAATCTGCACACAAAATCCACAAAATGAATAAGCCCTTCTATTCTCCTTAAGGTGCTTTCACACTAGCATTTTTACTTTCCGTCCTAGAGGCTCTAGGACGGAAAGATACTGATCAGGATTATCCCAATGCATTCTGAATGGAGAGAAAGGATTCATCAGGATGTCTTCAGTTCAGTCTTTTTGACTTTTCGGTTTTATCTCCGTCCTGAAAAGCCTGAATGCCTGATCAGGCCTTACGTCCCATTGACTTACGTTGCGGCCAGATCCGGCATAAAAAAAAGACTGAAGGACGGATGAAAGGGGCCTTAGTAAACAAACATTCAGATTTTTTTAACTGGTCACTGAAGTTTTACATATTTGCTTAAATCAATAGTACAGGCAAATATAAGAAACTTTGTAATATCTCTTATTAAAGAGGAGTGCCTTACTCTCTAGTTATCAGTCCCTCCTTCTTTCCAAAACTAACATTGTCTCTGAATTCTGTGATAAATCGTCGTGATTATTGTCGAGAGACAATAATGTCCATAAGGCTGAGCTCACATCACCGTTTAGCTTTCCGTTCTTCTGATCCGTCAGAAAAACGTTTTTAAAAATGGATCCGTTATTAGGAGCATCTGTTATGCTCAGTTAGCATCATTTTGCGTCACTTCCATCAGAGATTAATTATTTTTGACGGGGAGAAAAATCTCTGACAGATGTGACACAAACTTTATACAAACTGATCATAACTGATGCTCAAAATAAGAGATCCATTTTTTATTTTATTTTTTTACATTTTTCTGTTCTTCTGACGGATCAGAAATACGGAAGCCAAATGGTGTAAACTCAACCTAACTTTTCTTTTTGTGTCGATATAGCAGTACGAGTGCTTTTTTGCACAGTAAATTATATTTTTCGGTGACCAAGTTTTGGCATACATATAACTTATTGATTATCTTTTATTGAATTTTTGGGGTTATAATGGAAATAAAGCAATTCTGCCATTGTGTTTGTACTTTAGATTAACAATGTTCATCATGCAGCGTAGCTATGATGTTACTTTAATTCTATGGGTCAGTACGATTGTGATGATACCAAATATGTATAGTTTTGTTTTTTTTTTTTAAATACTTTTGCTGAATAATAGCATGTCTCATGTTTTTTTGTTTTTTTTACGCCCACTGGCGGGTTAAAGGGGTTGTCTCACTTTGGCAAATGGCATTTATTATGTAAGGGAAGTTAATACAAGGCACTTACTAATGTATTGTTATTACCATATTGCTTCTTTTGCTGGATGGATTCATTTTTCCATCACATTATACACTGCTCGTTTCCATGTTTACGACCACTCTGGAATCCATTAGTAGTGGCCGTGTTTGCACACTATAGGAAAAGCACCAGCCTATATGCAGTGTCATGGTCCCGGCCACCAGAGAAGCCAGCGCTTTTTCCTATAGTATCCAAGAACGACCACCACTAATGGATTGCAGGGTGGTTATAACCATGGAAACAAACAGTGTGTAATTTAAATGGAAAAATGATTTCAGATAGCAAATCGTACTTACATTCGTAAGTAGCTTGTATTAACCCCTTCACCCCCAGCGCCATAATAGTACGGCGCTGGCCGGGTCTTTAAAGATGGCGCCCGCTCCTGAGCAGAGCGGATGCCATAGCCGCAGGTGGCGGCTCATGTCCGCAACCGGCAGTCATGCCAATCGCGGACATTTAACCCCTCAGATGCCGTGGTCAATCCTGACCACGGCATCTGAGCTCGCTGAAAACCTGAAGCGCACGCCCCCGGTGGTGCTCCGGCTCCCCCGTGTGGTGATCGGAGGAGCCGGAGCATGTGAGCAGCAGCCCCTGTCTTTGTGAATGACAGGAGGCTGCTGCATCGTATTTCCTATGGTGCTCTTGCCTGTAATAGGGCTCCATAGGAAACAAATCAAAACGCAAAAAAAAAATTATACATATAAGGTATCGCCGTACTGACCTGTAGAATAAAAGTAACCGGTCAGTTATTTCATACATTGAATGTTGTAAATAAAAACCCGTAAAAATGTCGTGGAATGCTTTTTTTTGCAATTTCACCCTATTTGGAATTTTTTTCCCCCTTCCCACTACATCATATGCAATATGAAATGGTGGCTTTGGAAAGTACAACTTGTCCCGCAAAAAACAAGCCCTCATATGGCTATGTGAACAGATAAATAAAAATGTTATGGCTCTGGGAAGGCAGGGAGAGCAAAACAAAAATAAAATAAAAAAACTCCAGGGGTGAAAGGGTTAACTTCCTCTACATAATAAATGTTAATTGCTGAAGTGAGACAACCCCTCTAAATAATATGTTCTCTTTATTATACATGTTGTGACGGACATGTTCAGTTCGGAATTAAAGCTCCTACAGTTTAGCAGGAGCAGGTTGGGACCCCGAGGAGAAAACAAAAGCATTTTATTACCAATTCTACCTTCTCCTTTGCTTGGCGCATAGCACAAGCGGCTATGCCGTGTGATTGAAGGTTGTCTTGGGCAGAGAAGAGCGGCAGGACGAGTATCAGCTGTGCCTTATACAATAGGATTGTTTTCTCCTGTAAGGGCTCTATCACACTTGTGTTCTGAGGATCCGGCGGGCACTTCCGTCCCGCCGGATCCGTCAGAATGCAAGTTGCCTGAAAGCATTTGAAGACTGATCAGGATCCTGATCAGTCTTCAATATGCTTTCAGGTTACCATGGCAGCCAGGACGCTAATGAAGTCCTGGCTGCCATGGTACTCCGCAAGAGTGTACTTACCTGCGCTGCGGCTGCCGGGCACTCCTTCATGACGTCACAGGTCCCCGCGGCGCATAGATCAATGCACCGCCCGGACCTGTGATGTCATGAAGGAGCGCCCGGAGGCCGCAGCGCAGGTAAGTACACTGCTGCGGAGTACTTACCATGGCAGCCAGGACTTCAGTAGCGTCCTGACTGCCATGGTAACGGATCGGAGCGCCAGCTTACACTGGGGCCCCGATCGGAACTGCTGCTGCGCATGTGCAGAGCTAAACGTCAGATCCGGCGATGCGCCGAAACGACGTTTAGCTTAATTCCGGATCCGGATTAATGGACTTTAATGGGCATTAATTCCGGATCCGGCGTTTCGGCATGTCTTCGGATTTTTGGACTGAGACAAATCCGCAGCATGCTGCGCTTTTGTCAACGTCCAAAAAACGTTTACATACTGAATGGAAGACATCCTGATGCATCCTGAACGGATTTCTCTCCATTCAGAATGCATTAGGATTATCCTGATCAGTTTCTTTCCGTCCTAGAGCCCCGAAGACTGAACTCTAGGACAAAGAGGAAAAACGCAGATGTGAAAGGGACCTAAGGGAGCCTTCACATGCGGCAGATTTTGTAGCAGAAATTTCCACAACTGAAAATCGGTTCCATTCACCTTATTGGGGCTTGCAGAAATCATGTGCTTGCTGCCCCAAATGAATGGAACTGATTTTCAGTTGAGGAATATTCTGCCACGTGTGAAGGCACCCTAAGGGTGCTGACACACCTTCAGGTAAACCAGGAGTGGATTAAAAAGGGAGAGAAGTAGTATTTGCCCTAAAGCCTCATTCACACGTCAGTTTTTTGGGTCAGTGATTGTGAGCCAGACCCAGGGTTGGAGCTTCCACAGACTAACAAAAATATCAAAAATTGGTGTGGTTTAACCAAGAACACCTACCAAATACAACTACTCCACACCATGCTCATTATAAAAATAAATTTTATTATACATATAAACGATACAATATAAAATCACAATAATAGTGAAAGGCAACAAGAAGACAACACAAAAAGAGCCAGCATGAGCCCGGACATGATAACCCACTGATGATAAAGTGCAATCCACCAGCCCTGCTTAGCAGTTGTTGAATCCATCCATAGTGTACACTACTGAAGTTCAAGTGTCACAGGACCTGACACAACATAACGCAAGGGCATAGAAAGAATATATATAATGCTTACATCAAGTAAATGGGGGTCCGGGTCAGCAGGCAGCACACCCAACAGCCGCTTCCTCGCTTCCTCCTGGTCCTCCTGGGCGTGATCTTAACCGGACATCCTCCTCTAAATACCGTCAGCACCGCCATAGTTGTCCAACCACTCACATACATTATCATAGCTGAGACACCCTGTCACTCACACACTTCCTCTTGCGTCATATTCACGTGTCACGCATCCTGCGCCGGCTCAACCACTTCTCCCACTTCTATATATAGGCGGGAGAAGTGGTTGAGCCGGCGCAGGATGCGTACACGTGAATATGACGCAAGAGGAAGTGTGTGTGAGTGACAGGTGTCTTCAGCTATGATAATGTATGTGAGTGGTTGGACAACTATGGGCGGTGCTGAGCGGTATTTAAAGGAGGGATGTCCGTTAAGATCACGCCCGAGGAAGCGAGGGTGCGAACGGCTGTTGGTGTGCTGCCTGCTGTGACCCGGACCCCATTTACTTGATGTAAGCATCTATATATTCTTTCTATGCCCTTGCGTTGTGTTGTGTCAGGTCCTGTGACACTTGAACTTCAGTAGTGTACACTATGGATGGATTCAACAACTGCTAAGCAGGCTGGTGGATTGCACTTTATCATCAGTGGGTTATCATGTCCGGCTCATGCTAGCTCTTTTTGTGTTGTCTTCTTGTTGCCTTTCACTATTATTGTGATTTTATATTGTATCGTTTATATGTATAATAAAATTTATTTTTATAATGAGCATGGTGTGGAGTAGCTTCCACAGACATAAGGTATAAGGGAAAGATCTGCAGTGTTTAGAGTCGCCACTGTTCACATAAGATTATACATATTATATATTAAAACTACTGTTATAAAATAGGGAACTCATTTTAATAATTCATTTTTGTGTCAGTTTGCATTTTTAAAAAAATAATAAGTTGTAGTGACTTTTCCCCAAATAAAACTCAAAAAGAAAAACTAATTGCAAAAAAAATATCAATAAAAAGTCCTAGGTGTCATGTAAAATAACATTTCAAAAATTATTTTGGTAGTTCAACAAATAAAATAAATTACAACCTTTAAACTACCACATGTGCGAAATCACAAATAAATGAAGGCCTTTCTGGGCCTGGTGAAAACTTTTTTTGTTTCTTTATTATTTGTTTTGGAAATTGCTCCATTTCAGTAAAGAATTTTTTCCAGTTTTCCGACAGAGGTTTGATGTCGGTTCTTAGCAGACCTCTAAACTTTCCAGCTCTATCCCTGGCATGGCTTTTGAAGTGTTGGGACTGCACCTTCACAGAGAACGTGACAAACATTTGTGATCTCCAGTTCTAAAGGGATTTTCCTTTGCTACAAGTGTTAAAATAACGCTGCAGCTAGAATGTATGCTGTTGTCTGCCAGCACGCGCTGCCGGTTTTTCCGTGTAGATTTTAAAGGTCCTATGTGATGAGGAAATAATGCAGAGTCTGTATTGGAGGGATAGATGCAGCACGTCCAAAGGTCCGTGTGTGTTTTCTGTTATTGTGTGTTTTCTTCTACTGTTGTATGGTGTGACATAACCTAACAAGTGACAGTATAGCGGAAAATGAATAGAAAGACTATTTTTACAGATACTTGTAAAAATTAGTTTTTTTTGTTTTTTACCACAAAAATCCATCAGATGTGCATGGTCATTGAATTATGATTAGAAAGACGTCTGGTCTGGTTTCTTACCAGATGTTCCAAGTAAGGCTGAGTTCACATCAGCGTTCAGCCTTTCTGCACCGTTATAGGAGCTGAAGAACGGATTGGATGGATTCGGCACATAACTGAGCCGAACAGAGCCAACTGACCCCACAGTCTATAATGGGATCTGTTATTTCCTGCATGCACGACTTTTGTCTCTGCTTCAAAAATTTTCCTCTGATCGGAAACCTAACAGACCCCATTATAGTCTATGTGGTCTGTAGGCTCCATTTGGCTCAGTTATGTGCCAAATCTATAACTGAGCAGAAGAATGGAAAGGCTGAATGCTGATGTGAACTCAGCCTTAGGCTACATTCACACGAACGTGGTGTTTTGTGGATCCGAACACCGGCTCATGTGTGTTCTGCAACTTGCAGACCACACATGCCGCGGCTATCATAGAAAATGCCTATTTTTGTCCACAATTACAGATAAGAATAGGACATGTTCTATTTATTTTTGTGGGGCCGCGGCCCCATAGAAATGAATAGGTCCCCACCCATTAGGCAAAATTGCGGAACGGATGGGGACTCATTCATACGGTTGTGTGAATGTAGCCTTAGTTCCAATCTCCCAGCAGCTCGGTGGACTTCATCTTCTATTCTAACAGAACATATCCATGGCTTCTTAGAGTAGACAAGAGTGACAGGAGGGACCTTTTGAATGGTTCATTTGTATGCATTAATAAAGCCATTCCACACAAATTTGACTGCATTTTTATAAACTTCGTGCCCAGTCTCTCGGAGTCCGGGCTGAGAGTGCATCTTTCATTTCTTCTTCTTGGCACTTGTCCGTCTTTTGCCGGTAAAGTCAAGTATTGGAGAGCAGATTATTGTCCTACACACATTTGAATACCGGCTGGCTTCTTGTGGAATATCGTGTCGAGTAAATAAGTGAATAGTACAGAGTCTGTAATGCTCCTGAGTGTGTGTTGTCATTTATTAATTGATCATCGTTTTGGTCTGTTTCAGAAAGAAGACACGGTTCAATGTGCAAACCTTCCCCATCCCCAGCTTCTCCCTCCAACACCAGAGCATCACTCGTACAAATGAAAGCAAAAACCTGTATCAGCAGCCATAACCCTGTCAACAGTAACTCAAAGCCATTCAGAGCGCCCAAAGACAATCTACTTACCTCCAACAACAAGCAACACGTGGTGTTCTCTTCAAAAGTATCAAGAGACAAACCATGGTATGTAACGGAAATGCGGATGAGAGATGTTGCTGTTATAAGAGATTTTCTGTAGATTTAAAGTGACCATCCAATCCAAGCAAAAAAAAAAACCAAACCTTTACCGAGGAACAAACAGAACACTTAACTGGTGCCCTCCATCTTTTTTTTTTTGCAGATATGCTAATTCTTGGGCTCTTTTTCTGGCCACACCGCCTTTTATACTTCCTGTACATTGGTAGTCCAAGGTACTTTCTACTTGTCCAGCCATGCTGTTGGATTGGCTAGCACTGTTCACATTAGCAGTGCTGGCTAATCCAAGATAGCAGGAAGTGTATTGGGCTACCAAATGCACAGTATGGGTCGTGTAGCCTGACATGCGGTGTGGCCCTCTAGAATGGCCAAAGAGGAGCCTGAGAATTGGCAGATCTGCAGCTAAAAAGATGAACAGGATGTCACCAGGTAAGTGTTCTCTCTTTTTTCCCGAGCTGGAGGATCACTTTAAATATCACATTCTGGTTTGTAACCTCCTTATATAAGAGTCACCGTTTTGTCACCAAAGCAGTAAAAGCAGGTCTGATCACAATGTTGATTCCTTATAAAGTGTTTGTCTATAACAGAACATGACTGGATTGATATTGGCCTCTTTGATGACCTTGCGTAAAAAAAAACAGTATGCGTAGATTGCAATAACACTGGTTATTGTTGAAGATAACACTATAATAAAAGGTCTATGCGGCATTTCCTAGTACCGTGTATGCCTGATAAGTTTATAGATGTTTCCACTGAAATGTAACGTGTTATTAGATTTCATGTTGTATCTACTAAAACATTAAATGGCTGTCTCACAAGTTACAACCGCCATAAACATGTGGTTAACAGTGTGGCTTCAGACTGCACTGCTTTGCAGATAGAGTTGCTGGGGCAGCCAGATTCCCACGCTGGGGGTCATTTATCATTCTGTTTTTTAGAGTGCGATTAGACCGGTGTAGTGGATTAGCCTAGTCATTGTTTTGCATAGTATTTATAAAGAGCTTCAAAGCAGGTAATGAATTGGGCGACGCATCTTTGTATTCGTCAGGCCGCAGGTGGATCATGTGCAATTAGACTACTCGTTGGTCAACTCACAAATTAGGTGCAAAAGTGCGTGAAAAAACTTGCATATTAGATGTAAAAAGTCACAGCCATATACATATGTTTGTGAAAAGGTGCAGGTCTACCAGAAGGTGCGACTTTTTAAATAAAATTAGTCGCACTGACCCACACAAAGCTGACAAAAGAACTAAGCCATCCCTGGAGTAGAGTAAAAATTAGATTGTTTTTGTGCCTAATTCATGCATAAAAAAAGAGCACCTACATAACCCGAAAAATATGAGGGCGAAAAAAAAACGCCACCAGAATTAGTTTAAAACTGAAAATTGGCGAACGAGGCGCAAATGCCTCCAAAACACACGCACTTTCATTAGCAAATGTCTAAAATATAAAAAATTAGACTAACGGTCTGTTTCCGCAAGATAATAGAACATGTCCTATTCTTGTCCGCAATAGTGGACAAGAATAGGCATTTTCTATTATAGTGCAGGCCATGTGCACATGGCCGGTGTCCGTGTTTGCAAAACACTTACGGATGTGTTAATGGAGCCTAAAACAGGTGCAAAAAAACTATAATAAATGACCCCCAATATGGTTGTCTATAGTGGGAGGCAAACATTTTTCCTATCTCGATTATCAGGAATTAGTTCATGCTTTGTCTTAAACCATGTTGCAAATGTGGCAGATTTGACATGCTCATTGTGGTGGCCTTTTATGATGATGCTAGTAAGGGTACATTGGGGAAAATAAGTATTGGATACACTGGCGATTTAGCAAGTTTTCCCACCTACAAAGAATGGAGAGGTCTGTCATTTTTATCGTAGGTACACTTCAACTGTGAGAGACAGAATCTAAAAAGAAATCCAGAAAATCACATTGTATGATTTCTAAATAATTAATTAGCATTTTATTGCATGAAATAAGTATTTGATACAATAGAAAAACAGAATTTAATATTTGGTACAGAAACCTTTGTTTGCAATTGCAGAGGTCAGACGTTTTCTGTAGTTCTTGACCAGTTTGCACACGCTGCAGCAGGGATTTTGGCCAACTCCTCCATAAAGATCTTCTCCAGATCATTCAGGTTTCGGGGCTGTCACTGGGCTACATTAAGTTTCAGCTCCCTCCAGAGATTTTCGATTGGGTTCAGGTCTGGAGACTGGCTAGGCCACTCCAGGACCTTGAGATGCTTCTTACGGAGCCACTCCTTGTTGCCTTGGCTGTGTGTTTCGGGTCATTGTTATGCCGGAAGACCCAGCCACGACCCATCCTCAATGCTCTTACTGAGGGAAAGATGTTGTTGGCCAAAGTCTCGCAATTGATCCTCTCTTCAATACGGTTCAGTCATCCTGTCCCCTTTGCAGAAAAGCATCCCCAAAGTATGATGTTTCACAGTTGGGATGGTGTTCTTGGGCTTGTACTTGTTGTTCTTTTTCCTCCAAACATGGAGAGTGGAGTTGATATTAAAAAGTTCTATTTTGGTCTCACCTGACCACATGACCTTCTCCCATGCCTCCTCTGGATCATCCAGATGGTCATTGGTGAACTTCAAATGGGCCTGCCCTGCAGGATTTAATCGGCGTAGTGTGTTACTAACGGTAATCTTTGAGACCGTGGTCCCAGCTCTCTTTAGGTCATTGATCAGGTCCTCCCATGTAGTTCTGGGCTGATTCCTGACCTTTCTCAGAATCATCCTTATCCCACGAGGCGAGATCTTGCGTGGAGCCCCAGACCGAGGAAGATTGACAGTCATCTTGTGTTTCCATTTTCTAATAATTACGCCAACATTTGTTGCCTTCTCACCAAGCTTCTTGCCTATTGTCCTGTAGCCCATCCCAGCCTTGTGCAGGTCTACAATTTTGTCCCTGGTGTCCTTAGACAGCTCTTTGGTCTTGGCCATGGTGGAGAGGTTGGAGTGAGATTGACTGAGTCTATGGACAGGTGTCTTTTATACAGATAATGAGTTCAAACAGGCGCAGTTAATACAGGTAATGAGTGCAGAGTAGGGGGGCTTCTTAAAGAAAAACCAACAGGCCTGTGAGAGCCAGAATTCTGGCTGGTTGGTTGGTGATCAAATACTTATTTCATGCAATAAAATGCAAATTAATTATTTAAAAATCCTACAATGTCATTTTCTGGATTTTTTTTTAGATTCTGTCCCTTTACAGTTGAAGTGTACCCACGATAAAAATGACAAATCTCTCCATTCTTTGTAGGTGGGAAAACTTGCAAAATCGCCAGTGTATCAAATTAATTTCCCGCACTGTATGTTCACATGTGTTGGTTTTGCTAGACATGCTCTTAAATGAGAATCAGCGGGAGAAATCTAAGGCCACTTGCACACGACCGTATGGCTTTTTCAGTATTTTGCGGTAGGTTTTTAACTGATCCGTTTTTCTGTTTTTTTACTTCCGCTGTGTTTCCGTTTCTGTTCCGTTTTTCCGTATGGCATATACAGTAATTCCATAATAAAAATTGGGCTGGGCTTTAAATTTTTAATAGATTGTTCAACAAAAACGGAACGGATACGGAAGACATACGGATGCTTTCCGTTTTTTTTGCGGACCTATTGACTTGAATGGAGCCACTGAACGTGATTTGCGGACAAGAATAGGACATGGTCTATTGGAATGGAAAAACAGAAACGGAAGGTATACGGAGACACTTCAGTATTTTTTGCGGTCCCATTGAAGTGAATGGTTCAGTATACTGAACTGAAAAAACTGCCAGTATACGGTCCGCAAAATACTGTCGTGTGCAAGAGGCCTTAGGCAGACACTTGCATTTCTGTCAGGAAGGTACAGCAGCTGTTTTGACGGATTAGCATGAGGAGGAGCCCCATTTATTAGTGTTTTTCCATACAGAATCCTCAAGAACATGCTCCTTCTCATGGATCTTTTTTTTTTTTTTTGTGGCACAAAAAATCGTGGTTAGATTTCTCCACTGCGTGTGAATAGAGCACAATAAATTATTTGCAGCTGACTTCTTATCATCCTTTCAGTGTGAGAAAGGAAACTTGCTTGATGAATAATTACTCGCTATCTAAATTCAGCTTTATCCATGAAATGATCGGAGTACAATAAATGCTGTCTTCATTATTGCTAAATTAGAAGAAGAAAGCTTTGCTGGCTGAGTTGGAGTGAAGTTCTTGCTAGGATTTGGATGATAAGGATTCAAAGGATCATGGCTGCCATATGGAAAACTTTACAAGAAGAGTTCTATAGTTCATGATTTCTCATGGTGATTATATATTTTGCATGGTGTACATCAGAACACTGTGCACCCAAGCTCTGGTCCTTTCTGTGTCCAACCATGCCCTCGCTGCTTTGCCCCTGCCTGGCCCTGTCAACCAGAGCAGTAAGGGAGGGGCCGACCAGACAAAGGAGCGGAGATCGGATGTAAAAAGAGCAATGGTGACGCCCTTGTTGCACCAAATTGCATATTAAGAAAAAGTGTCTTAGCTCGGAAGCGGAGATCAACAAAAGTAAAACAGCGTTTTAGTCAGGCGAACCACAGCTATGGGAAGCTGGTGACAGATTCCCTTTTATAAAATGCAATTAAGAGTGAACTTTCTAAGTATATGCATCGAAAACACAGATTCTCCAAAATATTGGTTACTTTGTTTGTGTCTTGAGAAGAAGTCTGTCTAGACTGAACATTTTGTAATTCTTCAGAAAGCAGGAGCTCGATGAAGTCTCATTATTTACCTTGGACAGGCATTGTCCTCTAGAGCTTTTGGCAGGGCTGTTAATTCCAAATTAAACATAGTATAAAACACGTTTCAGGAGGGTAGTCTGAAAAAGGTCAACCATTTAGAAGGGTTTTGTTGTATTGTAAAATTATTTAGACCCATACAACACAGCCGCTAGCCTACGAGATGAGCTGTAGGCTCTATTATACAGTGCATATAAAAAGTCTTCACTTCCTTAGACTTTTTCATTGAATCTTAGTTTGTTTGTTTTTTTAAAGCTTATCAACATAGAAAAGGTATTCCCTTATAGCCATTTAGGCTTATCTCCAGGATATGCCATACATATCCAGTAGGTGTGCGTACCAACCACTTCTGAGACCCGCTTCTATCTTGAGAATGGGCCCCATCTTTTGGGTACTCTAAATGGAGAAATGGGCACACACACGGGTGACTCTCCATTCACTTCTCTGGGAATACCGAAAATAGCTGAGAGAGTATGCTTAGCTGGTTTTGGAATTCCCAAATAAGTGAAGGGATGAAGCTGCGCATGATCAGCCACCTCTCCTTTCTCAGAGGCAGCAAGACAGAGCTCTGTTCCCATGTGGTTATGACAGATGGGAATAACGCTTTAAAGATAATGAACACCTTTGGGACCAATTTTTTTAAGATTATTATTGCATTCAACTCATTTTGAGCTAAAAAATCATGTCTCCAGTTGGTTTTTATTGAAACAGTTTTCCTTGTACAGCTTTCACTTTCTGCGTATTTGCAGACTAGCAGGTTCTCTGGTTCACAGCGACTCTGTCAGGGAACTGTTCTGCTTGCTTGGTCTGTATGTAGTCTCTGAACTCCTGACAGCTCATAGACACTCATTTAAAGGGGTTGTCCAAGTTATATTTATTGATGACCTATCCTTAGGATAGGTCATCCATATCAGATCGGCAGGAGTCCGACAGCCGGCACCCCCGCCGATCAGCTGTTTGAAGAGAAGGCAAGCGCTGTGCCAGCGCTGCCTCCTCTTCATTGTTTACCTGTTGGCCGTCGCATCTGCAGCGGTGAGCAGGTGTAATTACACTCAAGACGTCCCATTGAAATGAATGGGATTGCTTGGGTGTAATTACACCTGCTCACCGCTGCAGATGCCTCGGCAAGCAGGTAAACAATGAAGAGGAGGCAGCGCTGGCACAGCGCTTGCCTTCTATTCAAACAGCTAATCAGCGGGGGTGCCGGCTGTCGGACCCCTGACGATCTGATATTGATGACCTATCCTAAGGACTTGGACAACCCCTTTAAGGTAAATTCTTATCAAACTGAAAAGACCTGAGCCTTCAGAGCAGTTCTCTGACAGAGTCACTGTGAATCAGAGCCTACTTGTCTGCAAATTCATAGAAAGTGAAAGCTGTACATGGAAAACTGTTGAAAATCTTTAATAAAGACCTAGTGAAAAAATTATTTTTAGCGCAGAATAAGTAGAATCCAGTAATTTAAAAAAGAAATTCCCCCAAAGGTGTCTATAGCTTTTAGCCTTTGCCGACAGGGGTGTTTGGAGATTGCACTTCTGGTAGCCAAGACAATTTTCGCAGTTTTGACATTAATTGAAGGGAACCTGTCACCACGAAATGCAGTGTAATCTGCAGGCAGCATGTTATATAGACCAGGAGGAGCTGAGAATATTGATATATAGGTTATGGGAAAAGATTCAGTAAAACTTGTAATTTATTAATTTAACGCTTTCGCTACCAGCGCCATACATGTATGGCACTGGAGCGATGGGCATGTATAATGTTACATGCTCTGTGCCCCCCTGCTGAATGCTCCAGCATACAGTGAACTCAAAGTTATCCAGCAATGCAGTCATGGCCTCTTCAGACCAGCCTGGCATCTGCAGAGTGTTGCAGGTGGCATGATGGGTGTCCAGGAGAGGAGACTGTCTGGTGCCTTTTTCAGGGGTGAAGGGTGATGCGCCCTGTCCGGCCACACAGGTCTTACACCCCTAAGGCCGGGTCATCACTTTGATGGAATATCAATTTTGCTGGAAATTCTACCACTCTGCAGTCTTGACAGACAGCAGCAGGCTAAGGTTTTCTTCCAGGATTTTCTTTTTTTTGTAGCATTTATTTTACATTTTACCTTACAGGGCCAGCGGTAGAAAAGCATCCCCAAAGCATGATATTGTTCACCGCCATGCTTTATGGTGGGTATAGTGTGGTGTGCAGTGTTGGGTTTGCACCTAATGTGGCATGGGATTTTGTTGGAAAGCATTCTATTTTTTTTTCTATTTCGTTCCAGAGTTTTGCACTTTCATTTTGGACTTTGTAGTTATGAGGGTTTTTTTTTTTTTTTAATCAGTAGTTTTTTTATGTTCTATTAGGCCCCATTTACACAACCTTATCTATTTTGCAGGCCGAAAATCATGGATACCGCCCATGTTTTGCATTTTGTCATTCACATGTCTCACCCTATATTAAAAGTGCCTATTCTTGTCCACAAAATGGACAAGAATAGGACATGTTCTGTCTCATTTGTGCAATGGACACATGGATGCGGACAGCACACAGTGTAAATGTAATGATGACATATCATCAGGATATAGGCGAACAAGGTTCACTCTATATTATGCTTGAGAAAGACCAGGATATAGTCGAAACGTTGCACTCTTTGGCACTTTTTGTAAATTTTTATGGACCCAATTTGAATGAAGAATCCTTGGAGAACATGCTCTCATCTACTTTGCTTGGTATTGCATATGGAAGGACTGCCAGGGATCCATGGTTGCTGACAGGCTGAGGCATTCCTTAGGGAGTCTAGAAGGGACGTTGGTGCTGCTTTCATAATATACCTTTCTATATCATCAAGATAGGTCATTATTATCACAATGGCAGGGGTCTGAGTCCTCGCACCCCCGCCGATCAGCTATTACAGGGAGCCGCTGCACTCACCAGAGCTCTGGTCAGCAATGCAGGCTCCCGGCAGCTTTCCAAGCACAGCGCTGTACATTGTATGGCTGCTGTGCTTGGTATTGTAGCTTAGCCCCATTCAGTTCAATCGGGCTGAGCTGCAACTAGGCGATGTGACCGATGTACAGTGACATCTCATGGCCTAGGCCCTCACTGAGCAGCGGCCTCTTCTAATAGCTGATTGGCGGGGGTCCCTGGTGTTGAACCCCCACTGATCAGATACTGATGACCTATCCTGAGGATACATCAATATATTTTACCAGATGACCCCTTTAAGCAGCAGTCTGTCTTTACCAGCGTAGGACTTGTTCATAACAGCATTGTGTTTTCCATCAGATAGACAGATTATTATTTTTTTAAAGCAAACTAGATTTTTTTTAAACCCTTATTTGCTTTAACTGGTTATTTTAAATATCATTTAGGCTCCATTCACACGACCGTATGTTGTCCGCAAAAAAACGGATTGCATTCCGTTTTTTTGCTGATTCATAGACTTCAATAGGGCCATGTCCTGATTTTCACTGACAAGTATAGGACATGTTTCATTTTTTTTGCTGAGCTGTGCAATAGAAGAAAAGTGAATGGGACAGCATCTAATCCGCAAAAAAACGGTCGTGTGAATGGAGCCTTATACTCAGTTCCATCAGGTTTCAGTTATTTTTTGGAGAAAATTTACATTATTCCTCCCTCCCTGTAAAAATAATGGGATCATGATTTTAAAGGAGCTTTCCTTTTTTTTTTTTTTTAACATTGAAACCTATAAATGAGAAAAAAAAAGTAAAACACAACTTTCTTGTGAACAAGCCCTTATCTATGAAAGTTTGCATCACCTTCTGAGTTTTCTAGGGTTTGTTGCAGAGGAATAATTTGAATCATGCAATTCAGTAATGAAATTCAATAATACGGCCCACCTACCATGTGCCATCGATAATACTGGTGCCTTTCTATGTGGAACCCCTAATAGCTACACCCCTAGTTTCTTGGTTACCTTCCTTGTTATTGTCCACATGGCAAAGACATCATTTTGAAGCCAGCATGTTTTGTCAGAATTGCCACTGCCATATTCGTTTTAAAAAGTTTTCATTTGTCCCCCCCACCCACCCACAAAGATTTAACCATTTGTTGGTCACAATCACAGAACCGGATCTGTGGACGGAAGCAAACTTACCTGCTACCTGTCTCTCAGTGTCGGCTCCATTGGTCCCCTGCTGAAATCTCTGCACTTCACTCACCGGTTGTCATCCGCTGCTGCTTCAGCCAATGACTAGCCACAGTGGTGACTCCAAACCGGCGCATAGCCCAGTGACTTGCGGCTCAACGTAAGGCTAAATTCACACGACTGCAATTTCCATCTGTTCCACATTTTTTGCAGATCGCATGGGGACCCATTAATTCCAATGGGGCTGCCAAAGATGCGGTCAGCACACAGATGTCATCCATGTACTGTGCACATCCATGGGGCTGTGTCGCAAAAATTAGAACATGCCCTATTCTTGTCCACTTTGCGGGCAAGAAAAGGCATTTTTACAATGGGGCTGGTGAAAAGTGCAGGATACACAGGAAGCACATTTGTATTTAGCGGATCGGCGATTTGTGGACTGCAAAACAGATACGTTTGTGTGAATGTAGCCTAAATGTCAATCCAGCCTTAATGTTTCCGGCAATAAACTTCATCAGCATTGGGTTTGTACTGATTATATTATTTATTAAGATAAGTATCTAATAAATGTATCTATATGTACAAATAAGAGGAAATATATGTGTTTTAGTTAGGAGTTTTTGGGCTTGTTTTGAGATTAGTATATATGACTTTCTCTATAAAAAACAAACATACTAAATTGCAGTTAACATATTATATTAGGGTAGAGTTCCCAGTGGAGTCTTTTCTCTTCCTTTCGGTGGCCTGCCTTCTGATCTGTGCTGTTTATTTGTTGTGGAATTGCCTGGTAACATGTAAGCCCAATTTGTGATGAATGGGTTTGGCACTTCCTACTATACCTGATCACATTACAGAATACAGTCAACAGAGAATAAGCCGCTAGAGGGCTGCTCAGATCTCTCTTTACAGTATACATTGGAACTGCCAAGCTGCAAGGTAGATTATACTTCCCCATAGGGGTGGGCGATATGGCCTAAAATTTATATTGCGATATAATATGAAGCATGTGCGATATATATCGCAATATATATTTTCTATATTGGAGAGGGGGGTTGTTAAACTTTTTTTTTTTTCCTTCAACTTTTTATTTAATAACTATTTAGCCTCCTTAGGGGCTAGAACCCTTGTCCTATTCACCCTGATAGATCTCTGTCAGGGTAAATAGGACTTGACACTGTTCCTGCTGCTCTGTGCTTTGTGCACACAGCAGCAGGGAGATGACCATAGCAGCCAGGACATCAGTAGCGTCCTGGCTGCCATGGTAACCGATCGGAGCCCCAGCATTACACTGCTGGGGCTCCGATCACAACTGCCACTGCCACCAATGATTGGGGGGGGGGGACCCTGTGGCCACTGTGCCACCAATGAATGAATAGAAACGTAGCCTGCATGTGCCGGCCATATACCATACTGGGCCTCTATGACTGCACTCTGCGATCCACCGCATTTAACCCCTCAGGTTCTGAGGGGTTAATTGCGGCGGATCACAGCAGGCAGTCATAGAAGCCGGGTATGGTATATGGCCGGCACATACAGGCCTATAGGACCTTTCATTAGGTAGCAGCACAGAGGGGGCACTTACTAATATATCTGTGCGGGGCTCCGTTCGCCCGCTCTGTCCCCCGTCACATGGTGGGAACACCAGGGAGGAGACATCAGCTTCTCTCCTTGGGCGTTCCTTCTCCTTGCCTGTGACGTTCTGCACTGCCCCGCTCTCATTGGTGGCAGTGGCCACAGTCCCTCCGCTCTCATTGGTGGCTCTCAGTGGGGAGGGAGGGACTCCCTCCTTCTCCACTGTGCCGGCTCAGGAGAACATGGTATGCGCCGAGAGGGGTGCATACCATGTTCTACCGCGATATAGACGAAATCTATATTGTGGGCACAAATTCATATCGCATATCGTCTATATCGCCATATCGCCCCACCCCTACTTCCCCATTCCTTTAAATTTGGGGAAAGCTAAATCAAGCAATTTTTTCACATAAGTAACAGAAGAGCTTAAAATGGCTAGTATGTAAACCATGGCTTGTTTTGATTAATATTATCTTCTTAACCTGACTATTCAATTTTGCAACATTAATTTTTTTTGCATAATTATTATTAGAACTTCCATCTCTGGGTCAGTACAATTACAGCAATACCAAATATATATATATATTTACCATATAACCCTTCATTCTATGGAGCTGTGTAAGGGCTTGATTTTTGTAGGACAACTTGTAGTTTTAATTGATATCATTTTGGGGTACATAACATTTTTAATAGCTTTTTATTCAGTTTTTTGGTGGCAAACGAGCAAAAAACAGCAACTTTGGCATTGTTTTTCTTTTTTTTTATGTTTACAGAATGAGATGATTTACATGATCATTGTGTAGAGCAGGTCGTTACAAATGCTACAACGAGATATGCAGAGGGGATTTTATTTTTGCAATTTTTTTTCATAAAAAATCTTTTTGATATTTTTTTTTTCAATTAAAAAAAGGTGTATGTTTTTAACTTACCATATTTTTCACTTTATACGACCAATTTTTTCCCCAAAAAGTGGGGGGAAAATGGCAAATAAAGCATAGACTAATAAACTCTTCCAGTATGGAAGTGTTCATTAGTATGCAGGAGGTGTGGAGAGCAGTGACTGTAGCCGGCTGTACTCACCTCTCCCTGGCCTTTTTCCGAGCATTCACCACATGGGATAAATTACATAATAATTGTGTAAACTTTGGTTGTTACGAATGTGACAATGTCTAAGAGATTGCATTTTTGCAAATTTTAGTTTCAATGGAAAAAGGTGTATATTTGTAACATACATTTTTTTTTTATTTACTGTATTTTTTCGTTTTATAAGCTGCACTTTTTCCGCCCAAAAATGGGGGAAAAATGTCAGCGTATCTTATAAAATGAATGCTTCCATTACAGAAGTGCTCATTAGTATGCAGGAAGCACAGGGGGTGGTGACTGTAGCGCCGCTAGCGCTGGCTGTACTCAACAACCCCATGTCTTCTTCCAGGCCCCACTTTTAACTGTGTCCTGACTGCGTAGGACGTAGAGCACGAGGCTTGGTTTTATGCAAAAGTAGAAACAGTACTATTAATGCCATCCTCTATATCAGTGTTTCCCAACCAATGTGCCTCCAGCTGTTGCAAAACTACAACTCCCAGCATGCCCGCACAGCCAAAGGCTGTCCGGGCATGCTGGGAGTTGTAGTTTTGCAACAGCTGGAGGCACACTGGTTGGGAAACACTGCTCTATATCATTAACCCCTTCCCGACATCTGCCGTACATGTATGTCAGGTCTTTAAAGATGGCGCCCGCTCTGTAGGGGAGCAAGCGCCATAGCTACCGGGTGCCTGCTGTTTCATACAGTAAACATCTGTGGACATTTAACCCCTAGATGCCATGGTCAAATGTGATCACTGCATCTAAGAAGCCAGAAACCCAAAAGCGCGCATTTTACGGGCAGGAACTCCTCCCCCCGGGTGGAAGTAATGAGCCTCAGTCTGTACTAGGCTTCCAGGCTCATTACTTCTATATTACAATGACTGACTGTCAGGCAACATGGTGGCTCAGTGGATTGCACTAGGGGCCTTGCAGCAAAAGGATCATTCGTTTAAATTCTATATCACAATTCAGACCAGCAGATGGCAGCACCAAATTGTATTATGGCTATTTCTGTATAGAATACTGGAGAATATTCCATTACGCTATACAAATAGCAATCTGATGATTGCATGTAGTGGTCCACTTCAGGACCTAAAAAAAAAAAATTTAAAAAGTTTTTAAAATATATTTAAAAATATATTTAAAAAATCTTCAAAAGCTATAAAAAAATCTTCAAATTACCCCCCTTTCCCCAAAATAAAAATCAACATCACGGGCATCGCCGCGTGTGAAAAACCCTGTACGATGAATGGCGTAACAGAAAATAAAAATGGGTGATTTGCCATTTTTTCATCACTTTACCTTCCCAAAATTTTTTATAGAGAGTGATCAAAAAGTCATAGACAAAATGAGCCCTCACACATGTCTGTAGACATAACTATAAACAAGTTATGGGGGGGGGGGGTCAGAATATGTTGATGAAAAGAAAAAAAATTTTTTCAAAATGTTTTGATTTTTTGAGTATTAAAATACAAGAAAATTTATACAGACGTGGTATCGCCCGTAATTGTACTGACCTGGAGAATTAATACCACAAGTCAGTTTTACCGAATAGCAAACGCCATAAAAACAAAACCCATAAAACTGTGGTGGAATTCCTTTCCAATTCCACCCCATTTAGATTTTTTTTTCCAGCTTCACACTACATTCTATGCAATATTAAATGGGGACATTAAAGATACAATTTGTTCCACAAAAAACAAGTCCTCATACGGCTATGTGAATGGAAAAAAGAAAAGTTATGGCTCTGGGAAGGCAGGGAGCGAAAAAGGAAAAGGCAAAAATGGAAAATCGCTGCATCAGGAAGGGATTAATAAATAAGTTAAATAATAGGGGAACCAGTATTGAACCTTAGTTTACCCCACTTTTAACTGGGGACTATGGAATGAGCAAACTTCGAACAAATCGGTCAAAAGATTTGTTTTGTGTCCAAATTGATTCAGCCCAAATCCTTAGTGTTCCAGTTGCCCTGAAAATTGGTGTAGGACACTATGAGGTCTCGTTGACTCGTGTTTTTCTCATCATTGTTGACAGTGGAACTTCTGCAGAACGGAGAGAGCACTGTACAGGTAGGAGAGAATACTTACCTTTCCATCCTGCCAGCAGCTGCGCTCCTCTGCTGTGTTTGAACCTGCCAGTGGACTGAAGCCACTGGTGGGATCAGACAGAGCAAAGGAACGCAGCTGCTGGCAGGATGGAAAGGTAAGCTCTCCTCCCTGGATGCTGTTAAGTGTCTAAGTGTCTGGGTCATGGAGTCTATAAATGGCCTAATTAGGCACACGGGTGATTAGAGGAGCAAGCACTCAATTTCTTACTCCTTTTTGGTGAAAAAGACCCACTATAAGTAACAATCAGAAATCAAGTATCCATGCAGATAGTTTTATCACACAAAATCCTGTGACGTCTCGTTTACAGGCAGGGCCACTCGCTCAAGCAGGGAGCAGACATCACCAACGCAGCAGGGAGGGTGACGTCAGTGGTCCAATGACCACATTCTGTAATATCTAAATGGCGCATTATTTCTAAAGCAAGTAATTTACAAAAATGTTTTATACAGATATACAAAGAAGAAGAAGTTTAGATTAACTTTATAGAACTTGTATAACCCCTTTAATTGTTACCATGCATAGAAGTCCATGTTACAAGCCCCCCCACCCCCCAGGGTTGTTCCCCACTGCACCACCTTCTTTGCTGCTGGTTGGGGGGGGGGGGGGGATATATCAGGCTGTGTAGCAGCTAGAGATGTGAGCCAGGTTTTATTTAATGGAAGACCAGTTACCTTACCACCAGAGATTTGGCCAGGTCTATGCAGCTCTCACCGATACCAATTTCTAATGTGTGTCTTGGGATGTATGATGGATACCTTTAAAAGAATACTAGTCTTACATCTCTAGCTGCTACACAGCCTCAGATTTAGCCATCAGTAGCGAGGTCATTTGAGATATGTCCTTGACTACTAAATTGCCACTCAGTGAGGACTTATGATACGTCCTTGGCAGAGAAAGGGTTAAAGATAACTTGTCACATTGAACATGGCGTCAGATCTGCAGACATAATGTTATAGAGCAGTTATGCACTGTGCATACTTAGTAGGACCTCCCACTGGACTCGTAAGCATGGAAAGAGCAGATATTTAAATGAATAAAATCCAAGTTATACTAAATCCTGTCCCATAAAACTATATATCAATTTACTCAACTCCTTCTCGGACTGAATGTCCAAAATGACATGAATAAATGCAAATGCCTCTTGTGCAAATGGCCCTCTATGCGCCAGAGACTCAAGGTTATAAGCTACCCCAAGTTTCTGTTTTAAGTTGTAGTAAATCCAGCAGGCCGTGTCACGCCCACCCCCTGTTCACACCACTTCGAAAAAGCTCAAGTCTCAAATTATGGGGCAAATGTGGTGTGCAACATAATTTGCGACATTTTTTACAGCATAGTAGTGGTGTAAATAGCTTGATAAATGCCCTCAATGGGTTGTCATATAAAATATTAGGGTATACTGAGGCATGTTTTAATTTGGTGGCTTTTGTCAATATTTTTCAGTTTGTATAACATTTATATGCTGTGTTATATCATATGTGTGTAGTGAAATTGTATGAAATCTGTGTCTGAGCATATTCTGCATTTTTCTTTGGTGGGATTTTTTTTGTCACTCACCATAGTTTCTTTATTGAATTTGCCAGTTCACTCTGTGGTTTGCATCTTGAGGTTGCAGAAGCACCTGCCTTTGGTGGAAATGCTGTTAGCTGTTATTAGCTTCAACTGTCTTTTCATTTCTCTACTTCCTACTACACCACAAGTGTATTACCCAGTTTCCTCTACATGGAAACATGCGTACTGACATATTGGGGGGATTTTATCACAAAGGGAATATTTGAAGTCAGTTTTGCTTCAGTCTGCGTTGGCGTACTTTATGCCACATTTATCAGATGTCAAATGTTGTTAGATAAATTTGTCTTATTCTTAAACCTAACACTTTTGTCTATAGAACCTCCTCCAGTTTTCCTACTGCATCCTCCTCCTGGAGTGAGATTGTGACTTTTTTGTGACAATTTAAGAGAGTCTTTGTGATGAAAATGATGAAATCATTTAGCAGGTACCTTGTTACAATGCCCAGGGGGGTCCTGTGACCCCCCCCCCCATATCGGCGATCGCTGCAAACCGCAGGTCAATTCAGACCTGTGGTTTGCAGCGGTCTCTAATGAGAGACTTAAAATGTGCCTAAATGGTTAAATTTTAACCTCCCTGCAGCCCCCAATCATATTGTAGCGGGGGGGGGGGTGGTTGCGGGCAGTGCGGGCGGCGGCAGGCGGGATCGCAATTGCGATCCCCACCCGCCTCCTCTGTAATGATCGTTGGTGGTATAGTGGTTTTAGCAGAGTGTCAGCACATTGCTGACACTCTGCTAAAAACTGCTGACATCTGTACTGCAGATGTCAGCAGTTTAAACCCTTCCATGCCGCGGTCCGTGTGGACTGCTGTATGGGAGGGGTTAACAGGGAGGGAGGGCCCCCTCCCTCCCCATCACCCACTGCTCTGTTCTGGCAGCGGGTGATGGTTACCATGGCAGCAGGACGCTTTCAGAGGCGTCCTGCTTGCCATGGTACTGTAAGTCTGATCTGACTTCTGCTAAAGGCAGAAGTCTGACGAGACTAGTGAAAAGTTGAAAGTACAGTACACTGTACTGTACTGTATTATGCTGACATCAGACCCACTGGATCTTCAAGAACCAAGTGGGTCTGGGTAAAAAAAAATGTAAAAAAGTGAAAAAATAAAAAAACACATATCACTGAATAAAAAATAAAAAAATACACTACACATATTATGTATCGCCACGTCGGTAAAAACCTGCTCTATAAAAATATAACATGAACTAACCCCTCAAGTAAATACCGTAAAAACAAAATAAATGGTGTAAAGAAAGCCATTTTTTGTCACCTTACATCACAAAAAGTGCAATACCAAGCGATCAAAAAGGCGTATGCCTCTCAAAATAGTACCAATAAAACCGCCATCTCATTCCTCAAAAAATGAGCCCCTACATAATCACAATCGCCCAAAAGAATAAAAAAATATGGCTCTGACTATGGAGACATTAAAACATTATTTTTTTTTCTAAAATGCTGTTATTGTGTTAAAGTAAAATAAATAAAAAAAACTGTTTACATATTATGTATCGCTGGGTCGGTAAAAACCTGCTCTTTAAATATATCACATGATCTAACCCCTCAGGTAAATACCGTAAAAAAAATTAAATAACAATGTAAAAAAGAACATTTTTGTCACCTCACATTACAAAAACTGTAAAAGCAAGCGATCAAAAAGTTATATGCACTCAAAAATAGTGCCAATCAAACCGCCATCTCATCCCGCAAAAAATGATATCCCACATAGGACAATCACCCAAAAAAATAAAAAAAATATGGCTCTCAGACTATGGAGACATTAAAACATGATTTTACTTGGTTTCAAAAATGATATTGTGTAAAACTTAAATAAATAAAAAGTATACATATAAGGTATCGCCGCGTCCGTAACAACCTGCTCTATAAAACTAACACATGATCTAACCCCTCAGGTGAACACAGCAAAAAAAAATATATAAATACCGTATCAAAAGCCATTTTTGTCACCTTACATCACAAAAAGTGTAATAGCAAGCGACCAAAATGTCATATGCACCCCAAGATAGTGCCAATCAAACTGCCATCTCATCCTGCAAAAAATGAGCCCCTACATAACAGTTGCCCAAAAAATAAAAAAAAATATGGCTTTCAGAATGTGGAGACATTAAAAAAAAAATAGGTTTTTCAAAAATGCTTTGTTATGAAAAATTGAAACAAAAACCCTCCAAAAAGTAGGCATATTTGGTATTGTCGTGTCCGTAACAACCTGCTCTATAGAAATAGCACTAAATCTAACCTGTCAGATCAACTATGCAAATAACAAAACATAAATAAATAAATTTTTCCAGTAACAAAGCAAGGGTTAACAGCCAAACAAAACTCAATCTTTATTACCCTGATTCTGTAGTTTGCAGAAACACCCCATATGTGGTCGTAAACTGCTGTATGGCCAAACGGCAGGGCGTAGAAGGAAGGGAACGCCATACGGTTTTTGGAAGGCAGATTTTGCTGCACTGGTTATTTGACACCATGTCCCATTTGAAGCCCCCCCGATGCACCCTTACAGTAGAAACTCCAAAAAAGTGACCCCATTTTGGAAACTACGGGATAAGGTGGCAGTTTTTTTTGTACTATTTTAGGGTAAATATGATTTTTGGTTGCTCTATATTACACTTTTTTTGAGGCAAGGTAACAAAAAATAGAAATTCTGAAATTTCATCTCCATTTGCCAATAACTCTTGTGGAACACCTAAAGGCTTAACAAAGTTTGTAAAATCGGTTTTGAATACCTTAAGGGGTGTAGTTTCTTAAATGGAGTCACTTTTTTGGAGTTTCTACTCTAGGGGTGCAGCGGGGGGCTTCAAATGGGACATGGTGTCAAAAAACCAGTCCAGCAAAATCCGCCTTCCAAAAACCATATGGCGTTCCCTTCATTCCGTGCCCTGCCGTTTGGCCATACAGCAGTTTACGACCACATATGGGGTATTTCTGCAAACTACAGAATCAGGGCAATAAATATTGAGTTTTGTTTGGCTGTTAACCCTTGCTTTGTTACTGAAAAAAATGGATTAAAATGGAAAGTTTTCCCAAAATAATCGAAATTCTGAAATTTTATCTCCATTTGCCATTAACTCTTGTGGAAAACCTAAAGGGTTAACAACGTTTGTAAAATCAGTTATGAATACCTTGAGGGGTGTAGTTTCTAGAATGGGGTAATTTTTGGGTGGTTTCTATTATGTAAGCCTCACAAAGTGACTTCAGACCTGAACTGGTCCCTAAAAAGTGGGTTTTTGAAAATTTCTGAAAAATTTCATTATTTGCTTCTAAACTTCTAAGCCTTGTAAAGTCCCCAAAAAATGAATTGGCATTCCCTAAATGAATGATACATGAGGTAGACATATGGGGAATGTAAATCAATAACTTTTTTTGGCGGTATTACAATGTATTATAGAAGTAGAGTAATTGAAACTTGGAAAATTGCAAATTTTTCAAAATATTTGGTAAATTTGGTATTTTTTTTTATAAATAAAAATGAAATTTTTCGAATCCATTTTACCACTGTCATGAAGTACAATATGTGACAAAAAAACAATCTCAGAATGGCCTGCAAGTAAAAGCGTTTAAAATTATCACCACATAAAGTGACACTGGTCAGATTTGCAAAAAATGGCCAGGTCCTTAAGGTGAAATAAGGCTGAGTCCTTAAGGGGTTAACATAGCTAACCAGGCCCATTTTCCCACCCATGTTTCAAAACTGGAGCGAGTGGTGTAAAAAGTCGCAACATTTGTATGCAAGTGAGCCCAAAAAAATCGAAAAAAACCCATTTTGTAACTCTTTTAAGCCAGCATTCTGGAGTGAAGATGTTTCCCAATGTAACATGTATTTAGATTTGTAGATGTGCAATATCAGATCCTGACCTATGAGAGATTTTGTTTTCCAGCGGTCCTGTTCCTGTAGTGAGCCTCGAGAAAATCCCAAATCTTTTGAAAGCAGATGGTGCCAACGTTAAAATGAATTCAGCCACTAACTCCTCTTCAGCGGCATCTTCGGCATCCTCCCTACCAAAACAGTCTGTGGTCACAAAGCCTGTACCCCCTTCACCAGAAAAGATCCTCAATGGGAAAGGAATATCATCTGTAGACAAAAAGCATCAAAATGGTACCAAAAGCAGCAACAAGCCTTACAAAAGAATCTGTGGTGAGTTCAGCAATCATATCGGATTTCTAAGTCAAGGGAGAAGACAGTGGTTCATTAAAACGTTGCCTGATAAATTCTGGTAGATAGATCAAAATACATTTCCCAAGTTGATTCCAGTCCAGTTGAAGACTGTAAAAATATTCAGAAATGCAAGTTATCTCGGTAGAAATATTTTAAGTGCATACTTCACACTCCGTAATATTGAATGTCATATGTTTTAGTGTATTTATTATAAAGCATTTCTTAATGAATGCTTATAGCAGGGCTTGACAAATTTCCTTTGAATCTAGGAGCCAGCTAAAAAAGTTAGGAGCCAGGCAGAGCCGCGTCATAAAGCCCCCAATAGATACCCCCATAGTGCTCCCCCCCCCCCCCACTTCTCTATAGAGCCCCCCAATAATGCATGCCAGTACATAGGGCCCCCAGTAGATGCCCCCATAGTGTTCCTACCCCTGTTTTCCATAGTGCCCCCCATAATGTGCAAGTATATAGGGCCCCCCATAACGCTTCCCCTCTTCAATAGGTTATACGACACGTCAGATGCTGCCAGCGTCTAAGTGATCGCCACTTGCAGCCGCCATGACATGTGGAAACCCTTACAAGGATTACAGGGTCCGGAGGGGAGGGCAGAGGGGTCCGGAGGGGAGGGCAGAGGGGTCCGGAGGAGAGGGCAGAGGGGTCCGGAGGGGAGGGCAGAGGGGTCCGGAGGGGAGGGCAGAGGGGTCCGAAGAGGAGGGCAGAGGGGTCCGGAGGAGAGGGCAGAGGGGTCCGGAGGGGAGGGCAGAGGGGTCCGGAGGGGAGGGCAGAGGGGTCCGGAGGAGAGGCAGAGGGGTCCGGAGGGAGGGCACAGGGGTCCGGAGGGGAGGGCACAGGGGTCCGGAGGGGAGGGCAGAGGGGTCCGGAGGGGAGGGCAGAGGGGTCCGGAGGAGAGGGCAGAGGGGTCCGGAGGAGAGGGCAGAGGGTCCGGAGGGCACAAACACAGCGGGCACCATGACATTTTACTGAGCACTACAACCTCCAGCTGGCGCTCAGTCCCCGCATCACTACAACGCCCAGCTCTTTCGCCCTCTTGTCATTCATTTTCCCCTTGTCATTCCCCCTATCATTCTCTTTCTCCCTCGTCTTGTCAATCTCTTTCCCCCTTGTCATTCACTTTCCCCCTTGTCATTATCTTTCCCCCTTGTCATTCACTTTCTCTCCCCCTTGTCATTCACTTCCCCCTTGTCATTATCTTTCCCCCTTGTCATTCACTTTCTCTCACCCCCCTTGTCATTCACTTTCTCTCACCCCTTGTCATTCATTTCCCCCTTGTCATTCACTTTCTCTCCCCCTTCTCATTCACTTTCTCCCTCCCCCTTGTCATTATCTTTCCCCCTTGTCATTTTCTCCCCCCTTCCTCCCCTGCCTCTAGTGTAGCGTGGCCGAAGCTTGTATGGTCCCACGGGTACAGGAGCTTTAGTTTCCTGTACCCGGGCGGACTGACAGGAAGTGCACACTGTGTGCGCACTTCTTGTCAGTCCGGCCGGCTACAGGAGACAGATGCTCCTGTACCGCGGACCATACAGGGCTCAGCCAAGCTACAATGAGGGAGTGACAGGAGGGAGCGCTGAGCGTTTCCCTCCTGTCAGTCCCTCTCTTCATGCTGTGCCCGGGCGGTGCGCCCTCATGGACGCGCCAGCCCAGGCAGTGCTGCAGCCGCCTGAGGCTCTCTATAGAGCGCTCGGGCGGCTGCAGCATGAGGGGGGCCGGCGCTCCTAGTCCGTGTGTAGGACGCGCCGGCCCTGCGCTCTGGCACCTGAGAGAACTGGCTGACAAATACCCAGGCGCCAGGACCAAATTCCTGGTCGCCATGGCGACCTGGCGCCTGGGATTTGTCGAGCCCTGGCTTATAGAGAATTGTTATTAGTGTCATGTTCAAAGGAAGGGTATGGGCATAGGGAATACATTGGAAAAGTTGAAGGACAACTATTTCAATTTGACAAACCCTATTCCTTTATTTTTACAATGTTACTATCATTCCTGTGTTAAATGGGGTATCTTATGATTAAAATGGAACTATTTAAAATATCTATTTTCCTGGGCCTAGCTATTACTGTTAAATACTTTAAATACTCCCTGTCCAAACGTCCACCTAATGTATCCGGTGCTGGAAAGAAGAAGCTTCTTCTAGTGTACTGATTCTTATTGACTGCCTGTACAATAGTAGAAATTCATCTGTCACCTGAATACAAAAGGATCTGTGTGGTGGGACTGAGCATGTTTGACCACCTGGACACAAAAAGTGGACTGTCTGAGGGGGGAATTAGGGCTTTTTCACACTGGCGTTTTTGCTTTCCGTCATAGAGTTCTGTCCTCGGGGCTCTAGGACGGAAAGAAACTCATCAGGATTATCCCAATGCATTCTGAATGGAAAGAAATCCGTTCATGCATCAGGATGTCTTCCGTTTAATATGTGAACGTTTTTTGGAAGTTGACAAAACCGTAGCATGCTGCCGATTTGTCTCCGTTCAAAAATCCGGAAGACATGCCGTAACGCTGGATCCGGAATTAATGCCCATTAGGCCTGCACAATATATCGCGAAAGCAATCGTTATCGCAATTAATCGCCATATCGCAATCGCAATTTGCTGACCCAAAAATGCTGCAATTATATTACCATATTTTTTGCTTTATAAGACACCCTTTTTCCCCAAAAAAGTGTGGGGGGGGAATGGTAGTGTGTCTTATAAAGCGATGGTTGACTTTCTACGTGACACTGACACTGTATCTCCGCCCGCTATGCTGCACAGCGCGGCCAGCGATACATCAGTTATAGTGCGGGGAGGGAGGAGGGGCTGGTGGAAAGTCGCTATTTTAATGAACACACGTTCTTATATCTATTCTATTTATCTGTTCTGTGCAGCGCTATTAAGAAAATGGCAAGTTTTGTATTTTGTACTTTTGCAGTAATGCAAATATGTATTTTATTTTGAAAAACACTGTGCATTTCAGTTCTTGAGTTCAGCAAAACTACATTTCACATCATCAGTCATCTGTATGCGCTTTTAACTTGAAAATCCAAGCAGATAGACCTCTAGCACAATTCCCTTAACATATCGCATCGCATATCGTTATCGCAATTTTTAGGGCCCTAATCGCAATCGCACAAAATTCTCATATCGTGCAGCCCTAATGCCCATTGAAGTGCATTAATCCGGATCCGACATTAAGCTAAACGTCGTTTCGGTGCATCGCCGGACCCGACGTTTAGCTTTTATGAATGGTTACCAATACCATGGCAGCCAGGACGCTGGTCCCGGCTGCCATGGTAAAGTGTAGTGGGGAGGCAGGGGAGAAGTATACTTGCCGTCCGTGCGGCTCCCAAGTTCCAGGGCGCTCCACAATGACATCAGAGCACCCCATGAGCATGGATCACATGATCGCATGGATCACGTGATCCATGCACGTGGGGCGCTCTGAAGTCATTGTGGAGCGCCCCGGGAGCCACACGGACTGTAAGTATCTGCTCCCCTGGCTCACTACTTACTATGGCAACCAGGACTTTAGTAGCGTCCTGGCTGCCATAGTAACAATGAAAGCATTTGAAGACTGATCAGTCTTCAAATGCTTTCAGGTGTCTTGCGCTGTGACGGATCCGGCGGGCATTTCCGGCGACGGAAGTGCACGCCGGATCCTCACAACGCAAGTGTGAAAGAGGCCTTAAGAGGACTCTAGGAGGCTCCATAACATGTTTGTAACGGCAATGTTTAGACACAGTAGACACTGAAAAATGTTACAAATGGCATATTAAGTCTTGGGACACATCCTTTAAGACATCCAGATCTTTATAACCCACTACATCCAATCATTACAATACAAAAGCCAATACAGATGTAGTACAGCTGCAGAACCCTTGTTTCATCTGGTTTGGATCAGCCGTGTAAGCACTGAATTTGTCTTTTGTCAAACAGAGAGAGAATTTGATCCAAATAAGCACTGTGGAGTACAGGATCCCGAGACAAAGAAGCCGTGTACAAGATCTCTCACATGCAAGGTAGTTTTTATAACCGTGTACAAAAACCATTTGTGCGCAAATCACATTTCAGAGCATGTTCACATACTGATTGCTGACTGCGAAACTGCATTTCTGAATGGGAGCAGAGCCACAGAACCCAAGCACAGCAGATATGCATGGTGTGGAGCTGGATGTTGTGGTGCACAGCAGCTTCTGAAATCCTAGGTTGGAATCCAACCAAGAGCAACATCTGCATGGTGGTTGTATGATCTTTACTTGTTTGCATGGATTTCCTCTAACGCTCAAAAAGTATTAAAAGGTTTATTTGGAAATCAGATTTTGATGACCAGTGGGGTCAAGAAGTGTTGTGGTGTATGCGGTGCAGTAGAGAGTTGTGGCACCTAATACACAAAAAAGCGCACTTTGTGCAAATGTATGTTCTTGAACTATATTAAAGGGGTTATCCAATACTATAAACTGCCCCCCATATGCCTCACAGGGAATATACTTGCCTCGCTCCTGGTCCCTGGGGGGCTTTAGCATCCAATTGCAGACAGGGATGAGGCTCCCTAGCATAGTGGCCTGCCATTGGCTGCTCCCCCCCGACAACGGATGTTTTCATCCGCACACGGAGAAGCAGCGGCGGTGCTGGGGACCAGGAGCGGAGCTAGTTAAGTATATTCCCTGTGAGGGGCCCGGGGGCAGTTTATACTATTGGATAACCTCTTTATGCAGTATCATTTTAAGTTATTTACAAAAAAAAAACTGCATTCATGTTTTCAGAACTGTTTTCTGTTCATAAATGTTCTCACACTGCATGGAAAAAAACACAGCTTGTACTTTTAAAAGGCTTTTACCCTTTCTGTGACTTGATTGGTTTGACAACTCTTATTATGATATGCTGACGTTAAAGGGCGATCTAATAGACGATTTCAACCTTAAAACAGATCGCAGCACTTCCATAGTGAGTAGTAGTAATGTCACTGGCACAATATCTATCTGCATTTCTCGTTGATTATTAGACACATACACTTAACCACAGACGAGCAGTTCCAGGTCGTAAGAAACCATTTGACATTCTGTTAGCTGAACACAAGGCTCGATCAAGGGATAAAGAAGCATTAAAAGACAAAGATCATCCACAGAATGTACGAGAAACGCATCAAAACCAGCCTGCACCAACGCAAGAACAGTCATCAGGGTTGTCTGCTAGCTCTGCTTTGGAACCAAAAGTGACATCACCTGCAAAAGCCCGACCTCCTAATTCTGTCCTACCTAGGTGAGCTAGAGTGATTGCCCTTAAAACCTTACTGACGTTGTGTGATTTAATTCCACTCTCGACAGTGAACGTCTGCCTATTATTGTAATTGTGACTAGCTTATGCATTTAGTTTAAGTGTTAACATGTTTTTTTTGTCCGATGCCGGGACTTTAAAGATGGCGCCTGTTCAGATGCTTAGTGGGTGCTATAGCCACTGGGTGCCTGCTGTTTTACACAGCAGACACCCGGAGGTAGAATCTAAGCAGTCTTTTCTTGGCAGCGCAATGCTTCCAGTAACCAAACTGCTTACCTGTTTCGAGGGAACCATTTGGGTACTATGGAACATAGTTAATCACCCATAGGCTGCAATGATAAATCATTGCAGTCTATGGGAGAAGCGATCAGACAGTTGCATGTTTAAGTCCCATGGGGGACTTAAAATAAGTGTAAAAAAAGTAAATAAATAAAAATATTAATAATCACTCCCCTTTATCCCTATTAAAAATAAAAATAAGCATCACTAGTATCGCTTCTTCCCAAAATGCATGTATTTATCCTGTACGGTGAACTCTAAATGGCAGATTTACCTCCACCTCCCAAAAAATTGAATAAAAAGTCATACACCCCCCTCAAAATGGTATCAATAAAAATAAAAAAACTACAGATTGTTGTGCAAAATATGCGCCCCACCCAGATCCATAGATGTAAATATAAAAATGTTATGCCGGTTAGAATATGACAGTTCGAAGAAAAAAAGTTTAGATTTTTTTTTTAAGTATTAAAACACAAGAAAAACTATATAAATTTGTTATCGCTCATACTGACTCACAAACTTGAGCTAACAGACCAGTTTTACTGTATATGGAATGCCGTAAAAACGAAACCCATAAAACTATGGTAGAATTGAGGGATTTTTTCCAATTCCACCCCTTATGGAATTCTTTCCAAACTTCCCACTACATTGTATGCAATAATAAAAGGCTACCTTTAGAAAGTACCGCCTGTTCCACAAAAAAACAAGAAAAAAAAAGTTAAGGCTCTGGAAAGGCAGTTAGTAAAAAAAATGAAAAATCTGAAAATTACTGGGGCTTGAAGGGGTTAAAATTATCTGTTGTGTGACTCATACAAGGAATATTGAGGGACATCTGGTTTTACACCGATGCCTATCGGGCCTGGCGGATTTACTACAGAGTACCAGAGATGCGCCTACTTTATTAAGGGGACCTGCCTCTTAATAAATTAGGTGTGTCTTACTCCGGCACACAGGGTATCAAGACTGGCGTATGAGAAAGCCGCTCCTGATGTATTTCCCCATTATGTCCGTTTTGTGTTTCATTGATTGAAGTATATTCTTTGGTCTTATTTCCATCTAAATGGATGATTTATCAATTATCACGTCACTGCGTTTATTGAAATAACCTGGAACCTAGCGCCATAATACAGTATGTTCTGGCACACCGCAGCCAATATTTTATACCATTTCCATTCCTCTAGGCCATCTTCTGCAAACAGCGTAAATAGCTCAAGTTCATCAAACCACAGTGCTTTTGTGCCAGAGCCCACTGTAAATCCTGCATCGGGGGATCTGGCCAGTCGGCTTTCAAGCGATGAGGGGGAAGTTGAAGGTGTTGAAGAGACAGAAAAATTAGACTGTTACTACTCTGGACATCACCCTAAACCTCTTGCGGTATGTAGTCTATTCTTATACATACAGTATAATAAGCCTTGTTTTAGACTAGTTTCATGCTAGCGGTAAATCTTCTGGAACAGCCTACTGAGCTTCATCGTATGCAGCATAGCCGGAGCCCATTGACGTTAATGGAGATACGGCCTGTTTCCAGCATTAGCACAAGGATTTGTCTGGACAAAAACCTCCAACAGTGTGCAACTAACCTTAGGACTAGAGATAGTTTACCACTGCTACTAATTTCATGATTTTGCCACGTTAATGTTTCCTCCATCTGCCTTTTAATTTTCACAAATCTCATAGCATTCCTTTAGCACTGTCTTATATTCAGACCAACCCCAGAATATCAAACCTAACATAATATACGAGGCTTGGTATATCTGGTTTTCCAGTGTAGATCAAACTACCTTTTCCAAGGTTTATATGCAATAAGCACTCAAGGGGGGATCAGGTTAAAAGAATCTTCCCAAGGTAACATATAAGACTTTTTGTCATCCTTTGCATCTTGACGTGGGACAAAACGTGGGAACAGAATGATGCAGTCATTTGCATATCCATTATCTAATTCAACAGGCCTGGCCCTACTAACCGCTATACCACTCAGTGGTGCATAGGGATGTAATAACCTAGTCCCATCGCTGCATCTGTTCACTGTCGCCAACAGTTATTTGGTTTAGGGACTTGAATGATTTTGTCCCTGATTATTTGATAATACACATATTTGTGATCTATACATTTTACTATACATTTCTCATTGGAAATAGAAAAGCATGCATGCGTTTAGTAAGAAAGCAATACCAGACCACCACAAAGTCACCCTGAAAATCACTCACTGCAAGAACATATGGGGTGCTCATGTATCCTCCATGGAGCTTTGCACGCTGCATGTTCGAACTATTCAGTAACATAACTTGTTTATTGCGCTTGGATTTCAGTTTTGCTCATTTGGAAGCCGCTTGATGGGAAGAGGGTACTATGTGTTTGATAGACGGTGGGATCGCTTTCGGTTTGCATTAAATTCCATGGTGGAGAAACACTTGAATTCACAAATGTGGAAGTAAGTTTTAGGTCTTGTGTTTTTTTAGAAATTTCCAATGAAATTATAAAGGGAAATATTTAACGTAAATGTGATTACCTTTTTAACATAAAAACACATTACAGAAATAGTCCCACATGTACTGGACTCTGCTGTGTCTATCATTTTGCGTGCTACATTTTGGCGAATGCTGATGCACACTGTTGCAGTTGCTGAGTAGCTGTCCACTTGCATTTCATATACTGTATTTTTTGCCCTATAAGATGCACCTGCCTATAAGACGCACCTAGGTTTTAGAAAGAAAAAAAAATAACATTTTTCATCAGACTTCAGATCAGACTCCCAATATTAATTAAACCCCCAAACAGAACTGAGACCAGACTCCCAATGCTAATTAGACCACAGCTCAAACCCCCAATTAGACCTCAGATCAGACCAAAAAAAACACAGCATGAGGTCACAAAGCATGTCTACGTCCTCGCGCTGTGTGCATGTCAAGACCAGGGAATGGTGAGTACAGAGCCAGCACAGGGAGCACTGTATTCACCGCTACATAGTCCTACTGTACTAATGAGCGTTTCCATAATGGCCGTTTTCCCCTGGAGGGGAAAAAAAGTACGTCTTTATAGGGCGAAAGATACTGTAATTGTTATGCTTTTAAAGGAGTAGCTCATCAGCTTTGGAGACTTTTACCAATTTCAATTGGTTTAGCATAACCATTTTTACTATTTTTTGTTCATAAATTGGTAGCAAGTAGCAGTATAGGAAACTTTGCAGTATACCTTATATTGGGTAATTGCATCTTTATGACCTGTCAACATCCTGGAGTTCCCTTTTCCGTCCCTGCAGGCATTCTATAAGCATGCCCTCAAAACTATGACTAGTGTAATGGAATAAATAGAATTTATTGTGAGGGAGAAAGCAGAGGGGGAATATATTTCATTGCTTTGACATAACACCATAAAAGCTTGCCCATTCAGCAGAGGGAAGGAAAAAGAGCCACAACTACTACATCCAAGATAGATCTACAGCTGCCTGGAATTTTGGGTTTTTTAGTGATAGGTATGCTTTAATTGTGACACAATTTAAAGCGAATGTAAATACTGAATTTAATTGTAGGGAAAAGATGAGAAAACCGTAAGCGCTTAGTTGCATTTAGGTTTTCATTTATGCTAGCGCATGCAGAAATTCCTTTTTTATAAGTATGATCATTGACACGGTATTGTCCATATAGAAGACTCTGAAGCAATAGTAAAACTGTTTATTGATCTTTTTTTTTTTTTTCTTTAATCTCTCAAGAAAAATTCCTCCAGCCGCAGATAGTCCTATGCCTCCTCCAACAGCACATATCAGCAGCTCATTTCCTGCATCTGTTCTGCAGCCATTCAGCAGTCCGAGTTCTGTATACCTACCCTCCCCTCCCACCAACTCCAGAACCACATCCTCATATATATTATCGAATGCGTCCTTTGTCTCAACATCGGACACAAACTCTGTTACGTCACACACCACTGTGTTCCCCCATGTTGCACCAACTTTGAATATTATGGACTCTACTTTTAAAGCCCCTTCTGCGGTTTCCTCTGTACTGACCACCAGTCCCTCACCATCACACAAGCCACCAAAATCCAAACCTGGGAAATCTTCAAAAGCAAAAGACCTGTCTTCACGGAGCGACGAGCCTTCAAGTAACAAAAAGAAAAAGCCTCAGACGCCTTCTTCCACCTCTTCCTCCTCTTTACCTTTACAGACGTCCTCCTCGTCTACGTTTTCAGGGTCCCACAAGAAAAACTGCGTTTTGAACTCTAGTGCTACAATAAACTCTTATCAGGCAACCTCTTCCTATAATAATGTGTCTGTGCACAATGCAAACAATGGAACAAGCCCAATTAGTGCCAAACTGGAATCACCAGTAAGGACTTCTTTGTCTGGAAGCTCAACGGACTCCATAAAACACATGAGCATGGTTGTTAGCAGTATTGACTCTAGCCTGTCGGTGTCTTCCCTGGTGCACCATCCTGGGGAGCACACATTGGCAGTGCACAATGCAGTGTCCTCGCTGCCTCTTCCCTTTGACAAATCTGAGGGGAAAAAGCGTAAAAACTCTAGTGCAAGCAGTAAGGCCTGTAAAATCACTAAAATGCCTGGTATGAACAGTGTTCACAAAAAGAGCACCACCAACCTTATATCTTCTGTGCCAGATCCCCCAAATAGCTCTATGTCTCGACAGGTAAGTTGATGGAACAATTATTAGGGGAGGGGCATGCCTTCTTTCTGTAAAGCTAAACCTTATCTATTGTTTTCATCTGATGCATCATCCAGTTATAAGCTGCTCTGACATTAGTCATTACATCTACAGATCCAGTTATGATAAAAATATGTATTTCAATTTTTTTAATTATCTGGTTATTTTGAATCGTGTATGATACAGGAGGAAACTTGTACACATTCATTTCTATTACTGTAAATAATAGTTATGTTTATGTAGCAGGCGGATGATATGAAATTGTTTGCTGATCTTTCACATGGACAGATAAATTGCCTAAAAAGAGTGCCAATTACATCTTGATCGCCACTTGTTTAGGGTTCTTTTACACGGGGAAATTATCAAGAATGAATGTTCTTGGATGAATAACTATTCACAACCTGCAAGTTTCATATGATTGTTCATTTCTGTTACAAGCAGCTGTCCACTGGTCACGAAACGATCATTCGAGTGATAATAGCCCTGTGTAAAAGACCCTTCTGTCTACGATTGATTTTGTTAAAAAGGGTAAAAGCATTCTATCGGGCATCTGAAAGGAGTATCGGTTTTCAGAAGAACCTGCAGTATCTGTGAAAGTGTGTAACTCATGGTAGATCTTATTAAAGGGGTTGTCCCCTATCCCACAGGGTAGGGAATAAGTGTCTGATCAGTGGGGGTCTGACCGCCGGGTCCTTACTGATCACAAGAACAGGAACAAGTATTTCCTCATTTGAATGGACAACTGCTGCTCCGTTCAATTCTGTGGGGCCCCTAGAGACAGCTGATTGCTTGTGCTCGTCGATCTTTTGCAGTCACGTAGAGCTGAATGGAGCTGCAGATACAAATGCGTGTCAGCCACTCCATTCAAACAGGGGAACGTGGCCCCTATTCTGATGGCTGGCAGTGGCCCCAGCGGTCAACTTCCTACCCCCGCCCCCATCAGACGTTTATCCCCTATCCTGTGACTACGGGATAAGTTGTAATGGGACAATCCCTTTAAAAAGGTTTCCCATAGGATAGGGGATAAGTATCTGATTGGCGAGGGTCTGACTGCTTGGACCCCTACTAATTATGGGGTCTGCGTCCCACTTTGAAGAAGTGCTGAATTACATGGGTACTGTTGCTGCATTCATTCTTTATGGGACTACTAGAAATATTCTGTAGTCAGGGAATAGGTTTGTATTGTGGGAAAAGTTTTTCTTTTGTCTCTGATCAGCCCAAAAAAAAGTTTCTTTAACCTGGTTCACAAGGCATTTTGACATAATTTTTTTTCTGTTCAACCATTACACCAACAAAAGTGCTTCTACAGTCATGGTCAGACGTTTTGAGGCTGAAACAAATTTTGGTTTTCACAATGTTTGCTGCTTCAGTTTTTATGGTGACAATTTGCATTAGCTCTAGATTGTTATGAAGAGTGATCAGATGAATTACAATTAATTGCATAGTCATTCCTTGCCATGAAAATTAAAGGGGCGATTCGTATTTTTTTTTTTTTATTAATATCAGCTCGGCAAGGGCTGACTCAATTGAAGTAAATGGGGATGACGGAGTTGTAATTAGACCTACTTGCTGCTGCAGGTGTGACGGTAAACAGTGAAGAGGGAAGGCAGCGCTCGTACAAGGTTTCGTCAAAGAGCTGATCAGTGGGGATGCTGGCAGCCGGCCCCCCCGCCACGATATTGATGACCTATCCTGAGGATAAATCATCAATATAAAAAAAAGAAAAAAGTGGACAACCCCTTTAACCTAATCACAGAAGCCCCATTTCCACTGCATTTCAGCCCTGCCACAGAATGACCTGCTAAAATCATTTCAGTGATCTTCTCGTTAGCTCCGGTGTAAGTGTTAACATGGACAAGAGAGCTGATATCACTCTGTTATACTGATTTAAATTACTAGAGCAGGGATGCCCAATCTGCAGCCCTCCAGCTGTTGCAAAGCTACAACTCCCAACATGCCTGGACAGCCTACAGCTGGGACTTGTACTTTTGCAACAGCTGGAGGGCCACCGATTGATCATCCCTGTGCTAGAGCATACTGGTTGCTTTAAAAGGGGGTGGGTGCTTGAAATCATTGTCTTCTTCTGTTAACCATGGTAATCTCCAAGGAAACACGTGCTGATATCATTGCTTTGCATCAAAAGAACTCCACAGACAAAGACATTGCTTCTTGTAAGATTGCACCAAAATCAACAATTTATCGCATCATCAAGAACTTCAAGGAGGAAGGTTTATTTGCTGTACCAGGACTGTCTCCTAAAGAGGATTCAGCTATTGGGTAACCCGCAGTGCAGGGTGTGCTCAGGAATGGCAGCAGGCAGGTGTGGGAGCACCTGCAAGTGTTTTGGAGAATGGTCTGGGGTCAAGAAGTGCAGCAACGAAGCCACTTCTTTCCAAGAAAAACATCAAGGACAGACTGACATTTTGCAGGAAGATTAGACTGCAGATGTCTGTGTAAAGTTATTTTCTCTGATGAAGCCTCCTTCAGACTGTTTGGGACAGCTGGAAAAATGATTAAAGGGGTTGTTCGGGTTCAGAGCTGAACCCGTACATAACTCTTCATCACCCCCCCAGTCCCTCTGAGTGGAGCATCGGAGCTTTTTCCTTCATATTCAGTGACGTACCAGGCTTTCTCACCGAATGCTAGGTGGAAGTTTCCTCAAAGCCGTGAGCTCGGTGATGTCAAAGGCACTAATGTGCAGCCTGTAAAACAGCCTAGGGCAGCGCTAAAGCCTGCTTATTAGTGCCAATGACGTCACCAGGAACACTGTTAGGCGGAAGCCTCTGCCTAGCAGTGTAAAAGTTTAAGCAAACAGCCCTTGCTCTGCCTCACATGAAGTTCTCTGATGCTCCACTCAGAGGGGCTGGATAGGTGAAGAACTGGTTATGTCTGGGTTCAGCTTCCCTTTAACTGGAGAAGAAAAAGTTAGCGCTGTGTCATGACAACAGTAAAGCATCCTGAGACCTTTAATTTCTGGGGTTGCTTCTCACCCAGCAGAATGGGATCACTCCCAATTTTACCTAAAAACACTGGCATGAATAAAGAATGGTATGAGAACATCTTCAAACTTCTCCCAACAGTCCAGGAACAATTTGGTGATGAACAATGTATTTCCAGCACGATGGAGCACCATGTCACAAGGTAAAACTGATAAGTGGCTTGGTGAACAAAACATTGACATTTTGGGTCCATGGCCAGGAAACTTCCCAGATCTCAATTCTATTGAGAACCTATGGTCAATCCTCAAAAAGCAGACGGAAAAACAAAAACACAAGCACTGAATACCTAAGAACGGGCTGTCATCAGTCAGGATTTGGCCTTGAAGCTGATATCCAGCATGCCAGGACTAATTGCACAAGTCTTGAAAAAAGGATTAGCACTGTACATATTGAGTCTTTGCATAAAGTTAATGTATTTGTCAATAAAAGTTTAAAAAAATGTACATGAAATGCTTATCTGTACTTCAGTATATCATAGAAACATCTGACAAAAAGATCTAACAACACTGAAGCAGTAAACATTGTGAAAACCAAAATTTGCCTCAGTCTCAAAACTTTTGGTCACGACTGTAAATGCAATGTGTGAACTGGGTCCCATGAAGCATATTGACACAGTTGAATCATGTATTAGGTCACTTTCACAGTATTTTCGGCAGTATTTGTAAGCCATAGCCGGGAACGGGTCCAGAACATAAGAAAATGTACAAATCATTTGATTATACTCCTGGTTCTGGCTTACAAATACTGATTCAACATACTGCCACGTAACATATTTCTATCACTAATATATTTTCTACTTTATATTACATATTTTACCAGACGGGGAAAAGTAGCAGTGTAGCTTTGTCACAATCTACTCCTTCAAGTACATCAAATCCTGTACACAACAAGCAAGTAAGTAAATAGGTTGACTTCGGATTTCTCAGTTTATATATAATACATTATTCAGGTTTAACTATTATATTCAGATTACAGATATAAAAACCGAAGTACAAACTCCCAGATAAAGCATGCAGCCTACATTGCTGTATATAGGTAATGATGTCTAATCATTGTGCATGTGTGAGCCTGGGAGTCTTTAGAGCAGGACTTCTCAAATTGTGAGGCAATTTAGTTTATATTAAAAGGGTTTTCTGGGATTTTGTTTAACTAAAGACCCAAGACCCTCACCTATCAGCTGTCTGAAAAGGCCCCATCGCTCAGAGTAGCACCATGGCCTTCTCACAGCTTTGTCTAGGCCATGTGACGTCACATTTATCAGTCACTTGATCTAGGCGCAGCTTGCCCCCATTGCAGTGAATGGACCTGAGCTGCAATATCAAGCACAGCCACTATACAATGTACAACACTGTGCTTGGTGAGCTGAGAGAAGGCCGTGGTGCTACTGCAAGCGCCGGTGCCTCCTCAGACAGCCGATTGGTGAGGGTCCCAGGTGTCGGAACTCCACCTATCAGATATCCTGGAAAACCCCTAAAGTCGTAGGCGTTTATGAATAAGAATCGATAAGTGCAATAGATGTAATGAATGACCTTGTATCACTCACTTGTACCACTCAGAGGGAGATAGATTATCAACAACCTCAAGTTCTAGAGTGACACAGTGGGCTCACATCAGTGGACAGGGAGAGAGGACCAAAGCATGTCCTTATATTCTTCATGAACTTGAATGTGGCAACCATATTAATCTTGATGGAGAAATACATGATTGTGGTGCAGCATGCTTGTAACGATGTGCATCTCTTTGTTTTTAAGAAGACTTCGAATCGTGCCGGCAGAATAAGAACACTTCCATGACACTGGGAGATAATTGGACGATTACTCTGAGATCTCAGCAGCCGCCCATTAAGCTTTTCACTTGCAGTGGGCAGGGACAATGTCGCCTTTCCTAACTACATGACGGAGACGTGTTAGTCTAAAGTTTACAGAACCAAACTGGGTGTTTTTGCTTTGTCACTTAGTTTGTGTATTACTTTTCCTGTAGAAATCCTTCTCGATCTCAAAGGTATTTTAGGAGAAAAGCAAAATCTGCCTTGAAACCCTTTCTTCCTCAACTTCTGACAGTAAAAAGGTCACATCAGCAATGTCTGTACTTATTTATGTTTCCTCTTTTCTTTCCCAAAATAAGTCATTAAAAAAGTTACTGCAGCCGAGAAAATATGGCACTTAATGATCTAATCATAAATGAATCCAAACTAATACGTTGAAGAAAAGCCATGTGGATTGTCCCTGATATCTGCGTGAGGTCCATTTGTCTGGAAAGGTTGTACTTGTATTACCAGAATACACAGCAGTGTAATGTGTAGTAGCTTAATTTGTAATGGGAGATGTTCTGTTACACAATGTTCTTCACATTATAGTGTGTTCTGTGATCCAAGAGACAATTGGCGAGCCAGCCTTCTTCATTTGATGAAGTCTTCCTCAGTTTTTGGTTACCAGTTCCTTGGATAAAGCAGACTTTGAAAGTCAAATGAAAAAAAGCAAGAAAAATTGAAAAATATCAAATGTATGCATCAGTTTACTTTTTAAGGGTATTACTAAATGGCGGCCTGAGCTATAATATCACTGTAGCAACAAAACAGTAAACTTGTGGAACATTCACTTGCAGAACATCTCCCATATCGATGGTCGTTTCCAGAGAAACAGCAACTTTAATTATGGAAACTGACCACGTTTGTAACACAAATTCTGTTATCATGATTCAATGGTTATACAGGTGTGAAAGAAAAGTGAGCGGACAGTGATCTGGTGGCAATACCAAAACAATCGTTATAATGAATTTTAAAATGTAGGCCCTGGTCCTCCAGCCCTTAGTAAGTAAGGGAATGGTTTACACAGTTCAGTACTCTAAAAAGAGGGATCTAAGTTCCCCATCCTGTAGTTTAATAATAATATGCTAAATATACTAATTCGAAATATAGCACCTCAAGAAACCTAATCAGCAGTTGGTTAGGAAACGGTGGCTCCAATCATCACTTTATGAATTGGATAAAACTTATGTTTGTGGATTAAAGTGGTTTCTGGGACTCCTATATTGATGACCTATGCTCAGGATACTTCATCAATATCTGATTGTTGGGGATCCAAATCACGGAAACCCGGCCGATCAGCTGTTTGAAGAGGCTTGAGCGCCGCAGCCTCTTTCTAGGCCAGTGACATCATGTTCATAGGTCACATAGCCTACTTGAATGTGAATGGGCCTGGGCTTCAGTACCAAGCACAGCAGCTATACAATGTACAGCTCTATGGTTGACTGTAATGAGGCTGCAGCGCTCATTGGAGAGCCTCAACCTCTTCAAACAGCTGATCAGTGGAGGTGTCAGGAGTTTGGTCCACACTGATCAGATATTGAAGAGCTATCATGTAGCTAGGTCATCAATATTGAACAGCCAGAAAACCCCTTTAAAGGGGTTTTCCGATAATGGACATTTATCACATATCCACTGGAGTCCCAAGACCCTGTTCCTCCTCACTAGGTGACAGAAGTGAGGAGGCATTTGAATGGAACAGAGTATGCTTGTGATTCATGAAGACAGTCAAGTACAGTGCTGTACTGTCTCTTAAATGTAGCAGCAGGGCTCATTTTCGACCACTTCTCCATTCAAACAACTGCAGTGAGAAGGAACAGGGGTACAGGACTCTAATTCTAGTGATGGTTGGCGCTATCAGTGTTCCCATAAATGTCAGTTGTAGGACAACTTCTTTAAAACCAGTACAACAGAAATCATGCTTTGGGTCGCAGCAATCTTAGTGGACACTGTATCTATTTTATGATTCAGAAGTTTGACTTGCATCCCACGCTAAAGGGTCCTTTTACACGGACCGATGAGCTGTTAGATTATAAAGGGAAGAGCGTTTGTATAAACGCTTGTTCCCGATAATCTGCCAGTGTAAAAGGTGCAGAAATCACCTAATGAATGAGCAAACGCTTGTTCATCAGGTGATCGTGTCATTCAGGCAGCACCAAAAATCATTGTCCCTCTGCATCAAATTGTCTAAACACCGATCTGCTACGCAGGAACAGTTATTTTCTGGGACAAACGTTCACTTTATCGATCACTTATCCCCATGCAGCTGAGGTGATTGCTGCATGTAAATACAGCCATCATCTCCGCCGATGACCTGATCGGGAGCGTCTGCTTCATTCCCAATACTCTGCCAGATCATCAGTATGTGTAAAAGGACCCTAACTTTACTTAACTTGCACTTATGCCAATGATCCATGAAGCCAATAATATACCTTGCTATGATAAGCTGTGCTCTCTATACCTAACCTAACGTTTTCATTGATCATGCAGTGGCCACATGAAATGTGCTAGGAATAGTAAATTTAGCAGGTATGAATATTAAATACTTGGTAAAATAAAGCAATTGAATTCTCAGTCTTAGGCTACATTCACACGAATGTATTTTGTTTCCGTGCCCGTTCAGTTTTTTTTTTGCGGATAGTTTGAAGACCCATTCCTTTCAGTGGGTCTGCAAAAAGTGCGGACAGCACACCAGGTGCTATCACATCCGTATGTCTGTTCCGTAGCCCCGCAAAAAAAAAAAAATAGAACATGTCCAATTCTTGTCCGTTTTGCGGACAAGGATAGGCATTGTTACAGTGGATCCGCAAAAAAAACGGATGCCATACGGACGTCATCCGTTTTTTTTTTTGTGGATCTGCAATTTGCGGACCGCAAAATACATACGGTCGCGTGAATCTAGCCTTAGAAGAATCTTCCATATCATTTTTTGTACTCCTTAACCTAGGGTATTTGGGCATGAGCTCCTGCCTAGACAGTTTAAAAGGGGTTGTGCAGTGATTTATATTAATACCCGGCACCCCCGCTGATCAACTGTTTGAAGAGGAGGTGGCGCTCAGTGAATGAAGCAAGTACTTGTCATTACACTGCACTTCCAAGATGAAGTACAGTGTAATGAACAGGAAACGCCGCTTACATGGAGCGCCGCCTCAAACAGCTGATCGGCGGGAGTGACAGGGGTCGGACCTGCGCTGATCAGATATCGATGACCTATCCTGAGGGTAGGTCATCAATATAAATCACTGCACAACCCCAACTGTCTTCTGAAGTGCTGTGAGTTGATATGTTGTTTCCTGGTGGGCTACAGGACCAAGGCCCATACATACTTGTTTCAATCTACAATTCATATTTAAATCAAGGGTTGGACTAAATAGTCACATGTAATTGATATTGGCTCAAACTAACTATGAAATTAACTGCGGACTGTAATCTGTTTATCATATGCATTGTCCTGTTTACCCCAAAAATGTATTATCCCTGTGTCTAAAGGGTATTTATCAAAGTTTTCCAAACTTCAGTCATACCAAACTCTTCTGTCTCTACAGTGTTAAAAGTGCACTTAATACTTTGGCTTATTTTACATCAAACTACAGAAAATGAGGTTTGCTTGTTTTCCCCATACTGCTTTATACCGAACCTGTAATGTGTAAAAGCAATTATGAACCAGTGCGAAGATTGTTCAGGGGAAAAATATTAGGGATACTAAGGATGTTTTGTTATTTAGTGTTAATTTTATAATAATTTATGTTTTGCTGAGATAATTGACTGAGATTACATAATGAAAATTAGGAACGTCAAAGCAATGTTTATATTTTTTTTATATGAATTATGTTGTATATTTCTAAGGATGAAAATAATGTGTACATATCTTTGTTATTTTTGCACAGTTTTTGTTTAAGATTGTAATGATCCTGCAAATGGTCATTTACGTATTTATTTATTTTTCCCTTTCTTGTGTTCAGAAACTGAGGATTTGAATTGAAAATCTTGCCTCTTCCTTTGCTGCTTTACATTCCTTCCTTTCAAAAGCCTACTTCTTCCTAAAACACGGAATTTATTTAAACGTAGTGATCTCTGAACTGGGGGTTAGTGTCTCAGAGCAGATGGTTAATCTCTGCCATTCTAGAAGGGTCAAGCAGAAGAACAGTACATATTACTAGACATCTCTTTATAGCACCTATGCCTCAAAATAAGACTGGCCAAAATTCACGTACAGCAGATGTTGAAGCAATACATGTAACCTTGCTTTATATGCCTTCAGAAGGCATGTGACCTGGGAAGGTATTGTGCCATCTTTGTACCCTTATTTTATTTCTTTTCTACCATAGAATCATAGATGAATAAGCCGGCCATTTACAGAATGTCTTTAGCTTGATATTATTACTAAAATAGAACACTGTGCCTTGTGGAATGATGGTGGATATGGCTGCACGCTTGCACAAGCCAACATATCTTTCTGTAAAATGTTGGTTTCAGCTTCCAGAAACTAGACTGTATGGGATTTTTTACGGACCATCTTGTTGTCTTATAAAACTATCTATATACCATTTATATTAGGCAAATTTACTATCCATATACCATCATGCGGCAAGTACGCAGCCATACTTCCTATTATTCTGTATTGCAGTCAGCAGATTACAAGGTGAGCGCTCTTACAGGGTTAGTGCACTTATAGGCACATTAATCCAAGAGGTTAGTGATAGACATATTGTTTACAAGCAAATTAAATACTGCAAGTGAGGACAGGATGAATTGCTAGGCGAGCTCTTGATGATAAAGAATAGCCTGTAGTTTAAAGTGGACTTGCCACTGAGACACTTCCTATGCACAACAGCTTAAGTGTTTGCTCACATTACTGCCCCCCAGCTGGGAGCCCATCCATAGGGTGGAAGAGGTTAACAGGACATACCCTGCTTTGGGGACATTAATGAGAATGTTCCTACAGATGTACTCTGTTTTAATAAAACACTTTAAACAATGTCAAGTCCACTTTAACGTTTTACTGTCATAGTGGCCTGCAACTCCTTAACTAATACAATATCCATTAATATCATATGGAAGAGGCAAATATGCACCGAGATGTCACTTTGAATATCGAAATGTAAATATCGAGTGTTTCAGTTCCTGGTATTGAGGATTTTTGTGCTATTTACAATATTTCTCAAGAGTTTAAGAAATTGATGCACTTTCTGCAAGTAAATTTGCACAAGGAGGGTGAAACAAAAATAAGTCACGCTGGGTTCAGATCACTGTTTAGCTTTCTCTTCTGATTTGTCAGAAGGATAAGAAAAATAAAAAAAGGATCCGTTATTTCAAAGATCAGTTTGCATCCGTTTGTGTCACATCCTTCATAGATCAGGTTTTTTTTTTAAGGGAGAAAAGGTCTTACAAGAAGTACTTTTTCTCCCATCAAAAATAATGGATCTCTGACAGAAGTGACACAGACTGATGCAAGCTGATCAGAACTAATGCTTACCCTAAGGGATCTTTTTTGTTTGTGTTTGTTTGTTTTTTCTTTCTGTTCTACTGACGGATCTGAAGAACGGAAAGCTAAACAGTGATGTGAACTTGGCCTTACCTGATATCAAGCAAACACAGGAGGGACTTTCACTGGATCCATTAGCAATGGGGCAAACATTTACATAATAGGTACACCTCTGATATAGTAGTTTTAAAAAAAATGGGGGGCTGTAACCTATCATTTAATTGAAAAGAATCCTTGGGAGGAACATTTTTGAAGAGTACCTACCTGTAAGCTGATTTCAAGTAATCCCCGTTCCTGAAAACGCTCCGTCCAATGCAGATTGGCTCAAAACTGCTGACTATAGCTTACAAAGCTCCTCTGTAATGTCAGTTTTTTTTAATATATATATATATATATATATATATATATATATATATATATATATATATAAATGCTCTTGTTTAACCGGTTAGTGACCACCATAAAAAGCCATATTGTTAGTCAAAATGCATCTTACATTTACAGTTCTTTGTGCCTAGGAGTAGAAAAGTATATATAAATCTGCAGAAGTGCACTGTTCTCTTCAGTCCTCCATAGGTTAAAACATGTAGACCATACAGTGTGGTTACTAGACCACAACCCACTACTGCTGATATCTCCATTGCAACCCTCCAAAAAGGCTTCTGCTACAGTGTTAAGTAATGAAATCTAGCACTTTATTCTAGTTAATTAGAACCAGGATGATGAAATGTGGTATAGAATTTTTTTTTTACAATACATAATATTCCTGTACAAACAGGATGATATTGAAGGTTGCAGCTCTTCTACCTCCAGATATGTTGCAGGCCATTTTGGCAGTAAATTGTTGCAGGATGTTTTTTGTAATATGGTGATCATGCTGACAGCTCTGTATATCATCACAATAAATCTATGTATATCTGGCATTGATTATTTTATCACTCATATTAGCAGAAACGGAAGAGTTCTCAACCTTTTTTGGAAATTACAGTAAGTATTATTGACATTTTAATTTCCTGACCATTATCCCTTCTGTTGTAAGAGCAAAATTTGCTCTGATGGTGAATGTGTTTATAATAAAATTGGAAATCCATTCCCAGCAATAGGAGCTCAGAGTCTGCCACACATCTGCCGTGCATAGGCCTTTTAGCCATAAAGCGTGACATGGAGAACTTGTTTGCCTTCTTTTTTTTTATTACTATAACATGTACATAGTACTGATCAACCTTTGTAGAAATAGTTTATATAGCGGATTCTATTATAGCTGGATCTTTAAAAACAGAGGAAACTTTTTTTTTTTTTTTTATTATACACCTATTTTGGTATGCTGTCTCACCCATGACACTTTACCAAACTCACATTACTGTGGGTCTTGAAGAGCGGTTGTGCCCTGGGTTTTTGGATCTGTTGTTGCACAGAATACAAAAAAAATAATAATAATAATTTGTAAGAAATTTCATGTGTTTCCTGCTATAGCAAACTACAAAGCTTTTCCAGAATACATTTAAAGAAAGCATGCCCAACCCATTCTGTTTAGTGGATTTTTATAGACCTACTTTGTAACACTATTTCCTTTCTATGTTTTGCACTTTTATGTAGTATTCAATGTAACTCATTCCATGCATAAAATACTTGAGTGGAGCGAGTAGGTGACTGGAATTTGATCGAATCATCACTTATCTCACTCTTGCTTTAAGGGGAGGTTGGCAGTTTCTCAGGGTCCCATGAATACAATGGGAGCCTCAGTTTAGCATTTACATATATATAACAGCGGAAACACAAATGCCTTAACCTTCTCATTGGTGGGGAGATTTTAAAGGGGTTGTCCAGGATTAGAAAAACATGGCTACTTTCATTCAAAAAACACCCCAATGCCACAGGATGTGTTCGGTATTGCAGTTCTGACCCATTGACTCCAATGGAGCCGAGTTTCGGTACCAGACACAACCCATGGACAGCAGTGGTCTTGTTTTTGGAAGAAAGTAGACGTGTTTTTCTAATCCTGGACAACCCCTTTAATATTCTCTCCAGTACTGACAGGGTTAATTTCTATTAAGGAGGAATTGATAGTAATAGATGTTATAGGGTCTGTTTCCCAAAGGCCTTATAAGCTTTTTTTTCCCCACCAGTCCCACTTAGCAATGATATAGTTGAGAAAAATAATAATCTCTTCTTATATTTAAGGATTTTTTTTTATGAAAAAAATTCTTGATTTATTGGTCATGCAATACTAAAACAGTGAAAATATGTGCTGGTTAGTTGGTATGACTGAAAAAAAGGACAGTGATTCTGATAGTTGAGACATCAGGGCAAGCAAGCAAAGTAAGGAATATTGCTGAGCAAATCTATTTTGATTTAGATATTTTGATTTCAATGTACTTGAAGTTTCCTCGATAATGGGTAATTATGTAGAGGATTTCACACTGATGTTTGTATAAAAAATAATGGAAGAAAAAAAATACTTTTTTATGGACTGTTAAGCTGGACTGGAGCTGTAATTAAAATAACTAAAATTAGAAACGCTGGGGTATTTTTTCAGTGGCGCAAACTGTAAAATAAACCCCCTTCTCAATATGTTTCAAGTAGTTGTAAATAGTAAATTCTATGACATAAAGTTTGAAAAGTGAAAAAAATAGTTTAAAAACTTTTGAACAAATGTATCTGATTGATACTGCCATGGTGATGTGCCTGGCCTGGAGATATTTTCCAGTGAGGGATGTATTGTTATTGTCTTACATTTATTTTTATTTTTCTTTGTTTTTTTTTTCTTTATTTTTTGTAACATGGCTTTGTAAATAAAATAATTTATATGTTTGTAAGAAAGAAAAAGATTTGTTTTGTAATTTTTGTTTTAATAAATTGATGTTTTTTTTGGCTATGATAATTTATACTATGGCGTGTTAGTAGATTGAATCTGAGTTCACATCTCTGAGTGGGTTTTCTGCAATTTTGACTCTGCAATTCATTTTTATCACCAGATATTTCATTATCAGTGAGAATGTAAATTAATTTAAAGACCATGAGTGGACATGCGGTTACATCCCCACAAGAGCTGTGCCCAATACTCTACTCACAGCCGGTTACTGGCTTTATAGTTACCTACAATGCTGGCTGTTTAACCCTTTAGATACTGCAGCCATCCAAGGCCACTGCATCTAGATTAGATTGAGGTGGCTCTCTGTCACCCTCCCTACCACGAAGGATGCTGAAACGCTGCTATGTCAGCTGAAGGCCTAATAGTGGCCACTGGGTCTGTCAAGTATGGAAGACATTGGAACCGGTTAACAATTTAAATTTTTAAAAAGTAAATTTAGGGTACTTTCACACTTGCGTTACTCTTTTCCGGCATAGAGTTCCGTCAAAAGGGCTCTATGCACGTAAAGAACTGATCAGGCATATCCCCATGCAATCTGAATGAATAGAAATCCGTTCAGTTTGCATCAGTATGCCTTCCGTTCAGTCACTGTCAGGCGTTTTGGCCGGACATAATACCGCAGCATGCTGCGGTATTATGTCCGTCCAAAATGCCTGATCAGTCGCCGGAATGCCGGATCGGGCATTAATTTACATTGACTTGTATTAGTGCCAGATCCGGCATTGAGAAACAACTGAAGGACGGATCCGTCCATCCGCATGACAAGCGGAGGGACGGATCCGTTCTTGCAATGCATTTGTAGACAGATCCGCACCCGGATCCGTCTACAAATGCTGTCAGTTGTCACACTGAAGGGCGGATCCGGCAGGCAGCTCCGACGACGGAACTGCCTGCCGGATCACACTAACGCAAGTGTGAAAGTACCCTTAAAAATCAGTTTTTTTAAACAACAGAGATATTATTATAAACATAAAATACAGAAAAAACTCTATAAAGTTATTTAACCCTTATGGTAAACCTCATGCAAACCAAAAGCTGTTTGTTCATCCTGCCTCCCCGAAAATATGAATAAAAAGATCTAAAAAAAAAAGCTGTATGTCAACCCAAAAGCACAGCTCATCCCATCACACTGCTCCTTTAATTGAAAATAAAAAATGTTATGGGTCTTTGAATGCAGTCACACAATTATTAACATTTTGTTTTTATTGAGCAAAAGTATAGAACATTTGATCAAAATGTAAAAATTAAGTATCGCTGTATTCGTACTGACCATCAGAATCAATTTAACATGTCCTTTATACAGCATATGTCTGGCCGGTGGTCCTGTTGCTCTGGCTGGACGCATCCGTTAGTCATCTCGCGAGACACGAGATCTGCTGTGAACGCGCGCGCACGTTCACAGTGGCGCGCGGCTCGGCAGTTATACTGCAGCCTGCCAGCGATGATCAATCGCTGGCAGGCTGTAGAAGTAAAATTAAAAAAATCAAACAGGTATATCAGACGCTGTTTTGTTAACAGCGTCTGATATACCTGCTACCTGGTCCCCATTTGCTGGGATCGACCACCAGAGGACCAGGTAGCTATGTAAAGTTGCACCAAGCACTACACTACACTACCCCCCCCCCATCACTTATTAACCCTTTATTAACCCCTTGATCATCCCATCTAGATTCCCTGATCACCCCCCTGTCATTGATCACACCCCGTAAGGCTCCATTCAGATGTCCATACGGACACCGGCAATGTGCTTTCCGCATTTTGCAGATCCGCACATTGCCAGAACTATATAGAAAATGCCTTTTCTTGTCCGCAATTGCGGACAAGAATAGGACATGTTCTATATTTTTGCGGAACGGAAGTGCAGACCCGTAAGTGCGGATCTGCAATTCCGGATCCGAGCGGGACAAAATCTGTCCCCATAGAAATGAATGGGTCCGCAATTCCGTTCCGCAAACAGAATTGTGGACGTGTGAATGGGGCATAAGGGTTCCTTATCACCGCCAGTTAGTTAGCTACTTGTTAGGTAGCTAGCGCCCAGCCCACCGCACCGCAGTCACTGATTTTGGCAGAGATTTTTTCATCCACATTGATCGATGCGAATGAAAAAATCTGTGCCGTTCATTTTTTTTTTCCAGCCCAGAGGCTGAACGTAAAAAAAATATCATTACCCGTATGCTCAATATAAGGAGAATAGCAGAAACTCCTAATGCTGGCCATACGTGTAATGATTGAGGAGACCCTCAAATGCCAGGGCAGTACAAACACCTCACATGTAACCCCATTTTAGAAAGAAGACACCCCAAGGTATTCCGTGAGGGGTATGGTGAGTTCATGTAAAATTTTATTTTTTGTCACAAGTTAGTGGAATATGAGACTTTGTAAAAAATAAAATATCAATTTCCGCTAACTTGTGCCCAAATTTTTTTTTTCTGTGAACTCGCCATGCCCCTCACGGAATACCTTGGGGTGTCTTCTTTCCAAAATAGGGTCACATGTGGGGTATTTATACTGCCCTAGCATTTTAGGGGTTCTAAAGCGTGAGAATCCAAATGCGTAAAAATGCCCTGTGAAATCCTAAAGGTACTCATGGGAATTTGGGCCCCTTTATGCATCTTGGCTGCAAAAAAGTTCTGTCACCCAACATGGGTATATGTAAAAATACACCCCAAAACACATTCCCCTACTTCTCCTGAGTACGGCGATACCACATGAGTGACACTTTTTTGCAGCCTGGGTGCGCAAAGGGGCCCAATTCCAACGAGTACCTTTAGGTTTTACATGGCTGCTCACAATTTAGCCCCACTCAAAATGCCAGAACAGTACAAACACCCCACAAATGACCCCATTTTGGAAAGAAGACACCCCAAGGTATTCGCTGAGGGGCATAGTGAGTCCATGAAAAATTTAACTATTTGTCAAAAGTTAGCGGAAAGGGAGACTTTGTGAGAAAAAACAATAAAAAAATCAATTTCCGCTAACTTGTGCCAAAAAAAAATCTTCTATGAACTCGCCATGCCCCTCACGGAATACCTTGGGGTGTCTTTTTTCCAAAATGGGGTCAAATGTGGGGTATTTATACTGCCCTGGCATTTTAGGGGCCCTAAAGCATGAGAAGAAAAATGCGTAAAAATGCCCTCCTAAAAGGTACTCGTTGGAATTTTGGCCCCTTTGCGCACCCAGGCTGCAAAAAAGTGTCACACGTGTGGTATCGCCGTACTCAGAAGAAGAGCATGTGTTTTGGGGTGTATTTTTACATATACCCATGCTGGGTGTGAGAAATACCTCTGTAAATGACAACTTTTTAATTTTTTTTATACAAAGTTGTCAGTTTAAGAATAATAAAGTTAGATGCACTCGCCACATATGGACCAGATCTGATATTAAAATAACAATTTATTATATCATTAAAAACCCATATTATAATCGAATGGAAGTATATGCCCAATGGTGCTGGGATCACAAAAGGCTAATCATTTAAAACAACCGCAAATGTCCACTTGAAAATTAGTATAAGTAAATGTTACGTTCACAAAGATAATGTGCGATGGCGTAGGAAATAAAATCGCATTAGAGTTGCTCTAAATAGGAGAGTAATGATTGTCCATTTTACAGAAGAATGTAAGTCTTCCTTAAAATCTTCACTGGAGGGTTAGTGGTATATACAGCATTCCAAATATGGTTGGATTCAAAGTCATAAAAGAGCGGCGTCCACTCTATTGTAGTTACAACGGCGTCCCGTTGATGGAATAGGTAGCGATCGCTAAAAAGTGATAGATAAAATCGGAACAAGCTTACCAGAGGCCGTCGTGTCTTGTACCTCTCCCTACTGTATGCGATGGTTACAAGTGAAACAGTTGGTTTGTCTAGTCACTTTCCATCCAGTCTCGGGAGAGTCCGTGTATGTTTGGCGTTCAGTCACGTTAGTAGCTGAGTACACACGTGGATCTACCGGCGGAAGGAATCAAATCCATCAAATCAGGGTTGTTTGCTCCCGCGGTTATTTTCTCACGACGTTTAAGGGTCTTCTGGATAATTGTAATAAATGTCCGTATCTTATATTATGGGGAACATCCGACCAATGTTCCCCATAATATAAGATACGGACATTTATTACAATTATCCAGAAGACCCTTAAACGTCGTGAGAAAATAACCGCGGGAGCAAACAACCCTGATTTGATGGATTTGATTCCTTCCCGCCGGTAGATCCACGTGTGTACTCAGCTACTAACGTGACTGAACGCCAAACATACACGGACTCTCCCGAGACTGGATGGAAAGTGACTAGACAAACCAACTGTTTCACTTGTAACCATCGCATACAGTAGGGAGAGGTACAAGACACGACGGGCCTCTGGTAAGCTTGTTCCGATTTTATCTATCACTTTTTAGCGATCGCTACCTATTCCATCAACGGGACGCCGTTGTAACTACAATAGAGTGGACGCCGCTCTTTATGACTTTGAATCCAACCATATTTGGAATGCTGTATATACCACTAACCCTCCAGTGAAGATTTTAAGGAAGACTTACATTCTTCTGTAAAATGGACAATCATTACTCTCCTATTTAGAGCAACTCTAATGCGATTTTATTTCCTACGCCATCGCACATTATCTTTGTGAACGTAACATTTACTTATACTAATTTTCAAGTGGACATTTGCGGTTGTTTTAAATGATTAGCCTTTTGTGATCCCAGCACCATTGGGCATATACTTCCATTCGATTATAATATGGGTTTTTAATGATATAATAAATTGTTATTTTAATATCAGATCTGGTCCATATGTGGCGAGTGCATCTAACTTTATTATTCTTATATTATTTTCTTTTGGTAGATTGAGTGACTCTACCGGTTAGTTTGCACCCAATACCCCACTTCTGGACTCTAGTGCGACGTATATATTAATTGCATTTTTTAAAGTTGTCAGTTTACAGAGATATTTCTGTCACCCAACATGGGTATATGTAAAAATACACCCCAAAACACATTGCCCTACTTCTCCTGAGTACGGCGATACCACATGTGACACTTTTTTGCAGCCTGGGTGTGCAAAGGGGCCCAAATTCCAACGAGTACCTTTTAGGTTTTACAGGGATGCTCACAATTTAGCCCAAAATGCCAGAACAGTAAACACACCCCACAAATGACCCCATTTCGGAAAGTAGACACCCCAAGGTATTCACTGAGGGGCATAGTGAGTTCGTGGGAGATTTTAATTTTTTTTGCCAGAAGTTAGCAGAAATGGAAACTTCATTAATATTATTTTTTCCTCAGAAAGTGTCATTTTCCTCTAACTTGCGAAAAAAAATGATACATGATCTCACCATGCCCCTCCGCGAATACTTTGGGGTGGTCTTCTTTCTAAAATGGTGTCATTTGGGGGGTATTTATACTATCCTGGAATTCTAGCACCTGAAGAAACATGACAGGTGTTAAGAAAGTCAGAGCTGCTTCAAAATGCGGAAATTCACTTTTTTGCACCATAGTTTGTAAACGCTATAACTTTTACCCAAACCAATAAATATACACTTATTTGATTTTTTTTTATCAAAGACATGTAGAACAATACATTTTGCGAAAAATGTATATAGAAATGTAGTTGTTTTTGAAAAATTTTACAACAGAAAGTGAAAAATGTTGGTCATTTTTGATTAATAGCAAAAAAAGTTAAAATGTCAGCAACAATGAAATGGCACCAAATGAAAGCTCTATTAGTGAGAAGAAAAGGAGGTAAAATTCATTTGGGTGGTAAGTTGCATGACGGAGCTATAAACGGTGAAAGTAGTGTAGTGCAGAATTGTAAAAAGTGGCCTGGTCATTAAGGGTGTTTAAGTTAGGGGGGCTGAGGTGGTTAAATGAGCCAGGCTTATGCCCACACGCAACCCCCTTTTTTATAGTGGTGAGGGTGTCGGAAAAAGCTAAAAAGTGGAAAATTTTGTTGCAAACCAGCACTTGCAATAAAATGTATCGCCTCTATGCCAGAAAATTGTGTAGTTCTATGGTAAATGATGCCTATTGATGGTAACAGTTTTTACTTTAGAAAACATGTTGTGCCCAAGAAGTCCAGGCCGTGGATTACTAGGCCGTGGATTACTGCTTTACATTTTTATTCACCAAACCTACATTATATGGACAGAAGTATAAGGACACATACACATTACACCTAAAGGAGCTTTTATGACATCCCATTCTAAATCCATTAGCAATTAAACCAGCTTCCACTATTTTGGGAAGGCTTTCTACAAGATTTTGGACTGTCGGAATTTTTTCCCATCGTCCAGAAGAGCATTTGTGAGGTCAAACACTGATGTTGGAGAGAGGGCCCGGCTCGCAATCTTTGTTCTAGTTAATTCAAAAGGTGATCGATGGGGTTGAGGTCAGGGCTAGGGAAGTTTTTTTTACACCAAACTCGCCCTTGCACGCTTTTATGGAAATTGCTCTACGCAATGGGGCACAGTCATGCTGGAACAGAAAAGGGCCTTCTTACTCAAATTTGAAGGCTTACAACTGTCTAAAATGTCTTTGTGTGCTGAAGCAGTAAGATTTCCCTTCACCGGAACTAAGGGGTCTAGGCAAAGAGCTGAAAAACCATCCCATAGTATTATCCCTCCTCCACCAAACTTTACAGTTGGTAAAATACAGACAGGCAGGTAACGTTTTCCTAGCATTAACTAGACTCAGTCTTGTCCATCAGACAGGAATGGCTTGCATGCGGCTGCTGAGCCATGGAAACCCAGGCCATGAAGTTCCTGTTAATGACAGAGGAGGTCCGGAACTCTGCACCAACATTGGTGACTTTTATGCACTTTGCACCCCAATCTGTGACGTTACATAGTTTGCCATTTCATGGCTGAGTTGTGGTTCCTAAACACTTTCACTTTGCAATGATACCACTCGGTTGATGGTGGAATATCTAGAAGGGAAGGAATGTCAAAAACGGACTTGTTACAATAGTGGCCTCCTATTACCGGACCACACTGGAATTCAGTGAGCTCTTTAGAACATGCTGCTGTATTTTCTCCGTCCCAAATTCCGGAACACCTGCCAATCTATTGAAATACATTAATGCCGGCACCAAGTGTTCCAGCAAAACGGATCCGGTTTTCCGGTCTGTGCATGCACAGACCTTTAAAAATGCAAAAAAATAAAATACCGGATCCTTTTTTCCGGATGACACCGGATAGACGGATCTGGTGTTTCAATGCATTTGTTAGACGGATCCGCCTACAAATGCTTTCCGTTTGCCTGCCGGATCCTCACAATGCAAGTGTGAAAGTACCCTTAAAGTTGTGCCCCTATACTTTTATCCATATAGTGTATCTCTAAATTGTGAATGTCCAATTCTAGGACTGAAAAGTATATGTCAGCTCCACAGCAGACCCCAGTCTGCATTTTTTTTTATTGGCTCTGTCAGATGCTTTATGTTCAGTAATATTTTCCACCAGAAGCGTGTAAGGCCTCATGCACAAAACCATATTCTTCATCCATGTGCTTTCCCAGCATTTTTTGTGGCTAGCACACTTGACCATTAACTTCTATGGGGCCATGCACACGTTCTTTTTTGTGAATCCACGTGGCCATCTCACAGGTCCAGGATCTACCAGATTAACAAATTATTGTATTAATTGTTTGCTGAAGGCGATATCATAAGGTATACGGTAGGACAAAAACACACATTTGTATAAATCCATACAAGATATTAGAGACTACAAGGGAGGCCTCTAATTATCTCGGTGACATTACATGGCCTAGGAAGAGGCCTAAGCATTCACAGACCGCCAAGGTCTCCTTATACGTCTGATCGGCAGGGGTGCCGCGAGTCGGACTCCTTAAGGCCACCTGCACAAGTTGCGGAACACGTGTGGTTTTTCCACGCCGATTCCAGTGCGGAAAAATTGTTGCGTATTACAGTACCAGCAAAGTGTGTGAGGTAACGCAAATCTCATGTACACTGCGGAATTTTTCCATGCGGAAATTGACCATTGCGGATTTACAAATCTGCAGCACGTCAATTATGTTTGCCGTTTTAGCGGCAGATTTCACCCTTTTCAATGGAAGTTTGAGATCCGAGACAAAACCGCACCAAAAAACGGAATTAGACACTGCAGATTTTGGTGCGGATATGCTGCAGAAATGCACATAAATCTGGATCTTATGTGTGTTCACCCGCACTCATGCAGGTGGCCCTAAAAAGAACCTATCACCAAAAAATGCAATCTGCGGGCAGCATGTCATAGAGCAGGAAAAGCTGGGCAGATTGATATATAGGTTTGTTTAGTGTGATTACAGCGATACCAAATTTTAAATATATATGGTTCTTTAGTTTTGTTATTTATGCACAAATAAAAACCCTTAAAAAAATTAAAAAGTGCATCACCGTGTAGGATAAATTACAAGATGATGGTTTAGTTCACGTTGTTATGGATGTGGCAATACCAAATATGGAATGGTTTTCTTTTCCATATAAATTCAGAGAAAAAGGTGCTTTAGTTTTTTTTTTTTTTAACTTTTTTGAATTCTTACTTATACTATTTATTAGTCCCACAAAGGAACATTGCCATTTGATTGCTAACATAATAAATTATACCTCTTATGCAGTGCAGTGTATCATGCTGTCTAAAAGGAGACCCAGGCAGACCCCCTCCATTGGAACATTGGCACCCTGCGATCACATTCACAGGCGTCCCAATGAGTGAGAGGAAGGCTCTCCCTCTAAAACCACTTAGATGCTGCGGTAGCTATTGACAGCTGCATCTAAGGCTGGGTTCAGACTTGCGCGTTTTACAGCGCGTTCAAACGCACTGTAAAACGCTCAACACATGAAAACCAATGCTTCCCTATGGCCCTGGTTCTCACTTAAGCGTTTTAACAGCGCGTTTGAACACGCTGAAAAACGCCCGACGCATAAACAAGTACTTGATCTTTTTTTGGGGCGTTTGTCGCGCGTTTTGGCCCATAGACTTTAATGGGAATGCGCAACGCTTGTATTTTGAGCGTTTTGGACACTGAAACGTTTTTTGACATGCGTATTGTGATTGACGCCACAGTAGTATTTGCAAAAATGCGCTGTAATACGCGCGACAGAAACGCGTGTTTTTCGCGCGTATCAAATACGTGCAAGTCTGAACCCAGCCTAACCCTCAGTTCACACTTGTGCGTTTTAAAGGCCAAACCCCAGGTACTAGGCACAGTTTTTTCATAATGCACTCTGATTGGCCAAACTTCATATAGACAGGGATATTTGGTCATTGGACAACACTGCAGTCAATCACACAAACGTGCGTAAAACACGTGTTTACTATTGCTAAAAACACGCGGAAAACGCGCGTCTCAGAAACGCTCAGGTCTGAACCCAGCGTAAGGGAGTTAAATAGGGGGATGGGAGGTTTCTCTGATTCTAAGCCATTGAAGGACTGACACCCACTCTACCCGGCACAGGTCACTTGTGCCAGGATAAATCTACAGCATCATAAAAAGGCATATTAGCAGGTATAAAGCTCATTAGTGACCCTTGTAAAAAAAAAGGCATATAAGCCTAAAAATTCTAAAAAAAAAATAAATTATGGATAAAACAGTTTTTTTTTTTCAAACAACTAAATTGTTAATCCAAAAAAAAAAAGGTTGTGTAAGTTCTCCAACAAATAAGCATTATAGCCATTAAACTATCTCGTACTCAAAACAGCTACACTGTGTATGGTCATAAAGAGATAAAATACCATACACCCCTTAATATGAAATCTCTTACATGTGCATTAGGACTCATGCACACTGCCGTAATTGCAGTCCGTATCTGATGCACGTTTTTGTGGACCCAAAAAAATAGAATATGTCCTATTCTTGTCCGATTTGCAGACAAGAATAGGAATTTTCTTTAGATGGGGGAAAAAAATCTGCCATCCTCTAACGGCTGTATGCATGAGCCCTTAAAGGAATGTATGGACCATTCTCACAAGCATACTCCAATCCCGATGATTTTACCAACGCCTCAGATGTGGTCAATAACACCCATGCATGTTAGGCAGATGGGGGCTCCCTCTGATCATAGACCCTGCTGTGAAATCATAGGGCTTCAATCGGTTGCCACTGCAGCCTGGAGCCTTGTGAAGGTTCATAGTGAGCTGCGTGCAAAGTCATGCCAGTGGCACAGCTTAACAGGAAGCCTACGAGAGTTCCATACACTACTATAGAATTCTATTGCAGTCTATAATGCAAGTGATCAGAGGACCACATGTTCAAGCAAAAAAAATTTTAAGGGTACTTTCACACTTGGGTTGATCGATTCCAGCAGGCAGTTCAGTAAAACTGTATGCAAACGCATGTCATTTGCAGACTGATCAGGATCCTGATCAGTCTGACAAATGCATTGCAATACCGGATCTGTTTTTCCGGTGTCATCCGGAAAAACAGATCCAGTATGTATTTTCACATTTTTAAAGGTCCGCAGACCTGAAAACTGGATCTGTTTTACCGGAACACTTGATACCGGATCCGGCATTAATACATTTCAATGGAAATTAATGGCGGATCCAGCAATCTGGCAAGTGTTCCGGAATTTTGCCCGGAGAAAATACTGCAGCATTTTCTCTGTCCAAATACCGTAAAAGTGACTGAACTGAAGACATCCTGATGCATACTGAACTAATTGCTTTCCATTCAGAATGCATTGGGACAAAACAGATCTGTTTTTTTTCCTGTATTCAGCCCCTAAAACGGAACTCAATACCGGAAAACTTTAACGCTAGTGCGAAAGTACCCTTAATTGCACAAAAAGATTCAAATCACCCCTTACCAACTTTACACAAAAAGATTCAAATCACCCCTTCCCAACTTTACATATAAAATAAACATATCAGGTAATGTCGTTTATGAAAATGTTCTGTTAAAATATAATATTTTGTTAAGTAGAAAATGAAAGTCCTTTGAACCCTAAAATTGTATTAATAAAAACTACAGCCCAGCAACAGCTCAGTGGATGGAAAAGGTTTTTATTTTTTAAAGAATAAAAGATAATGGAACCTGTATACATTTAGTAACACAGAATAAAGTTGTCGTGTCATTTTTTAGTGCACAGGGAAATACCGTAAAAACAGAACCTACAGAGCCATGGCAGAGTTGGATTTTTCTTTTCAGTTTCACTATACAATTTTCCCCCTTTTTCCAATACAAGGTATGATGCCATTAAAAAAATGTAACTTGTCCTGCAAAAAATAAGACTCCTATGGCTATTTAGGGGAAAATTCTGGCTTTTCCAAAGGGGGAGGGAGGGAGGGGGGACGGGACTGAAAATTGGCTTGGTTATTAAGGGTTAATGGATGCCTCTATAGAAAATATATATATGCTAGTGCCCAGAACGTATGGACCCAGATCGTTCACACAGGTGGAGGACACAGCAGAGCTCCTCTTTGCATCACAGTAAGAGGCGTGCTCAGGTTTTTCTGCTTCCTTCATGTAATGAGTGTTCGGGGCGGTTATGAGTAGAAGGAAATGTCGCCTATCTCTATACACTCGGGAAACAAAAAACCTGCCGCTGCTTCCAACCCACGTGACTTTAGCGTGTCACGTGACAACACAAGGTCCTTACGGCGCATGGAGTTTAGACACAACCGAAACAAATGGGCAGGAAGCCGCCCACTGATCTAACAGGAAATGGTCGCACAGGGCTCGCGTCACCCACGAAACGGATATACGTCAGTGGGGAAGGTTTGTTTCCGGAGTCGTGCGTCTTATGTCTTGGGTCGCTTAGCAACGGAGCACGCCAGGCAAAGAGTATGGCAGCGGGTCGAGCGGTAGAAGCGGAGGATTACCTCCAGGAAAACAAGATAATGGAGCTGGTGAACAACTTAACGAGTCTCCTCCTGTATCACCGGCCTGGTAATGGCAGAGGCTGTTGTGCAGCCGGTACACTGACTCTATATGTCCAGGTCATGTAAACAAGGGGGAGTCACTAGAAAGCGCTATGCCGCACAAGGCCAGTAGGTGGCGATGCCTCAGATTCTTGTAGACATATTTTTGACATTTTTAATAATAGAATATTTTATGCATACGACTAGTGTTAAGCAAACTTCTGTTTTCACACTCGGCGTACAAGGTTCGGGTTATCTAAGAATTATGGATTCCGCTACCATGGGCTGTAATTCATGGTCTATGGTTGCGGAATCCGTAACGGAATTCTTAGATAACCCCAACCTTGTACGCCAAACTTGAAAATAGAAGTTCGCTCATCTCTACCTACGACAAAGCAGAAGAGAACTTGTCAATACCCAAATGTCAAACCCATCTCAGGCATTTACTGTATACTAAAGGTATCCAATGCTTAAAATGTAAAATTTTCAGGACTTTCATTTTGCAGACAGACCCAGGGAATTCCTTATAACGCAGCTCGAAAAACTGAAGCTTGCCCGGCTGGCAGATGTGGAATACCCCTGCCTTTTTGATGAGTCTAATGTGGAAGCTGTCTTTGGGATTCTGGACCCTTCAGGCCAAGGCTATATCACAGGGACTCAGTACATTGAGGGTAAGGCATTGCAGTGTACATTAAGGGCTAGTTCACACTGCAACATTTGTTTCTGCCACAGTTTTCCAAGTTGAATGCCGCAGACCGGCTTGTAATTTAGCCCAGTTAAATGGAGCTAGATTGTGAGCGGACACCAATGTGGTTTTCAGCAACGTCTATGCAGAGGTGGATGCACGTGTTCTTACCTGCCGCAGTCTTGGAAGATAAACCGCGGTTTCTTGAACAGAAGTGCAAGCTTCCATTGGGAACTATAGGAAGCAGTTACCATACTGAGTCCGCGCCAAATTCCATGGACACAAGCCGCCATCTGACTAGCTCTTATAGTGGTACGTTGCATACATTAGTACATGTATCAAAACATATGGGGCGTTCCCCAATAATCCACCTGCCTGTCACACTTCCATCAGCAGGGTAGCTAAGATTTTGTTGCAGAATTTTCCGCAATGGAAAATCGGTTCCATTCACCTGAATAGGGACTGCAGATTTCCATATGCTTGCCGCCCCATTCGTGGAAAATTCTGCCCCACAATCCACAGCGTGTGAAGACATTCCAAGAAGTTGCCCTAAACTATTAGGGCAGCATCCATAATCATGTCATGCCATGTCTACGGCAGTCAGTCTTTGCACACAGCAGTAATGTTACAAGTTCAACCACCATGTCATGATTTGCCCATACAAGCCTATGATGTGACGTCACGCCAGGCAAGGTATTGCTGCACCAGGACCATAGATGGGACACAGCTAGAAAAAAAAAAACTGAATGGACATGGACAAAAGTTAAGTTTGTGTGCATGAGCCCGAAGAGAACGGAGCCTGCATTGTATGGATTCATAGAAAGCCTGTGGGCAGAAACAAAGGGGCGCAGCACTCAGCAAGTACCCTTTAAAGGATTTTCTGTCCCCTTTATATCCTCAGGACAGGCCATTCATATCTAATCGGCGCGGCTCTGACACCTCGCTGACCAGCTGTTCTGCAATAGCTTCGGTGCCCGAACTATAGCTCCATCATGTGGACAGAAATGGTTACTGCATCACTGCTCTCACTGTAGTGGGAGATACTCCACGAGGGCATGGGGTGTTAGAGATTGATGACCTATTGAAAGGATAGCCCATTAATATTAAATGACTGGAAAACCCTTTTAAAGGGCATCTGTCAGGAGATTTATACCTGTAAAACTGGCTGACTTGTTTCATCTGCACTTGGCAGCTGAAGGCATCTGTGTCAGTCTCATGTACATATGTGCGCCCATTGCTGAGAAAAAGGAAGATTTAATATATGCAAATGAGCTTCTAGGAGCAACGGGGGTGTTGTCATTACTCCTAGAGGCTCTGCTCTAGGGCTGCAGGTATCAATTATTTTATTAATCAAGTATTCTACTGATTAATCGAGTACTCTGATTAGAAAAAAAATGAATTAAAAGAACGTTTTCCTTTATAAAAACTCATCACCCCCCCCCCCCATGCCATCATTGGATCCCCCTGCCATCAATCCTCTGTACCCTCAGCTCCATCAGTTACTCCCTGAGTGCCACCATCTTTCCCTCTTAGCCAAGTCCCCAGCATCAGTGAAATAATTACCTTTCCTGTAGGGGCGCCACCGACACTCCACAGCTCTTCCAGACTCTTTTTCACGCATCACAGGAGGACCCTGACGTCACACAGCGTCAGGTCATAGTGCGCGCTTACGTGCGCTGCATCTTGACAATGTGTGTACATCAGGAGGACAGTGCAGTGTGTTGTGGGCCGGCGGGAGATGACAGAGTGGTGAGTAATAGCAAGCGCTTCACTTGCGGCTCCGTGGTCACATGGTACAGATGAATCTCGATGCAAAAAATTTGCATTGAGGATTTTTTTGGGTCTGGTTACTCGATTGATTCGATTTCAGCCCTACTCTGCTCCTGCCGCACCCTCTGCACTTTGACAGGGCCAGACAGTGAAAACATCATCACCCCTACTCCTGTCAAAGTGGACAGGGCTCAGCAGTTGCGGAGAGAGCAGAGCCTCTAGGTGTAATGACAACGCCCCTGTTGCTCCTAGAGGCTCATTTGCATATACTAAAACTTCATATTTCTCAGCAACGTAAGCACATATAAATATGGGACCAACACGGATGGCTTCAGCTGCCAAGCACACATGTAACAGGTCAGCTAGTTTCATAGGTACCAGGCTGCTGACAGATGCCCTTTAAGGCAATTATCTCTAGTCAGACACTTTGTGCTGCTCTGAATTCTTTTTCTTACTTCTATTGTGTTGTTTCTGGCTTAAAGATCTTCAGTGCAAACTATGTGCAGACATTGAGCCAACGGGAAGCAATGAGAGCTCTCAGCAGTCTGGGAACCAGAGCATAGGCTGCTGTACTTGCTGTAATTTATAATCGGTACATGATGTATAGCACAGTGTATGGATTAAGGCTACTTTCACACTTGTGTTAGTGCGGATCCGTCTGTTTATTTGCACAGACTGATCCGCACCTATAATGCAAACGTTTGTATCCGTTCAGAACGGATCCGTTTGCATTAGTTTTAATGAAAAATGACAAAGTCCAAAACGGATCTGTTTTGAATTACATTGAAAGTTAATAGGGAACGGATCCGTTTTCAAATGCACCATATTGTGTCACTGACAACGGATCCGTCCTCATTGACTTACATTGTAAAAAAAAACGAATCCGTTAGGCTCCTCCTCTTCAGACGGACACCAAAATGCTGCAAGCTGTGTTTTGGTGTCCGCCTCCAAAACAGAATAGAAGCGGAACAAAGCCGAACTGATGCATTCTGAGCGGATCCTTATCCATTCAGAATGCATTGGGGCTGAACTGATCCGTTTTGGACTGCTTGTGAGAGCCCTGAAACGGATCTCACAAACGGAATCCAAAACTCTAGTGTGAAAGTAGCCTAAGTTCTCACCACTCTTCTGTTTAAATGATTTACCTGTTGGAAATGCTCCTCTATTACATTTATTTAAATATACTTAAAATATATTTTTCTATGCAGCTTTAAAAACCCTGGGCGTGGATGTTAGCAACTTACCCGATCCTCCAGAGAAAATCACACAGGAAGTCTTCAAACATGATTTGTAAGTATTATGCATGTTTTATTTCTATGTCATTGGAAAACACCCTTTACACAGTGTTCCAAATTATGATATATTTCTCAGATTTTTTTTCTAAATGGTTGATGCAAATGTCAGTATAATTTTCAAATCATCAACCGTTAGAGTAAAAATCACATTTTATTGAACAAACCTCCCAATGATAACAGTATTTTTTCCCAAATTAACTCAAATTGCACTGTTCCAAATTATTATGCACAACAGAGTTTACAAACTATAAAATGTTTTGAAAGAACTGAAAATGGTCATTTGTTGAATTTGGAGCATCAAGAGGTCACATTTACTGAAATCAAAAGCTATTTTGATCAAAAACATCTTAAGAGGCCAAGTTAAACATAGGATCTCCTCTTCAATTTAACAATCACAATTCTTGCGTTGAACGTGTACATTTTTGGGGAGTTTCTGCTTGAATTTCTTTGCAGGAAGTCAGAATAGCCTCCCAGAGCTGCTGTTTCGATGTGAACTGCCTCCAACCCTCACAGGTCTTTTGCTTGAGGATACTCCAAAGGTTCCCAATAGGGATGAGGTCGGGGAGGATGGTGTCCACACCATGAGTTTCTCTTCTTTCTCATCCGTATCATTGGGGGACACAGGCTTGACCATGGGGTATAGCTGTTGCCACTAGGAGGCGGACACTAAGCACACAAAGTGTAAGCTCCTCCCTTCAGCTATACCCTTCCTACAGGGACTAAGCCAAATCCGTTTTAGCTTAGTTTCCCTTCTAATTTTTTTCCATTTTTTTTTTCTTTTTCTTTTTTTCTAGTGGGAATTCGGGGGGGCTCTTTTTAGCAGGGACGGCAGAAGGGTCGGGCCTGCGCTTCACCGTGGTTTCGCCGGGGACCAACTCCATTTTGGGGGCAGGGCATGAAGTTTTTCCCACTCCCCCTCCTTCAGCTGTATCCTGCCATGAATCTTGGTGCCTTTTCTGCCTCTGCCCATCTCCTGTTTTAAATGTTTCTCAGCGGGACTCTGGCTCAAGGCACCTCCGGATATACTGCATTGAGGGACACAGGTCGGGTAAGCTCTGTCTCCCCTTCTTACAGGGTTTAACCTACCCCTTATCCTCCTACCTGTCACTATAGGGTGTTCACTATGTCTGAGCCCAGACCCCAGGCCCCAAAGAAGGTGGTCACTTCTGTGCGCCATTTTGCTTGTGCTTCTTGTTGCTCAAAATTCCCATCTGGTCAGTTAGATCCTCTCTGCTCTTCGTGCTCTGCTCCCCCACCAAGTGGCTCTGCCACTGACCCAGTTGCCCCTACTGTCCAGCCTGTGGTAGAGCCAGAGTGGGCACGCTCCCTGTCAAAGATGGTACAGGACGTCTCCCATACCATCAAAGCCATTGTGGAAATACTGGGGCGTTTGTCCGCAAGGCCGTCTTCTGACCAGTCCGACTCTAGGGATCCTGGGACTCATTCCCATTGTGGCCGTCCTGCTAAATGGGGCAAAACATACTCCCCTAAAACTGTGTCTGCGTCTCCCGTTTCCTCTGCCTCTCCGCCACCTCCTAGAGAGTCCTCTTTGGAAGAGGCATGTTCCGAGGAGAGGTTTTCAGATGAGGATTTTGTCTCTCCTGAGGGTCAGTCTTTAAAGCTGTCCTCCATGGTGGACAATGTCATTATAGCGGTTATAGAGACCTTACAGGTTGAAGACCCTGCACCCTCATCGGCCGGCTCGGGTTTTTCCTTTAGGTCCCGTTGCTCACCCAAATGTTTCCCCAACCACCAGGATTTTGATTCCTCTCTTTCCAAGGAGTGGAATTTTGCTGATAGAGGTTTTTCCTTGCCAAAACGCTTAGACATCATTTATCCATTTCCGAAGGGTTTGACTAAGAAGTGGTCGTCCTCACCTATAGTTGACCCGCCAGTATCCTGCTTGACAAAGCATACCACTTTGCCGATGGCGGATGGGGTTTCCTTCTCTGATATCAGGGTTAAAAACATTTTTGCTAAATCTTTCTTTGAAGCAGTGGGCACAGCACTGCGGCCAGTTTTTTGCCTCTTCATGGGTGAGCAAAGCTATGGGTGTGTGGACAAATAATCTACGTCAGGTTCTCTCCTCGGGGGAACTTTCCCATATTGCCCTGCAGCTCTCCCAGTGTGTATATTTGTGAAGCCTCTCTAGATGCGGCCAGGCTTATGGCCCGCTGGTCAGCCTGTTTGCTGGCTATTCGCTGTACTCTATGGCTCTCCTGCTGGGAGGCAGATAATGCTTCAAAGCGGACCCTGACGGCCCTCCACTTTACCGGCAGCAGACTTTTTGACAAACGCCTGGACGAGATCATTTCTGATGCTACAGGTGGTAAGACAGAGTTCGTTTCAACAAGTCAAAAAAATGTAAACCTCTTTTTCGCCCCTTTTGGAGTTTTTCCAGCGTCAACAAGTCTGTCCCAGATCAGAAGCGCAAGCCTTCCTTTAAACCTCGCCCTTCCTGGCGTCCCTGTGAACACGGCTCCAAGTCCTATAACCCCAGCGGCCTCCGATCGGGTGAGCTGCCGGCTTTATCTGTTTCACCATGTTTTGTTGGCTCACGTCTCGGATGCCTGGGTAAGAGAGGTCATCGCAGAGGGTTACTAGCTGGAATTCAGGTCCTCCCTCCGTCACGATTTTTTCGCTCATCTCCGTTGACCTCTGCCGGAAAAATTGCTTTTTTCAGCCTATTCACAAACTTCTGGGCAGGGAGTGATCCTCCCGGTTCCTGCGCAAGACCGTTCTCGTGGGTTCTACTCCAATCTTTTTGTGGTCCCCAAAAAGAAGGGGACCTTCCATCGCGTTCTGGCCCTCAAGGCACTCAACTGCTTTCTTCGGCTCCGCCGCTTCCGGATGAAGTCCCTGAGATCAGTCATTGCGTCCATGGAACCAGGGGAGTACCTGTCCTCGATAGACATCAAGAACGCTTATCTTTGTGTTCCCATCTGTCACCAAAAATTTCTCTAGTTCGCAGTGGTCCCTTTCACTGCCCGTTTTGTGGCCCTCCCGTTCTGTCTGCCCACAGCTCCCAGAGTCTTTACGAAGGTTCTGGTGCGGTCATGGCCCTGCTCCATGCCAGGTGTATAGTGGCGATCCCTTACTTAGACTATATCCTGATAAATGGTCCATCATTCCGGGCAATGGCGGACAGCCTGCGCATAGTCCTGGACACCCTGGAACGCTTCGGATGGATCCGGAACCGGCAGAAATCATGTCTTTATCCATCTCAGCGGCTAACCTTTCTTTTTTTTTAATTCAGAAATTTTTTATTGTTTTATATAGATTATTTCAAGAGGAAAAAAACTACTGTTACAAACAGTGTTAATATACAGCACCGAGAGCATGTAATTCACATTACAGAACATCATATATATGTCTATGAAGCAAATATACATAGTGCAGCAATAGTGACATAGGCTACAAGGTGCATATTCCAAATAAAGTAGCAGCATAAGTAAACCTAATACAGTAACGCCCACAAACTGGCCTCCAGCTTCAACCACAAGGTCGAGAACTTAGTTGCGCGGTCCAAGAATCCCATGGTCCTGGCGTACGACGCCCTAGTGTTTCGTTGAGTCAGTTCACGTTTCCTTATGTGCTCCCTCCTCTTCCCCTCATTCCGTGTCTCCTCCAGGAGATCAGGTCTAAAGGTTTGGCCTACCGATTGGCACGCATCTCTCAGTGTGGCACGCATCTCTAGTCACCCTCCTCGCCGACAAACCCTGGCGTCTTCCTCTTTGGGAGGACCTCTTGTCGCAGGGACCGATCTTCCACCCGAATTTAGGGTCTCTACATTTAACGGCATGGCTGTGAGGCCGCCGTACTATGGGCTTGGGGTTTCTCAGATACTGTTGTCCAGACCACGATTCTTGCCAGAAAGCTGTCGTCTTCCCGACTCTACCACCGGACCTGGAAGTCCTAGTTTAGTTGGTGCGAGCGTCACCAGCTGTCTCCCATTCGTTTCTCGTTGCCGCGACTCTTGTCTTTCCTGCAGTTGGGCATGGACTTGGGGCTGGCTCTCAGCTCCCTCAGAGGGCAAGATTCTGCTCTTTGCATTCTTTTTCAGCGAAACTTGGCTTCGCTTTCGGCGGTTCAGACCTTTCTGCAGGGGGTTGCACCCACTTTCTGTTCTCCGTTGAATCCTTGGGATCTTAACATAGAGCTCAGCACTCTCCAGTCTTCACCGTTTGAGCCTTTGCAGCAGGTGTCGCTTCGCTTCCTGTCCTACAAGGCGGCCTTTTTTGGTGGCGTAGGGTGTGGGAACTCGCGGCTCTTTCCTGTCGGTCGCCCTTCCCGATCCTCCATTGCCCTGTTCAGTCCTTCCTTCCGAAGGTTATTTCCGCATTCCATCTCAATAAAGAAATCATTCTCCCTGCATTTTGTCCTAACCCTTTTCATCCTTGTGGGCAGTTGCTCCAAACTTTCCAGCAGACGGATTCCCTGTTCGTTATTCCAGAGGGGCCGAGACGAGGGCTGACTGCGTCTAAAACTTCCATTTCCCAATGGATTTGTTTGGCCATTGTGGAAGCGTACCGCGTCAGTGCCTGGGCCCCACCATTCCGGGTTACTGCTCAATCTGCTATGGCAGTGGGCGGTGCATCATGGGTTTCGGCCCTTCAGGTATGCAAGGAGGCTACCTGGTCGTCTTTGCACATCTTTTCCAAATTTTACAGAGTACACACCTTTGCATCTTCTGACGCTTCTCTGGGGAGTAGAGTTTTGCAGTCGGTGGTTCTCTGGCTGGAGGGTTCTTGTTTATGCCCACCCTTAGGACTGCTCTGTGTCCCCCAATGATACGGATGAGAAAACTAGATTTTTGTACTTGTCGTAAAATCTGTTTCTCTTCCGTTCATTGGGGGACACAGCTCCCACCTGTTCTCTCTTTTATGGGCATTTTCTGGCCTGCGTGGTTCTGGGTTTGTATATAGTTCGGTTTTCCTATTTTATTTTTTTGTTTCCTGCTTCTCGTACTGCTTTTGCACTAACTGATTTAGCTTAGTCCCTGTAGGAAGGAGCTCACACCTTTGTGCCTAGTGTCTGCATTCTAGCGGCAACAGCTATACCCATGTTCAAGCCTGTGTCCCCCAATGAACGTAAGAGAAACAGATTTTACGGTAAGTGCAAAAATCTAATTTTTATGGCCATAGCAGTCAGTGACTCAGAGGTATTCTTTGCAGCATGAGATGGTGCATTATCATACAAGAAGATAATTTTGCTATGGAAGGAACAGTTTTTCTTTTTGTGCCATGGAAGAAAGTGGTCAGTTAGAAAATCTATCTACTTTGCTGAGGTCATTTTCACACCTTCAGGGAACCTAAAGGGGGATACAATCTCTCTACCCATTATTCTGGCCCAAAACATGACTCCTTGCTGAAGTGTCAGCCTTGTTGGGACATGGCCATCCACCAACCATCCAGGGTTGCACAACACTCATCAGTAAAGACTATTTGAAAATCCATGTATGTCTGGGCCCACTGCTACCATTTCTGCTTGTGAGTACTGGTTAGGGGTGGCCGAATAGTAGGTTTATGCACAACTGCAAGCCGCTGGAGGATCCTACACCTTTAGGTTTGCAGGACTCCAAAGGCACCAGCAGCTTTAAATACCTGCTTGCTGCTTTGTAATGGCATTTTAGCAGCTGCTCTCTTAATCCAATGAACTTGTCTGGTAGAAACCCGACATACCCATATTAGGTTGAATTTTTATAAATACACAATTAATGTTCCATATAATGTAAAACCTTCCAATTTTTGTGGTATGGATTAAAAAGAAAAAACACGATTCCTTAATTGTTTTGATCACCTTCACTGTGTAGTAAAAATTATTTTATTCTGCATGTCGGTATGGTGATACCAAATGTATATTGTTTTACTATTTTCAAAAAAAAAAAAAATGTAAATGCTTTGCGAGACTATATTCTAATAATATTGGGGGACTGTAAACCCACTGAGCTGCTGTGGTCACTACTCACCACAGCATCTGATGACTTAAATGGTGGGGATTGGAATGATCTATGAACCCAGATGTCACAGGCAAGTGTTAGCTGTATTACACAGCTGGCGGTCTCAGTGTATGGAGCAGGCTCAGCTCCTGAGCCCGCGCCATAACACCCCCTGTGCATATATGAAGTACATGTATGTTACACGTCGCTAGAGGGATAAAAAGGTATATGTAATGTGATGTAAACCTAACCTTAGCGGACATTTGCATACAGACGTACTTATGTTAAAAGGGGTTTTCTGGGCTTTTCTTTTTTTTTTTTTTTTATCCATGCTTTCTTCCAACCTGTAGAAGAAAGACAGTTTAGTTAGTACTTACCTGTCCACCGCTCTGATGACACAGCCTCCGCTACACTAACATAGGTTGCACGGTCTTCCGCTCAGATCCCAACCGGCTGTCTCTTCTTCCCATTCAGCTGCATTTACTATTATGCAGAAGAACAGTAAGACTAGGTAATACATCTGATTGAGACCTGAGTGGAACAGCCTTTGTTAGTGCAGCGGAGACGGCATCATCAGAGCGGCAGATGGGTAAGTACTAACTAAAGTGTCTTTCTTACACACCTTAGAAGAATGCATGAATTGAAAAAAAAAAAAAACCTTTAAGAAACTTATCGTTTTCTTGCCTTGATGTTGTATGGAGCTGGGCTTATCTAAGTTATGAACAGCATCTGTGATCACAACGTTCACTAACAGACTCTGTTTGCCCACAGGAGGACTCATCTGAAAAAATCTACAGCAACATTTAAGACCTAGTTCCTCGGCTGTCAATCATTGCTGTAGTTATGTTTTTTTTTAATGACTTATTACATTGTCCCATGTAACCATAAAATCACTTTAATGTAATGTGTGTCCACTAAAGGATGGTTTTCCACAATATTCTGCAATGTTGTACAGAGAACTCCATGTTTTAAGTATGCTGTTAAATTTTGTATTGATATGTACTACAGATTGTGTGTGGTCATTCAAGTCATGTCACATAAATTAAATAATTGCTGCTAAGTTTAACACCATGGGGCAGTTTTATTGTCTAATGCATGAACAGAAGGAGGAGACAGAAGATGCGCCAAATTTATTACAGTAGTGCAAACTGTGACGGATTTGGCACATCTGGACAGACATGTCAAATACTTTTTTTTTTTTTTTTTGGTTGGCTTCCTTTAAAACAGTATTTAGGACCAAAATTGTGATGTAAGTGATTAATAGATTTGCTTTATTTTAGGACTACAGCTATATATATATTTTAATTTTTTTTTTTTTCTAGACACTTTTGAAAAGTATATATTAAAGCACAAAAAGTGCCTAAAACAAGTCAGGGCACAAATTGTGCCAGAACTCTGGTCAGTTGCCGCCATGTCTTGTTTTATCTGTCTTAATTATCTGCTTATTTTTCTTAAATCTTCATTTTCTCCTATCTTGGATGACATTTTTAGGCTTTGGGACCAATTACTCAACTAAGTCTACTTTCACACTCGCGTTTTGGCTTTCCGTTTGTGAGATCCGTTCGCAGTCCAAAACGGATCAGTTTGCATTCTAAATGGAAAAGGATCCACTCAGAATGCATCAGTTTAGTCTCCATTCCGCTTTGTGTCCGTCTGATGAAACTGAGCCAAACGGATCCGTTTTCTCTGGCACAATAGAAAACCGTATCCGTCCTCCATTGACTTTCAATAGCGTTCAAGACGGATACGTCTTGGCGATGTTAAAGATAATACAAACGGATGCAGACCGTTGTATTATCTGACGGACATGCAGAACCATGACGGATCCGCACAAAACACGAGTGTGAAAGTAGCCTAAGATATAAACAGAATATGTTCTCATAATGATCAATTATCTAAGAAAAACTTTTTTATTCATGCAAGTCCTGATCCTACAAATGGGATGATTGCTAGATTGTTGTGTTTGTTTACTGCATCATACACCTGAAGAAGACATCAGTACAATGTTAAAACGTGTCCATACTAGGGTTGTTTCGGGTATCGAACTTTCGATACCCAATCGATACTTTTCTCTGGTATCGCACTCGATACCAGGAAAAGTATTTTATCGATACTGGGCTGCACTACTGCACAGCCCAGTATAGGAGAGCGTGGCTGCGCTGCTCTCAGCGCGGCCATGTTCTCCTCGGCAGCACAGGGAGAAGGAGGCAGTGTCTCCCTCCCCCCTGTGCTGCCGCTGCAACCAATAGAGGGAGAGGGGGCGGAGCGGGGGCGGGAGGAGGGCGGAGCTGGGGACGGGAGCACTGGCCAGCAATGCAGAGTACCGTTTCTTATATAAATGCAGGCAGAAGACACAGGCTGCCGGCACCTGCCTAGACCCAGCACTGCGATCAGAGGCAATTAACCTCTCAGGTGCGGCACCTGAGGGGTTAATAGCCTCTGATCGCAGCGCCGGTCACAGGCAGGTGCCGGCAGCCTGTGCCTTCTGCCTGCATTTATATATGAACGTTACTAGGCATTGGTGGCCAGTGCTCCTCCCCCTCCCTAGTATTAAAACATTGGTGGGCAGTGTGCCCCCCCTCCCTAGTATTAAAACATTGGTGGGCAGTGTGCCCCCTCCCTAGTATTAAAACATTGGTGGGCAGTGTGCCCCCCTTCCCCCAGTAATAAAATCATTGGTGGCAGTGGCCACAGGGTCCCCTCACCTCCTCCTCATTGGTGGCAGTGGCAAGGATCGGAGCCCCAGCACTGTAATGCTGGGGCTCCGATCGGTTACCATGGTAACCAGGACGCTCCTGAAGTCCTGGCTGCCTTGGTCTGCTCCCTGCTGCTGTGTGCACTGAGCACAGAGCAGCAGGGAGAGGGTGAGATCCTATTCACCCTGATAGAGCTGTATCAGGGAGAATAGGATGAGAAGATCCCAGGTTCTAGCCCCTAAGGGGGGAAATAGTTAATAAATAAACTGTAAAAAAAAAAAAAAAAAGTTAAAGTACACCAAAATATTAATTATAAATTACCCCCTTTCCCAATTTTACATATAAAATATATAAACAATACATAAATAAAATATTACATATCGCCACGTCTCAAAAGTCCAAACTATTAAAAAAATCCACTTTTATGCGGTGAACGCCAAAAAAGAAAAAGAAAAAATGCACGATTCGCCATTTTCTTTTAGTCGCCTTGTCCCCACAAAAAAGTAGGATTAGGACTGTTGTATTATGAGCCGGCGGTTTCATAAAATTTGGAATGCACGCAGATTTTTTTGCCGTTTTTATTTTTTTCACGTGGTATCGAATGGTATCGAGTATCGCAATACTTTTTTATGGTATCGATACCGAATCAAAATTTTGGTACCGAAATAACTCTAGTCCATACCCCATGCATGTCAAACAGTCCTAGATCTTTATCAAGTTGGCTTCATTGTGGCCTTCTGAAATTGGACTAAACCAGTGTTTCTCAACTCCAGTCCTCAGGGCCCACCTACAGGTCATGATTTGAGAATATCCCACAGAATGAGTACCTGAGGTGAGTCCTGATGCACTGACACTAATTATATCACCTGCTAAATACTAAGGAAATCCTGAAAACATGACCCGCAGGTGGGCCCTGAGGACTGGAATTGAGGAACACTGGACTAAACCAATAGGATCCAATGTGATTATTTAGGTGTTTTTTTTCCCCCAAACATGAAATGCACACCATACCTACAAAGTATGAAACAAACCTAGGAATCAGATTTCTTCTGACTGCTTGACCAGTTTTTTAAGAAAAGACATTTTGAATGTATAAACTGCAATCAATCAGAGCCTCGATGAATCCTAGTATAGTTACACAACACTAGTAGTGCCTCATGCTTCCGTCTTCATTGCAAATTTGAAGTGGCAGGTTAAGGTAGGCAATGTGCAATTAGATTTCCATAATGTGCACAATTTAGGCGAAATTTCACAGCAGCATAAAATGGGTGCAAATTCCCCACCCTGTCCGGGTCTGAACCCCAAGCATCATAGGTTCTTATGGCCTGCGGTTGGACCAGGATTTGGTTTTCCTGTATGGCATTTGTGTGAAATTGACCCAAGGCTGGTTCTGCATGTCCGTAACAGCACCAGGACCCCTGTTGTTTCACTGAGTGACACTTAGGTTGCCGGAAGGTTGTATAGCAACCTAAGTTCGACTCAGTAGCACCATGATGGTCCAGGTACTGTAGCCGAGCAAAAACAGTGATAATTTTCCACTGTGGCAAGATGCTTTCATATAGTAAAAAAAAAAAAAAGAATGTGTCTGTCTCTGATTAAGGCTCTTTTAAATATTTTAATGGCTGCAGTTTGAAACATTACTTTTTTTACATGTAGATTTAGCGCCATTTTCAAGTAGTATTTTTAGTACATGCGATTTTCCTATTGTTTTTGAAGTTCTATTCAAAAGCCAGGAAAAACTTTTATTAAAGTTTTTGGCCTACCACTCAAGCAGTTCAAATATACATTTGAGAGAAAATTCTGAAGCGCAGCCACCCCTCCTCCATTTACTTCTGAAGATGTTATTTCTCTCAAACTCACAAAGACACCGGTGCACTCAGACATTTCCATAATTTTATGCAGACTCCAAAAAACAATGATGTATGTGATCTTACCAGTCTTGGAGGAAAATTTACAATATGCATTAGGCTACTTTAACATTTGCATCATTGCTGGAGCTGGCAGGGATCAGCAAAAACGCTTCCATTAGAATAATACAACCGTCTGCATCAGTTCTGAACTGAGCCGATTGTATTCTTTCGAAAATGTCTATGATGGATCTGGCACCAAAACCATTGTAAATCAATGGGCGCTGGATCCGTTTTCTTTTGTGACACCATTGACTTGCATTACGTTTCATGCCAGGTCCATCTTGCTCATTATCCCATGTCGCATACAACAACGCTGCTTGCAGTGGATTTCTGTCCCGTATGGGAACGCAACAGAACAGAATGCATTCTCGTGCACTCCGTTCCGTTCTGTTCCCATTGACAATGAATGGGGACAAAACTGAAGCATTTTCCTCTGGTATTGAGATCCTATGACGGAGCTCAATACCGCAAAGGAAAAATGCAGATGTGAAAGTAGCCTTACTTAAATGACAGTTGGTTCATTCACCATCATTTTACCCATTTTTAATACATATATACAAGACCAGACATATGAACATGGCTAATGCAGAAGAATCTGGCTGATGCTGGAAAAGGTATGGATGGAGAAATAATTATTTTCCAGTATTTGGCCAGTTTGTTCGTAAATTGAAAAGGATTTCCACATCTTGAGGAGCCAGCTTGTAAACTCCAAGTTCATTTAGTGCTGCTGTAGCAGTGGGCACTTTGTCATTGGTAGCGGTTTTATCCATGTACTGTGCTGCGGACTGTAACACATCCTTCAGGAGCAGGGCAGAGCCCACACTAAGATTCAGGATAATGCAGGCTTCTTTCACACTGTAATAAGAAGATATGTTAGTTATATGCAAGTCTATACAACCTGTGATGTGATAACAGTACACAGCCAAAGAGGGGGAGGGGAGCTACCAAGACAGGCAGGTATAACTGTATCATACTTTGTGAAGTATTTGATGAAATATTCATACATATGACTGACTGTCAACAGTTTTATGGTGTCCTAACTAAGGGCAACATGAACTAGTAACAGATCCCCTTAAGGCTAGTTTCACAATTGCTGCTGTGCTCTCCAGCAGGCTGTTAAAGCAGAGTAACAACCTGCCGGAGTTATCCGGATTGCCTGTCTGTCCCTTTGAATATAATTGGTTCCGGCGAAGATCCAGCTGCAAGCCGGCAGATATGCCGGGATTTGGACAGACAAAAACCGCTGCACATAACATTCTTTTTGGTCCAGCTGTTTGCCAGCATTCTATGCCAGAACAGCCTGCTGGAGAGCACAGCTGCACATTTGAAAGAAGCCTTAGCAAAATGCTGGGTCACTTTCTTTAACTGACCCAGTCGTTTTGCTAAAATCTTGTATTAACCACCTAACTGTTCTGCCTGAGCTCAGCTCCGACTGTGGGACAAGTACTTAACTGTTCTGCCTGAACTGAGCTCGGGTAGAAGTGTAAGGGGTGTTTTATCTGCTGATATCTCCTGAATGGTAGCAACAAGAAGACTGCAACTGGTCTTGTTTGAAAGATGGCATTCCAGGTTTTTACACAAAATGACAGCAGGAGATTTCACTGTTAGAAATCGAGTCGGGAATAATCGCGGGTAAAACCTGTTTTTACTTTCACTTTCAGCTGTGTTCACTGTATCCCGATTTCTAACAGTGATATCCTCCCGTGTACTGAAGATATTGCTGTCATTCTGGTATTGTTTGAAATCCTGCTTGCTTTCAAACAATATAAAGCCCATATCTCTAGCTGGAGCAGTTAAAGCAGCCGCCCCCCTCTCCTTCAGTCTGGAGGAGATTGAGGGAGCAGTTACATTGCTGACAGGAGGAAAGGAAAAATAGTAAAAAACAAAACAAAACATAGAAATGTGGCATTATCATCACTGTACTGACCCACAAAATAAATTATTTTATTTTTACCACACAGTGAACGCCATAAATAAATTCCACAAAATAATGTAAAAATTGCATTTTTTTTAATCAAATAAAATAATAAGTTATTTTATACACTATATATACCCCAAAATGGTTCCCAAAAAACCTACAACTAATCCCATAAAATAATGTAGAAGAAAGAATTAAAAAGTTATGACTGCTAAAACACAAAGGGGTGAAAATATTATTGATCCTTAAGAATAAAATTAGTGATGTCACTAAGGGGGTAAAAATGCAATAGTGTTCCCTGAGTTGTACGCCAACAAGATTTACTGCAGACACACATTAAAATCTACAATGAAAAAAAGTGACATTTTTGGGAGGGTTTTTCCAATTTTAACGTGACCGTTAAATATCTCCAGTTCATAATGATTAATCCTAAATATTCATGTGTTCCTGATTTTTAGCATCCCCTGCTGATAATTCAGTTGGAAAAAAACGTCAATCAGTGGCGGGAGCTAGAAAAAGCCAGAAGCTCATGAATATCAGGACTTGTTGACATGGTCTGGGGCTATTAGAACATAGCAGCTTAAAACTGGTGACAGATTCCCTTTAACTCCTTAGTTTGCTTAGCTTTAAATATTCTGGTTTGTAGAAATGCATACTCACTGCTTAAAATAATTCTCTGGTCTTTTACAATAATGGGAAAATAAAGGAAAGAGATTCCGTGACATGTCAAACTGCAATTGTGCTGCTCCTCCTTCGTTGAAATGATTGGCCAAGATGACCTGTGAAAATACATTCAAACAAAGATTAGTGACAACTTAAAAGGAAATTTCCAGAATAACAACTAATCACCTTTCTGCAGGACACGGCTCCCCTGATCGCCACTAGGGGAGCTGTTACAGCCATGAGAGCTCAGTGCTCCAAAGTTTACTTATCTCAGATGCTGTGGTCACATTCGACCTCGGTATCTAAGGGACTAAATGTCTGCGATCAGCGTTATCACTCATCGCAGACATGTACCCTGGGTGTCTGCTGTTTAAAACAGCAGAAATCAGGCAGGTATGGTGCCTATTGCCCATGTAAACTGGTGCCATTTTTAAATCCTGCACTTTTGCCATACAAGTACAGCGGTGGTACTCAAGAAGTTACAGATGACATTTATTGTAAAGGTGGTGTAATTGACTGCATGCTACATACATTAGATTGCCTTTACAATAAAAACATTGTTCAAACACAACAATAGCTGATCTCAGGGAGACCAGCTACAAAAAACCCAGCGGAGCCTCACTTAAGAGTCTCAACACAGCAATCCAAAGTGCAAAGTTCCCTGGGAAACAGGAATATGCAAAACAAATGTGGAGCCCCATTGTTACAACATAGCATTGGAGCCCCATTGTTACAACATAGCATTGTAGTGCAGAGTTCTGCTTCGGACTGTCCTGTAGATAGATCATATGTTGTTATTCTGGGACAATCCCTTGAAAAAAGCCTCTGTCAGCATGATCAACCCTATTAAACCAGGTATACTGCCAGGTAGGGTTGCTCATTCTGATTAAACAATCTCTTAGTTAGGTTTCTAAGTTCCCGAGATATAAGCATTTTTATTACAAAGCAGATTAGCTCTTTCAAGCATCAAGAGGCAGGCCAGGAACCTTGGAGCACTGCTATTCTAATTCCCATCTCCTCAAAGTACTCCCACTTCCCCTTAGATTGACAGGGCTAGACATTTCATCTAGCCCTGTATTCTGGCACCTTCGCCACCTATCCCAACAGTGTGTCACCTAAATGACAATTGCACCCTGCCCACTTATGTACCTCCTTTATTGTCAGCATACACCCCATATATCGTCAATATGTAAATACTTCATGAGCCCCTTCAGAGAAAATGTTGGCGACACAGTGGTCTTATAATGTAACAAGAAGTCATTGGTGGTCCAGCGGCATTGCAGAGAGAACAAGCGTAGCTGCTGAGAGGATTGCAAGGTGAGTATGGTCTCCTCCCCCGTACAGCACACACTCTGCTGCCACCAATGATTGCCAGGACCCGCATGTAATCAGCAGCACATTAGCAAATCATGCATTTCCGCTGATTACATGCGAGTCCAGCCATTTATTGGTTGCAGCGATGAGAGTGCCGTATGGGGGACAAGAATATGGGGATGGGTGTCAGAGGCGCCAGAATTTAGGGCTAGACGGGATGCTAACCCTGTCTAAGAGGGGGGATGGAGGAGATGGGTGTTAAAATAGCAGTGCCCCAAGGCTTCTGGCCCACCTCTTGGTGCTTGAAGGAGCTAACTTGAACAATAATAAAAATGCTCACTTTAATCAGCATGATTAACCCTACCAGGCAGTATGCAGGTTTAATGGGGTTTATCATGCACACATAGGCTCTTTATTTCAGATCTTGTTAATTAGAATTATCTTGCATACTTACGTCTTGATAAATGAACAAATCGAGCTTTTCAGCAAGCATCTGCCAAACACTTTTGAATAAAGTATGACACAGCTGTTGTTCCAGTTGTAGAAGACGGTCCCTGAGTGTCAGTAGCATTGGACATGCTGAGCTGGATAATGACATCACGGCTTGTTCTGACTGGGATGGCAACGATAGCCATCTAGAATGGGCACGTAAGAAGACAAGTCAGCACTCCTGTTTTGTAGACCGCATTCCCTGTTAAAAAGGTTAGATAGACAGACTTGCCTTTCTTTCTTATACATCTTTGCACCTTCTTTGACTTCTTTGAAAACATGCTCTACCAGACGTGATAACATATCATTTTTTAATCGCTCCAGGAGATTAATCATATCATCAAAGACGGAGATTTCCATAGAAGCCAGCTGTCCGAGTTGTAGCTTACTGCTAGAATTTGTATCAGTGCAGACCTCCAGTGCCACCTGCTGCAGCTGTAAGAAGAACTGCAAACACAGACAAAACAAAACACAAAAATTGGTTGTTTTGGCACAGTTTTTATTCATTTATTTTTACAGCGTTCATCTGAGGGGTTAAGTCATGTGACATTTTTATAGAGCAGATCGTTACGGATGTGGCAATACTTAATATGTATACTTTTTCTTACTTATTTAAGTTTTACACAATAATATCATTTTTGAAACAAAAAAAAAATTATGTTTTAGTGTCTTCATTGTCTGAGAGCTGTAGCTTTTTCATTTTTTGACCGATTGTCTTAGGTAGGGTCTCATTTTTTGTGGGATGAGGTGACGGTTTGATTGGTACTATTTTGGGGGGCATATGCCTTTTTAATCGCTTGGTGTTGCACTTTATGTGATGTTAGGTGACAAAAAATGGCTTCTTTGGCACTGTTTTTATTTTATTTATTTTACGGTGTTCATCTTTGGGGTTAGGTCATGTGATATACAGAGCAGGTTGTTACAGATGCGGCGATACCTAATATGTCTACTTTTTTTAACACAATAATAGCATATTTAAAACAAAAAAATTATGTTTTAGTGTTTTCATTTTCTGAGAGCTATAGTTTTTTGGGGGGTTTTTTGAGCGATTTTCTTATGTAGGGGCTGATTTTTTGCGGGATGAGGTGACTGTTTTATTGATACCATTTTGTGGGACATACGCCTTTTTTATCGCTTGGTTTTGCACTTTGTGTGATGTAAGGTGAGAAAATAAAAACCTGTAAAAAAAAAGACATCTTTATTTTTTTCATGGTGTTTATCGGACGGGGTGGATCATGTGAATTATTAATAGAGCCGGTAGTTACGGATGCGGTGATACCTAAAACATTTTTATTTATTTTTAACTTTATTTCTAGCACACTCTGGGACTTTTGAGGGTCTGATCCCCTCTGCAATGCATTACAATACATCCGTAATACACTAACACGTTGCCTAGGAGACTCAGCACTAACCGCAGCATAGAAGGGGTTAATCCGCCGGCATCAGCTTTTACAGCGATGCCAGCAGATACAGCAGGGGCCCAGCTATCAGGGACTGCCGGGCCCCTGCAGTTATCACCATGACGTAATAGTACGTCAAAATGTGGTAATTCACTTGCCGCCATGACGTACTACTACGTCATATATCGGGAAGGGGTTAATCTGTCCAATAGTAGTCCAGCGTAAAAGGACTTTAAAGGGGTTATCCAATAGTAAGGCATACCTCCCAGAGAGGACGACCTGTGGTGGAGATCATACTTACCTGGTCCCCACCACTGGGTTTGGTGTCTAACACTCCCGGGTCCTCTCCTTGCAGCAATGAAATCAACCTATACCAGCTGGGTTACAAGTGACCTCTGCAGCCACGAAAACTGGTCATGTGACACATGGGGAGCAGGTCACCGCTGCGGCCTGTGACTGGCTTCATTGGTCACATGTGCCATTGACAGATGCTGATTTTAGCACTGCAGAGAGAGGAAGAGCCGGCCCAGGAGGGTTAGACACCAAACCCAGTGGTGGGGACCAGGTAAGTATGATCTCCACCACAGGTCAGCCACTCTGGGAGGTCTGTCTTACCATTGGATAACCCCTTTAACCCCAACTTTTTCCCATCAAAACAACATGTTGTGCCGAGCTCGATGGACCCCATTATCAGGAAATTGTGTTTTTGGTTGTTGTTGGTGTCTTTCATGCAACTGATATGGCACTGAACAGAGCCTTCAAAAAAAATGTCAAGATTTTTTAAGCACATAACTAGCTACTTACAGGCAAAGTTCTGGCTACAGAATCAGGCCCTTTCTGATTCCACACGTCAAGTTTAAACAAGTATTTAATTGTTTTAGCCATGTGGCCCCAATGGACAGCTACTCGTGCACATTATGCATCTACTTACAATGTTGTCAGCCCAATCGCCAAGCACAGTTGCAATATAATTGACAGCATTCAGAATTGCACAGTATTTAAAGCCAAGAAGAGCTCGGCTCTCTTCCTTCATCACTTGTGTTAAACGGATCCTGAAGTCATCAACTAAATCCTTCTGCAGCTCCAAAAACTTGAGTTTCTTTTCTGCCGTGGGGAGGTTCTTATATCTGTCTGTTAATCACAACAGAAAAAAAAACTACTTCAATCATACATTCAACTTGGACATGCCGATACCAGGACTGTATAACTCACTGTAGATCAATCCAAAAAACGGAGTGTACCGCTCAGATCTGTCAAACTAGAGGCTGGCTTACGTACGCTGATCTACAGTATATGCACATATCACATCCTTGAGGGGGCTGTGTCAAGTTTATAAGTAGCTGCTCAGTGGATGCCCGACCAATGTGAACCCCACCGATCCTGAGTGAAGTTGTGGGCAGCCCTCTCCACATGTTGTAATTGCAAGATTACAGAAAAGGCAGCAAATAGTTGAAAACAACAAAATAATTTATATAATTTCCTAATGTAGTTTGAAAGTTCTATTAAAGAAGACCTGTCGCCTCTCCTGACATGTCAGTTTTAGTAATTACTTGCATACCACAGGTAATAAAATATTATTATTATGACTATGTTGTGCTGTTCTTTTATTATTAATGCTATAAGTTTATGAATTAATTACTAAGGCCCCTTTGACACGGGCGAGTTTTCCGCGCGGGTGCAATGCGTGATGTGAACGCATTGCACCCGCACTAAATCCGGACCCATTCATTTCTATGGGGCTGTGCACATGAGCGGTGATTTTAACGCATCACTTCTGCGTTGCGTGAAAATGGCAGCATGCTCTATATACTGCGTTTTTCACGCAACGCAGGCCCCATAGAATTGAATGAGGCTGCAGGAAAATCGCAAGCATCCGCAAGCAAGTGCGGATGCAGTGCGATTTTCCCGCATGGTTGCTAAGAGACGATCGGAATGGGGACCCGATCTTTATTATTTTCCCTTATAACATAGTTATAAGGGAAAATAATAGCATTCTCAATACAAAATGCTTAGTAAAATGTGGATTAAGGGCTTAAAAATAAAAAACTCACCTTATCCACTTGATCGCGTAGTTGCCGATCTCTTCTGTCTTCTTCAAGCATTAGCTGCCATCTAAAGGACCTGTGGTGGCGTCACATCACATGGTCCATCACCATGCTGATGGACCATGTGATTGGACCATGTGATGAGCTCGGTGACATCATCACAGGTCCTTTAGCTATGCTTGAAGAAGAGAGAAGAGATCGCAACTAAACGATCAAGTGGATAAGGGGAGTAAATTTTTTTATTTTTAACCCCTTAATCCACATTTTACAAAGCATTCTGCATTGAGAATGCTATTATTTTCCCTTATAACCATGTTCTACAATCTACAGAATACTCAACCCAAACCCGAACTTCAGTGATGAAGTGCGGGTTCGGGTCTGGGTAACAAACATGCCGATTTTTCCCACGCGCGTGCAAAACACATTAAAGCGCTTTGCACTCGCATGGAAAAATCGTGCATTTTCCCGCAACGCACCCGCCTCTTATCCGGGCGTCAAACGTGACGCCCGTGTGAAAGAGGCCTAACAGTTAACAATGACTGTCCAGCTGGATTTTACCATTGGGGAGCATGTCCCTGCACAGTCTCACACTATCCATTCAGGATTGTTATTACATGCAGAATGTAAGACAGACATATGAGGCGAGGTGACAGGTCTACTACACAGCTGGTTTCTGCAGCACTGCTCCCTCTCACCACAGCAACAACCAGCTCCATCCACTAAGCCAGTGTTCCTCAACTCCAGCCCCCAGGGCCCACCTACCGGTCAGCATTTGAGAATATCCCACAGAATGAAGACCTGTGGTAAGTCCTGATGTATTGACACTAATTATATACTAAGGAAGTCCTGAAAACCTGAGCGGCAGGTGCGTCCTGAGGACCGGAGGTGAGGAACGCTGCACTACACAATGAATTGAGCTGTGTAGTTCCAGCACCAGAGCGACTTCCGAGCAGCTGATAGGCCGGGGTGTTGGACCCCCGTCAATCTGATATTGATGGTCTAACCTCAGGACGGGCCAATATCATCACAGGAAAGGAAAACCCCTGAAAGGATGCAGCCGTTTTTTAGCTTTTGTTGTTTTTTTTTTTATCCTTGCTTTCCACGAGCTATAACTTTATTTGTACCATATGAGGACTTGTTTGTTGTAGGACGAATTGTAATTTTTTAATACTACTATTTTGAGGTACATATAATGTACTGATTAACTTTTATTAACTCTTCAAGATAAAAACTGAAAAAAACAGCAATTCTGTCACAGCTTCAGTAGCTCCGATTCTGGCTATGGCAGCAGGAGTCTAGCTGTACACTACAGCTGGGCCACCCCATCACCAAAGATGCATGGCATATTTCACTTTGTTTTTCTGCCCATAATGTAAATGGAGGTCATGAGGCCGGCAGGAAGGGGTTAAACAAAAATGTGGCAATTAGTTTTTTTCTTTTTTTTAAACAGATGTTGTGATAACTTTTTTGGAACTTTCCTATGGAGTGTGAAAAGAAGTCTAGATTAAAAATGTTACTGGAAGAGGTAAATTACCTGTTATCACAAGCAGAAGAGTCATAAAAGTCTCTGCACAGTCTGGAAATTTCATCTCATCAACATCGGAAATATCCTTGTATTGTGATGACCAGGCAGCCTCCGATGACAGCATGGAATCCATCTTCTCTAGAGCCACTAGCAATAAAGGAAAATTGCGATCATTCCTTACGTGGCATTCATTATATTACAATTAAAGTCAAAGGGAAGCACTGCATATTTAGTGGCATATAATGGAGCTGCCGTCTGTATAGAAGAATTCACATGGGGAAATGTATAAAGAGTCATCGTAACGACAGCACGTCTAGAAACTTGGACCTTTCCAAGCTGAACATGGCTTTAAAGAGGAGCTGAAATGTTTCAGTAAATCCGACAACCCCAATAAATCCGTTAACAAGTAATTTTGACACAGTTCTTATGTTTATAGTATTGCTTTGTGCTGCTATCACAAGTAAAAACTGTTTTTATATGCATTAAAGGGGTTGTCCAGACATACCCATAATTTCACCCAGGTAGCCCCCTGATGTTATGCTCCGATGCGCTCCCTTGCTCTGCGCCAGATCGCACAGGGCAATGGCTCTTCTGTTTACAATAACACACTGCCGGGCGAAAGCTTCCGCCCGGCAGTGTGTTCGGTGACGTCACCGGCTCTGATGGGCGTGCTTTAGCACTGCGCTAGCCGTTTTACAGGCCGGTAATGTCACCAGGCTTACTGGCAGCCCCATGGAGAGCCCGGTTCATCATCAGAACTCCGGAAAATGCCTTTGTCCTGAGCAATTTAGTGCATGGCGAAGGAGAGCATCGGAGCATGAACTGCTACGATGCTCAAGTCAGGGGGGCTGCCTGGGTGAAAATGGAGGTATGTCGAGGTTCAGAGCTGAAGAGATTGGCCCCTCTATATATAATACAGATTAATGTATGAGGGACATGAGAATACATCCAACTTACTAATTTATGTTCATCAACCTCCATAAAAGCACAGTGCACGTGCACTAGCTTCCTGGATGATTTGATCCGTGCATGTGGAGGTCCCAGAAGAAAGTGCAGATAAAAGAATACTAGAAAGAGCCAAGGACATTAGCACATGTGCACAGTAATTCTAGGGAAGTGGCTCGAGAGTACTGACGGCGGTGCTGTTAGAGGAGAATTATATAAATTATTAATCAAAACCGCTGATTTCGGTGAGATGAGGCAACCACCTAATCTAGGGTCTTCCCAACTCTCAATGGAGAGTGTCTGGATGTCAACTGGTCTATCCTTTTGTACTTGAGGAAAGAGAATAAGCCAAGGATGCATGCGTATGGAGATGCTCGAACAAATAGCTGTCGGTCAGACAATCCTTCGGACAAAAATTCTATTTGATAAATTGTTCTCTCTTACATTTCCTTTCCACGGTCAGCCATCGTTGAAAGAAGGTGTCCTCTGAAAGGATGTGCATGCAATTTGGCAGGCTGCTTAGATACCCATGTGCTGTGTGGAGTTCTCTTTGAAACAGGAGCACCTCATCCACAAGGTGACAGAAAAGGACATCGTCGTACAACAGACAAGATATGTCAACAGACAACTTCTCCAGTACCAACATGACAAGTCCTCGAGTAAACTCCATCTGCAGAGAAGACAAGGAGAAACTGTCTGCTCACATCCATACTGTATACATTTACATGTATTGTATTTACTAGAACATTGTGTTACACATTAGGCAGATATCAGTATCTTAAAGGGGTATCCTATCTGTTGCTCTTCACAATCCTTCCACTGCCACAGCTCCCCTCTTCCTGTATCTGCCAGGGGGCCTTACCATCAGGCTTGCTGAAGGCTACTGCTCATGCCCAGAGGCTGTTCAATTAGTTTCAATGGAGCTGCAGTGAGGGGTCGGAACAGGAGAGGCCGCGCATGCGCTAATATGCGTGATCCCGGCCAGCACAGTTCAAGGAAGGCTATTCCTGATTATTTTAGCATTGTCATGTCCATCGACTATAATTGAACCCCCAATTCAATGTAAAAGGATAGGGCATATGTGTCTGATTGGTGGGGGTCCGATCACAGGGACACCCACCAACTACACAAACAGGAGAATGGAACTGTGGTTGAGCATGTTCTGCCACTCTTTTCCCTCCTTATAGGACTGCAGCCCCATAGAGATAAAAGGACAGCCACCCCATTCATATCAGGTGGACAGGACTCCTGTAGGTTGGCAGCACGGAGCTCTAGGAGCAGGGCAACGCCCCTGCTCCTAGAGGCTAATTTACATATTATAAAAAGACGTTTTTTAGCCTAAATATACATCAGAAATACATATAAAGCACATTATCAAGCTGATCTGACATCAACATATAGCAGTTGAGTTATAACATATATTAACATTTCTGCAATCTCACTGTTACCTTTGCATTCACATTGGATCCTGCACTCTTCAGAATTGGCTGAATCTTCTCATTTAAAAATTTGGTATGATTTCCCATCCACATGAGAACCTGGGTAAGGTACCACTCAGGCTGGGTGACAAACAGGAAAGGCAGTTTAATTTTACTGGCAGTTTAAATTAACAGGAAAGGCAGTTCTGCTCATGACTCCATTCTTAACAAAACCATGCCGGATCCTATAGTCTGAATGGGTCAAATACTTTTATAACTAGATACTGAAGTATACAGTACTTGTGTGTCTAATCTGTTTTTAAGATTTTATATTTTTAAATCTAATTTTTTTTTACCATTTTCTAGTGAGTTTGCTGTGGATAAGGAATAAAAGGGAAATTCATTATTGCCCTTAACCACTTGAAGACCACAGGTTTATACCCCCCTAGTGACCAGGCCCTTTTTTACAATTCCGCATTACACTACTTTCACCGTTTATTGCTCGGTCATACAACTTACCACCCAAATGAATTTTACCTCCTTTTCTTCTCATTAATAGAGCTTTCATTTGGTGGTATTTCATTCTTGCTGACATTTTAACTTTTTTTGATATTTTACTTTTTTTGACGAAATTTTTGCAAAAAAAACGAAATTTTTCGCTTTCTGTTGTAAAAATGTTCAAATAACACTACATTTCAATTTAAATTTTTCTCTAAATTTATTGTTCTACATGTCTTTGATAAAAAAAAAAAATGCAATAAGTGTATATTTATTGGTTTGGGTAAAAGTTATAGCGTTTACAAACTATGGTGCAAAAAAGTGAGTTTCCGCACTTTAATTTTCTGAGCACATGTCCTGTTTCCTGACGCACTACAATGCCCAGACAGTAGAAACACCCCATAAATGACCCCATTTAGGAAGGTAGACACCCTAAGGTATTGACTGAGGGGCATAGTGAGTTCATGTAATTTTTTATTTTTTGGCACAAGTTAGCGGAAATGGAATATTTTTTTTTTTTTCAAAAAATTTCATTTTCCGCTAACTTGTGTCAAAAAATAAAAACTTCCATGAACTCACTATGCCCCTTAGCGAATACCTTGGGGTGTCTACTTTCTAAAATGGAGTCACATGTGAGGTGTTTGTACTGCTCTGACATTTGAGGGTCTCCGCAATCATTACACGTATGGCCAGCATTAGGAGTTTTTGCTATTCTCCTTATATTGACCATACGGGCAATGAGATTTTTTTTTTCCGTTCAGCCGCTGGGCTGAAAGAAAAAAATGAACGGCACAGATTTCTTCATTCACACTGATCAATGAAAAATGAAAAAATCTCTAAAAAATGTGCAAAAAAAAAAAAAAAAAGAGGGGAAAGCTGCGATCGCTAAGGGACCCTTAGGCCTCATTCACACGTCCGCAATTCTGTTCCGCAAAATTTTGTGGAACGGAATTGTAGATACATTCAGTTCTATGGGGACAGACTTTGTACCGCTCGGATCCGGAATTGCGGATATGCACTCTCGGATCCGCAAAAATATAGAACATGATTGCGGACAAGAAAAGGCATTTTCTATATAGTTCTGGCAATGTGCGGATCCGCAAAATGCGGAAAGCACATTGCCGGTGTCCGTATTTTGCGGATCCGCAGATCCATGGATCCGCAAAACACATACGGACGTCTGAATGAATGAGCCTTACAGGGGGGTGATTAGTGACATGGGTGATCAGGGGTCAATCAGTGATGGGGGGTGGGGGGGGGGTGTGTGTGTAGTGATTGGTGCACTTTACTTATGTTTGCCCTGGTGGTCCCAGACAAAGGGACCACCAGAGGACTAGGCAGTTTTTTTTTTGCATCTACTGCCTGCCAGCGCATGATCAGCGTGTTCATGCGAAATCTCGGGTCTCACGAGATGACGCCAGTAGGAGTCAGTGAGACCCGAGAGAGCCGCCGCGCTGACGCCTATCGGCGTTAACGTGGCGGCAAGTGGTTAAAGGGTTTGTGTCACTTCAGCAAATAGCATTTATTATTTAGAGAAAGTTAATACAAGTCACTTAGTAATGTATTTTGATTGTCCATATTGCCTCTTTTGCTGGCTGGATTAATTTTTCCATCACATTATACACTGCTAGTTTCCATGGTTATGACCGCCCTGCTATTTAGCATTGCCTCTATGCTAAAAGCTATCAAAGGCGTTAGTGTACATTTTGATGGAAAGGTAATAAGCCACTCGCCGCGCCAAGGCCGCCTCTATGAGTGGTCCTAACGCTAAATGCTACCTGTTATGGGCCATGACAACCGTGCTTATTAACCCTTTCTGGTGCCATAACAGCCTTCATTAGATTCAGGGATGCAGGTACCAACATGCATGCTGAGCCCACTGTGTACTCCTCCTGGAGCCAGATGGTTACTAGGAGGTACTATGAGTGCAAGTTCAGTTTTATACTTACTCTGATTAAAACCAGCTTCTAGGGCAGAAAAACTAGTTAGGTGTGCACAACTGAAAAGTAGGCCTCCACACTTCCAACATATATCTATGTGGCTGTCATGGCCCATAACAGGTATGATTTAGCGTTAGGACCACTCTTAAAGGCGGCCTTGGCGCGGTGAGTGGCTTATTACTTTTTGATCAAAATGTACACTAACGCCTCTGATAGCTTCTAGCATAGAGGCAGGGCAGAGTGCTGTTGCATTTCTGTGTTTGTATGTATATACTGCCATGGCTACGTGCAGCGACATGCTGACTGACCCCCCCCCTTCCTTGTGTTTCTGCTATTCAGCATTGGTGGCCGTGCTTTCACACTATAGAAAAAAGCACCAGCCTATGTGAGCTCCAACGGTCCCAGCCACCAGAGAAGCCAGCACTTTTTCATAACGTGCAAGCATGGCCACTGCTGCTGGATTGCAGTGTGGTCGTAACCATAGAAGCAAGCAGTGTATAATGTGATGGAAAAATGAATCCACCCAGCAAAGGAGACAATATGGACAATCACAATACATTACTAAGTGCCTAGTAAAAACTTAGCTGCAGGGATGATTCGTGGAAGTGCGTTGCGCAGCGCACCACGTGACTACCGCTATAGACTTTCGGCAATCTATAGAGATCTGGCAGAACACCGGCACACGGACAGCCAGAGAAGGCAGGTCATTTTTGATGAAACCTGCGCCTCATCATAAACGTCATGCTTCCTCCGACAGCGCAGGCCCTATCAAGGCCAGTGTAGCACAACCCTTTAATAAATTCCTCCCTAATATCTTCTCATTTATGACGAGTTTACTATGAAAAACTTGAATGAATATAAATGTACATGAGCGGGAAGCAAATCGCCCTCACCTTACTTAACACGTTCGTTTGTCTGTTTCCAGTAAAATGATAGCGGAACCTTTTCTGAAGAGGAGATAACATAATCTGAATTGGGAGAATGATAGGAGGAGATGATGGAAGAGAATATTTTTCTGGCATCTGCTTAGGTTTACTTATTAATTCATCTCTAGGGATACATGTTAAGGAAATATGTCATCAGTATTTGACCAATACACCTGGTCTTCACAGTTAGGACCACTGAGTGTTGAAGAACTGCACCAGTCTTGACTTCATCCTTGTGCCATATATGAAAGGGGCTGACCGAGATCATTCAAAATCTCAGACAAGCCCTGCAATAGCTTAAAAGGGTTTTACGAGACCTATATACTGATGACCTATCCTCGCCGATCAGCTGTTTAAGAAGGCACCAGCATTTCTGTAAGTGCCGCAGTCTTCTCCGTGCTTAGTACAGCAGCTCAGCCCCATTCATTTCAATGGGGCTGATCTGCGCCTAGGCCATGTGACTGATGAGAAGGTGAAAGCAGCGAGAAGGCGGAGGTGCTACTGTGAGCGTCGATGCCTTCTCAAACAACTGATCTGTAGGGGTCCCGTGTGTCTGACCTCCACCAATCAGATACTGATTACCTATCCAAAGGGTGGGTTGATCAGTATGCAAGTCTTAAAAAAACCTTTAAATAAAATAAAAAAATTGTGTTGTACTGTTTTTTCTAGTGCTGTTCTCTGCAGTGCTGATCCAGTCCTCCTGCCACTGCTTTTTCCAGACTGCACCAGGGACGTGACAGTATTCACAATGTCACCCACGCAGACAATCACTGTCCTCGGCGTTAGACCTGCGAGTACAGTAATTGGCTGCAGCGTTGACATGCCATATACCAGCATGTCCCTGCGGCAGTCTGTAGAGAAGCACCGCAGAAAACAGCGCTGGAAAAGGCGCTGAGTATAAGAACATTTTTATTTTAGGCTATTGCAGGGCTTGTCTAAAAATTTTTATTAAATCGAATGTGTCATCAGAAAATGACCTATTATTTAAATCCCGTTTTTATGGTTAACATACTTCTAAAGAATTTTTCGTGTTTACTTAAATTTTCCACATCAATATCTATATTTAAAGTATAACTGTCAAATTATTTTTTTTTTTTACTATTGGATTCTGGTGATTAATATTACCTTGTTGGCCCTGTTTTAATTTCTGATTCTTAAATAAATAACCCCTAAAAGCCACCTAAAAGTCCCCAGTATTGGCTATATTTACCTGAGATAAAATCAGGTTGCTATGCTCCTTCCGTCTACCAGATGAGGACGGAGCACGCTGGCTGCGTGCACTGGGAACTAATAGTGAGTCAGCATTGTAAGGGAATGTATAAAAAGCCAGGTTCTTCCTGACAGGAGATAACAGTGCTGGGCTGTGTGTGTGAACCTCTCCACATGCCTGTGCTTGGCAGACACTCCCTTAGCAGTGCAGGACAATGTGGCTGCTCAGTGTATAAATGACAGCCGTATCTGATAAGAAGAGAGCTTGTAGAAGGACTACAGGCTTCAGCCAGACCTGGGAACTTCACTGCAAGTCCCCCCTATACAGAGCTGGTCTTCACTAACTTCACAAGAAGACCCCCCTATACAGAGCTGGTCTTCACTAACTTCACTGCAAGACCCCCCTATACAGTGCTGGTCTTCACTAACTTCACTGCAGGTGTCCTATGGATTAGCCTCAGGGCTGAGGGCAGCCATCTTAACAGAATAGTGAAATTTCAGTTTTATGCAGACTGGTTGCTAAGGGCTGAATCTTATTAAATAAGGGGTAAGTAAGTCTAATAGTTATTGATTCAGGTATATTATCATATATGAAAACTGAAATTAGGGTCTAAATGTGACAGTTATCCTTTAAACAAAAAACATAAAATTCTGCAGTTTTCACACTGGCCACTAATAGACAACACTTCTTGGTCAGTACAGATCTCTTTAGTGCAGTTATCTGATTATCATTACAGTCAGGTCTGATATGACAGATATCACCTCTGTGCATAGTTAACACAAGACCCACCATTCACAACAGGCGATTGTAAAAGCTTATCTACTCTTTCCTGACCTGTGCACAGGTCACAGCGCAGGCCTAGAAAATTCTTCCATACCAGTCAATGAGGTCCCCTCCTGACCATTGTGCCTACGGCCCATGTGGCTGCTGTAGAAGCAATTCTCTAACATGGCAGCCCCCATAATCTGCAATCGGAGATTAGAAGAAAAGGATGCCTGTTACTATCTGGTTTTAACTAGAAGAAAAAAAAATTTGGTGACACATTCTTTTTAATTATCTTGGCCAACTCCTTCAGAAATCATTGCATACACTTTTTCACTCCAAATTCATACGACACTACCCCTTAACACGCTAACCACAATACAAGGCAAATGGTTACACAGATGTTCACACTCACGCTGCAGTAACTGAGACATCTTACTACATTTATCATCCCTCCAACATTATCTCAATGATCGCTGAAATTCTTTTGGGACCCATTTGGCTTTTTAAAAAAGTACATGGAAAAACGGCATCAAACGTGAACACAGTGAAACTTTGGGTCAAGTAGGTTCTGTCACTCTCTTAACTCTTTCACTGCCAAAGATATATATAATGGTCCGCATCGAATCCAGACCCGTTTATTTGAATGGGAACGCAAAAAATACAGTTCACCGTGTGCTACTTGCATCCATAATGTCCTTTCCATGGTCCCACAAAAAAAAAAAAAAAAAAAAAACACATAAAATGTCCTATTCCCTTCGGTTTTGCGGACAAGGATAGGACATTTCTATAGTTGTGGGGAAAAAATGGAGGCATGCACACGGCCGATTTTGCAGGCTGCAAAACACGTATGTGGTATCATATGAAAGTACAAAATGATACTAGGCCCAATATTTCAGGCGTAATGTTCAGGATGCAGCACGTAAGAAGTAGTTCTGTGTAAGGTTCCATTCACACGACCGTATGTTGTCCGCAAAAAAACAGATCAGTTTTTTTGCGGATAAGATGCTGTCCCATTCACTTTTCTTCCATTGCACAGCTCAGCAAAAAAAATGAAACATGTCCTATACTTGTCAGTGAAAATCAGGACATGGCCCTATTGAAGTCCATGGATCAGCAAAAAAACGGAATGCAATCCGTTTTTTTGCGGACACGGATCCGTTTTTTTGCGGACAACATACGGTCGTGTGAATGGAGCCTTACTGTAAGGGGAAATCCGCAGCCGACATCAGGATAGAGCTCAGTAATGTCACCTCTCACCCTGTACAACCTTAAATGTCCAATGGGATACAGGAATTTTACTCAATTTTGCCAAAACACCGCTGCCCATTTTTGCACACCCCTTTTAAAGGGTTTTTCTCATAACGGACATTTATTAGCTATCCACTGAAAGGTCAACATATTATAGCAGGGGCCCCACAGAATGGACACATGCTCGACCCCAGCTCCATTCAAACTCCTCTTCATGGAAGATATGCACTGAGGAGGAAAGAGAGATTCAAGAACCCAGTGATCATACATTCAGCACCTATGGCTACGTTATAAATGTTGATTGGGGGAGGAAAACCTCCATAAAAAACATTTAAAAGCAATTTTCCGCAAAACCTGTAAATAACAAAAACTTAGTATTCATTGTGAACTTTATAAAGGATACGAAATTTGAAGCTTTAGGAGCTGAGTGAAGAGAGTTTCCAAACTAGCATAGATCTCTGTTACACTTGCTGGCGAGGATGACGAAACCGGTGACAGTGGCTGATGAGGACCAATAAAAGGCCAGTGTAGCTGACTTAATACTTCTTCAAAGTCACTGCACCAAAAGTAAAATTGTGCCATTAACATACTAAAAATACATGGTTACAGAGTTACCTGGTTGTAAAAGGACAATAAAGTTCAGCCTCTTTATACTTACAACCCCAAGCTGATCCAAAGGAAGGGGAAAAAAAACACGCATTTAATGGCAGAGACCCAGTCTCCCAATCCTTTCTGACCCCTACCAGCAATCGTACAGATCCCAGGATCTGCATTCTATATTAACACCAATAACCCTGAATACTGTGTGCATTTCTTAAAGGGGTTTTCCGGGATTTTAATATTTATGATCTATGCTCAGGATAGGTAATCAATATCGGATCAGTGGGGGACCGACACCCGACATCTCGGCTGGTTGAAGAGAAGGCCGCGCTGCCGGGCGCAGCCTTTTCTTCATTGTTTACCTGCTCGCCTTAGACATCGCATCGGTGAGCAGGAGTAATTACAAGTAGTGTTGAGCGAACTTTGTGTTTCAAGTTCGGCGTACAAGGTTTAGGTTCGGGTTATCTAAGAATTCCGTTATGGACTCCGCTACCACGGACTATAACTTATATGGTCAGTGATAGCACAATCCATAATAGAATTCTTAGATAACCCGAACCTTGTATGCCGAACTTGACACACAAAGTTTGCTCATCCCCAATTACAAGCCGTTCCATTCACTTCAATGGGACAGCTCCTTCCTAAACACTTGAATAGGAGCGAGCCGTCCAATAGAAGTAAATGGGATAGGTTTCCGGTAATTACACCTGCTCACCGCTGTGAGGGCGAGTAGGTAAACAATGAAGAGAAGGCAGCGCTCGCAGGAGTGCAGCCTTCTCTTCAAACAGCAGATTGGTGGAGGTGCCGGGTCTCCGCCAATCGGATACTGATGACCTATCGTGAGGATAGGTCATTAATATTAAAATCCTGGAAAGCCCCTTTAAGTCTAACCACACTTTCAACAATTACCAAGTCCTCCAGGAGAATACTCCATAACTTTACAGTTTGTGAATAATTTGATCTTCAATAAGCAGTCCCCAGAAATCTATTTGGGTTTAGGAACAAGTACTTTTTTAGGATAGCTTATGCCACATATCCCCTCAGCCTTCTTTTTTTAGGGTGAACAATACTGATAATTCTAACAATATACACTATATTTAAGGATCTAGCTTCTTTTGTTTCGCACTTTTACCTTGTTAACTTGTCTTTTAATATTTTGTGCCAGAACTGCACTGTAGAGGTAATAAATTTCAACAGATGAAAGCATGATGAATCCTGTAGCTTTATAGCCTGTTCTGTCATAGACACCAGAGCACTGGCCGCCTCTGCTACATTGTTCGTCATTAGATGCTGCTGAATATTATCACTGCAAAGACAAAAATCACAAGGAATTAAAAATAATGTAATAAAATGATCACTGCAAAAAAGCTATTAATGCCAAGTGAGACATGGCTTCCATTGGTAACACGACATTATTTAAAGGGAACATATCACCTATATGTTTAACTAATTAAAACCAGATAGTAATAAGTCACTTTTATAGACTGTTTTAATTTTCTGTTGGTAGATTTCTTTATTGTATTCGCTATACATGATTACAGGTACAGTATCCTGCCCAAGCTGCATTCAGAAGTTTGCCTTACAGCAGCCACATGGACAATAGGAACCTGTAAACTACGTTCCAGACATGTTCTGTGACCTGTGCAGAGGTCACTGTGCAGGGAGGGTGAGGAGATAAGCTTTAACCATCACCTAATGTCAGCAGTGGATCCTGTATTGTATACAGAAAGGTGTTTCCTTTCATTGTAATCATGCATTTGATAATATTAGGATGACTGTTGAGAAGAGATCTCAGTGTTCTGTCACCACTTTTCAGCCCTGTGAGCTAAACATATGCTCATGTTCAGGGTCTCATTATGATTCCTAATGTGGCCTTATAAATGAGATTTGTGGCTTAATTTTGCAAAAAAAAGGGTTTTACTAACCTGTCAATCATACAAATAAGGTGCCCGTTCGTGCCCAGCGCCGCCTTCCCAGAGTTCTGCGCCGCCTCCTACTCCTCTGTGCAGGCTCTCCCTCCCTAAAACTGATCAGTTTTATCCTAATGCATTCTGAATGGAGAGAAATCCGTTCAGGATGCATCAGGATGTCTTCAGTTCAGTCCTTTCACGTTTTTTGGACGCAGATAAAAGTGCAGCATGTTGTATTTTTATCTCTGTCCAAAAAAGCGGAAACACCTTGACGGAATGACGGATCCGCCATTAATTTCCATTTAAATGTATTAAGGGCGGATCCGACATTGACAATTGACGCATTAACTGATCCGTTCCTCCACTCTCCACATGCGCAGACCTTTAAGAATAGTAAAATAATAAATAATGGATCCATTTTTACGGATGACAACGGAAATACGGATATGTTATTTCAATACAACTGTCAAACGGATCTGCAAACGGATCCATTTGCAAATGAAATCCGTTTTCAAACGTTTTAACGGATCTGTCGGGCAGTTCCGTTGACGGAACTGCCTGACTGAATCCTTCAACGCAAGTGTGATAGTACCCCAATATGGAAAATATTTAACCAAAAATATAAAAACTTTATTTAAACAGCAGGTCATTTTCCGATGATCCATTCACTTTAGCATGCACTACTATAGTCTACTTCATAATCTCCGGTTTACCTCAGTTCTTCAATATGCGAGATCCATTTTAAGTAAGATAGGTGTCTCTCAACTTCATAGATCTGGTCTGTTAGCGCCCCTAAATCATCCATCCATGATGTAGCATCTTCCAGGTGATTGGTGATTGATTCACTCACAGTGGCTTCTCTTTTCAGCAGAGCACAGAGAGTGGACTGGGTATTTTGGGCATTGTTCAGGGCAGCCTGAATTCGTTTCGGAGCCTCAGAAGAGACTGTCAGAACCTTAGGATGACAAGTACAGCTACTGTATATTGAGATGTAATAATAAATGTGTAATAAATAATAAAACGATTCTGGAGGTAAAATGCAAAGAAACCACGTATACATCTCTTTCCGCTGTCCGTACCTGCTCCTCCAGATGTCTCTTCTCTTCTGCAATTTTCTCAATAAGACTGGAGACTTTCAGCAAAGACTTGAAATCATTTCCAATCTCTTTCTCAACAAACTCACAGACATAAAATGGAAGATCAGATGTGTTTGGGTCAGAATTTACAGGGTCCTCAGCTGGTTTCTCCACATCATGGTGGATTGATTTGTTTAGTGCTTCTTCAGTCTCACAAGATGCCATATTCGATCAATGAGCACAATAGTGTCTATACTGGAAACATCTGAAAAGAAACGCCTCTTTATTTTTTTGCACTCCAGAAATACAACTTAGGGCTCATGCACACGAACATATTTTGTTTCCGTGTCTGTTCCGTTTTTTTTGGAGATAGGATGCGGACCCATTCATTTCAATGGGTCCGCAAAAAATGCTGGCAGCACACCGTGTACTATCCGCACCCGTATGTCCGTTCCGTAGCATCGCAAAAAAAAAAAATAGATCATGTCCTATTCTTGTCCGTTTTGCGGACAAGGATAGGCATTATTACAATAGATCCACAAAAAAAAAAAACGGATGCCATACGGAACGTCATCAATTTTTTTTGAGGACCGCAAAACACATACGGTCGTGTGCATGTAACTTTACACTTTAAAGGGACTCCATCAGCTCTTTTATGTGATACATACTGCCCACAGTACCTTTCAATATGCTCATGGAGATCAAGAAGTGACTTTTAATCCCTTTTTCTAGCTTGTAAATCTGCAGAACATGAACTCTCAAAGGGTTGTCCAGGGTTTAAGTGATGGCCTATCCTCAGGACAGGCGATCACTAACTGATCGTCGGGATCAGGCAGGCCACACCCCCACGGTCTGTTCTGTGTAGCTCTGTCGCCAGAAGTTGGCGCAGGAACTACACTGCACCGTCAACATTGTAGTGGACAGTGCTCGCAACTGCAGGCCTTACACCCACTGAAGTCATTGGGAGCAGTGCTGCAGTAATGAGCACTGTCTACTACAATGTTGATGGTACACTGTACCTCCAGAGATAGAACTCTACAGAAGAGGTGATCGGTGGGGGAGTGGGCTGCCAGATCCCCACCAATAAGCTGGGGATGGCCTATGCTGACGCTGGACAATGGGATGGCTCTTCCATGGAATGTGCAGCACGTGTGCAGTAAAGCCTTGAATCCAGGGGCTGTGTTTCAAAAGTCACTGGGCATGCACCAAAAATGGAACCGAACCGAGCCTGTGTGGGATGACGTTCTCTGAGCTAGGGACCATCAATCAAGATGCAGGAGTCGGGCAGTGAAAGTTTGACTTTGAGGAGGAAAGTGCCCGACTCCTTGACTTGAAAGAGCTCATTTGCATACAACAGGAACAAGGATTACATTTGTTTTGTGCAGAGTCAAAAATGGAGCAAAAGTCACCTCTGGAGCGCCATGAGCATAATACAAAGATACTAAGGGCAGTTTGGATGACATAAACGAGCTGAAGGTTCCCTTTAAAACATAAAAATATTTACATTTATTATCGCTTATGTGGGCCTTCCTTAACCTTCAATGGAGAGAGTCCATGCATGAGCAAACATTTCTCCTCTGATGGCTAGAAAAAAGAAACTTTTCCACATTTAGGAACTAAGGGGCGCATTTATTAGGACTGGCATTTTAGACACCGGTCCGCCGCAGTGATTTAGAGGCACCGGCCTCTACATAACTTCTAACTGTAAGACAGCTTCCTAGTGCAATTCAGTTGTAGGCCAGCACAATCCTTAACCCCTTAAGGACACGGCCCTATTTCACCTTAAGGACCAGGCCATTTTTTCAAAATCTGACCATTGTCACTTTATGTGGTGATAACTTTAAAACGCTTTTTCTTATCCAGTCCATTCTGAGATTGTTTTTTCGTCACATATTGTACTTCATGACAGTGGTAAAATGAAGTCGAAAAATTTCATTTTTATTTATAAAAAAATACCAAATTTACCAAAAATTTAGAAAAATTTGCAATTTTCCAAGTTTCAATTACTCTACTTCTATAATACATAGTAATACTGCCAAAAAAAGTTATTGATTTACATTCCCCATATGTCTACTTCATGTATCGATCATTTTGGGAATGCTATTTCATTTTTGGGGACGTTACAAGGCTTAGAAGTTTAGAAGCAAATCTTGAAATTTTTCAGAAATTTTCAAAAACCCACTTTTAGGGACCAGTTCAGGTCTGAAGTCACTTTGTGAGGCTTACATAATAGAAACCACCCAAAAATTACCCCATTCTAGAAACTACACCCCTCAAGGTATTCAAAACTGATTTTACAAACGTCATTAACCCTTTAGGTTTTCCACAAGAGTTAATGGCAAATAAAGATAAAATTTCAGAATTTCGATTTTTGAAAAATTTTCCGTTTGAATCCATTTTTCCAGTAACAAAGCAAGGGTTAACAGCCAAACAAAACTCAATTTTATTGCCCCGATTCTGTAGTTTTCAGAAACACCCTATATGTGGTCGTAAACTGCTGTATGGCCAAACTGCAGGGCGCAGAAGGAAAGGAGCGCCATATGGTTTTTGGAAGGCAGATTTTGCTGGACTGGATTTTTGACACCATGTCCCATTTGAAGCCCCCGATGCACCCCTAGAGTAGAAACTCCATAAAAGTGACTCCATCTAAGAAACTACGCCCCTCAAGGTATTCAAAACCAGTTTTACAAACTTTGTTAACCCTTTAGGTGTTCCACAAGAGTTATTGGCAAATGGAGATGAAATTTCGAATTTCTATTTTTGTTACCTTGTCTCAAAAAAAGTGTAATATAGAGCAACCAAAAATCATGTTTACCCTAGAATAGTACCAACAAAACTGACACCTTATCCCGTAGTTTCCAAAATGGGGTCACTTTTTGGAGTTTCTACTGTAGGGGTGCATCAGGGGGCTTCAAATGGGACATAGTGTCAAAAAACCAGTCCAGCAAAATCTGCCTTCCAAAAACCATATGGCGTTCCCTTCCTTCTGTGCCCTGCCGTTTGGCCATACAGTAGTTTACGACCACATATGGGGTGTTTTTGCAAACAAGAGAATCAGGGCAATAAATATTGAGTTTTGCTTGGCTGTTAACCCTTGCTTTGTTACTGCAAAAATGGATTAAAATGGAAAATTTGCAAAAAAATAGCTGTTTTGGGACTGTTTTTATTTTTGTTATTTACATAGTTGAACTGACAGGTTAGATTGTGTGCTATTTCTATAGAGCAGGTTGTTACGGACGCGACAATACCAAATATGACTACTTTTTGGGGTTTTTGTTTCAGTTTTACATAATAAAGCCTTTTTGAAAATAATTTTTTTAGTGTCTCCACATTCTGAAAGCCATAGTTTTATTTTATTTTTTGGGCGACTGTGTTATGTAGGGGCTCATTTTTGCGGGATGAGATGGCGGTTTGATTGGCACCATCTTGGGGTGCATATGACATTTTGGTCGCTTGCTATGACACTTTTTGTGATGTAAGGTGACAAAAATGGCTCTTGACACCGTATTTTTTTTTTTTTTGCTGTGTTCAGCTGAGGGGTTAGGTCATGTGTTATTTATATAGATCAGGTTGTGACGGACGCGCGATACATAATATGTATACTTTTTATTTATTTATATAAGTTTTACACAATAATATAATTTTTAAAACCAAAAAAAATCATGTTTTAGTGTCTCCATAGTTTGAGAGCCATATATATTTTTTTTTGGGCGATTGTCCTATGTAGGGGCTCATTTTTTGCGGGATGAGATGGCGGTTTGATTGGCACCATCTTGGGGTGCATATGACTTTTGATCGCTTACTATTACACTTTTTGTGATGTAAGGTGACAAAAAAATGGCTTGTTTGACAACGTTTTTATTTTTATGTTTACGGCGTTCATCTGAGGGGTTAGGTCATGTTATATTTTTATAGAGCAGGTCCTTACGGACGTGACGATACATAATATGTATACCTTTTTTTATTTATTTTGGTTTTACACAATAATATCCTTTTTGAATGAAAAAAAAACATGTTTTAGTATCTCCATAGTCTGAGAGCCATATATTTTTCAGTTTTTAGGCAATTGTCTCAGGTTGGGTATCATTTTTGCGGGAGGAGGTGACGGTTAGATTGGCACTATTTGGGGGTCATATGACTTTTTGATCGCTTGCTATTACACTTTTTGTGATGTAAGGTGGCAAAAAAATGGCTTTTGACAAAGTTTTTATTATTTTTTTACAGTGTTTACTTGAGGGGTTAGGTCATGTGATATTTTTATAGAGCAGATTCTTACGGACGTGTAGATACCAAATATGTCTACTTTTTAATTTTTTTACATTTAACACTAAAAGCATTTTTGAAACAAAAAAATCATGTTTTAGTCTGAGAGGCATAGTTTTTTATTTTTGGCCAATTGTTTTAGGTAGGGGCTCGTTTTTGCGGGATGAGATGGCGGTTTGATTGGTACTATTTTGGGAGGCAAACGCCTTTTTGATCGCTTTGTATTACACTTTTAGTGATGTAATGTGCCAAAAAATGGCTTATTTACACCATTTTTGGGTTTTTTTTATGGCGTTCACCTGAGGAGTTCAGTCATGTGATATTTTTATAGAGCAGGTTTTTACGGACGCGGCGATACCTAATATGTGTAGTGTATTTTATTTTTTAGTTTTTATTCAGTGTTATGTGTTTTTTCATTTTTACTTTTTTTCACTTTTTACATTTTTTTGACCCAGACCCACTTGGTTCTGAAAGATCCAGTGGATCTGGTGTCTGTATAATACAGTACAGTACACTATATAGTGCACTGTACTGTATTTTATACTAGAAAGTCTGAATAGACCTTTAGCAGGTCTATTCAGACTTTCAGCACCATGGAGAGCAGGGCGCTTCTGAAGCGTCCTGTCTCCATGGCAGCCATCACCCCTGCCATAACTGGGCAGGGGTGATGAATAGGGAGGAGTGGAGCACCCTCCCTCTTCGATCCCATCCTGTTGGGGGCTGCAAGGCACAGCAGCCCCCGATGGGAAGAGGAGGAGCGCTCCCTCCCTGTTAACCCTTCCATACCGCGGTCCGTGCGGACCGCGGTGCGAAAGAGGTTAAGCGGCTGGCATCTGCAGCACAGATGCCAGCCGTTTCCTATCAGAGTGTCAGCAATGTGCTGACACTCTGATAGAACCACTAGACACCAGGGATAGATTACAGGGGAGGCGGGCGGGGATCGCAATCGCGATCCCGCCCGCCGCACCGCCCGCCTCCCGCCGCCGCCCGCAACCACCCCCTGCACCCCGCAGCCACAGTATGATTGGGGGCTGCAGGGGGTTAAAAAACTGTTTGGGGGCATTAACTCTCTGATCCCGCGGTCATAGACCGCGAGGATCAGAGATCACTAAGCGCTGCAAACCGCAGGTCTGAATTGACCTGCGGTTTGCAGCGATCACCATATGGGGGTCACAGGACCCCCTGGGCATTGTAACAAGGTACCTGCTGAATGATTTCAGCAGGTACCTTGTTCCGATCACTGCCAGCTGAGCAGCAGTGATCGGAACAACTCATGACGTACCGGTACGTCATGTGTCCTTAAGGACTCGGGAAACATGCCGTACCGGTACGTCATGTGTCCCAAAGGGGTTAAAGGTTGTTCTGTTACATTCCCATAAACTCAACCACTGCTCAATTGTGGACTGTCTGAAGATCTTGGTACTCAAATCCTTACACAGAATTAAGTTATTGAGTAATAAGGGGTTGTAGCCTTGTACAAAAGATTCACTTTGGTTTTGAGATGTGCTTTGTCTATTTATTGTTGCCAGGGCCGGCGTTAGGGGGGAAGGGGCAAACTGGGCAATGGCCCAGGGCCCCCATTGTCTAAGGGGCCCCCTGCTTCAGTGCTGCTGTTCAGCTGAACCTCCGTGGAAGCAAACAAGCGGACAGCTGAACACCTGCACTTTACAATGCAGTGTAAGGTTCCCTCACTCACAGAGAATCATTACCCTAGTGCTGACAGCTCCCGACACCAGCAGCACTCTTCTACTGGAGCTGTAGGACCTGCGATGATGTCAGATGCAGGAGGCGGAGCTCAGCAGAGAAGAGGGGATGAAGGACCTGCATTACCTCACCATCATGTGACCAGCACAGGAGGCGGAGCTTAGCAGAGAAGAGGGGATGAAGGACCTGCATTACCTCACCATCATGTGACCAGCACAGGAGGCGGAGCTCAGCAGAGAAGAGGGGATAAAGGACCTGCATTACCTCACCATCATGTGACCAGCACAGGAGGCAGAGCTTAGCAGTGCAGTAAAGTAATGAAGAAGAAGACCAGTGATGCAGGTGAAGAAGTATTGATTCAATGTAAGTGCAAGAGAAATACTGGGAGTTGTAGTCCTCTCTTCTTATACCTCCTGTTATGTAATATCAGAGTACATTTCAAGAGGAGGTATAAGAGGAGAGGACTACAACTCCCAGCATGTCCAGCTTGTTATGTAATATCAGAGTACATTACAAGAGGAGGTATAAGAGGAGAGGACTACAACTCTCAGCATGCCCGGGCCATTATTATATAATATCAGAGACATTACAACACCCTGGATATGCTGGGAGTTGTATACCTCCTCTTATAATGTACTCTGATATTACATAATAAATGCCTGGACATCCTGGGAGTTGTAGTCTTCTTTTATACCTCCTCTTGTAATGTACTCTGATACTACATAATAAAGGCTTGGACATGCTGGGAGTTGTAGTCCCATCATCTTATACGTCCCCCTGTAATGTGCTCTGATATTAAATAATAATGGCTTAGACATGTTGGGAGTTATAGTCCTCTCCTGTTATACCTCCGGCGGTAATGTGCTCTGAATTAGGGCTGGAACCAATGGATAGGCGAGGGTAGTCATCCACCTAGGACGCCACTTCACTACCCATTAAAGGGGGCGCAGTCATGGCGGTCCAACTTCACAAGCCTCAGGCCGCTAGGGCTACTTTCACACTAGTGTTAACATTTCCCGGTATTGAGATCCGTCATAGGTAGTGTTGAGCGAACTTGTTTTTTAAGTTCTGCGTCCAAAGTTTGGGTTATTTAAGAATCCAGTTATGGATTCCGCTACCACGGACCATAACGGAATTTGAATTTCATAACGGGATTCTTCGATAACCCGAACCCGAACTTTGGACGCCAAACTTAAAAAACAAGTTTGCTCAACACTAACTCTGACACAATCTGACACAACAAAAAAAGGATCTGTCCTCCATTGACTTTCAGTGGAGTTCATGTCGGATCCGTCTTGGGTATGTTAAAGATAATACAACCGGATCCATTAATAACGGATGCAGATGGTTGTTTTTTCAGTAACGGAAGCGTTTTTGCTGAACCCTGACGGATCCAGCAAAAACGATAGTGTGAAAGTAGCCTAGGCCTCAAGCCTGTGAGGCATTAGAACAGCGCAAGAAGCCGCAATGACATCACTGCAACCTCCTGCTCTCGGTCTCGCAAGATGATGTTCTCACGTAAGACCCGGAGTAGAGTGGTGATGTCAATGGGAACGCATGCATCGGGACGCAGCAACACAAGCCACAGCCGCAGACAGCAGCGGGGGGACGGGAGGCAGTTTTTTTTTTATACTAACTGTCCACTGCTTGGGGGGCACCAAGGATCGGGGGTGGGGGGGGGGGAGATCATTAAATATACTTAGGAGGAGCATTATATACTGGCACTACAGGGGAAAATGTTATATACATACATATATATATATATATATACACATATACACATATACTGGCACTATGGGGGGTAATAGCGGAATCCATAATAGAATTCTTAGATAACCCGAACCTTGTACGCCGAACTTGACACACAAAGTTCGCTCATCCATATTGACGACCTATCCTTAGGATAGGTAATCAATATTAGATTGGCAGGGGTCTGACACCCGGCACTCCTGACGATCAGCTGTTTGAGGAGACAACGTTCTCTGTGCGTACATGCCATCTCCCTTCATGCACTTCTGCTGTATGTCTATGGGACAGCAGCAGTGAAGATCTCCTCAAACAGCTGATGGGTGGGTGTCGGACTGTGTGTTTAGCACATTATTACAAGATGTGGGGCCCCCTCTTTTGATTTTGCCCAGGGACACATTTTGTCTAAAACCAGCCCCGATTGTTGCCCAGCAGCCCACAGGAAAAATTAATACTCCCCTCCATTGTCTATACCAAGTGGTCTGCTCCACATTGATGTACTGAGTTGGGGAGATACCACATACAGGTAAAGGGGTGCACTATGTTACAGAAATAATGGAGCCACTTATCCAAGGACTCCTTCCCTAGTTTATAACATAAAGTAGATAAGGGGGATACATGTGAATGAAGAAATAAACTGCACTGTATTCATGCGTAAAAACTCCAACTATGCTGCGGCAAACTGCTGAGTAGTCACAATATGGAAAAAGAAAACTTTCTTCTAACCATAGCGGACACTGAATGGATCTGCCCTTCAAATGCTTTCATACAGGGTAGACACACAGAGCCCCGGGCATCCATAAGTACCTGAGTCTGGCCAGAGCCGAGTAGGTGCCAGATCACTGGCTGCAGGACACTGATGACATCTCAGAGCCTGACACACTCCGAGCAGGACAACACGGCGGATACGTCATTTCCTGTTACTTTTTTTTCCTTTTAAACGAACTTTATTTACAAATGCAGCGCCAGCCCCTATAATGGCTGTACTGATGCAGTATATGTCAATACCTTGCACGATCAGGGACTGAATCCTATGAAGAGCAGCACAGATGTGTTACCATAACAACAGGTCGGCTGAGATGGGGCCTATATGCTCCAAGCTCGCCAATAAAGAATAAATTAGTCATTTTAACATTGAGTGGAGTGATTTATCTATTTTTTGAGGTGGCCACTCTATTTCAGAGGAGATCAATGGGGGCGCTGAAGGGAGGGGGATATGTTATTTACAATTTCAAAGTTTTTTTTTCCCGTTTTCCAATACAAGTTATGGTAAATTAAATGATGCCATTAAAAAATACAACTTGTCCATCAAAAAATGTGTTCATGTGGTTATATGAACAGGAAAATTTAAAAAGTTGTGGCTTTTGGAATGTGAGGAGGAAAAACAAAAACACACACAAAAAAAATATATATATTACTGGTCCTTAACCATTTTAAAGCTGGAGTTTTTTTTTTGCATTTTAGTTTTGCGCTCCCTGCCTTCCCAGAGCCATAACTTTTTTATTCGTCTGCTCACATAGCCATATGAGGGCTTGTTTTTTGCGGGACAAGTTGTACTTTCCATTTAATATTTCATATGATGTAGTGGTAAGCGGTAAAAAAATTTCAAATGGGGTGAAATTGTAGGGAAAAAAAAAACAATTCCGCCACAGTTTTACGGGTTTTTTATTTACAATGTTGGATATGCGATACAACTGACCAGTTACTTTCATTCTATAGGCAGTATGAATCCGGCGATACCTTATATGTATAGTTTTTCTTGGGATTAGACAGTGATAAAAAAATTAAAAATCAGTTTTATTTTTTTGTCTCCATATTTTGACCCCTATAACTTTTTTTGTAATTATGTGTACGAATTTTTATGTTTATTTTTTAAACATTTTTTTTATAGTTCCCATAGGGAACTATAACATGCAATCATCCATGGTAATTGCTATTATTATAGACTCCAATACACTTGCATTGGAATCTATGATGATTTCACTATTTTACTATAAAGCCCTATTACAGGCAAGGGCTCCATAAGAAATGCAGCAGCCTACTATTATTCATAAAGACAGGCGCTGCTGCATACACGCTCCGGTTCCTCCGATCGCCACACGGGGGAGCCGGAGCATAACCAAAAGTGCCTGCTGAAAATCAGGATTGACCATGGCATCTGAGGGGTTAAATGTCCGCGATCGGCATTACTGCCGGTTGCGGACATTAGCCGCGGGTGTATGCTATAGGAAGCAGTCGGCCACCCCGCGGCTATGGCGCCCGTACATGTACTCCATCGGGCGTGAAAGGGTTAAAGTCTATGTACACCTTTGGGGACTTTTTTTTTATTATTGCATTATACTCATTTTGAGCTTAAAATCATATTTTAATGTGTCTTTATTAAAAATGTGGAGTCTTTTATTCTGTAACAGAGCTTAGACGCTCTAGTAGCAGCTCAGAATTTTTTCTCTTTTCTGTCAGATCAGGAGCAGATGGACTCCTTATCTCCGCTCTCTGACCTTATAAACACTCATCATAGCTCCTTTCTTATATTACTGATAAAAATGTGGCTTAAATACATGTTTATGACCTCTTAGTAGTTTAGAGATAAGGTTTATTGGATGATCCACACAAAGTGAAAGTACCAGTCACATAACTAGAAAAACAGTTAACCCTTTGTGACAATGTAACGCAATTCCTCCACAGTTTTACTGGTTTTGTTCGCACTACGTTCTGTTTGCGGAACTGACCCATGCCCTTCATTCTCTGGGTCAGTACGATTACAACGATACCCCATATATACAGTGGTCCCTCAAGTTACAATATTAATTGGTTCCAGGACGACCATTGTATGTTGAAACCATTGTAAGGCTACTTTCACACTCGCGTTTTGTGCGGACCAGTCATGGACGCATCCGTTCAGATAACACAGCCGTCTGAATCCGTTCAGAATGGATCAGTTTGTATTATCTTTAACATAGCCATGACGGCTTGAAAGTCAATGGAGGACAGATCCGTTTTCTATTGTGCCAGATTGTGTCAGTGAAAAACAGATCAGTCCCCATTGACTTACATTGTGTGCCAGGACGGATCCGTTTGGCTAATTTTTGTCAGACGGACTTGTCCATCTCCAAAGCGGAATGGAGACTGAACTGATGCATTCTGAGCGGATCCTTTTCTATTCAAAATGCATTAGAAGGCAAACTGATCTGTTTTGGACCGCTTGTGAGATCCCTGAACGGATCTTACAAACGGAAGGACAAAACGCGAGTGTGAAAGTAGACTTAGTTGAGTAATTGTTTCCAAAGCCCAAAAATAAAACAAGTCCTTACATATAACAGTCAGGAATAGATGATAACTAGCAAGCATTTTACCAGAGAAGTGGCCTTGATTGCATGGATCTGAGTGTGAGGAATTGTATGTTGAGTCTAGTTTCAACTTACGATGGGTCGGAAAAGATCATTGTATGTGGAAAATATTGTATCCGGAGGCCATTGTATCTTAAGGGATTACTGTATAGGTGTTTTATGTCTAAATAGTGTAAAAATAAATGTAAACTAATTATATATTTTTTTTTTACATCACTATATTCTGACCCATAGCTTTTTTTATAGTTAAATCTACTGAGCTGTGTCTGGGCTAATTTTTTTGCGGGACAATCTGTAGTTTTTTCTTTTATACTATTTTGGAGTGTGTGACTTTTTGATCATATTTTATTACATTTTTTTGGGTAAGAGAAGCTATGAAAAAATGGCAAATTGGCCATTTTGACCCTTTTTTCTGTTAAACCATTTGCCGTATTAGAAAAATACTTTAATATTTTAATAGTACGGGCGTTTTCAGTTGCGGTGATACCTATGAGGTTTATATTTTTGTTATTTAGTTATTTATATTTTTAATATACGGAAAGGGGGTGATTTAAACTTTTATATTTTTTACGTTTTTTTATGATGATTTTGCTCATATATAAGCCTACAAAATCTATTAAAAATTTTGAACAAACATGTATTTTTAAACTGCACTTATTATTGAGAATTGCTTATTTCTTATGTTGGCCTAGTGGCCAAAATAAGAATTGCATTTTGAATGTTCTCAGGCTCTTCAGCAAGGCTGAGCCCATCCAGATCAATTACTGGCATCCCCATTGACCGCAGGGGACACCGGTAACCCTCCCGGAAGCGCATATAGATGCCGTGATCTCACTTGATCATGGCATCTAAAGCCTTTAATTGCCGTGATCGGCATTATTGCTGGTCACGGTATCTAGCCGTAGATCTCTAATGTTTGAAAAAGCAGAGACCGGACGGCCATGACGCCTGGTGCACGTGCATCGCTCCAGCGCCGTACATGTAAATAAAGGCCAATTGAAAAATGATTTTTAGATAATAATGAGTAGCATGCAATCATTAAAAAAAATTGCCTCTATAGGTGTAAATAGCCTTTAAATTGTGAAAAGTTGGGAAAAATGTTGGGCCTCCACAGTTTGGATATGTCCCCACAGAACATAAATAGAGAAATGGTCACCAATACCATATGCCTTGAGTAGGTTTATATCTGTGGTGGAAATCCACACATCCGTATTCTGGCTCTGGATTATGCACGGATTCCAGATGATATACTATAGGTATTGCTTCAGGCTTTAGGTGTATTCTTTCCTTCCTGCATTTTTGAGGTACTCCCATAGATTGTAATGGGGGTAGTTGGAAACAAATACGCACAAAACTCAGACATGCTGCGGATTTCAAATAGTGTATGAAATTATACGCCCATGTAAATAGCCCTATTAATTAACATTAGCAGTGGATTCCGGTACATAAAATCTGGACTATATACTGATTGCAAATACACTCATGCGAAAGAGGCCTTCTGACTTTTCTTCCGCAGCATGTGGATATGATTTTGTAAAATCTCATCCACTTTGCTGCTACTGTAAAACACTGCAGATTTTCCACTCGCATTAATTGTTACCTGGTTGCTGATTGTTGATGACTGCACAGTTTGTCTAAAACCACGTGGCTATTAAAGGGCGTATGAAACTGGCTGACTTGTTGCATGTGCACTTGGCAGCTGAAGGCATCTGTGTTGGTCCCATGTTCATATGTGCCCATATTGCTGAGAAAAATGAAGTTTTAATATATATTCAAGCGAGCCTCTAGGAGCAACAGGGGCGTTATCATAGAGGCTCAGCTCTCTCTGCAACTGCAGCACCCTTTGCACTGTGACAGGGCCCAGCATGATCATATTTACACTGCCTGGCCCTGTCAATCAAAGTGCAGCGGGTGCAGCAGTTGCAGAGAGAGCTGAGCCTCTAGGTGTAATGGCAACAACCCCATTGCTCCTAGCAGCTCATTTGCATATATTAAAACACTTTTTTTCAGCAATGTGGGCCCATATGAACATGGGACCAGCACAGATGCCTTCAGCTGCCAATCCGGAATTAGACTTAGCGGTAATTCTGTTTCCATGAAATCACCATGACGGCCACACAGGAGATTGACCCATGACCTCTGTAGGGGCAGGAAGAGAGAAGAGGTAAATTGCCCCCTCCCACCACCACACCTGAGTGTTTCAAAGATTACTAAGGCCCCTTTCACACGAGCATGTCCGGATTAGGTCCGGATGCGTTGCAGATGCGTTCAGTGAAAACTGTGCGATTTCACAGGCAAAGCCATTCAGTTCTGCCTGCGATTGCGTTCAGTTGTTCAGTTTTTTCCGCGTGGGTGCAATGCGTTTTGATGCGTTTTCACGCGCGTTATAAAAAACTGAAGGTTGACAAACAACATCTCCTAGCAACCATCAGTGAAAAACGCAACGCACCCGCACTTGCTTGCGGATGCAATGCGTTTTTCACACAGCCCCATTCACTTCTATGGGGCTAGGGCTGCGTGAAAAACGCAGAATATAGAACATGCTGCAATTTTCACGCAACGCACAAGTGATGCGTGAAAAAAAATGCTCATGTACACAGCCCCATTGAAATGAATGGGTCAGGATTCAGTGCGGATGCTATGCGTTCATGTCACGCATTGCACCCGCGCGGAAAACTCGTTCGTGTTAAAGGGGCCTAAGTGCCATGATCCAAAACACATAATTAACCTAACCCCAGGTATTATATCATACCAAAAGAGGGGGGGACAATACTAGGTATTACTTCATACCAAAAAATAGGGAGGGAAATATGGGCTGTCATGGTGATTTCATGGAAACAGAATTAGTTCACACTTCAGTTATTTGATCAGTTATTTCTATCAGTTATTGAGAGACAAAACCAGGTACAGGTTAAAAACACAGAACAGGTGAAGATCTTTCCCTTATACCCGATCTCTGAGTTGGCTTCATTACTGGTTTTGGCTCACAATAACTGATGGAAATAACTGATCAAATAACTGAAGTGTGAACTCACCCTTACCGGTAAGTCTAATTCCGGATTTCCATTTCATCACCATGACGGCCACACAGGAGAGTTATAAAATTACTCATTTAAGGGGGGGCAACCGCTTAAAGGACCTTCAGACCGAAGGAGAGATCAGAGGACCCGAATAAAGCTAAGCAGTAATGTCTAACGAAGGTATGGATGCTCGACCAGGTGGCTGCCCTGCATATGTCGTCTAGGGAAGCGCCTGCTTTTTCGGCAAAGGTGGTGGAAACTGCTCTAGTGGAGTGAGCACGGATATTAATTGGAGGATCCAAATTTTGACATTTGTAGCAAAGGGTAATAGTATCTCTTATCCATTGGGCGATGGAGGATTTAGAAACTTTAGATCCCTTGTTTTTCCCTGCAAACTTGATAAGGAGGCTGTCAGATTTCCTGGAGCTTTTGGTGGCTTCCAGATATTCTAAGAGGGTACGTCTGACGTCAAGGGTATGAAAATCCCTCTCCTACTGGTTTTTTGGTTTGTCGCAGAAGGAGGGCAAGATGATTTCCTGGCTTCTGTTACAATCAGAGACTACCTTAGGCAGGAATCCTGGATCCAGCCTCAAAAAATTTTATCGTCAGAAACCGTAAGATATGGTTCTCTTATGGAGAGTGCTTGTATTTCTCCTAGGCTCTTAGCGGAGGTAATCGCGATGAGGAAGGCGGTTTTAAAGGAGTATTTTTATTGTACAGTCTTCCAGTGGCTCAAAGGGAGGATGCATAAAGCTATTTAAAACAAGGTCCCAGGTAGGGGTACGGGATATCAAGGGGGGTTTTAACCTGATTGCTGCCCTTATGAACCGCCTAACCCATCTATGATTGGCCAGGTCAGTGTCAAAAAAGGCGCTAAGAGCGGAGACTTGTACCTTCAATGTAGATGGAGAAAGTCCCAACTCTAGACCTTTCTGTAAAAATTCAAGGATCTTCTGGATGTTAGGTCCTCTAAGGTTTGGCTCTGTCTCCCCCATGAGAAAAATCTCTTCCAAATCTTTAGATCTATTGCGGAAGTCACTTTCTTCCTGCAACATTTTATAGTAGCACTAACCTTGTCAGAGAGACCTTGCTGCTTTAGTATGGTGACCTCAGGATCCATGCTGTGAGTTTGAGGAACTCTGGATGAGGAGGATGGAGCCTTGATGGAGAATGTCCTGTCTGAGAGGTAGTCTCCAGGGATCTTCTATTGCCAATTTTTGTAGTAGAGGGAACCAACTTCTTTTTGGCCAAAACGGTGTGATTAGTATCACTGTCGTCCTTCCCTCCATGATCTTTTAAATCACTCTTGGAATAAGAGGAAGAGGAGGAAACGCGTATACCAGGTCCCAGATCCATCTTAGTGAGAGGGCATCTATTCTCCAAGGGTTGGTCTCTCATATTGAGAGAACAAAATGCTTTTAGTTTTGAATTCCTTCTTGAGGCAAATAGATCCACTGTGGGGAGACCCCATCTACTGGTTATCATCTCGAATACTTCCTGATTCAGTGCCCATTCCAACTGATCTATTTTTTGCCTGCTGAGGAAGTCCGGAGATGGATCTCACTTCCCTCTTGGCGAAAGAGAAGATCTTCTCTGCGATGTTCTGAAGACTATCCCAGATGAGGATACCACCCTAACTTTCAGGCCCTTAGATGAAGGTGGCAGGGCTTGGGGAAGGTCAGATGTCCCAGATCTGGCGGCTCTCAGCTCCTCCTGTACAACAGACCTGATACTTTCCATCAGGGAGGGTTGTTCCTGTCGGATTACATCTGAAATGCAGTCTTTACACCATTTTTTTTGCATATCCTTCAGACAATTTCCTAGCACAAGATATACAGCGAGGAGGCTTCTTAGTCTTTTTTTGAGCCTCTTTAGTCTGGGGAAATGAAACACAAATACGGAGAGCCGCAGTAACTACCAAAAAGATACATGGTAAGCACAGAAGGTCCCACAAGGGAATACTCACAGGAGGCAGAGAGAGAGCATCAAGCTCCACTGATACTTGCAGCTCAGGACAGGACATACTGGGGGTGCCAGTGATACTGGTACTTACTCAGACCAGATCAGCGTTTTGCCGTAGGTGTCCCGCTTTTATGCATGCTGCTTCTGCCTTTCTGTGTAGGACTTCCGGGTTGGGTCACATGACCGGGACCCGGAAGTGACTGCCCACCCCACCAGGGGAGAGGAGGATGGATGCGGCCCGGGAGCAGACCCCAGACCAGCCAGAGCGAGTCCTCCGAATATCCCCAGCCCAGCTGTGATTTTGTAGTAAAAAGGTCACAAAGAGGCACGGAGCATTATCAATTATGTAAATGCTCCGTGTCTCTGCTGTCCAGAGTGGGGCTTGGCTCTCTTTCACGCAGCGGATTACCAGCACGGCAGCCGCTCGTGTGGAAGAGCCCCTACACTGTACATATACGATGCAGGCTAGGTCTCTAAAGTGAAACGGGCGCCATAGCCGTCTGGTTTCAGCTGAAATTTAACCTCTCAGATGATGTGGTCAATTGTTATCCCTGCCAGGGGCCCAAACAACTTCCCCATGCTGAGATGGGGGAAGCCATTCGTTAGTGGTAGTAGCCAGAGGCTACCTGGTGGAGCTTGCTTGAGGCTACGGTGCCTACCACAGGTATGTTCCTATGGAGGCCTGCAGGTAGCAACTCTCCATAGGAATATATTGTCTCTCCTGCATAAATGCAGTCTATAGGAGAAGCGATCTAATGATCATATGTACAAGTCCACTAGGGGGACTTTGAAAAAGAGTAAAAATAAAAAAAAAGTTCTTAAAAATCTTTCTCCCCACACTTGCCCCATAATAAAGATAATATGCATCGCTGTATCCCCAAACGCCTGTACTAAAATATAAAAACATTTATCCTGTTAATTGAATGGCAAGAAAACTAAATGGCTGATGCCATTTTTTCATCATTCAACCTTCCAAAAAATTAAATCAGAAGTCATAGATATTCCAAAACTGTATCAATAAAAACTACAGATCGCCCCGCAAAAAATAAATGGGCCTGCACACAGCTCTGTAGAAATAACTATAAAAAAGAAAAAATAATTTTTTCCCCAAAGTTTTTATTTTTTTAATTGTTAAAACATAAGAACATAATCGTACCGAACCAAAAAATTAAGGTCACTGGTCAGTTTTACTGCATAGGGAATGCTGTAAAAATGAAATCCATAAATCGATGCCAAATTGCAGTCTGTTTTTTTTTTCAATTACGGCCCATTTGGAACTTTTTTCCAGCTTCCCACTGTATTGAAAGTACAACTTGTCCTGCAAAAAACAAGCCCTCATACGGCTATGTGAGCAGAAAACAAAAATAAAAAATAAAAAAGCTATGGCTCCGGAAAGGTCAGGAGTAGAAAAGAGGATCTGAGAATTGCTGTGCCAGGAAGGGGTTAATACAAACACGCGGACTTGGAACTGTTACTAGCACTACTGGGACACCACCCTTTTAAGACAGATGGTTCCTCAGGATAAGGCCTATTGCATAAGAACGTTGTGTGCCTGTATTGCGCATCACTTCAATGGGTCCGCAATCACGGAGATGCGGAACGGAAGCACGGATCGGAACCCCACAGAAGCACTACGGAGTGATTCCGTGCTGTTTCTGTCCGTGCCTCCCCACCGCAAAAAAATTGAACTTGTTCTATTTTTTTGCGGTGCGGACGGATCACGGACCTATTCAAGTTGAATGGGTCTCGATCCGTCCCGGCCGCCGCCTGTGCATTGGGGACTGCAAATTGCGGTCCCCAATGCACTGAACGGATGCACAACATTTGTGTGCAAGAGGCCTAACCCTTTCTTTTCTGTGCTCTGCCATCTAGGGTGCTGTGTTTCAGTGAAGGAGGCATGATGGTTTAGTCATGTGTTCCTCCACTCAAGCCATTGTATGGGCGAGAACACCATGGGAAGGTTACAGTAGGATTGCTGTGTTTGGCGGGGTGAGGGCGCTTGGATTGGTGTCTTCAATTATTGTGAAAGCGGAACGGTGGAAGATCGTATACAGATGGCTAACCACTGATGTCATAGCATTATATCCCTCATAACATTGCAATGCTAGCTTTAGAATACCATCTGCATAAATATAGTAGACATACAACAGGCTTTATTGACTGTTTTGGAAGTGACTTCATTCTTGCTCACCCATAATTATTTTCATTTGATCAAAAGTTTTCTCTCTAAACCAGGGGGGTACCGATGGGAGCCAAATTCTCACCCTCTCTTGCCAATCTCACCATGTCATATTGGGAGTAACGTTATGTATATTGTAAAGATAATCCTTTTTCCCACATGATAGAGAGGTATGGCAGGTACATCGACGACTTGCTCCTTATTTGGAGGGAGCGGCGATGTATCTGCCATACCTCTCTTTATGGAGTATCTAAATGATAATCCCCATAACCTTCGTTTTATTAGCTCACAAGATTCCTAAAGTATCAGTTTTCTTGGACCTAGATTAACAGGTGTCCCAGATAAGATTATTGAAACGGAAACTTACCGTAAACAAATAACGGGAATACTATCTTGAGAGCGAACAGTCACCCCAATTATACAATCAAAGTGATCCTGGTAGGAGAGTTCATTCGAGCCCGAAGAAATTGCAGCTTGGATGTTGCATTTCAAAGGGAGTGTCAAAACATCATAACACATCTTTTAAGTAGGGGATACCCACAATGGTGTTATTCAGAGCTCTAGGCATTGCGAAAAATAAATCCAGATAGTCCAACAATCCAAATGCAGAGAAGACTCAATGTCCCACACTGGTATTAACTTACACCCGCGAATTTACATAAATAAAACAAACCATCAGTAAATGTTTAACAATTCTCTATGAGGATAATTTTTTACATGATACACTGAAAGATGGCTGTAGAATAGTATCGAGTAGATATGTTACATCAGTCAAAACCTTTCATAACTCCGATCACACTGCAACATTTCCGATTAAAACCTATATTAGGGTACTTTCACACTTGCGTTGTGAGGATCCGGCGATCTGACAGCATTTGTAGACAGATCCGGATCTGTCTCACAAATGCATTGCAATAACGGATCTGTCTCTCCGGTTGTCATCCCGAAAAACGGATCCGTTATTTATTTTTTTACATTTTTAAAGGTCTGCGCATGCACAGACTGGAAGAACGGATGCATCAATGCGGTATTTTTAATACCGGATCTGGCACTAATACAGTACAATGTAAATTAATGCCGGATCCGGCATGTGTTCCGGAGTTTTGGACGGAGATAATACCGCAGCATGCTGCAGTATTTTCTCAGTCCAAAAAAGTCCAGTGACTGAACTGGACATCCATTCCTGATGCATCCTGAACGGATTTCTCTCCATTCAGAATGCATTAGGATAAAACTGATCAGTTCTTTTCCGGTACTGAGCCCCTAGGACGGAACCAAATACCGGAAAAGAATAACGCTAGTGTGAAAGTACCCTTAATTGTAATATGACAGATATTGTGTACATCATACAGTGCACAGGATGTGATCTTATGTATGTAGGGAGTTCGTCCAGAAAATTCCAGACAAGAATACTGGCACACAATTATATCACAAACCCTTCATGTGTAGGCATTTCTAATGCAGCGAAACATTCTATACAGAAACATAATCGTAATCTCAGTAAGGGTACTTTCACACTAGCGTTTTGGATTCCGTTTGTGAGATCCGTTTCAGGGCTCTCACAAACGGTCCGAAACGGATCAGTTCAGCCCCAATGCATTCTGAATGGATAAGGATCCGTTCAGAATGCATCAGTTTGGCTCCGTTCCGCTTCTATTCTGTTTTGGAGGCGGACACCAAAACGCAGCATGCAGCATTTTGGTGTCCGTCTGAAGAGGCGGAGCCTAACAGATCCGTTTTGAATTACAATGTAAGTCAATAGGGACAGATCCATTTTCAATGACACAATATGGTGCATTTAAAAACAGATCCGTTCCCCATTGACTTTCAATGTAATTCAAAACGGATCCGTTTTGGACTTTGTCATTTTTCTTTCAAGCTAATGCAAACGGGTCCGTTCTGAACGGATACAAACGTTTGCATTGTAGGTGCGGATCCGTCTGTGCAAATAAACAGACGGATCCGCACCAACGCAAGTGTGAAAGTACCCTAACCTTTGCCATTGAAAGAGTAGGGGTTCCCCCAAGAGGTGGCAATCATAAAAAAAATGATCCTCCAAAGGGAAGCTTATTGGATCTCCAGGCCGAACACTAGATTTCCTTCAGGTCTTAACATGAGGAAGGAACTGATGTATTTTTATTAAGTGCCGTTTGTTCCTATTAGCTCATGTTTTATTTTATATTAAAATTCAATATTTGCCTTTGCCATTGTACTGTTTTTCACAGTATGTTTCACTTGAAACCGTCAATTTGGTTTCTTCTTTATCATTTTCTATCCTATTCCCACTATGTGGTAATTTCCTTTTATGTACCTGCTGCTGTCATTTAAATATACATTCGTAAGATGGTTTTATATAATGCAGGTCATTGCCTCATAGTATATATATTTTTATACACTTTTTTGAATGTGATTTCATGTGTACTATATGACCGAATGATTAATGCCCCACCCGGTAAGTGAAGTTTGTACCCACCCCCCTTCCCTGTGGCGGAAGGATGGGTCCAGACTATGAAACTTCTGTATCCGGCGTTACATTCAGTTACGATTAAGAACTTAACTGTTCGAAACGCGTCAACTGAGCTGGTATGGATGGATGTGTCAATTTGTTACCTTGAAGAAAGAGCAACACCACAACAACAAAAGTGCTAGAACTAATCTTTATTGATTGTGAAAGTGGCCCAGATTTCTCTTAAGCGGGCAGACTGCCTGTCAGAAATTAGGTGCATCCTCCGGCAGCACAGTGGATATCAGGACCAGCGCAGCAAGATAACTGTCCGCCTATGTATTTTCTAGCGGATTTTCCTGTCACGTGTGAAGGTACCCTTACCCTGGGTTCACACCTGAGCGTTTTACAGCGCGTTCAAACGCGCTGTAAAACGCTCAACACATGAAAACCAATGCATCCCTATGGGAGTGGTTCACACTTGCGCGTTTTACAGCGAGTAAAAACGCACTGTAAAACGCCCGATGCATAAGCTCGTTCAGGAGCGTTTTTTTGGGCGTTTGTCGCGCTTTTCCTCCCATAGACTTCAATGGGAACGCGCGTTTAACGCGCGTTAAGTGTAGAGATGCCCTTTTTTAATTGGTCTCCAGACCAATTAAAAAAAGTCTCCAGTGTCACGAACGCGCGTAAAACGCGCGTCTTAGAAACGCTCAGGTCTGAACCCAGTGTTAAAGTTCACAAAAGTGGCCAACCACTGTAATGATAGCTGTTTCAGTTATTTACCATAGATAATAATGGAGCGTCCTAGGGATGTGAGTAATCATCTCTGATCTGCTCCCTTTCCAGGCTCAATGGCAAAATTGGGGACTTGGGAACTCAAATAACTTCATATGTAGGGATCTTAGCATTATTACCCAGTGATAACCCAGGGGGACATTTATCTAAACTGTTGTAAAGGAAAGCGGACTTAATTCCCCATAGGATCCAATCAGATTCCACCTTACATTTTTCAGAGCACCTTTGGAAAATGAAAAAAATAAATCTTATTGGTTGCTAGGGGCAACTATGCCACTTTCTCTTTGTACCTATTTTTTTAATTCTTTAACTTTTTCAATACATAAAAAACAGAATATGCAGACTTAATAATAAGACTGCTATCGACATCCTTCAACATAGGATGCTAGAACATATAGCCATAGGTCTCAAAACTCAGTACAATATCTGAAAGCACAAAAGCTCATCAAAAGAAAGTCCTGAGGAGACATAGCATGGTTCTCCATGGAAACCAACAAAGAGCTCCGCGCCAAAAGAGATCATAAAACCTTTGTCTACTATATGGAAATGTAAAAATGGGGGTGGGGGACGATGGAGAGTATACAGTGGTGAGAGGGGAGATAGGATTAGGGATGTTAAAGCAGGTAGAAAGAGAAAACCCCAAAAACTCCAATCTCATATTATGAAGCGATGAAAGACCGGTATTCCACAGATTCCTAAAAAAAAATCCAGCTGTGCCAAGGCTTGAGAAGTACCCTTGAGTGAAGCAGTCAGGTCCTCCATTGTCATGATCACCTGTCTGCTGAACAGATAGGTGGAGTCGGTCTCTACAAAGATGGAACGCAAGCTCTCTCTGAGTTAGGGCTCATGCACAAGAACGTGTGCCCCTGTTCTGTACCTGCAGGGAACAAAAGAATCTACAATATTGGGAACATCAGAAACGGGGAAGGAGAGATGTCAGATCTCTGAAAAACAAATGCCGCCATTTTAAACGGCAGGACTGTGGTTGGGTGGATGGCGCACTGCTAAAGGTACCTGACACTCATTTTAAAAAGCACAACACTGCCAAACCACATGAACGTGCCTTTACCCTGGGTTCAGACCTGAGCGTTCTAAAAACTCGCGTTTTACGCTCGTTTTTGTCGCGCGTATTTCAGCGTGTTTTTGCAAATAGGAAACGCGCGATCGTACGTTCTTGTGATTGACTACTGTGGTGTCAATCACAAAACGCGCGACAAACGCCCCAAAAAAAGCTCAAGTACTTGTTTATGCGTCGGGCGTTTTACAGCGCATTCAAACGCGCTGTAAAACGCTCAAGTGAGAACCAGGGCCATAGGAAAGCATTGGTTTTCATGTGTTGAGCGTTTTACAGCGCATTCAAACGCGCTGTAAAACGCTCAAGTGAGAACCAGGGCCATAGGAAAGCATTGGTTTTCATGTGTTGAGTGTTTTACAGCGCGTTTGAACGCGCTGTAAAACGCTCAGGTGTGAACTTAGGGTTAGTCCCGCAGTCGAGTTTAATGTTATGGAGGAGGGGCAGGTAGTTTATATCGTAGAGATCGTCGGATGAGTATTTAGGCAAATCCCAAGCCCACTTAAAAGGAAAACTATTCACCAAACCCTTTGCACCACTCTTGACAAATCTCCCCCAGGGTTCATTACTCTATTCCATCACAGCAGAACACAGAAACAAGTTTATATTCACTCAATTTATTATTAAAATGACTTTAGAGGATATATAGAAACATAGAAGCACAAGTTAAATCTGTTTCCAATGGCTTTACAGTTTCATACAGACTCAATAGTATGTGTCCTTATTTCTCTTGGGAAAAATATGTTACCTTTACATTATAAAACATAAAAGTCCAACATTTCAACATAATAAAAAATAAAGCACGTTTTCTACAGTTAAAAAAAAAAAAAAAAAAAACTAGTTTCAAAAGGGACTAAAGCTCTTTAAAGGGGTTATCCTGCCATATATATTGACATCATCAGGATAGGTCATCAATATCTGATCGGTGGGGGTGCCATATTCTATATATATGGCAGGACAACCCCTTTAAGTCTCACAGCAATTTTGCTGTGTTAATCTAGCAACATCTAAAAGTCACATCCATAGGCACTTTCATGTCTCATTCTAGAGAGCCGCTACCCTGAATACTCGCCCTCACCCTCGTGTTAATATCTGAACCTTTTTGTCCCCCAACAAAAAACTATATAGGTAAAATGATCTTCTGAACATGACGTGAACAGCGCCTTAGGTAGAGGTGAGTTGCCTTTTAGAAGAACACGGATTTCTAGAAAAGTTTCTTAAGAAAACCTAAAACCCTGGATACCCTGATGGGAAAATCAGGATAGAAAACTCTTAACTCTTACAAGAATGATATAAGGAGGCCTACCGGAATAGCCTTGTACTGTACATTGTTAAGCATCTTACTGTTTTTTAATTATGCATACTCTTAAAAGAAACTTGTATAGACATTGCTGGGATGACATCTCACATTTTCCCATGTTCTCTACAGAAACCGATTAGAAACTTATTCTAGTGCGACTGAGAAAACATAAAATATCAGGCAGGAAATCTCTGCGGAAGACACTTTACCAACCTCTATACAGCATTTCCAATGGTATTTTATCACTTCACTCTGACACAGCAACGAGAATACTGTGATGGCAGAACCATACCAGCTACAATCTTTATCCACTTAGTGGACATGCCGAATTCAGTGATGTCTCATTTTATCATTTCATTGGAAAAAAAAATTGTGTCTGCTTTGGCACACAAAACAATGGTTCAAAAGGTAATGACACAACTTTTTTTTTTTCTTCCCTGACATTCTGGGCTTTAAAAAAAATGCCATGAAATGTATGCTTTTTTTGTAGCACTTTCAGACTTTTTTCCCCTACAGAAGTCCAGGGGAAAAACGCCTAAAAAAACTCCTCACCCACGTCATGCTGCAATTCCAATGGAGCAAGGAAACAGTTTTAAAATAAAAGAAAATTAGTTTTTATAGGACATTGTATGATTTGCTATTGTCCAAAACATCTGGCCACGGTGTTTTTTTTTTTGCTTCAAAAAAATGTTAAAAAAAAAAAAAAGCGTAGTGTGAAATCACCCTAAACAATAGCTCTTTCATTAATGGCGAAAGGCCTGCCATGTTGCGGAAGCAGCTCAGCGCAGCCACACAGTATTCAGCTGGGTCTGCTTCTTGATACTGGTGTCCATTTTTAGCACTTCTCTGATCGCCATTGTCGCATATGTAGATGGCGGCAGGGAGAATTCCATCTTCAATGCTCTATATTTTCCTTCTGTGGAAAAACAAGTAGACGAGAAGTTTTAGTCACTCTACGGAACTCTAAAGATGTGTTCCCACGGTACCATCCTCGAAAGCTAGAAGACTGTGGAGAGGTGGGTGAAACATGCAATATTGTAGGAGGAAATTCCCCAAAGATTAAATTGAAAATGCTGGACAGCACGCTTATTTATGCTCCGGTGGGTCAAAATTCTGAAATCAGAGAGAAATTAACTAAAATGGAGGAAATGATATAACATATCAAATGATCCTATACACCCCTGAGAAATCAGCTAGCACTCTTGCTTCACCACTCCAGCATTGCCAGTCGGGCTTTGTATATTTTGCTGCAGCGATAATGTGCCCATCTACCCATGTGAGTCCCTCAGCGTCTTGAGCCATAAACCTCTGCAGCCAACTGCTAGAATATGCCACCAATGTCTGATAGGTGCAGGTCCCAGTCTGGCCACCGCTCCATTCACTTCCATGGGGCTAACAGAATTAGCCGAGCTGGCGCTCGGTTGTTTTCGTCAGTCCCATAAAAATGAATAGAGGGCGGCTGAACATGCACAGTCCGCTCTCCTTCGCTTTGCAGGCTCTGCTCTAGAGATATACCCTCAATGTGTCAGGTGGACCAGTCCCTATTAGGACAAGTATTGGGATAAGTAAATCTGCCCCACTGAGTTTACTGACCAATGCATTTCTTTTAGGCTATAGATTATTTTTGAGGAAGGGTCGTTTTTGTATTAAAAACATCTGGCATAAAAGTAAGCAGACATACTAACATGTTTGATATGCCTAAGCCTTGATATGATATGAATAAAACCTATGAATCGATTATGACTATTGGAGAGTGCCATGTAAATTCCTCTACTGGAGAAACTTGCAGCCCAATAGACAGCAGTTTTAATATTTTACATAGTAGGCTTAAAATGAAATTTGCAATGGGATTATTATGGGTGCCAAACACTCTTTGTTGTTATAATTTTTTTTTTTTATCCATATGTAAATGAAAAAACAAAAACAAAAATACAGGGAGGATTTATGCGGAAACTGCAGCAATATATTTTATCATCATCAGAAAAATACAGATTTGTCCTTCCTTATCTGATCTCTTGGCTTCAGCTATCCGGAGATGAATGGCATGAGATGAGCAGGTTTGTGGGGGAGCGAGAACACTTGAGTTACTCTGTTGAGTGTTGTAAAGCCGAGTTCACACTTCAGTTATTTGGTCAGTTATTTCCATCAAGTGATTGTGAGCCAAAACCCGTAGTAAAGCCTACTCAGACATAAGGTAAAATGGAAAGATCTGCACTTGTTCTGTGTTTCTGACCCGCACCTGCTTTGGCTCACAATTACAATTTTTTTCTTTTTTTTCAGAAATGGCCCTCTGCGGATATCTTGAGCCAAGAGGAAATGACGGACATTACAAATGGAAAGGACCTGTCACCTCTCCTGGCATGTCAGTTTTAGTAACTACTTGCATTCCCCATGTAACAATTCTGGAGCATCATGTGTTTTTAAGGGGGTGGTACGATAACAACATTAGGCCATTGCTAGTCCGAAATGCGTAGACCTGCAGCCAAGGTTCAGTCACATATTGTGGATTTTACTGATGTACAAATAAGCATGAAGATTTTTTTTCCCACTGAAGACATTTATTCACAAACGTCTAGCAGGAATAACAGAGGAACTACACAATGAGTTTTATGAAAAGAAAATCCAGAATGGACATTTCCTGTGGAACACAATTATTAACTGAAACAAAAATGTCAGTGGAGTGGTGACAGGTCCTCTAACTTCAGAAGAAAGATTCAGATTATACATTTAGGCAGTAGAGTGGAAATCAAAGTCCAAAATGTATTTTTGTGTTCTGTAAATGAACTACCTACAGGGACTAATGTGATGACCGCTATCCACTTTAATAAAGACTTTATTATTCACAGAACGGTTTAAAATGCGCATACCTGTGTTAAAGACCGGCAACGGTTTTCCTTCAAGCTTCTCTATATCACTCCGAACTAGAGGAACCTTAGTATCGTCATACGCAACTACTTCCCTGCACAAACAGAATAGAGTCTATAGAAACATTTCAGCTAGGGTAGAAATAGCACAGCCTATGTCACCTCATTTTCACGTATTAAAACTACTGGCGGGGTTCTGCTGTAGACCCAAACATCATGCTAAATATACCTTTATTAGCATCTGTGTTGGCTGCTTGCAGTAGAAGACAGACAATCTATATTTCTTATGCAAATTAGCTCTTACGTCTGGTGCATTTCAAACTTCACTGAGGACATTGGCTACACAGCTCCCCCTCTTCTTCCAACAAGCCTGTGGTGCCCTGCCTAACAGTGCATGCACATTATAAGCTGTGAAGAGGCGATGCTTATAAGCTCTGCATCTGATGCCAGCAGAGGTAAGGCAGCTATCCTGTAAGTCAATGCTCTACCCTTTAAATAGGCCTTGAGACATGATTCGGATATTAAATAAGCCAACACCTCGTCTGCAGACAGCTGTTTCAGGGTGACTGCCCCTCATCAGTGCAGAGCAGAAAGTACTGGCTTAACTGGGTGAGAGGCCTAAGTCAGGATTCGAGGAGGTACTATCTCTCCTTGGGGGGAGGACCTTAAATCGGCGTGAGGAGACTTATAGGCCGTACATGCTCCTCTGGAATTCTGGGAAGAAGGGATGCTAATGAGCTCTTAAACTCTGTCTCTAATGCCACCACATGTAAGGCAGCTATTCTATAAGTCAAGCTTGCTAAGAGCTCATTTGCATCCCTTTCTTCCCAAAATTCCAGAGGCGCATATATGGCCTATTAGTCTCCTCACTCTGCAAGGATAGATAGTACCCCCCAAATCCTGACCTAGGCCTCTCACTCAGTTAAGCCAGTACTCTCAACATCGCAGAGAGGGGGGGAAAGTGTTATAGCGGAGGGGTCATAACAGGGGCGAACTGGAAACAAAGTCGCCCTGGAAAATAAAACTAAAAGTGACCCCATTTTGTAGGCAGGTCCAAATTAACAAAAGGCGGGGTCAACAATACCATGGTGCAAAATACCATTCCAGCAGAACCAAACAACGCAATATACTGCCCCAAAAGCTGGCCATCAATAGCTATGATCTTCTGTCCTCCTCCTCCTGTTGTCTATGGAGCAGGGGGCTTAGGTGAGGTGTGGGCCACAGCAATTGATTTTTAGGAGGGTATGTGTGGTTGCTGACCGTGTACATGAGTACCTGATTCTCACAGCGTTAATTACCACTGAGAGCTCATTATGTACCCGGTCAGCGAGCAGAGAGGACTTGGGTGGCCCCAGGGGCATCAGCCCACCAGGAAATTTCCAGTTGTAGGATCTATGGCCGATCCGCCCCTGGTTTAGAAGGATGGGAGGACTTAAGCACATGCATGATCAATAACACCCCCTCGGCATTTTACATTTATTTTTCAAGTAGAGTAAATATTGTTTTCTAAGGTGAGTAACCAAGACAAATGGTAACAAAGGTATTTTAGAGGCTGTTTAGGTGGACAGCAGGACTCTGCAAGTAGTAGAGTAAAATGAAAAAGAACGTCTTGCTGCTAAAAGCTATTTAATTAGTAAAGTATATTCACACAGCCGTATGTTCATGCAGTTTATAACGGAAATCACGGAATCCTCACACAATGGATAAACTGATCCCAGTAATTTATAAATGGGTTCTATTGGGTTCTGGTGAGGTGTCTAAAGTTCTGACAGGAAAAACGGTGATATTTATCCCATCACGTCTAATGGGACTGGTCGATGGAGTCTCTGCCCACAGTGACATCAATTACTATAACGTTCCATTGATCTTGATCTCCTGTGCACTGGAGTGAGATGAAACTAAATTTAAATTAGACAAATCTCTGACACCATTTTTAATTAAAATAATCCCCCAAGAATACCCCTTTAGGTTAAATGCACACAATCAGGATTGTGTGCGGAAAAACTGCAAAGGTCATGCACATTGTATTCTATGAGAATTTGAAATTCTCATGCACACGATGTGGATTTTTTTCTGCGTGGATTTTGACCTACGACGCGGATTTTAATGGGGACAGCAAAATCCGCACCAATTGATGAGGGTTGACTGCACAGATTTTCCTGCGAACACCTGCAGATTTCAGAGCGGATAGTCCGCACATAAATCCTGAACGTGTGCATTTACCCTTAAGTTGCTGAGTGAAGGTTTCCCTTCACTGATACTAAGTATATATGGTTGAGTAACTTTTACTAAAGAGTTCTTCATGTACTTAACAGTGGACAATGCCTTTATTAAATAAACAGACGTACTTACCAGCTAACGTCTTGGGGTCGTATTAATATTTTCCTGTAAGCTCCAGCTAAGGAGTAATCCTTTACACGGTGTCTCATGTTATTTATATCCAGTTTGTCAGTAGCCAGCATTTCTTCATAAGCTGCAGCAACTTTATAAAAAAATACATAAGACACAATGAGCCACAATGCCTAAATCTAAACATTATTCATCAGAGGACCCCATCTATAAGCCTGATTGGCTACAGCAAGTAATTTTATTCCTCCTAAGCATTTCACAAGTGGGTGGTACAATTCACCTTTGTCAAGGGGGCATATCCAACAGTGCTGACAGTGACAGTCTCAAGAGAAAGACACCCCATAGACAAGGGGAAGTGTAAAAACTGTCAATGTAAACATTTTTACCTTTAGTGTCACCTTTAGTATACCCCTCACATTTTTGTAAATATTTTATTCTATCTTTTCATGGGACAACACTGAAGATATGACACTTTGATGCAATGTAAAGCAGCCAGCGTACAGCTTGTATAAGGGTACTGTCACACTTGCGGCAGAGTGATCCGGCAAGCAGTTCCGTCGTCGGAACTGCCTGCCGGATCCGTCGATCTGGATGTAAACTGAATGCATTTGTAGACGGATCCGGTCATGCGGATAGACGGATCCGTCTTGTATTTTTTTTTTACAGTTTTAAAGGCCTGTGCATGTGCAGACCGGAAGGACGGATTAAGGTATTTCTAATGTCGGATCCGGCACTAACACATTTTAATGTAAATTAATTCCGGCAACTGATCCGGCCACCGCATGCTTCGGTATTATCTCCGTCCAAAACGCCGTTCAGTGACTGAACTGAAGACATCCTGAACGGATTTCTCTCCATTCAGAATGCATTAGGATATAACTGATCAGTTATTTTCCGGTATTGAGCCCTTTTGACTGAACTCAATGCCGGAAAAGAAAAACGCTAGTGTGAAAGTACCCTAACCCTCAGTTCACACTTTAGCGTTTTTACGCGCGTTCGAACACGCATAAAAAAGCACAACTGTAGCTGCTGGTTCATGGCGCTGGCCGCATAGTTAGTGAGCTCCTGCTACAGCACGTTTAACCGGCTCATATCGGCTATCCAGCTATCCCTGTTCATGAGGAATCTCTTCGCTCCGCTCGATACTGACATGGGGCGAGTGAAAAAGAGGCAACCTCCCTCCAAGCTAACGGAATTCTTCCACAAACCGCCGTCGCAGAGCAGCAGCCCTAGAACGCCACAGGCGCCATCTTGTGCGCCTTCACCTCCCGCCTCGCTAGAAGAAGCTCCAGCGGCTCTGCTCTCGTCTGCCGCAGAAGGTTCTGCCACCATTACTGAGGGATCCCTACGTTATATGCTTGAGGGCCTCCGCCGTTCTATAAAAGACGACTTTCACATCGTCCTTAAGGAAGTCCGCCATGAGATTGCTCAACTGGGTGAAAGAACTTCCCACCTGGAAAACAAGATGGCAGAATTGACGGCCTCCCATAACTCCCTGATCGACGCACACGAGGCCCTAGAAGGAGAGGTGAGCAGGATGCAGGATAAACTTAGCGACCTTGAGGATCGCAGTCGCCGTAATAATATCCGCATACGGGGGGTGCCAGAAACGGTAGAACCCCCGGACCTGGCGACTAAACTGCAAGAGCTCCTGAAGGCAGCGATACCTGACCTGTCCGCCATGGACCTCACTATAGACAGGATCCACCGGGTTCCCAAAGCAGCGGGCCTGGATGCCTCAATACCTCGTGATGTTATAGCCCGTTTGCATTTTTATAAAGTGAAGGAGTCTTTTCTGCAGGTGCTCCGCAAAAATCCCCAACCCTCTGAGGAGTTTCAAGGTTTGAAGATCTTTCCAGACCTGTCTCCAGGGACCCTAGCACGCCGCAAGGAATTCGCCGAAGTTACTGGAATCTTACGGGAGATACAGATCCGCTACCGGTGGGGATTCCCCGTGAAACTGCTTATTTTTTACAAGGGAGCCATACATGTTTGCCATTCCCCACATGCTGCAATGCTGAAAGTAAAGTCCTGGGGTTTGCTCCCCTGTGATACAACACCGGCTGAGGAACTGCACTCAAAGATGGAAAAGATCCCTGTTGAGTGGTCCGTCGCCTGAAGCTGGACTATTATGCTAGTGCTGCAGGGTTTTCACGCTTAGTATTTCTAGTTGCGGGTTTGACCCATTTCATAAAGGGTGACCCCAATAATTGCCACGTTTTTTGGCAATCTGTTTTTGTTCTATTGTTTTTCATTTTCTTTCTCGATTTTACTGTTCGCCTATGCAGGCGTTATGTTTTTAGTTTATTCAATTATTACTATTGGGCATGTCATGCTGGGGCAAGCACTGTTGGCTGGGTTTGTGTATTTCAGGGTCTTGTGATTCCTACAGCATCTCTCTTCATGTGCTCTAATGGGGGTTAAATGTGTTTCATTGAACGCCAAGGGGTTAAACTCTCCTTACAAAAGGAGTCAACTGTGGAGAGATGCTGTTCGATCTCACTGTGATATATTGATGGTACAGGAGACGCATTTACTGGAAAAAGATGTTCACAGATGTAAGCACCCCTCATTCCCTCACATTTTTTACTCCCCAGCATACAAAAGGAAAAAAGGGGGGGTGCTCTTAGCGGTTGGTAAACATGTTACCTTTGCCTTGTCCTCCCAGAACATAGACCCGAAGGGTAGGTTTGCTATCATTAATGGCTCCCTGGATAATGTTGCTATCACCTTAGCCACTGTATATGGGCCCAATGCCAATCAGATATCCTTTTTCAGAAAGTTTTTCAAAAAGTTGCATGATTTTGCTACAGGCCCTATCCTTTTGGGCGGTGATTTTAATATTCCTGTTTCTGTGCGACTCGACTGTGATAGGAGGTCTAATAGGCGCCGCCCTGAATTATATTCACTAATAACGGAGTTTCACCTCCATGACATTTGGCGATACTTACATAGCACTGAACGTGACTATACCTTCTTGTCACAGTCGCACATCTCACAGTCCAGGATTGACTATTTTCTGGTTTCCCAGGATATGTTGCATAGAGTCTCAGACGCCGCAATAGGGATTACGACGTGGTCGGATCATGCACCTATCTCTCTGTCCCTTCGGACCACTGGTCCTCACCCGTCTCCTCCTCGATGGAGACTCAATGCCTACCTCCTGAAAAATGTTGACAGAGTAACGCATTTGGAGAATTCTCTTAGTGATTTTCTAAACACTAATGATACTCCGGATATAGGCATTGACACTCTTTGGCTCACGCAAAAAGCTTATATGAGAGGGTTGTTAATACAAATCGCGGCGCGTCTGAAGAGGCAGAGAGCTAAGGCTATGTCTGAAGCACTTCAATCTATTTCTAGATTGGAAACAGCCTTCAAGTCCAACCCGTCACACTCCCTCCAAACTCAACTATTCGCCGCTAGAAATCAACTAAGGACTTTGCTCCTCTATGATTACGAACGTTGCTTGCGGCGCCTTAAGGCGAAATTTTATAGTATGGGTGATAGGGCGGGTGCGATGTTGGCCAGGAGAGTTAGTCAAAGAACAGTATCCGGGAAGATCTCACATCTCTGTTTACCTAACTCCACTATCATTACGCATCCTCAAAAAATAGCTGATGCGTTTGCAGATTTCTATACCTCACTGTATAACTTACGACTCGACAGCTCAACACCCCAACCCAGTCGGGAGACAATCCAATTGTTTTTAGACTCCTTGAATCTGCCTAAAGTGTCGGACACAGAGCTGGAGGTCCTTAACTCTCCCATCTCATTAGAGGAGATTTGCAAGGCCATTAGAAATGCTAAAACTCATTCGGCGCCAGGCCCGGATGGCTACATTAACGAGTACTATAAGACTTTCAGCCGCACTCTGGTGCCGTCTTTGCAGAGGCTGTTTAATGCTTTTTTGGAATTTGGTCGTATACCTTCCGAATTCCTGCAGGCGACTATAGTCACTTTGCCTAAGCCAGGGAAAACTCCTGACCGACCACCTAATTTCCGTCCTATTTCTTTACTGAATACGGACATCAAACTGTTCGCTAAAATTATAGCCTCCAGGCTTAATCTAATTCTTCCTGGCTTGGTCAAAATAGATCAGGTCGGGTTTGTGGCTGAGCGCCAATGCAAAGACGGTACCAGACGCATGATTAATCTCCTGCAGTTAGCTGAAAGTGAGGGGGCCCCCACTGTATTCCTGTCTCTGGACGCTGAAAAAGCGTTTGACAGGGTACATTGGGGGTACCTGGAGTTGGTCCTCTCCAAATTTGGGTTTTCGGGTCCGATTGTTAGGGGCATCATGGGTCTTTACTCTACTCCTTCAGCGCAGGTCCTTGCCTCGGGTTTTTTATCAAAGCCCTTCCAGATAGGTAACGGCACGAGGCAAGGATGTCCGCTGTCCCCCCTTTTATTTTCCCTTGTGATGGAGCCATTAGCGGAGTCTATTAGATGTCATCCAGAAGTGAGGGGTATTAAAGTGGGCTCCCAATCTCACGTCATAGCGTTATACGCAGATGACGTGATATTGACCTTGAAGGACCCAGCTTCCTCTGTTCCGGCGGTGTGGAAGATTCTTCACCATTTCTCCACCATTTCCTATTACAAACTAAATGTATCAAAATCTCAAGTGTTACCCATTGGGATTTCTGACTCTCTTAAACAGGAAATTCTAGACTCTCACCAATTCCAATGGGCTCCTGATCACATCCAATACCTAGGCATTCTCCTTACTCCCTCCATAAAAAATGTGGTATCTGTTAATGCTAACGTCTTGACTCAAGACTTGCGAACGGAATACTCGCGTCTCAGTAAATATATTTTGTCATGGATTGCCAGGATTAACATTGTTAAAATGCTGATTCTACCCAAGATTTTGTATATGTTCCGATGCATCCCTTTGAAATTCCCAAAAACAATCATCACACAATTACAGAGGGATATGCTCAAATTTATATGGGGTGCTACCAGACCACGGATATGTCACTCGGCTCTGTACCCTTCTCTGAGGGATGGTGGCCTGGGAGTACCTGATATTAATAAATATTATTGGGCTTCACTGGCGACAGCTACCAGAGACTGGTGGAGAGCGGCCGGTCCTCAGAGATGGCTACAGATCGAGGGTGAGTTATCGGGAGAGGTTTCACTTCAGACCTATTTGGCAGCCATTCTCCTTAAACGGGACACTCATCTAAAGCTACCTCTCCTCTCCATGTCCGCCACGATAGAAGCTTGGAAGTATTTACTTGCTCATTCCCAGCCTAAACCTATTGTCTCCTGGGGTTCCCTACCTTTGAACGTATTAGAGCTTCTCATACCAGACTTAAATTTATCACACTGGAAGGAAAAGGGGTTGTCCCAACTTTCTGATTTATATGACGGTTCGGTTCTTCTATCATTTCAGTCCCTTCATGAGAAATATGGAATATCTAACGGTACTTTTTATAAATTCCTGCAAGCCCGACACTTGCTAAACTCCCTTTGTCTCCCAGCGATAGTCAACCCGGTTTCACAGTTATCAATCTTTTTTGAAAAATCCAGACTTACTAAGAGAGGGTTATCGATCATATACAAAGCATTGTGCCACACTCCGGCTACTGACAAGAAAACATTCATGACTAAATGGGAAGCCGAACTGAACCGCACTTTTCATGTTAAAGATTGGAATAAAGCTCTATTTTGGGCCATCAAACCTTCACGTTGTATCAATCACGCTGAACAGAATAGAAAGATACAGTTAAGATGGTACCTGACCCCAGATAGGTTGGCACATGTGACAGGGAGTTATTCTAATATTTGTTGGAGAGGTTGTGGCCTTAAGGGCACACCTGCGCACATGTGGTGGTTCTGCCCTGTTATTCAGCCTTTGTGGGCTCACATTACTAGGATGCTTGAGGATGTCCTGGGACATAAATGCCCAGTAACTCCTGAATTGGCTATTTTATGCATTGGGCTAGGAGACCTCCCTGGTGATTCTAGATGGGTAGTTGCACATGTCTTAACTGCAACCCGTAAGGTTATTGCCAGGCACTGGAAACAAGGAGTTACTCCCCATATAGCAGAAGTCCAAGCTCTGGTGAACTATCACTTGGCTTGTGAGTTCTCCTTTGCCTCGGACTCACTGGCTAGAATTAAAACTCATAACCAATGGTTGCCATGGATGTCTAGCACATTTGCTACTCAGTTGCCAGAAGCCTTGTGGTAATATCCTAACTTACCTGATGTGCCATCCTATCTGGTTTCTCCCTTCCTCCTTTTTGGCCTCTTAATATTAGATCTCCCTCTATGTAATTATTGTACTTATCGCGCCATCTTTGGATCAGTGGACCTCACCTGACCCTGCTAAGGAGATCCTCAGCTCGCCCTGCCATATGTCTTGCCATGTATCTCAGTCTATGCCTTTTCTTTTCTTGACATGCTACAAGATATGTTTTCTTGTATTTATGATGCCTTTTATTGTTATACCTATGCTCGGTGTTCATAGATCTATGTAACTGTATTATCGTATACAAAAATTCAATAAAAACTTATTGAACAACAAAAAGCACAACTGTACAGTACCCATGCATTCCTATGGGCCTGGTTCACACTTGCGCGTTTTTATGCGCGTTCGAACGCGCGTAAAAACGGCCGACGCAAAAGCAAGTATATTTGCGTTTTTTGGCTCGTTAAACGCGCAATTCCTATTTTGTACAGCGCGATTTAATTCGCGCGTTAAAAACGCGCGAATTAAACGCGCTGCACGAACGCCCAGGTCTGAACCCAGTGTAACAGTGTGAATTTGGTGTGCCCTCAAAATAATGCAACACACAGCCATTAATGTCTAAACAAAACAAAATGAGGGGTGTACTCACTTTTGTGAGATACTGTTATATACACACAGCAGATTTATCAAAATATCCAGAAAAAAAAAAATTGTCTGTTGCGGCTATGTTTTCTTTTCACCTGTAATTGGTGCATGACAGTAGATTCTCCTCTATTGGGACTCAGCTGATCTAGTTTTAATGAAAAGCCATGCTGTCTGGCCATATATCACTATAGTAGATTGTTTCAGTACCAAAATTTTGATTCTGTATCGATACCTTAAAAAAGTATTGCGATACTCGATACCACGCAAAAAAAAAAGCCACAAAAAGCCGCGTGCATTCCTCCTTTTATGGAACGTCCGGCCAATAATACAACAGTCCGATCCTATTTTTTGGGGGGACAAGGCGACTAAAATAAAATGGCGAATTGTGCAGTTTTTCTTTTCTTTTATGGGCGTTCACCGCTTAAAAGAGAATTTTTTTTAATAGTTTCGACTTGAGACGTAGTGATATGTAATATTTTATATGTAAAATTGGGAAAGGGGTGATTTATACTTAATATTTTGGTGTACTTTTTTAACTTTTTTTTTTTTTACAGTTTATTTATTAACTATTTCCCCCTTAGGGGCTAGAATCTGGGATCTTTTCATCCTATTCACCCTAATAGAGCTCTATTAGGGTGAATAGGATCTCACCCTCTCCCTGCTGCCCTGTGCACACAGCAGCAGGGAGCAGACTATGGCAGCCAGGACTTCAGTAGCGTCCTGGTTGCCATGGTAACCGATCGGAGCCCCAGCATTACACTGCTGGGGCTCCGATCACTGCCACTGCCACCAATGAGGAGGTGAGGGGACCCTGTGGCCACTGCACCAATGGGGGGGGAGGGAGGAATGGGGGGGGGGGGGGGCGCACTGGCGACCAATGTATTTAATAATGGGGAAAGGGAGGGGGACATTGGCCAATGTCTTTAATACTGGGGAGGGGGGGGCGCACTGGCCACCAATGAGGAGTGACTTTTACTATACAGATGCAGGCAGAAGAAACTCATTGCCGGCACACCTGCCTGTGACCGGGCGCTGCGATCTGCGGCACTTAACCCCTCTCTTGCTCTATTGGTGGAAGCAGCACAGGGGGCGGGAGAGACCGCCTCCTTCTCCCTGTGCTGCCGAGGAGAACATGGCCGCGCTGATAGCGGCGCAGCCACACTCTCCTATACTGGGCTGTGCAGTAGCGCAGCCCAGTATCGATAAAATACTAATCCTGGTATCGAGCTCGATACCAGAGAAAAGTATCGATTGGGTATCGAAACTTCGATACCCGAAACAACCCTACACTATAGTGGATGAATGAACATTTTACTTACCTTTGTGCTTAGGATATATGACATCAAAGCCTGGAAGTGGCATCACTACGTCATGGATGGTGTAACTGTGAATATTGCTTTCGTCAAGCACGATTGCCGTTGCTGCAAGTGCAAAAACAAAGAACAAAAAAAAATATACATGAAACCTCATAGCTTTTACTTTTAAAAGAGGATGGAGGGTTTGTTTTCACTCTCAGTTTTAAATTGTGGTCTTTGCTGCCAAAGATGGGGGTGGTGCTGTAGACGGGGCCAGAATTACTCCATTTCCTGGCTGTGCATGCACCAGGGGGACAAATAGTCCTGGCCCAGTCCACAGCACCTCCTCCATACGACATCCCCAACCACAGACCAGACTGGAAACCTGGTAAGGGATGTGGCACGACAAAGGGGAGAGGAGAGTCACGTGATCCATGTAACTGAGACAGCAAGTATGGAAATTTTCTTCGGCAGGCAAGATATGATTAATTAAGGTGGCTTACTGGGACCTGGAAAACCCCTTTAAGGCCACATGCACTGCTTTTAGTGTGTTTCCAGAATAAATCTGCTTCATAATCTGCCTGTGTTACATGCGGATTTACACTCAATTCCACCCTTTGCATTGCAAAGAGTAAAATCCACAATTACAATCTGCACAAACTGACATTTCAAAACCCAAACCACAGGTCAATTTACACTGAAAATGTTAGCATCATGTAGATGAAATTTTGAAAATCTCATCTACTTCGGGTACTTTCACACTTGTGGCAGAGTGATCCGGCAAGCAGTTCTGTAAGCAAACGGAAAGCATTTGAAGACAGATCCGGCTACGGATCAGTCTTAAAAATGCATTTCAAGAACGGATCAGTCTCTCCGCTTGTCATGCGGAGAGACGGATCCGCAATATATTTTTTTCACATTTTTACCGGATCTGGCATTGCAGTATTTTGAATGCCGGATCTGGCACTAATACATTCTAATGGGAAAAAATGCCGGATCCGGCATTCCGGACTGAGATAATACCGCAGCATGCTGCGGTATTATCTCAGTCTTGAAATGTCAAAAAGACTGAACTGAAGACATCCTTAATGGATTTCTCTCCATTCAGAATGCATGGGGATAAACCTGATAAGTTATTTTCTGGTATAGAGCCCCTATGATGGAACTCTATGCCGGAAAAGAATAATGCTAGTGTGAAAGTACCCTTAGCTGGTACATGAAAATGTGTCGAAAATCCACGTAATACTCAATGTGTACCCTAAGGAATAAAAGAATAATTGCCGACTTTAGAATAAGGCATCATATGCATGTACCCCTTCAACCTCATCTGCCTTTTTAGTGGTGCTATGTTTTTCCAGCAAAGAATGCCATGGCCAGATGTTTTTTTATTTTATTCACTTGTGTTATGTACTCCTATCAATTGAAACGGATCAGACCATGCCTGGTGCAGCTAACATGGGAAAGAGGCATCTGGGCAGAAAAAACATTTTATAGACAATCATCTTTGCTCATCTTCTACATAAATTAGATTCTTGTAACTGCATGGTTACCGTTTTGCTCCTAAAATTCTAAATTTCAATTTTTATTATTTTGTAAATCCACCTTTGTCCTTTAACACTGCCTGAATCCTTCGGGACATGCTCTCTATCAGATTCAAGCACATCTCAACCGATATCTGTTCCCAGGTCTCTTCTACATTTTCCCACTGGTTGCTTCACTTGGGTACGAATACAGCTTTTTCTTCAGCTTTACCCACAAGTGTTTGATTGAGGCCTGTCCAGCACCTCTACTTCATTGTCATTGAACCATTTATTCGCAAATCTCAATGCATGCTTCTGGTCATTGTCCTTTTCATACCCATTGTACTCAAGTGTACGAAGTAACTTGTCTTGTAGGATACTCACATATAGCTCAGCATTAAGAGCACTATTGATTCTGGTCAAGTACCCAACGCCTTTGGCTGTGAAACAACACCATATCATCAGGCTTCCTCCACCGAACTTGACAGTTCCCTCAATTTCTGGATCCATTAGCCCCCTTTTTCCTTGTTTCTTCAAGGCACATTTGAACCCATTAGAGCCCAGTCTATGGACTTTATCTCATTGCTCCAAATCACCAGTTTCCAATCTTCTACTGTCCATTGTTTGTACTTTTATGCAAACTCGAGCCAATGCTTCTTATGACAATAGTTAAGTCAAGGCTTCATCTTTTTTGGGGCGACCACTCCAGACTTGTGTAATGTGCGTCGCACAGTGCTTGAATAGACGTCTGTGATCTCACTATTACGAAGCATACAAGCCACCTCCTCTGCCGTGTGTGTCATGCCAGAATTGATAGACCCTGCGATAAGCTGACTTGTTGACTCCGATATTTTGCCTGGACGTCCACCTCTTGGCTTTGGAATTGATGGACGGACTTCATTTCATATTCTTCCAACTGTCATGGCGCTCACAAGATGCAGTTTGGCAATTTTCTTGGCTGAGGTACCAAATTTAATGAGCTTGATGATGTTGATTCGCTTTTCTTGGTAAATCTTCATGGCTGCTCCTGGATTGGAACCAGTGACCTTTCTCTTGGGAATCAACCTAATAATACACTGAGCTATTAGGGAATGTGAGAACAGGTTGTAATTCTAGTATACAAGAAGAAAAAGATTCCACCACCAGAAGCAAATCAGTAACAATGCAGTTATAGGACACGAATCTGCATAACTAATCATATGCTAAATAGTTGCAAGTCTAATTTATGTATGATATTGATATAGCCAAGATGATTGTCTATAAAATGATGGTAGTGTCCTGTTCAAAGCTGTAGTGGATGGTGAGATATGGAGCCTGAAAGTCAAAGTAGTGCTTGTCAGTGTAGTATAAAAAAATTCTTATGTAGGCTTGTACTTGATGTATGGAATGCTTGAGGAGAACATGCTTGTTCTATACCAGGTGTCTATACCCCAGCTGTTGTGAAGCTACAGCTCCCAGCATGCATGCATACTTTGCTCTTCTCCGAACTTCCATAGAAATGAATAGAGCATGCTGGGAATTGTAGTTTCACAGCAGCTGGAGTGCTGTAGGTTTCTGATCTGACTATTGTATTTTTATTAATGCTTAATTGGTTCATGAAAAATATTCCCAACAAAAAAGCAATGTTGCTGAAAAATGAGGTTGAGGATTATTTTTTCACTTTTACACTCAGGCCTAATTCACACAGACCTACAAAAGTAAAATGGTGCTAGTCATACCTCTGTTCTACTGCACAGACAAGAAACTCAGGGCACACACTACTTTGGTCAGTGTCTCATTGCAGAGAACTGTGTATGGCGGTCGACAGTTCCATGTACTATGTGGACCTAAAGAACGTATTAAAGATCTATGTTTTGGGGCCCTGTGACGGATAGAATAAGTACAGTTCAATTTGGACTTCTAAATTGACAAATACAATCTAAAAAATAAATAAAAATTAAAAAATTAAAGAGAAATCTGTGAATTACCTCCTTTGAGCACAAGATCTCCAGGAACAACGTGAAGTCCATATTCCTCGATTCTCTTGCTTACCATATTATTCCACACATAACTCTGATAACTGTGTATATACATTAGCCGGTTATTCCTAGGAATCTAAACAAAAGCAGTTAAATTTAAGAGATTTATTCACCAAAATTTAAGGCAACCATAACACTGTCAGGACCACTAGAAACACCGGGTCTTGCATTAACAGGTGCTGTGAAAAACAAGTACAGTACATGCCATCTTTCCCTACTGCATCATCTATGGTGAAAATTGATTTTTGTTCTTACCGTAAAATCCCTCTCTCATTGAATGCACTGGGGGACACTGTACAATGGGAATATGCCCAGCTAACACTAGAAATGAGAAGTGTTGGCTCTGCCCAGGTGGGCTATATCCTCCACAGGCACTAGGCTAATAAGTTGGTAACAAAAGCAGTAGGAGAGAGGCAAAAAAGAAACAGACTAAAAAAAAAACAGCCTAGCAACAGGAATCAAAAAGAATCGTGGGATCTGTGTCCCCCAATGCACTCAACAAGAAAGGAATTTTACGGTAAGTACAAAAATCCAATTTTCTTGTTAATGACATTGGGGGACACAGCACTGTGGAATGTCTAAAAGCAGTCCCCGAAAGGGAGAAAGACAGCCACGTGAGCAGCTTAGCACATTGCTGTCTGGAGAATCTTGCGACCAAACTGCCACTGGCAGAGGCCAAGGTATGAAAAGAGGTCCAAGTGGGAGCCTTGCAGACCTGGGAAGCACAAGCCTGATACTCAACTACCCAGAAGGCTTTGAACATATGAGTAGATAAGGCAGTCATCCGAAAGGGAGGATCTTGAGCCTTAGCAAGTTAGGCTTCCTTAATGGCCGACCAAACCCACTGGGAGATGGACGTCTTAGAGGCCAGTAGGCTCTTATGCAGGCCCTCGCTAATGACAAAAAGGGAGTCCGAGCGACAAAAGGGCTCAGCCAGCAACAAATAGATGATGATTATGCAGACAGCATCAAGTGGAAACCACCTTGGAAAGAAAAAAAAAAAATGGGACAGGAGGGAGTATTACCTTGTCCTGGTGAAGAACCAGAAAAGGGGACCTACAAGACAAGGCAGCCAGCTCTAAAACCCCAAAACAGAGGTGGCAGCCACCAGAAAGGCCACCTTAAAAGAGCAAAAACAAAGAGAGACCTCCCTTAAGGGTTAAGAAGGAGGAGTTTCAAGGGCATGAAGGACCAGATTTAGGTCCCAGGGTCCATAGGAGGAAAGCAGGGGGAACGCAGTGTGCCAACCCCTTAAGAAATGTCTTCATCTGAGGGTGAAAGGCTAGGATCTCTTAGAACACAATAGATAAGGTCGAAGATCTGGCCTTTAAGGGACACCAGATCAAAACCTTTTTCAAGCCTGCACTGGAGAAAGAAAAGAATACTATGGATGGAAAAAAAAAAACATTGTTAGAGCCTAGCAAACTGGGGTTTACACACCTTCATCATGGTCTAATTGACAGCCTCAGAGAGGCCATAAAAGCTTAAGACCGCAGCGGAGGGTAGTGTAGGAACCAAAGAAAGTGGAAGATCCAGAGACTAAGGAAGAGAACGGATTGGAGGACTAAGACTCGGGCAATGGGTGGAAGGGCCCAGGGGTAGGCAGGCAATCTAATCTAGAGGAAGGGGTGGAGGGGAAATTACTCACTATCGTGCATCTTTGGGACCTTGGGGACAGGCTGGGGATCGACAGAAGCCAGGGATAAAGAGAATGGTAGTGTAGTGTAGGGTCTAAGGGCGTTGCAGGATCACCCCTCTAGTAAACAGACACATGAGTGAGGAGAGCAATCTGCTTTCACACAACGTTTGATCTCTTTAAGCAGTGATTGCGCCAAAACCAGGAGTAAAGCCTACACACATACAAATAAAAAGTATAATGGAAACATGACCCATTTTGTGTTTCTGACCCGCTCCTGGTATTGACTCACACTCTGATAGAAATCACCAAATTAACAAACACCGACTGTGTGAAAGTGGCAAACAAATCGAAAGCCTGTACAAACTAGAATCAATGCACATGCAGCGGCAAAAAATTTCTGAAAACGGTTTACGTAAAATCATAAATACTCACTATGCCAAATGCGGTTACAATGTTTTTCAGGCCATACTTTGAAAGTCCACGAAGCAGCTGACCCTCTACACACCGCTTCACAGGCAATTTTCGCAGTGCAGCATCTGGGTCCTTTGTCTTTGCCCACACTTCTCTACACTGAACGAGATATCCCTTTTCAGCTATAAACACACACACACATCATAATGAGAATAATGTTGAACTCTACATACATACGAGACTTAATAGAAATCTGTCACCAGTGACCTCCCTTTCCAACTGTTTACATAGGCATGGTTCACCCGATTAAAACACTTTCTTCTGCGGATCTGTGGCTCCATTCTTGAATAAGGATACTTTTTCCTAATATGCAAGGCGTTTGGTGCAATAAGGGCATCACTGTTGCTCTCGCTGCACCCAAGCTCTAATCCTTTCTCTGGTCAGCCTCTGCCTAGACAGGGCCAAGCAGTGGCAAAGCATATTAAAGGATATGGACACCTAATGACAGCCCGAGGGCACGAGCAGTGACCCGAGGATGAATGGCAAGGTGGGTGGGTGCATGTGTTGGTGAGATGTGTGCGAGCAGTGACTTGGAGATATGGGAGAGGTCGAGCTGTGATGTGAGAGCAGCCTTCTGTAATAAAGCATGCAGTACATGGCAGCCTGCCCTCTCTGCTCTGCCATCTACAACTGGTTAATTTGGCACTCATATGCACACCAGAGGTGATGCCAGGATGGTCCAGGGCTGGCATTGGGTGTGCGCTTATATGTGCCATATTAAGCACCAGTACATGGCGGAACAGTCGGCATAGAGGGGAGTCTGCCATGTACTGCAAGCTATAGTACAGAATGCTGGCAGAGGTTGGAATGAAAGTTCAAACAACCCCCTCCTCCGCCAATGTTTTATATAAAGATAAATAAACATAAAAAAAGGTCTTCACTATTACAAATATATAAATATTTTTACCACACTAACATCCCCCCTCCCCCCAGACACCCAAAACAATTCTCGCGGGGGCCTCACGTGCACAGTGTCATAGTAAGCAACATTGCATAAAATGTAGTGGGAATTTGACAGTTTTATAGGTTTTAAACAAATTTGACAGTTTTATAGTTTTTTTTTTTACGACGTTCACTACGCGGTAAAACGGACTTGTGATCTTTATTCTACAGGTCAGTATCAATTTGGCGATACCACATATGTACAGTTTTCTAGTTCCAGGTAATCTGCCCAATTCTCAGGCTGTGAAAATGCACCATTAGTGATTACTCTTTCACTACACACAACGTAGAATATAGCCTGTATTACACAAGCCGGTATTTTGGCCAATGAACGCCAACGATCGTTCATATGAATGCTCTTTAGCAATCATCTCGCAGTTTTAAGGCCCTATTACACTGTCAGATTACCAGACAAAACAAAGCGGTATTTGTGGGTGCGCAACCAAAAATATAAAAACCAAGAGGGTGCTACACTGTCAGATTATCGTTAATAAGATCACTAACAAGCGTTTGTAGTGACGCTCATTAGCGATCTGGAAGAGAACTACTGCTGCCGATTACCCAATGAACAATCGGGATCCTTAGACATGTTAAAAAAAACGTCATTGTTTGCCGGCAGCAGATTGTGCTGTCTAATAAGAGCTCTGCTGACCGCAAACAATGAGAATGTATATGGACGAGCGTTGCATTAGCCATCATTCACCCCTATATTGAGGAGATTACTGCATATAATAGTGGAGGTCTCCTCTGCTAACAAGCAGTTGAATGACGGGAGAGAGCTCTTCCCTCTTGACACTCGTCTGCTACATCTGCCCCTGCCGCCGATTGCCCGATGAACGAGCAAACACTCATTCATCAGGTTATTCAAATATTTTAATATGTTAAAAAAATATTCTTTGCAGGCGGCAGATTGTGGTGTCTAATCACGACCTGCTGTCTGAAAATAAGTATACTGCATGAGGATGAGTGATGGCATAGAAATTGTTCCTCCCCATGCTGCTGCATGTAATAGGAACATGGTGCTCACTGCATACACCGCTCTGCCACATGGTGCTGACTGCATACACAGCTCTGCCACACAGAAAACTGCACAACATGCTTACATAGCCCTGCTTTATATGGTACATGTGCTCCACTAAAGAACCTTCAATACACAGCACAGTCCTACACGGACCCTCAGGAGTTCGTTTTACTCCTCCCACTAACGTGGCTGATCACATGACTGACATCACCACAGGTCCTGTACACATAATGTGCTGTTTAGTCTGGAGATGTCCGTGAGGGACGGGGCTTCATGGGTGACAGACCTGGCAAGTTGCTGATACAGCGCTCCTGACTAGAAGTCTTTTTCCAGGGAGTAAAATGGCCTGAGCGGGTGTCTATGACGCTTATACAGGTGTTATTGTGACTTCTGGTAGACGTTGAACAAATGTACTCTGCTGTACATAGCATTGTGTCGTCACACTGTACTAATCTGTGTGGCACAAGTGACAGCTCACTGTGGGGACTGCACACAATACTGTATTCAAAACAGAGTGCAGGTATTGATAGCGTCAGTAATGACATCTATATCCTGGTTATAACACCATGGTTCTGACTGTAGATCGCTGCACTAATGTTATCAGCAGAAATATCTATTGTGTCTACAAATAATGGACTTTCTACAGAATGGAAAGTGAGAAATAGATCTGCTGATTACAGGCTGTAGCATACTGTAAGACCCACCATGTTGTGGATTGGAATGGAATCTTACTACCAAGTAACTTCCAGCAGCCTATATGTAACTGGCTGCTAGCTGTGCTGTGTAACAGGATGTGGGGGCGGGCCAGCAGAGCTTGTGCTGGTGCATGTGAAATCTAAAGGAACACCCACAGAGCCTCACAGGAGATGACAGCAGTGAGCAAAACTCATAGAAGTACATTTCTGAGAGCACATGAAGCAAAGCTGCTACCAGTAAACGAACAAGTACAATTTTATTATGTGCTGCATTATGGTAAGATATGTTTTTTTTTTACTGCACAAAGGTGTCCATAGCCTTTAAGAAAAAGTATTGTAACTCTGGAACGGAGCCTCGGATCCACAAAAGAAAAAACAGCCCTTTAATCAAGTGAACTACAGCTACGTGTCTATGCAAACACTTGGATAAGGAGGTCGCTGGTGACAGATTCCCTTTAAATACAAAGCCTTTAAATAATACCATATAGCCCAAGGTGGTGTTGAGCCAACTTGAAAATACAAGTTGGGCGTACAAGGTTCCGGTTATCTAAGAATTACGTTATGGATTCTCCTACCACAGACCATGACTTAAGTTCCATGGTAGCAAAATCCATAACGGAATTCTTAGACAACCCAAACCTTGTACGCCGAACTTAAAAAACACAAGTTCGCTCAACACTAGCCCTAGCCAGAGACCATGCTAGACCTTAAAGAGGATATTCACCCTTACAACTGATTTTATTATTGGTCAAATGCATCTAAAAAAACGAAACAAGTTTGCACACACTATGCAGATCTAGGTGTGTCTATGGTAATAGCCTATTACCACCTGATGCTGCAGCCTGCTCCTGCATCCATGCTATGGCTGTAAGTATGTGCTGCAGCCTATAGATCCTCCTTTATGCAGAGCGCTACGCAGGACTCTGCTTGTAATAACTGCAATTACTGAGCATCGGACTAACTAATAACTTACTACAGATAAAATGCATGGCCTATACATTCAAATAGGATATTGTTCATGGGAAAATGCCTTTAGTATACAGCCAGTAAATTTGCAAGTAGCAGAGGATAGGAGATGTAAGTGATTTATGGCTGCATTACCAGAGTACACAGTCTGGGGGACTAAGTGGTGAGTATATGTTCTTTTGGCATTTATCACATTTAGGGGCACTTGTGGAGTTTTCTTATATCTCAGACAACCCCTTTACAGGGAACCTGTCATCAAGATAGATCTTTGCAGCTAAATAAACATTTGTACTGTGCATTCTCCAGCTATTCCTATGCTGGCTTTGTCTAATCTCTAAAGCAGGGGTCAGCAACCTTCGGCACTCCAGCTGTTGTGATACTACAACTCCCAGCCTGCTCCTTTCTCTTCTGTGGGACTTTAGAGAACAGCCAAGTGTGCATGATGGGAGATGTAGTTTCACGACACCTGAAGTGCTGGAGGTTAATGACCCCTGCTCTAAAGTAATGTATTAATGTGAAAAAAGAAATTTTTAATTGTACCCGATTCTCACTGTGCATGTCCAGATTGTGGGCAGCACAATGGAGTCTTCTGCGTCGGTGCCATCATCAGGACACTAAGGGGCGATGTGATACAGGCAGAGGGGCGGTCTTAGAGAAAGAGATGGGCGGGAGACTCATCCTGACTAATGCCTTAATAACTGCATCAGGTACCTTTGCTGAAGTCAGTTTTTTGTTTTACATTAATACTTAAAGGGTTATTCCATGACTAATGTTAAAAATGAAAATCAGACATCATCTAGGACATGACAATCTCTTTCTAACAAAGCTAGGACCAGCCCTGTACCTCACATGGATCCAGAGATCTCCACATTCAGAAGATGAATGACAAAGGGGGAGAAGTGAATGACAAGGGGAAAGAGAATGACAAGGGGGAAAGAGAATGACAAGAGGAGGAAAGAGAATGACAAGGGGGAAAGAGAATGACAAGGGGAAAGAGAATGACAAGGGGGAAGAGAATGACAAGGGGAAAGAGAATGACAAGGGAAGAGAATGACAAGAGGAGGAAAGAGAATGACAAGGGGGAAAGAGAATGACAAGGGGGAAAGAGAATGACAAGAGGAGGAAAGAGAATGACAAGAGGAGGAAAGAAAATGACAAGGGGGAAAGAGAATGACAAGGGGGAAAGAGAATGACAAGGGGGAAAGAGAATGACAAGGGAGGAAAGAGAATGACAAGAGGAGGAAAGAGAATGACAAGAGGAGGAAAGAGAATGACAAGAGGAGGAAAGAAAATGACAAGAGGAGGAAAGAAAATGACAAGAGGAGGAAAGAAAATGACAAGAGGGAAAAGTGAATGACAAGAGGGAAAAGTGAATGACAAGAGGGAAAAGTGAATGACAAGATGGGGAAAAGTGAATGACAAGAGGGAAAAGTGAATGACAAGATGGGGAAAATGAATGACAAGAGGGGGAAAGAGAATGACAAGACAAGAGGGGGAAAGAGATTGACAAGGGGGGGGGGGGAAAGTGAATGACAAGAGGGGGAAAGAGCTGGGCGTTGTAGTGATGCAGGGACTGCAGAGGCTGAGCGCCAGCTGGGGGTTGTAGTGCTCAGTAAAATGTCATGGTGCCCGCTGTGTTTGTGCCCTCCGGACCCCTCTGCCCTCCCCTCCGGACCCCTCTGCCCTCCCCTCCGGACCCCGTAATCCTTGTAAGGGTTTCCACGTGTCATGGCGGCCGCAAGTGGCGATCACTTAGACGCTGGCAGCATCTGACGTGTCATATAACCTATTGAAGAGGGGAGGCACTATGGAGAACAGGGGAAGGAACACTATGGGGGCATCTACTGGGGGCCCTATGTACTGGCATGCATTATTGGGGGGCTGTATGGAGAAGTGGGGGGGGGGAGCACTATGGGGGGCATCTATTGGGGGCTTTATGAAATTTGTCAAGCCCTGGCTTAGTGGTTATACAAAATTTTCAAACACATGCAATTACAGGTGCCATTTCAAAAACTGTAAAATATTTTTTATGGGACAACCCCTTTAAGATTAGACAAAGATAGTCTAGAATTTAATGGCGGATGCAACGTACAAATGTTTATATAGTTCCATGGGTGTATCCTGATGCCAGGTTCTCTTTAGGTCTGGTTTGACACACCCCATTTACCTGCATTTTTGGTGACCAGATTTAAAGGGGTTATCCAGGAAAATATAGATATTTATGGCTTATCCTCAGTATAGGTCATCGGTATCATATCTGCAGGGGTACAACACCCGGGCCCCCCGCCGATCAGCTGTTAGAAAAGGATTCGAAAGCTGCAAAAACGGGCAATGCCACTATACAATGTATGGCATGGTCCTTGGAAAGCTGCCAGGAGCCTGAATTTTGGGGAGCCCAGAAGGCTCCGTGAAACAGCGGTTCTGCGTGGATGCCGGGACTCGGACCCCTGCTGATGTGACAATGATGACCTATCCTGAGGATAAGTCATCATTATCATTTCTCAGATAACCCCTTTAAGTTTAAAGTCACAGTCTTTTGGTTGGTGGCATTTTTGGTCAAATGCAGCAAGCTCTAGGTATAGCATTTTTCTCTATAGAACTTTAAAAACACCATTAAAACCACAAGATGATGCTAAAGTATTAACACCACCAAAAATATGGAAAACCGGAATAAAGAACAGATTGATATGCAAGTAATTTTAAAATAAGCATTAAAATACACTGCAAGAAGCCTTAATCTACGTAATTTATAACCATCAGTGGCTATACACTGCTAATTCAATAGATTAATAGAGAAAAAAACGAATTTAATTTATTTTCACATCTGTAAATATCTGGCACTGCACATAGATTCTAGTTTCTGAGCCAACTGTGTTTAATCACTTGGCAAGTTTAACTGTTAACCAGACAGCCATTAACATGATTTCTCATGAGAGCACAGTAACCGCAAAATGCTTAAAAATGTTACTCCCGTATCATAAAAAGATGTCACTAGCATATGCCTTCACTTTATGATCATTCTGGGATCCCCACCCCACAATCATGAGACCTTTCCCGTTTTTCCCTATTCACTTGAATGGCGCCGTGCTGTGGTTTTCAGTTCAGCAGGTGGCTGGGACGCAGCTTTAAAGCCACAGCACCGAATCCGTGCAACTTCCTTTTCAAGATCATGGGTGTCCCAGAGATGAGTCCCATTGTTCATGAAGTGATGGCCTATTCTCATGATATTCAATCACTTTATGGGATGGGAAACCAGAGAATTAGTTGTCCAGGGTTAAAAAAAAAAAATAATAATAATGAATGTATTGTTCCAAAAAAGTGATATGCCCTTCCACAGGTCGTGTAGCTCAGCCCCATCACTTCAGTGGAACGTAGCTACCCTACCAGACAACCCATGACATGTGTTGCCTTGTTGCTGAAGGAAATCAAATATGTTCTTCCAAACCTGTAGACCCTTTAAGATTACATTTTAAAAATGCTTGCTCATACCTCCAGGCCTTGGTTTCAAGATCAGATCTATCATTTCATTCCAGTTACTCTGAAGAATTGCCCTAAAACAAAAAAAACAAACAAAAAAAAAAAACGCTCAGCACTGCAATTTCTAAAGCAAAATATGTAGGTAGCAAATGTTGTAACTTACCTTCCCACCTGGTAAGTGGGAACAGCAGTCGTTCCAAACCTTTGCATGCCATAGTAATTTATAAATCCAATATCCCTGAGAGAGTTCATGGCTTGTTCCACTTGTTCGTGTGTTCCTGTAATATTTCTGCCAAAACAAGTTAAATATTTAAACTCATGGTCGTGTTTTAATATTGCGGCCCCCAAACCATGGACCCGCAAAATACAGACACCTTTTATGCTCAATCTCACTCCCATTACTAGAAATGACTATTCTTGTCTGCAATACGAACAATACGCAATACACCATCTTTACTTTACAGACACTCCATTCTTCTCATCAGACGATTCGTCAGAGATTTGTCTTTGTGCACCTCTTGTTGTCATTCCACTTCGTCACTGTGCTCCCAACTACCAGGACATGCCACGTTTAACCCCTTAGTGACTATCAATACGCCTTTTCGCAGCAGCCCAGTCTAAGCATTACACGGGTCCCCCGTGCAGCGGAGAGCTGGTACTCGGCTCTCTCATGAGAGCCACGCCACTGCTCTAACAGCTCAGACCGGCAATGGCGCCTGCCGCATGTAAGCGTGACAGAGGGAGCAGACTCCCTCTGTCTCCCATCAGCACCCTGCAAAGGCGATCGCGGGGTGACGATGTGTGATGGGTGATGACCTGGTGTAGGCCCCAAGCCTGTCTTGAGTATTCTACAGCAGGCTGCACCATAATGCGGAACAGAATTGAGGACGTGTGAATGGGGCCTTAGGAAGCAGTGATGCAAAAATATTTTCTTCTTTAAAAAAAAAAAAAGGGGGTTTTATTGCACAAAAGCAGTAAAAACGTAAAAAAAAAACTATGTATTTAGTATCGCTGTAATCATACTGACCCAGAGAATAAAAATATCATGTTATTTATGCCGAATAAATGAAAGCCACAAAAAAAAAAAGTTGTGTGTACCCCAAAATGGCACCACTAAAAACTACAACTTGTCCTGCAAAGAACAAGCCCTCATAAAGCTACATAGACGGAAAAATAAAAAAAGATATAGCTCTTGAAATGCGACAATGAAAAAGAGGAAGTCAGTAAGGCCCAAAACAGGCTGGTCAATAGGGGGTTAACAGTAGGATTGAGCAAACTTGTATTTTAAGTTCGGCGTCCAAAGTTCGGGTTGGGGTTATTGAAAACCCCGTTATGGATTCCGCTACCACGGACCATAACGGCATTTGGAATCCAGGGTGAAGGACCTGGGGTGACGTCACTGTCATGTGATCAGTGCAGGGGGCGTGGCTCAGTACTGGATTGGATAAGAGGTCGTAGGCTACCACCTCTTATCTAATCCAGTACTGAGCCACGCCCCCTGCACTGATCACATGACGGTGACGTCACCCCAGGTCCTCCGTGTTGTCCAAGGTTCGGGTTCATTGAAGAATCCCCTTATGGATTCCAAATGCCGTTATGGTCCGTGGTAGCGGAATCCATAACGGGATGCTTGATAACCGGAAGCCGAACTTAAAACAGAAGTTCGCTCAACTCTACTCCTGGATTCAAGGCTTTACTGCACATGTGCTGCACGTTCCATGGAAGAGCCTTCCCATTGTCCAGCCTCAGCATAGGCTATTCCCAGCTTATTGGTGGGGATCTGGCAGCCTGCTCCCCCACCGATCACCTCTTCTGTAGAGTTCTATCTCTGGAGGTCGGCGCCAAGCTACAGTGTACCATCAACATTGTAGTAGACAGTGCTCATTACTTCAAAGCGCTAAGGTATTGAGACCGCGCGTCCCTTCCTCTCTTGTTTCCCACGCTATGTCAATGTGGCACTTAATCGAGTCGTCCAAGAGACCCAGGCTCCTTGCATGTGGAGATCCTGTGAAATGTCAGACAGCATATACCGTAGTGAAGCATCCTCATGAACCACGTACCTCCACCTACTCCTATATACTTACTAGACACAGAGAAAGTTGGGACATATAACACACTCCCTCCTCCGATGGAACTTGTTTCCTCCTTTCAGCAGTTTTTCTTTTCAGTACACTATAATGGCAATAAAAAACTCCTCTGGTGCAATACCATCATATATAGATTAATGTCAGCCGCCCCTGACGAAGCTCCACAAGTGAAACACGGGTCGGGCAAATCGAGAGGAAAATTGTGTTTTATGTTGATTTTATTGCTCTTTTTGTGAGTATAATTAAAAAGATATTAATCTATATATGATGGTATTGCACCAGAGGAGTTTTTATTGCCATTATAGTGTACTGAAAAGAAAAACTGCTGAAAGGAGGAAACAAGTTCCATCAGAGGAGGGAGTGTGTTATATGTCCCAACTTTCTCTGTGTCTAGTAAGTATATAGGAGCCAGTATAATAATGGAATTTGGAATCCATAAGGGGATTCTTCAATGAACCCGAACCTTGGACAACACTAAGGACCTGGGGTGACGTCACCGTCATGTGATCAGTGCAGGGGGCGTGGCTCAGTACTTGGATAAGAGGTGGTAAAGGGCCTGGTATAATGATCATGTGACATGAGGGGTGGACCTCCTGTGCTCTGTGTGGAGGAGAAAAGGGAAGTAGAGTAGTGAAGGACGGTTGAGCAAACTTGGATTCCAAATTCCGTTATGGTCGGGGTAGCGAATCCATAACGGGATTCTAAGATAACCCGAACTTTGGACGCCCAACTTAAAATACAAGTTCGCTCAACCCTAGTTAACAGTGCTGACATCTCGGCCTAGACCTGTAGGAATTTGCTGGTGTGATAAACCAAGGTCTCTCAGTTGAAGGATTCTATCACTCTCAGTTTGCTACAAATGGCGATAAGGCCTCATGCAAACAACCGCGTGCCGTAGTTGCTCCCGCTGTGGACTTGAACTGGGTCTGCGATACAGACTACTTTTTTTGCAGTGCGGAGGCACTGACAGAAAAACCCACGGAAGCACTCCGCTCTTCCTGTTTAACTGAGTGCATGCCCAGTGAAACACTTGAGGCTGATGCGCTCAGTTAAACAGGAAGAGCGCAGGAGCCGCTCGGTGGATGTTAGTGAATCTGGAGGGAAGGAGTGGGCGGGGTTATCGGCTACCAGTGATGTAGCCAGTGGGGGCGGAGCTTG